>OZ001263.1:2590460-3327960 GCA_963924015.1 Macrophya annulata
CCCAAAATTTCGGCACACCTCCTCGGGTCAGATGTTCTCCTGATACCAGGAGCGATTTTCGACTTAAAATTTCAAAAACTCTGAAAATTTCTAGTATACATCGAGATAGCTGGAAAATTTTCCCGCCTAAAATTTCGGCACACCTCCTCGGGTCAGATGTTCTCCTGATACCAGGAGCGATTTTCGACTTAAAATTTCAAAAACTCTGAAAATTTCTAGTATCCGTAGACTTGGCTGAAAAATTTTCCCGCCAAAAATTTCGGCACACCTCCTCGGGTCAGATGTTCTCCTGATACCAGGAGTAATTTTTCGACTTAAAATTTCTGTAAGTCGAAAAACTGCTCCTAGTATCAGGAGAACATCTAACCGAAGGAAGTGTGCTAAACTTTTTGGCGGCTAAAGTTGCTGCGCCTTATTGCATGCAACCCGCACGCCATCCATGCGATGACCATTTGAGATTGCATATCACTAGGCGCATCCAGTCTTCTGTTTAAAATCTCTGAAAATCTTAATAGCGTACTTTTGGTACACGAAATAGTGTGGCAGAAAAGGATAAGTATGAAATAAGGATGCAATCAGTTGTTGGTATAGCTCTTAATTTATTGTTACATCATTAATATTACAATATACATGATATTACAATTTACTCATTGTCGAAGTAATGTAATGTATACTTTCTAAATGTTCATAACAATAATGTTTATTCTTTCTCTTATTTATACAATTTTTGTTTTTGAATATTTTATACACCTGTATACACCTTTGCACCTTTACAGTCTTTGGTTTTAATTCTCATTTGTTGTATTTTAAGTGTTTATAAAAATTAAATATCTATTTGTTACAATTGATCTAGTCTTCTCACTCGCTTCCTGGCATACAAGCCATTCTAATATATCTACTACATTCATATTGCAGTAATATACCACCTGATGTAACTAATTCTATGAAGACTGTAAGAAATCACTTGAAAAACTAGGCTAAAAAAAACTTTCTTCCGCAATAAGTACGTTGTCCGGCTTGTGACAACTTCTCTGCGCTCACAGTATTTCTTTGAAAATACCTGTCAGCTATATCTTGGTTATACTCTTGTTAACCAGAGTCCCATGTGAACTCTTTGACGCCATGAAAGCCACTGACGCTACGACAGATCTCTTTACCCTAGGTCAGTGCTCTTCCTTACCCAACCAGTGCCGCCAACAGAGCGACGAATAGTGTCGCCATCTCGCGGCTGCATCGATAAATTACTTCAGTGCGCCTTATCGCATGCAACCCGCCCGCCAGTTCTGCGGCGCGGGTTAGATGCCACAAAGCCAACATTAAGGTTACGTGGCCAAAGTAATTCATCCATCTTCCGCGAGATGGCAATACCATTTGTCGCCCCGTTGACGCGACTGCCAGAGCAAATACAAAAATAATTGGAGATAAATTCTATATTATTATATCATTGACAGCCTAAATTTGATAGATACTTATTCACCGGTTTGTTGTATAATTCTTGATCAGAACCACAGAAGCTGAAAATTATTTTCGATATCATTACCGAAATTGATTAAACGTATTTGAATACAAAACGTATTATCTACCGAATGAGATAGAACATATCTATAATGAAAAGATTATGAAATTTTGTATTAATTAAAGAAATTTTCACGCACTGTAGTTTTACATTGAAAAGACTTTGTAATTGCTTGTATATTTACAGGAGGTCAATAATAATAATATCCTAACTAAATATTATACATAGTTACTTATAATTTATAAGTATAATTCGACTGACACATTATTTACATGATCATTAATATACCTATATCGTATATAATATATAGGAACACGCTCGGTGCGATCCACCCAGCGAAGAAAGCAGTTATACAAATAAAATTAAATCAAATTTGAAAAAAGAAAAAAAAATTAAATAAAATAAAGGAAAGGAAAAAAAAAACGTGCAACGTTCACGTTTCAATTAAATATTCAATTTAAATTGGCAATGCAAACAATACGTTATGCGAAAATGTTTACTACGTGAAAAACTTTACATCCGTTCATTCGAGTACACAAAAACAAAGAAAGAAATGAAAAAAAAAAAAAAACCACAGATAGCGGAGTCAAAAACGAATTATACAAGACTATATAATCCTTTTTTTTGTTTTATGAATATATCACTTAGTACAGAAATATAGAGGCTGTCACATACTCAACTGACAAATAATTGGATAATCATTTAACAAGAAACAAATTATTTTTCTTTCTTTTAGTAAAATCTTAACTAAAACGAAATTATTTGATTAGTATTTATAACAACCTCTATTAAATTATCAAATAAAAAAAAAAAAACTCAGCTATCCAATTTCGTAGTTATATGATAATTAGGTCGTAGGAGGAGAATTTCTATCGAACTAAATTAACCATGGAATTAAAAAGAATCTTTTATGACTTTTATTAGATCGCGTAAATGTATACTGTTTATTTAACGAGCGAGGTTTAAAACACCAAAGAAAGTAATAAGAAGAAAAACAAAGAAAAAAAAAAATGCAATCTTTAAAGGAACCCAGACACATGAAAAGTGCCTATTTAGTGCTACATACATAAATAAAATGAAATGATATGGAACATAATTAAAACGTATTAAGAAATGAAGTATCATCATTTAAAAATCAGAACAGAAAACAAAGCATCAAAAATCCTTTGATTAATACGTTTTTCTTATCCCCCTTAAATATATCGATCCATTGTAATAGAAAAAAAAAAGAAAAAACGAAACAAAAAGAAACAAAACAAAAAATATCAATAATCAATAATGCCAAAAGGCGTGACAAGGATATTTAGGACGATAAAAAGTCTCAGTACATTTTCTTAATTGTTTTTTTGTCCATCTTACGCTCGACGAAAACTAATTCCAATCTATGTATAATCGTGTAAATTCTTTCTCATCTTCTTTCACACATCCATAAGCTATCTTTCCCTTTTTTTTCTTTCTCTCACACACACACACACACACACGCGCGAGCACAAACACATGCATCTTCATCAAAAAAAGTTTCAAATTTTCGCTAAAGGAAAACAAGAAAAAAAAAAATATCATTTTTATACGTCCGAATATTTCGCATTGGAATTATTATTCATTGAGTAATAATCAGTCTTGAGATGAGAATGGGGACGAGGACGACGACGACGACGACGACGACGATGATGATGATGATGACGATGATGATGATAAAGTTGATGTAGATGTTACAGAGTTTGTTGACGATGATGAATTAGTTGTGAATTGCTGCTGAATTGGTACAATTTGATCTTGCGGTGACCGCACTGCTGCCGTTTGAGGAAAGTTCAAAGGTTTCGATAGCCATGGATGTCTGATAACGTCTTGACCTTCCGGACGTTCAGCAGGTTCTTTCCTTAGTAAAGCCTTGACCAAACATCGTGCCCTGGGACTTAGACCTTCGGGAACAGCGAATTGTCCTCGTGATATTTTAGCGAATAATGAAGCGTGCTCGGCATCGTTAAACGGATATCGTCCGACTAGCATTGTGTATAGTAAAACACCGAGCGACCATATGTCGGCTGATTTTCCTGAGTAGGCGCGTCCCGAACGTAAAACTTCCGGTGCTACGTACGCCGGACATCCCCTCCGGTCTGCTAGCTTGTCATCATTCTCTTCGACGATTACAGCATCCTCTAAACTCTCCAAACGAAGTTTCGTTCTGTAAAGAAAAAATAAATAAATAAATTAAAAACAAGAAATTAATGAAAGAATTCATTTTCAAATTAAATTTTCGAAAAATTTACCAAGTATAACTCATCGCAAATTTTATTATTAAAAATTATATCGATATAGAGATACTTTTTATTCATTTATTATTATTATTATTATTTTCTTTCTCTCTTTAACACAAAAGTGGCACGAACGGTATTCATAGCGGTCGTTTCACTCGAGTTATGCACACTATTTTCTGTGCACAATTTTCTGTACCGGTATATAACAATAGAAAATTGTTTGTTCTTATTTTTTTTTCTTGTTTTACCATTAAATATTGACAATAAAGTGAAAATCGACGATCTCAAAATTGGAAAAAATTTACCAGAAGAAAAAAAAATCGTTAAAATTGAAAAAAATAAGAATAAAAAATATTGAGAATCTTTTCTCCCGTATATTAGTTCGTCCTATAGATAGATTTCCTAATTATATGTTATATAGGTATATGCATACATATAGGCATAATATCATCTCTGCAGCATTATTTATTTCCGGTATATGACACCGCTGCTTTCTAAATATATTTTTATTAATATATTCATCGATTTTTCTTGAATCTTACAATTTTATTTATATACGTATGTAACATACATATACGTACACGTGATGTATATTTAATTATATATTTATACATCGATATGTAATTAAACTTGTGGCAATTTTATACAAATTAAGGAGAATAACAGATGTTAACTTTTCGTTATTATTTTTCTGTACATATGTATGTATGTACACTTATGTATATATATATATAGGTATATGTATATAATAGCTTTACAGTCGTATTATATATCTCATCATTGCACGAGACACAACAACAACGAATCGTATCGGTTCAGTTTAAGAAACCCGTTACCAACTTGTGAGAGATACATGATTATTTAGCAAGAGCATCAATTGGGACATCGGCATAACATTCTGTTGGTAAATCGTTGCCCGCGCGCCGTCATAAGCCAGTATAGTATATATATATAGTATATACAATATACATATACCTATATATTATACACATTACACATACATGAATGAGGCAACGTGCCGCGTGTAACAGAAAAAAAGAATGAAAAGAAAAAAAAAAAAAAAGGAAACTAAAAGAGAGAAACAGAAACCGGAGAGTGAGAGAAAGAAAAAGATATCTTAGAGGCGCCGCGATCAACGACACGCACAACACGGAAGTCAAAGCCCACTGCACATATCGCTTAGCAGATATTGCAGAAAAATAATATGAGGATATATTGTCATAAGGAGAATGAAGTATTTAGCATTTTTTTTTATTCGTCGAACATTCATTCATTGAATAATTTATTCATTTAATCAATTAATAATCAAGAAATTGTTAATGTTATGTATTACAAAAAAAAAAAAAATGTTTCATTTAATTCAAATTCAAATTCAAATTTTTATATTTATATTTTGATTTTCTTTTTCAATTGATGAAATAAATAAAAATTGAATAGATAAATTGATTAGTTTTCAAATATAAAAGAAAAAGAAAAAGCAAAAAATAAAAAAATCAAACCCGAACGATTTATTCTAGTTTTTTTCATTTTTATTTTTATTTCAATTTTATTATTTTGTAATTCATTTTTTGATCATTTTTCAAAAATTAATTACTCGGTATATTGAACCATAGCGCGACTTTCTTCGCAAAACTTTCACCCGATACGTTGACGCGGAGTTATATAGGTATATATATATATATATATATACGACACCGCGTTATAGTAGTCATTATAATCGTCATCATCGACGTATCTCCGTTCAGAGAGTTCAAGAACCTTATAAATACTTATTTTTATGATAAATAGTTTAAATAATAATAATAACGATAATAATAATAATAAAAATTCGCAATTTATAACCAAAATTTGATAAATTTTCTATAACCTTTCATCTATCGTAGTATAAAGCATAGATATAGATGTATAGCTATCTTTAACATAAAAATACACGAATAGTGGATCACGAGACATAAATAAAACTGTCGAAAATAATGAAGAAAAAAAAAATTATTAAATAAATAAAAAAACTAAAAGACAAGATGTGATCGATTTGGTAAAATGCATAACGCGTTATAGTAAGTACACGACGATGAGAACCATCGCAACGTATCTAGCAGCCAGCAGCTGAGCAATACGCGAGCACGAGCGCGTTTGCGTTACCATTACATGTATATATATTCACGGTTATAACATAGGTATATATGTATACATATACACTATATTATACGCGTCCGGCTCGGGAGGTTTTTAAGAGTTTCCTAATTATACGAGAGTTTCAAAACCCCTCGCGGAGTAGTGTCAGTCGACGAACCAATACATTTATACACGCACGACTTCTATACAAGTTAGATATACCTACATACATATATACATATTACACCAAGGTATAGGGTATTACATTATATATATATATATATATATATATATATATATATATATATATATATATATATATATATATATATATATATATATATATATATATATATATATATATATATCCAGATTTTCATACCACCTTATAACCAACTTGCGACACCTCTTATACCTTTTATACTCGCTTTTATAATATAGGTACATGTATACATATATATATATATATATATATATATATATATATATATACACGTGATCTCTCATGTCTCTCTGTATATCAGACAGTGCATTTACAGTAATAATAACGATTACAATGATAATGATAACGATTACGCGATTAATTGCAAAACAAATTATACACATGTATGTATACATATATAAATGTTACATTTATATATAACGAAAATGGAGTGAAAATAGAATAAAAAATAAACAAAGTGTGAAGAAAAAAAAAAAAAATAAAAAAATAAAAAAAAAAATTAATAAACTTCAAATTGCCCTGTATGATTAGAATTTATAATAAAGTTATCTCTGCAGTAATTGCTTCATGTGTGCGTGTGTGTGTATATATATAATATAGATATAGGTATAAGGTGTAGGTATACATATGAGTTAGTTTGTTACTCGAAGCGAACACGGAATGCGAGTTGTTAGCTTTGATTTGCCAACAGTGTCTATAAAGACTCGATATACACGCCTGTGGCGTTCAAGAAATATGACGTCATCGAGGTCTAAGTACAGATTCTCCCGCAAGCGTATGTACTGTACATACAGCGTTAAAACTCGATCGCGATAATAGAAAGACATACGATATAAGAAGAAAATAATAATAATATTAATAATTGGCAATTGAAAATAAGAAAGATAAATCTTTTATCTAAATTTAAGATGTAATAATAATCTTTAGTGTATTTTTCGTTTTTTTTTTTCTTGTACATGTTTCTCTTACCTTCCTTCGTCGGCGAAAACGAATTTTCTTAATTTGAGGTCACGTAAAACAACGCCATTTTCATGACAGGTTGAAACGGCCTTGGCAGCTTGTCTGAACAGTCTACGAGCCTCCGGTTCCCGTAGTCGTCTCCTTGCTCTAACGTAGGCGTGAAGATCACCGTGATGACCCTCAAGTAAAAGGTACCTTCGTCCACCGGGGGCATCAACTACACCAGCCACACCGCTTGCAGCGCCTGTACCGTCTAGACGTAAATGCGCTTCTAGAAGGGCCTGACCTCCCTTATCACCCATTGTCAATGCCTGACGAAATAACAAACAGAACAAAATAATAAGATAAATGACATAAATCGATATTATAATTCTTCTTCTTCTTTTCTCTTTTCTCTTTTCTCTGTTTTTTTTGTTTTTTTTTATTTATTTATTTATTTTTTCATTGTTACGTTATATGTATGTACATTAATCGTTCCTTTGGTATATATAAGTCTACAATATAAACGTCGGGGTTAATCGAAGCTACCACATATTTTCTTGCTGCAACTCGGGTCAATTCTTGCCCAATTGTTAACGACTGTGCAGCAACAGCCTTTGCCCGAAGGCGATTTATAACGAAAGAGCGATAGAAGGGAGGGGGGATGGTGGTGGTGGTGGTGGTGGTGAGGGAGAAGTGTATGTATTATACATATACCTATATAAGATAGATAATGGCTAGTGTGTTCTATCTCTATCTATGTATGTATATATATATATGTATCATCACTAAACCATAACTTGTAATATTGAAAATAATTTTCATATCTCGTATATATATTTATACATATAATGAATTATGCAAAAATTTGTTATCTAATTTAGATATATATGTAGGTTAGAAAAAAAAATAAAAAATTGAAATAAAGAAAAAAATAAATAAATAATAAATAAATAAATTCCCCGATACAATTAAAGTCTGATATTTGATTGTGCGGAAGTTAATAATGATAAGAATATTAATCGTTTCTATATGGTCTGCACTATAACAAAAAAATTTATAAAAAGTTTCTACGATTCAAAATCGTGTTTTCGTTTTTTAATTTGTTACTTACGAGAGTTATAATTAAATAATAGAAATAAAAAATTATGATCTGAGATGATCGGAATGAGATGAATTTATTTATTAATTTATTTACTTATTTATTTAATACAGCGAATCTTAAATTAGAACAATAACAACTATTATACATACATATGAATGTATGGTTACAGTCAAAGTCCGTCCTCGCAGAGTCGTTAAACATTGTAATTAAGGTCATCACTAATAATGATTATTATTAATATTTTTTTTTTTATTTTGTATCATTATCATTATTATTAAAATTACTAAAAAAAGACGAAGAATATCACATGAAACTATATGAATGTGTATAACGAATCAATCAAATTTTTCAACATAATTAGAAGAAGAAAGAAAAAAAAAGAGATAAAAATGTTGCAGTAATTTTTTTCATGAATAATAGAAATACGGTGCCTGGTTTATTTCGTGTAAGGTATTAGTACAGCCCTGATGATCGTTGGGGCCATAGTTCTCTTGCCAAAAAGATATCATACGTATATATAATAAATACAACAGATATACATATTGGTATAGATACAGAGGAATTGAATTTGTGGAATGTGTGCCACTCCTGTAGGTATTTCAGTTAGTTTTAATTGTTGTCATAGTGTTAGTTCTTCCGTTATATATTTTCCTCGACATTTTATACCCTAGCACGAATTGTCTCATGAACAATATTCTTTCTTTTTTCTATTTTCTCTATTTTCTTTCTTTATTACCCCCAATGAGGAAAATTCTAACTAGACCGTAGACAGACAAATAAATTGTATTAAATAATATTGTATAATACGTAAGAGGGAAAATAAATAAATAAATAAATAAATAAAATAAAAACGGAACTAATTATATACAAATATCGCCTAATAGTTTAATCAGTATATAGAATTTACGTTGTATATGTATATATATACATATACATATATATATAATTGTAAGAATATTAAGATCGACGTGAAATAACCCGCGTGCAGTTATTCATCTTTTACAACATAGATAGAAATACATACAATATACATATATACATATATACACGTATGTATAAAATGACGTGTATAATAAGTTGCGGTTATATGAATAATCTGAACCGGCAAACTTTTAGCCTTGTATTTGTTCGCAAGATGTTGCAAACCGTATGGATATTAGTTTTTTTTTTCTCTCTCTCTCTTTTTATTTATTTCTTTGTTCTAATCCCCCCTCCCCCCCCCCCCCCCCCCATCGTTTACTCCATTTACCTATATATCTCTATAGCTATAAGTACGTTTTACATACTCATTATATATAAATTATTTTGAACAAACACGAACAATGATAATAATAATATTAATAATGTTAATAAATATTAGCACGAAGTGTAACAATTTCATAATCTAGACATACCAAATGTATATATACATATTATACCGCGTAAAATATTGTCATCGTCTAATCTAATTATTGGCCGGAAATCGTTATCGGGACTTAGAGATCGCTTCGTAATATTAATACGTACGTATTGGTTACAATAATAAAGTAACATGTGTGAAATAATCTGCAATACGATTTCGAGAACATACCTGGCTGATAAATCGGGATTTTCCTTTAAACATTATAGTCAACAATTAGAATGAGTCAACTTTAAACCCCGTTAACTATACAAATTACCTATATTTATATCTATACTAACAATCAATTACGGTACAGGAAGAATAATATATACCTATAATTGTATATACACGTATTAAAGCGTATATATACATATATACATATTGTAAAATTTTTACCGTTTATTTCCGCATATCGAGCTAACAAAATTAACCAAAAGATATTGTAACGAAGTAATAAAAAAAAAAAAAAATTAAATATTGAAAAGAAAAAAAAAAAAAAAAAAAAAGAAAAAACTTTATCAGATTAATATTATCGCCTGACCGTGACTTTTTATTTTTCATATATCATGATCATAATCACGTGAGAATCCCATCGTGACAAATAATATAAAAAAAAAATTAAATGAAATGTTTATTTTATATTTTACGTAAATATTACGAATAATAAGAAAGCAAAAATATTTTTCGGCAAGAATATCGTTTGAATATGAAATAAGGAATGAATAAATAAAAAAAAAAAAAAAAAAGTAACTAACCTTGGCAACGAGTTGCTGTCCAGTTTTAACATCGACGCATCGATAAAGCGCGCTGCTTCCTTCGGCTGGTCCGATAAGTAAAAATCTTTCGCCTAATAAAGTTGGTCCCTGATTAGTAGCGGGTATAGATTCACTACATGTCGTAAACGGTGGTGCAGGTGAAGAAACGACCGTATTAGCTGCGATCTCTTCATTATTGGCAGTTTTTTGTGTCTGCAGCATAAGTTGAACTTGTAATTGATTTTGTTGATTTTCACGTTGACCACCACCTCCTCCTCCTCCTCCTCCACCTCCTCTTTGTTGTTCAACATTAACGACAACATCCTGTTGATTGTTGTTATTGTTAATATTATTACCGTTTTGATTAACAAGAAATTTTCCATTATTTGTTCGCGTCACTTGTAAATGCAACGGATGCTGCCTAGCAACTCTCATATTCGTACGCGGGAAGCGCTACGTCACACAACACCTCCTTCCTTTTTCTTCTATTTTTTCTTCTCGCTTCGTAGGTGTACAATAATATTTATTATACGCACTTTTATTAATCCCGGATCACGAAATCATCATGTATAAATTTATATTAATTTAAAAAAAATTTTTTTTTATATACAAATCACTTCATCAACATTTACTAAATAGACTTGTATTTATTAGATTTATCAGGTAACTGGGGGGGGGGAGTCGTATCAACGATAATATCACTTCATTTAATTAATTACTATTAAATTATATATATTTATTTATATATCTTGTCTCTCTCTCTCTCTCTCTCTCGTTTTATCTCACTTTTTGTTTCTCTATAATATTTTATAGATCATCATAGATGCACTTGTTACAAATTTATTATCAGTTGCGAAAAATTTTTCCACAGCTATTCGCCAAATATCTGTAAACAAATAAACAAGAAAAAATAAGAAAATAATTAATACCGAAATTATAAAATAAAAATAAAAATTCACAAAATACAACAACACGAAAAAATAAAAATTTTATTAATAATTATTAATATTATATTTTTCAATTTTATTTATTAATATTATCATCCACCTACAACGCACTTGCGCAAATCGTAGCGTAACTTAGTGGCGCGCGGTTGTCGCTACGGATTAAATTTGTAGATAGATAAATCCAGGGGCGTGGTATGTTGTACCTAAGGGCCCTGAGTGTACTGTTACTATACTGAAATAATTATATCAACAGTATAGCTTTTATAGAGATTAAGAAAAATCTGACGCAAGGTATAGAAATACGATCGATGACGGATTGGAGGGATGGAAAAAGATACTATCTGAATATTAATGAACAAGAATACGTTCTCATTCGTTTGAAATAAGAAAAAGTAATAAATAATGTAAGATACGAGAACGCTCTAAGTAACGCGGCGCCGGTTTATAGTTATGACGAAGAAAACATGAACAGACGTCGTGGCGTTACCAGATATCCTTCGATAAGGTCAAAATGGCGGAGATCCGCAACACTACGTTTAACAACTAAACGTTTTTTATTTATTTTTCTTTTTTCTTTTTTCTATTTAACATATACTCAGTATATGTATTTCTTGCGTTTCGATATACACGTATATAATTAATTATATACACAAATACGACTATTAACAAACTGAAAAAAAATAAGCAATACGTCGATAACTAATTATTACATCGCGTATCGTATTGAGTACCCATTGCGTAGCGGTAGCTTAACTTAAATATAAAAATTGCAATCAATTGCCCTAAATTTCATATCATTCGTTTCATTTCATTACATTTAATTTCATTTTATTGCAACGTATTGCCTCGCAATGACGACCGGTATTTAAACTAAAACACATCTGCGCTGCACACACACTCACTGACGCAACGTCGCGAAATAAATAGTCATAAAGATCCGAGGTCGGTACGACATTATTTATTTATTTATTTATTTCTTCTTTATTTTATCGCAACGTTTCTTATTCAAATTATCTTCGATCTATTCCCGTTCCTTATTCTTTTTGTCTTTCTTTTTTTTTTTTTTTTTAAGCCCCACCTCCTTATTCTTCTTCATTTCTTCACCTTCACGAAAATGTATATATCGATCGACTAACGTTACATACGTATACGTACGTATGGTAAGCTTACGTGTCAAACTAAACACATCAAACCACACACGTCTATCCATTCAATTAATTAATACATTCATTCATCAAATTTATTCATTTATTTATTTATTTATTTATTTTCTGGTTACGTCACGATATTTCAACGATAACAATCCAACTAATCTACACCTCGATGATATTGAAAAAATAAACAATAATAATGATAATATTAATTCGTACCTTTTTTTTTATATATATAAATGTACACAGTATGATTAATCGCCAGTTGTTCCTGAACGGGGGTTAAATCGTTCCAAAGTGGTATCACCGTCACAAAATAATAATATACATATAAGAGAATTAATGAAAAAATTGTAATTTGTAGAATATTTTTCAATCAAATATG
The DNA here is from genome assembly GCA_963924015.1 of Macrophya annulata. Lineage (NCBI taxonomy): Eukaryota > Metazoa > Arthropoda > Insecta > Hymenoptera > Tenthredinidae > Macrophya > Macrophya annulata. The sequence goes on from OZ001263.1 coordinate 2,603,236, forward strand.
ATAAAAATAAAAGACAATATCAAATTTTTCATATATACTCATAATATATATAAGAGAACTTGTTTGTTATTTTGTTTTATATATTATTTTATTTTTTATTACGGTTGCACGGGTAAAGATAGGTATTTTTTATTTGTGAATTTATTTCTTTATAGAAAGATAAAGAAATAAATAGTTTAAGGGATGGAATTATTTAAACAATCCCCGTGCTAATGGACGGACCAACTTATGGACCGGCCTCCGCTCAGAAACTACAGCAGCAAAGAATCGTGAAATTATTTTGGCACTCCATTGTGCTCTCTATGTGTACTACGACGTTCGAACGTAGACTGAAATTTAATGAGAAAACTTTAACCACCGGTCGCGAGAACGAACGAACGAACGAACGACTTCGTCAGTAGTTTGCTTTGCGCATACATCAACGCGCAGGTATTACATATACGCATGCGCGCGCCACGACGAGTGAAATAACATAACCATTTGATTTTGTAGAGGTAAGAGAAGGACTGCCGGAACAAACGCGCTAACGTTACACCACCCCGCGTCAATTTTTACAAAGGCGGGAAGTTAAAATACGACATACTGTATGTATGTATATACATACGTTGTATTTACCGTTCATGGTCAATATGTACTATTTTCGTAACTTTAGAATCTAATTTCGTGTATATTAAGTATGAAAACTTACAAAGATAAACCCACGATTAGAAACGAGATTAGTTTTCGGTATCTGGTTCTAGCGATTCGATTTAAAAATGAATAAAATGAACGTTAGAGAAATTCTTTTTACAGATAAATACTTCGATCTTACTTGTTCTTTTTTCAACGACCTTAGACAAAGTAATGAGATTTTATTCACAGAGGATCGTAAGCAGGTGCCTCTATGCCACCTACGCGTAAAATAGATATATATATATATATATATATATATATATATATATATATATATATATATATATATATATATATTAAATTTTACGCCGACGCGATTAAACGCAACGCAACGTAACGCAATGTAAAGCAATGCTACGCTGTGACTAATCTTACCTTCGGTTGTGCACGCAATAATTAACGAATGGTGCAAGATCTTTGTGCAATTCTAATTAGCACCTTGATCTTAAGGAAATGAGGCCGTTGTTAGAACTTGTCTATACCCAACACATACACATATGATTATAAATATATATATATATATATATATATATATATATATATATATATATATATATATATATATATATATATATATATATATATATATGTATTACGTATATTTTTTAGTTATTCTTATTTTACAAGTCTAAAAATTAACTGCACATAATAATATATACTTGAACAAATTTACCATATATCTATTGTACACATATTGTATGTATACATACCTATATAATATTGACATATATTTAGTATTAAAAATAATAATAAAAAGTAAAAAGAGATGACAACATATCGTTTTATTTTTATTCAAATTCATCCATACGTTTATTTGCAAAAATTTTAACACACGTCTTATTTTATACCTTCGTAAGACTCACTGTATGTACATACAAACATGGCGCGTTAGCGACTGACGATAAAAACGGTAAATATATCTAACACGAAACAAAAAAAAAAAAAAAAAATGAAGATGAATAATTATTGAAGTTTTGAAAATCGAAAGTTTTAGTTTTACGGATGATATATATTAGATCGAATTTTGAAAATGATAATTATTTGTCAAAAAAAAAATAATAAAAAAAATATGAAATAAAAATTTGTACATTGTAAAATATACGCAATTGACAAATATGTGTACGTAGGTAGATATGTATATATGTTTTTGTGTAATGAGTTTGTACCAATCTACCTATACAGCTATATACGTGACAAAACGTGAAAACTGACATAGGAATAGTACGTCACACTCGCAGGGGATCTCGAAATAGAAAATTGCGACATACCGCCTCCTCGTCGACGGGAGAATCGTCTGGCGACTATAATATGCGAATATGTATAGTAAATATACATGCTAGCTAATAAACTGGAGGTAAATACTGGACTGTATATATTCATATAGTTTTATGTACAGTTCAAGATCCCGAAGAATAAACTATAACTGCAACCTCCTCCTCCTTCCCCCTCCAAAAAAATAAGAAATAAATGCAACGGAAATCCATGCGGAACAAAATACTAAAAAATGATTTAAAAAAAGAAATAAACTGAAATAAAATACACACACATACATTTGTAAAATATATACATTTATAGGTATATATATATATATATATGTATATATACAACCTATATGCGGTTTAACGTTTGTAAAGTTTGAATGACCTCGAACGAGGTTAACGTGGTTTTACCTACTGCTATACCAATATATATACATGTACAAATACATATACATATACATATATACCGAATAAAATATTGTTGCGAAATAAGACTTTGTGGCCCATGAGAGTTAGCTGTACGCGATAGCAAAAGCGAGAGAAAGATATACATATTTTATATCTGTCTCTATCTTTCTCTCGAATTTAAACGACAACCACGCGATGACAACCTTCGCAACCAATACATCGCGATATTATACATGCATATATTTTCATTGTCATTTGGTTTGTAATTTGAAATTTAAAAGAAAGAAATTTTCTATATGTATATTGTCCTATATTCGCAGTTGCAATTTTTAAATCTTTATATTTATTTATCACAATAATTTAAATTTAAACTTTCCATAGAAATCTAACAGTTATAGATATATATACATATACGTATACATTATTGGATATTTTATGTATATGTGCAGTATACACATATAATTTATACATAGATATAAGTATATATATAAATATGTATAACAATGGGCAAGTTACGGTTTGAGATTGTCCGTGACCGGGCACACCTAAACGGTATACATAATCCTGTACTGTCCGCGAACAGATATACCTACGGAGCTCTCAGTGCACCAATTCTCATCGTCGTTAAGCACCTGGCTGACACCTGGCCCAGAATTAATATATGACTATCCTATATATTATAAATCAGGTAAACTTTTTTTCAAAACGAGAAAAAGAAACAAAAAATTAAAAAGAAAACATTAATTTAACGAAAAGATGTGACGTATGTATGTACGTACGTGCTGCAATTTTTGGTTTTCAATAAGATCGCAGATTAAAACGATGAAAAAAATATACAGGCAAAAAAAAAAAAAAAAAAAAATGTATGAAACTTACAGTTTTACAATTAAATATACTATAGATAGAGGAAATTTTCATCGTCTTTTTTTTTTTATATTTTATTTTTCAAATATATTATATTTTTGTATGTATACCTATATAGATATTCCGCCAGTATACATACATATACTGCAGGTATGTATATCGTAGAAGCGTATAATAATTATTGCTGATCGTTCATTTTCGACTCGTAATAAGTATGTATATATACATATACACCTATATCCTGCATCATTTCCGCCGTTCTTTATCTTTTTTCTTTTTCTATTCCTTTTTCTATTCTCCAACCTCCTGCGTCAGCCGGTTAGCATCCTCTTTCTTATCCGCTTTTTCCCTATATACTGCAGCAGACCCTTGCCCTTTGATCCTCGGATACTTATACTTATATCCGTGCGGCAGCTGCCGAAGGGACAAACTGCCCGTAGTATAGAAGTTAGGTCTAGGTGCAGTAGGTATAGTATAAATACATACCTACTTATATACATATATATATATATATATATATATTCAAAGAGTAGAACAGAAAATAGTTATTGGACGCACGTTTTTTTTTTGGTGCTAATTGTGTGAAACAAAAATTGATTTGATGATGTTGAAATTTTTAGTTCTTTTTTCAATTTTTTTGTTTTTTGATATAGGAGGGGGTGGGAGATTTTTGTTCCTTACTTTCCGCGTAATGACTGCGTAATTTTTCTTACTGAAGAAATATGAATATATCAATCTATATGTACATGTATGTATTTAGGTATATAATATAAATGTAAATATGTAATGCGAGGAAGGTTAAACGTGGTTTTTTTGTAAAATCGCGGTATATTACACGCGAAGTTAACATGGGTATAGTTTAAGGAACAGAATAATCACGTACAGTATGTATATACATATATATACATACATATAGATATATATGTATATAAAGTGAATTGAATATGTATATAGTATAGTATATCTCGAGTCGTGAGAGAGAAACGAAAACAAATGACATATTATTTCCTAAGACTAAAGATTGCGTCATTCTTTAGTTAGTCTTTGGTCGAGGCGAAGTCAGCTTGTACAGATGGCCTTCCTTAAGGCCGTCAATCGTCATTTCGCTAACTTCATGGCCCCCCTACTCTACTGCACTGCTTTGCAAAGCCATATTTTACAAAAAATAAAAAAATAAAAATAACGAAAAAGAAGAAAAAAAAAATAGTATCAAAAAAAGACGAAGAAGGAGAATGGTGATACAATAATTGGAAGAAAAAACTTTTTTTTATATAGGTATAAGGCATATACGCACTAAAATTTATACTACATACGTCAGTAGCATCAAATATTCGGGGAGATACGAGATACAACTATAATTATATCGCAAAGTAAAGTAAAGCAAAGAAAGAAAGATAAATCGAAAAAAAAAAAAGTAATTAATTTTGATTCGCGTTTATATACTTGCATTATGTATGTATACACATATATACATATATGTAATGTGAAAATGTTTTAGTATAATATGACGTTGGCAATAGTGTATATATATATATATATGTATACTGTATACATATACCTACCATATAGATACATCGCGGTACACGCAATCTGTGACAGATTAAAGTCAGACAACTCAGTCTGTATATCGACCTAATAGTATACAGACTATACATACATATAAGTGAACGCAGAAAATTGCGTAAATCTCGTCCCAATGTTCGTTGTATGTATTTACTATCTATTCAATGGAATCGGATAAAAATAAATAAACATTCAAATTTTATTATATATAATATATATACATATGTATGTACTATGCGTATATGTATAGATTTTGCAAATCTAGAAAACTAGGCCTCGCACTATTAATATATATAGGTATACCGGGTCAACTTCTTTTCATATGTATAATATATGCTTATCGGTTAGGAACCATTTATTTCGGAAGGTCAAAACGCTGTATACATGTGTATAACGCGGTAATTAATTGATTCATGTATATATATATACACATGAATTTTCTATCTGTCTTTAACTCTCTCTCTCTCTCTCTATCTTTTTAATTCATTTACATCTAATAAAGAAAACTATCGTCAGCTTTTAATAATGAAAATTCAACGTTTTCTTAAAGATCCGCAAATTTTATAAGAAATTTCGTGTATAAGTATATACATATGTAATACAATCGCGTATGTTACAAATCTATATGTATTAGAATAATCGATAAATCGATACAATTAGTTTGCAAAAAAAAAAAAAAAAAATCAATGAATAAATTTTGAAAAAATAAAAAAGACCGTCAAAAGTTCGTTTCTCATTGACCATGACGATCGTTAAATTTGTCCTCGGTTATCGCGAGTTGTTTCGCAGCTTATATTATATCTCGCGGGAGTTATATACCGCAACTGCGAACCTTATTCGGCTAACGAAACCAAGATGGTTGAATATACATGTATATATGTAAATAATTAAGTATATATGTATATATATATACACGGGTGCAGATGAGAATCTAATAAATAATTTTACAAATATTAAAAAACTATGTATAGGTATATATAAAAATTCTTCACGATCTTTTGTATATATATATATGTATGTATAAAGTGTATATATTTGGTATTCCTATATATACCTATATAATATATACTATATAGAAATACCAAAATGATTACAATATATTTTTTAATTCGAAATATAACACAGCTGTGCAAGCAGTGCAACAGCACCAGCGCAGTGCAGCGCAACGGAGTGCAACAGATAAAAATGTCGATCGTTATTTTATATACCTATAGGTATATGTATATTTTATGCAGAAAAGAAAAAATTAAAAAATGTAGGTAAATGTGTAGATATATCAACTTTTTTTATAGAATTTCCATTTTTGTTTCTCTCTCTCTCTCTCTCTCTTTCTCTTCCACCTTTTTTTTTTCTATAAATCAATTAAATAAAATTTTTATCTTGTATATGTATTATAGGTATATCTATCTACCTGTGGGAATAAGAATAAAAATTGAGGAAAAATTCAAAAACATTTGTATCGCGATAAGAAACGTCGAGATACGTCACCGCAAGTGACTAATGATAATAATAATAATAATAATTATTATTATTATTATTATTATTATTATTATACATACCTATAATACATACATATACATAAGTTGGTATTATCTCCTACTTTACACCTATAATCATATCATGTAAAATAATAATTGTCATCATTTTACCAATATACGTGTACATAGATTATAATATATATAAAGATATTATATTCCATTATAAATTACGTTATATTTATTGTGTTGTTGTCATGTATACCTCCTGTGCGAAAAAAAAAAAAAAATTAATTAATTGAATGAACGAATGAATGAATGAATGATTTAGTAATATTTACTGCAATGCAGGTTACCACGAATAACCTTAGAAAGCCTGACCTAGCTCTACTTATATTAACAACAGCGTTTTAGCACTGTGTATACATATGTATATATTTTTGAAAAAAAAAAAAAAAGTTAAGATAGAAAAAACGCGAATTAAAGTATATCTTTGTATTAGATGAATACATATAGATATCACCGATATTATACAGCACGCGATCTAGATTAATAATTAGAAAAAACAAATACTACCTAATTTTTTGATAAATATAATTATTCACATATATAATATGAAGTTACGCGGATAAGGTGGATTATGAATACCTATACTATTATACCTATGTATATTTATTTATGTATATAGTTAGATATATGTTATATATATTTATTATGTATGCTAAGCGATGTTAATACGGTCGAAAACGTGATCGGTATAATGCGATTTTAAAACAAGATATAATTATATTCTACATAAGTATATATACCTACCTACTGTATACCTATATGTCTATAGTATATGATAGATAAAACGTCACGGGATTATTTATAAATCATTCTCACTTTATCATTGATGTGTTGAATATACTACCTAAGTATATTTGGTATATAATACATACGTATGTATGTATATAAGTAATACGCAATTTGTTAATCTTGTTGATACCTTGTTGCGCTACGAAACGATAAATAATAACGTTATAATACATATGTGTACGTACGTTACACCTGCAGTTAAATAAATTACATAAAAATAAAATTATTGAAATGAAATGATCAACATTGATCATTTTAGAATTTATATTAAATTTCTATATCAATCTAAATCTCACGTGGTACAAGATTTTTATTTTATTTTATTTACTATTGGATTTAAAAAAAAATAAAAAATATGTTTAACGAATTATAATTAACAGGCATCGAAAGAGGAGAGACAAATCCTGCAGTGTGCGTATATATGCCTTGGTGATCGTCACTGATCCGACGAATATAATGTATATAAATATTATTATACGAAACAACAGCAGCTGCGTATAGATATATAGATATATATGTATATACGTAAATTGAGCCAGAAAAAAAAAAAAAAAAAAAAAAAAATGAAAAGAAGGTGTGCGTTGGCGTTTGGCGTGCGCCATCATCGTTCCATATACACATAATCCCGGCTGACACATACGTATTACACATACATAGACTAGAGGAATTTTTATTTTTTTTATTTTTTTCGATCAATGCTTGTAACATTATAGTATATATCATGCATTTGTATATATATATATAAATAATGTAAATAATATATATAGATATATATGAAAATAAGTGTACATATACAAATATTGTACATAATATAATTAGCTGTAGCGATAATTATATCGAATGAACGCGCGGTGTCGAAATTGTAACATAACGATGCACGCATCAAACCTCAAACTCGTCACGTGCGAACTGACCAATATGTATGTATATGTATATGTATATACGTATAATATGATATATGTATCGTTTCGTATCACTGCGGTTCCGCACGTTATCTCATACCGAGTACTATACGATGATAATATTATAATAATTGTTTATTGTTTAAGAAATCCCAGCAGGAGATATATTTGTACATCAAAAATCGGTTTTTTTTTGTTTTTTTTTTTTTTTTCTTTCTATCTATCTATCTTCTTTTTTTTTCGTCAATCTATTTTTCTTTTTTCTTATTCATTAATAATTTTTTTTTTTGTCGTCACTTGATTTTTACTTTATCTCCATCACCTCATAATGAAATTTGCGATTAACATCGACCCCCATATACATATACATACTTATACTATAGATAAGAAAATAAATTTTATACATATATGTAGATACATAGGTATATATATATATATATATATAGAGGACAATAAAATACTTATATACTTATCAAATATATTCAGCATCAACGATATACGTATACATATAAATATAGGTATTGTATGTAACATACATATGTATATTTATAAGGACACATCCCGGAAATCGCGTCACTGCAACAGGAGGAGTAGCTGGCTTCCGTCTTTAGATATGCACCTACTCTCGCTTAATTATACTTATGTATACGTGCATGTATACATGTATATATATATGTACAGTCATTTATGAAAATATCTGAACCTCTACGATAATTGATATATATGTATACATAGTTTTAGAATTATACATATACAAATATATGTATATAATTATCTATATAGAATGTGCGGAATTATTGAAGTATATGACGTAATGGTAGAAACGTTGACCACATCATTATTACGCCTCTATGATAAATATACGTCATCGTTTGTAAGAACTATGAGCTACGAATCGTTTCGTCATTCAGTCAATTCTTGTTACTATTATAATTAATTATTAATTACATCATTAAACGAGAAATAACGCGGAATTACTTAATTATTTATACGTCATTAAAGAAATTAAACGATTTTATAAGTTCATCAATTCATTCATTCGCGTTAATATATCATGAAAGGCAAAAGACAGCAAATCCCACATAAAACAAAATTTCCATCATCGACTGTATCTTCAAGTTTTACTCCGGAGTCTGGTAAACGTCTCTATTCAATATATCGCCTTGTATGTAAAATGTTTAAAAGACGGAAATGGGAATCTGCCTTTCCGGCTTTCGAGTTTTCTAAATTCTCCGACATATCCGGTTGCCGATTTAGGACTTTTGAGGTTTAAAGGTTTTAGGTCTTAGGTTTTGAGACGCAGACGTACGTCTGCATGTCTGGGCGGTAGTTTCATTATTTAGCCGCATGACTTGGCTAGAAATTTAAAATTTCTACACCCTAAGCTCTCTATGCAGGGATTTTTTGACAAAAGAAATACAGATGAGTAAAATACGGCAGCTGCAGTGCGGAAAATAATCTATCGGATACTACAGGATGACTGCATCCCTGGAACTGTATGGGACTTAAAGTATAACCATAGGGTATAAGTATAGGAAGTGAAAGAAAAATATTTACCCTTCTAAACTAGAATATAAGAAAATCCGGAAATGCTACTCGTGTCTTTTGTATCTTGTCGTTTTTTATTTTATTTATTTATTTTTTTTTTCTCATTTTATATTTTGTGTACTAAACCCTAGCCAAATATCCTAAGCCATAGCAATACTACCTTATACCTAGATGAAAAACCTATACCTAGAAAGATTATGGGATTTTAATGTAAAGGAAAAACCAGCAAAAGAAAGAAAAAAAAGAGAGAAAAAAAAAAAAAAAAAAACTGGACTTTGAGGTTCGTAAACACGAAAATTTATTGACAAAATCTTTACGTGTCAGACGTCGGGCTGTTCGTCACGTATACCCTTAGTAAACCTTGAATGAGATGACGCGAATGAATTTTTTTGACTCACGATTTAAATCGAATATTCCCGCTGTATATGCATATAAAATATATTGAATAATTATTGTATCGAATAAAAGAGATGACTAAAAAATTTTATTAACTCAAACGATTTAAAATCGATCATATACTATACATATATGTATATATTCAAATTGACAAGTAAATAAGCGAATAAATAATTCTTATATTTTAGAATAATAATTGAGTGAATGAAAAAAAAAATGCATTTTTATATACATTCATATTTATATATAGGTATATGATATATCTGTATACGTATATAATATAAAAATAAAAAATTATTTCAGTTCATACAAATGACATTGTAATGTATGCTACTCTACTTGAGGTTGCGATAAGCCGGACAGGATGTTGAGTACCAAGAGTATACATATACGCTAACTCAGCATGTATACCTATATACATACTTATATACCTATATGTATACATATATATTTATATGTGGAGTCAGTATTTCGGCATATTTGATGACATGACCGTGATGATAGATAATTGTCCGAAACTGCGTAACACAGTGATGATTATACTCGAATGTGTTAAGTATAATACGTATAGTACATACGTATCTTTATGTATCTATATCTAATAGGTATAATATACTATATGTAGGTATCTCTTTACTTGGAATATATAACGGAGGGTGTCATCATATTACGATTGCCAGCTATTTCCCAACAGTCACGCTGTTAACGATATACACTGCGAAAGGTCGTGAATAAAGCAGCTTTGGCATTTCCTAGGATCAGTCAGCTGGCACATTGTACTGCCCACATTACACATAGGTATACCGCATATACACTATATGTTACACACATTCTTATAGATAACATTTCTCCGTGTATAAATATATAGGTATATATATATATATATATATATATCTGTGTGTGTGTGTGTGTGTGTGTGTGATTGTTTATTACTGTATGCATGCATACAGAGAAATGTTCTTTACCTTAATATCATTATTATTATCATTATTATCACGGCTCACGTAGACCGCATGTTACGAGGCACGTATACATATACATAATAGCTTAAATACGACTTTTATTAATGCATCGCAGATAGTTCTACTTGGAAACTGCAACTGCAGCAGATAGATACAGTTGGAAATGAATTATCATTATTATTGTTATGATTATTATTATTTTTGTTTTATCATCTACTGAATTTTATACAATTTTTTAATTTTTTTTTTAAATTTTATTTTGTTAATTTATTCGAATCGATGCTGTCCTTTTATCATCATCACGGTATCTCATTTTTATAGAGTTACAGCTTGCAGGAAGAGTTTTTTTTTTTTTTGTTTTTTCTCTAATTATCATCATAATTATATTATACATACATTAATGTTAAAAATACACTTCGTTTTGTATTATAATGAATCGTTTTATTTATTTTTTATTTTTATTTTTTTTTGGTTTAACGTTTTACTCAACAGGATTGAACTAATTTGTAGAAGAAAAAATAAAGCTGATGCATTCGAGATCGCAGCTGACGACAACCACCCCAACCACTCATTGTATATCTTTAGTCAAACATCTGTCGGTCCAACAACCAAGAGAGAAAGAAAGAGAAAAAGAAAAAGAAAACGAAGAAAGATAAAGAGAGAGGAACGGTTTATTACCTTTTTCTTTATTCTCTCTTTCTCTATCTATCTCTCTTTCTTTCTTTCTTTTAATTTTAAAACCTATGGAAAGTCGAAAATCTTCGGTCTGTCACGCGTACCTTCCCCGAAGATATAGGTAGGTATAGGTAGGTAGGTAGACATACCTACTAGCACCTGTTGCTACAGGAAGACGGTTAATTTTGAATTATGTTATTCAGTAGATACCTGCGGAGATTTTAGCCCTCACCAATAATAACCCGTACGATCTGTATTGGTAAAATTTTCTTGAAAGTGGGATAATAAACTAAACCGGGAAAAATTTAAACCGAATTCTATAATCGATTATAGATTTTTTTTTTTCGTTCTTAGGAATTTTTGTCTATTTATTTCTCTTCGTCTTTGTTCTCTTTCTACATTAAATTTTGCAAATTTTTTTTATTTCGCGATTTTGATAAATGAATTTCTCTTCGTTTAGGTATTGGGTACATAAATATGTAGTATATACCCGTATATTACGAAGAATGATGAATGTCTTCGGCGCCTGCAGGACTTAAAGCACGCACCTTTTCCCTATACCTTTTCTTCCAATTTTTACAGGAAAAAGGTCGAATTTCACAGGACTCCGATGACTAATGTACAATGTGGGCACGTGCAGGCCTGCAGATACTCTTTATTTGTAACATAGGTATAGGTATACGTAAAAATTAAAATCTGAGCTATGTATATCTACCTAGAAGTGTAATACCTATACCTACCTACTTTACCTTATAACATATCTATATCTTACGCAATATTGCAGAGATCGTCGCAATCTGATGTGTGTACGATGACGTGAATGAAAAAAACAATATATAATATAATTTTGTTCTTCAACTATGTATAGGTATACGATATTATATGTGTGTTATACAAAAGATAAATACTTGTTTGAAACTCATTCGATGAGAATTTTTATTTTGTATAAGGATCTGTAAATGTTCACAAATTATTTTAGTATCCAATTTTGTAATAGAAAATTTTATATTTTGTTATAAACAATTTTTTTCCATTATTTATTATCATATATATTTTCTTCTTTCAATACATTACGCATTTATGTACACGCATTATTAACCTTCGCTGACTGCATGATAGTATATGCTGCAATGAGACCCGTAAATCAATGTTTAAAAAAGAGAAGAAAAGAAAAATAAAAAGAAAATCAACGCGAACTACCTATATTATACATCTATACAAGGTGTATCATTTCATTTTCTTTGAAATACTTTTGATCAAGTTTCAAAAACAAAAAAGTATATAAAAAATTAACACTGAATCATATAATATACTATCCAACGATAATTAACATTCATTAAACGTATAATAGATGGAAATTTAACGTTATTTTAGTTTCCTCAAATACGTATAATTTGTTCCACGAAATTGAGCATTAAGAATATTCTGCGGTATCGTGAACCTTGATAGTTTCCTGTTCAAGGTAGATATATAGTATGTATACCTAGATATTGCAAGAATTTAGCGAAATAAAAAAATTTTTAAATCGATATCTCGACTTTTGTATATTATTTTGAAAGAATTATTTTTTGCTTCATTGGCATTGAACGTATAGCACTAAGATGATGAGTATGTGTTAAATTAGTTCACCCTGTAAGTATGTATATAACTACAGACATTGATTTTTGTAGTTGGTTTAAACTCATTTCTTTACTTATTACTATGATTATTATACATTTTTTTTCTTCTTATACTTATTTAAGCCCCGCTTGTGTCCCCGAAGTTAGTAAATCGAAGGCTGCAACTATCTGGGTCGCGGACACCGCGAATTATCTCAATCCTTCCGTTCAACGGGGCTCTGAGAGACTACGTGCTGTTAGCAAATCTCATTTTTTCTCTCTCTCTCTCTCTCTCTTTTTATCTTTTTCTTTATTTTCTTTGTTTTTACGGTACATCGATACCGTCGCAACCAACCGTCAGTCCCTGAAATTAACTACAATTCTAAACCCTAGGTGGCGACACAAGGTCTCATCAGAACGAGGTAAAACCATCATAATAACAATAACAGTAACAATAATGACAATCATTCATTCTCTTCTCCTCATTTTCTCGTATTTTTCTTTTATTTTTTTCTGTTTAATTTCTCCATCTTTCCTTAAATTTCTCTCGATTATAATTACTCGTAACGATAATCTAAATCCGCGTAAATATTCCGACAATAATTGTCGCTAATAACGGAAGCTGAATTCTCCTCTCTCACTGCATCGTTGCTCGACTATATCGTAAACATCACCTACTACCACAGTGGCCAAAATGTCATTGATCGAAACGTCGTCCCAGCAGTCTGTGGTATCAATTAGTGAAGCGGAAACGAGCGCACGCTGCCGGGTGAACGTGAAAGATAAAACGGATCCGGGCGCGTGTAGGCACGGAAATTTTATAAATTATTACCAATTTCACCCGGCAGAAGAACGGCTGCATCAACTTCCGCGTGGCCAAGACGTATGGCACGCGGTCGAATCATCCGACCGGAAATACGTCGGTATAGATGTCGGCTGTAACGCGGGGGTGAGTGTCGTCACGCTCTATACTATACGATGCATTTATCTAAACAGCTGCCTCGTTTTTTTCCATCCTTCATTTTATTCTTTTTTTTTTTTTTTTCTCTTAATTCACAATTCTTACGCTCGGTCGGTTGCACTGCCACACCTGTCGGTACATACGTACGACACGACATACGAAACTGTTCTACCGACTGTGACTAATTCGAATTTAATTCGATCAAAGGTTTATTTTTTTTTATTTTATGATCCTTATGAATTTTTTCAGGACCTTACGATAGCGTTGTACGATTTTTTGACCGAAAATATTCGAGGAACTGATGTATCGTTGCTCGGTGTGGACCTGGATTCGGTTTTAATAGAAAGAGCTAAAGAGGGAGAAATTAGTTCAAATAAAATTGTAAAACGAGACGTGGTTTATAACTGCGTTGATTTTATGTCCGATAAAGAAAGGAGCGAAATTATCAACGTATATTTGACTGATAAAGGAAGAAATTTGTTCGACGTAGCATTCTGTTTCTCTATAACAATGTGGATACATTTAAACCACGGAGATTTTGGACTTATTAAATTTCTCAAATCAATATGCGAAATGACTCGATTAATAATCGTCGAACCACAGCCTTGGAAATGTTACAGAAATGCTTGCAGACGTATGAGACGTGCGAATGTTGATAACGTTCCTAATTTAGACAATATAAAGTACAAAGGAGACGTGGAAAAACACGTTGAAGATATTCTAAAAGGTCCCGATTGTCGTTTCGAGAAAATAACCGAAACCGTTAACAACGAATGGGGAAGAAAATTGCTAATTTATAAACGAAAAGGAGCCGTATGATGATAATAAATAATAACAATAACAATAATTATTATTATCTAAATGTAAAATGAATAATAATAAAAAAAAAATTACATTCAATTGTCTTTTTATTTATTAAATTATTTACTTATTTGTTATTAAAAAAAAATTAAAAAATTTTATTGAACAAAAGCCGCGGCGGCAACGTAGCGTGCTGTTTGAAATAAACGCTTAACCACGTAGGTATATCGTGTTATTTGAGAAAAGGCCAATGGCGTCAGCGCGTGTATTAAAATAAGAAGAAATATATAACATGAATTCGGCAAGTAAGGTAGGGGCTCGATTCTAACTATTTACAATATTTTACTATATTTCCCGCCAACTAACGTTCACCACCATAGTTCCCGGTCAGTTTACCAACCCCCATTTTCAACCCCGAGTCACGTGTTCCATGTGTACTTCCCCCTTGATATAACAGAATCTACTCCATAAAGCCATGGAACTCGAAAGCGGACAGAAGGTTAGGTTAGGATTTACGGTTTACGTTATTCGTTGTGTTGCGTTGATTTATTATAGGTTATGTTACGCCACTTTTTCGGCGTCTATATTTGTGAATAATCGAAAAAACATAAAAATTACAAATTTTACTTCGCGATTATTTCAAACTCTTTTAAATTAACGAAAACTAGACGACTTTTCTAAAAGGAAAATAATATAAAACCTAATAAAAAATAAAAATTAAATTAAAATTAAAACTAACAATAATATTTATATCTATATTTCTTTCTTATTTTAAGGTCGGTGAAATATTCACCGCGGCCGGTGCCGCTTTCAACAAACTGGGTGAACTTACGATGCAATTACATCCGACGACCGATTCTCCTGCCGGGTAAATAATTTATTTATTTTTTTTTTTTTAGTTATTGTATATTTTTTTGTTTTTCTCGAAATTTCGAAATTTTTTTAATATCAAATTATTATTAATTATTTTATAAAAATTGTCGAATCTTGGATAAAATCAACGCTGACATTAGCATAAGCAATATAAAATAATATAAAAACACCAAAAAAATAAATCACCAAATTTTTTATCTAACCTAAGTCGATCTATTTTGTACCTCAGTAAATGGACTGACGAAGAAATTGAGATGCTTCGTCATTCTGTAAAAACGTTCAGCGAAGATTTGAACAAAATAAGTGAACACATCAAGGGAAGGACAGTGTAAGTGTCTTTAAAAAAAACTGTATAAGATATAAAGTATAATGATATTTATGAAAAACAAAAATTCTATCAAAATTTATATGTATTAAAATTTTAGAGAACGATTAGCTCGAATTTCTGCGTCAGTCCTTTTTTCTCATTTATAATTAAAGAAATGTTCTGCTTTTTTTTTTTGTTTTTTTTTTTTTTTCCAATTTTCTTTTTTCAGATCTCAGATAAGGACAACTTTGAAGAAAAAAGCATTCGAGGAAGCTGGTGTACCAATAAGACAACAACAAGTTATTTCTCAACAACAACAGCAACAAACAACTGTACAACAAACTACCGCTTCTACACAACAGACTCAATCTCAAAAACAACAACAACCGACCGGTAATCAAGGGATGATGGGAAAATCAGCTGAAGTTACATTAAATATGCTTAATGCTCCAGAATCTGAAGTTGACGTCGAAGGTTTACCAGAGGAATGTCAAGTTAAATTAGAATTTGAAGGAGCGACGGAAGAAGTCGCGTCTTAGATTAGACTGTTGATGATTTTATTTAAATTTTGTGTATTTGATTGATAAATTATAAGATATTTTATATGTTAAAAAAAAAAAAATACAAGGATAAAGAAATAAAGAAATAAATTTCGTGTAATTGTTGCGTTGAGAAAAATTCTTTCCTTTTCTTTTTATGATAGTGTGACTTTTATAATTCTCAATCTATAAGTTAGGATAGTATTAGTCTTTTGATAAACATAATTTTGTGCTTTGAATTTTTATAATAACACTCAAATTGAAAAATTTTATTCAATACCTTCAGAAAATTTATTTCTATTGACTATTTGAATTTTTTTATTTACGAATATTTAACTAGATAAGATTCGGAACCAAATTTTCCATAAAGTTCATTAATGTTTTGTATAAAAAAAAGAATAGGCATTAGTTTGACAAATAATTTAAAAAAAAAAAAATGATTATACAAAAATTAGAGGAAGTTTTTAATTCCTAACAATTATTTTAATATTTGTGTAAATAAGAAACAGATTTCGTATGTGTTTATTTGATATTACGACGAAACAAGAATGTTTAAATACAGTACCAAAATGAAATAGAGAAATGAATAAAAATAATAAGATAGTACGAAAGTTCAAAGTTTGGATAGAAGTCTTGGAATTTGTACAAAAATGATCAAAGCGTGGATATCTTTATTAGGTAATAGTTGGCAAGCTTGCTTATCTCTTAGTTTATTATTTTAAATATGAAATTCTATCGATTGAGAACGAAGTAATTGAAAACCGAATAAAAAAAGATTAAATATAAAATGAAATGAAATGAAAAATAAAATCAAATAAAATAAATAATTTATTAAAAAAAGATGAATGAAAAAAAGAGATAAGAGCGTGGTCTAGGGTATTTTTAGTCGGAAGATTTCCAGACATGGGAAATCTTTAAACCTATCCTGACGAAGCAGATAGTAGAGGGAATTTATCGGGAGAAACAAGAAATAACTAAAGATTGAAGTCAGAATCAGCTGTGAGGTGGATAAAGGCGTCTGCAGTACAATGACAGCTTGTCAGACACGTCGCCTCCCCCATTGAATCAAAAGTGACAGTTAAAACGGTGAAATAATAATAAATTAACTAGATTAAATATATTTGAAGAAAAAAAGAAAAAACCAAATAGTAAAAGTGACAAAATTTTCATCCAACGATACATAGATCATATAGATCAAAATAGGCAGATAATCTAACACACATAAAAATGATATTGAACATAAACGGAATAGTATATCACAAAGTCGCGTACACAATCATCTGTTGAATCATATCATATACCCATATCACATTGCACACATACGTATAGGGTATATGCCAATAAGAAAGTTGTGACTACTTTAATGCCTGTAAATTGCCGAGTAAACAATAAACAGAAATAGAGAAAGAGAAGGATAAAAAAAAAAAACAAAAATGGAAGGAGGCGTGATGGAGAGTCCGCAAAGGGCAATTGAAACAACAGAATCTGATGATGTTTCTCTACAAGGATTTTGCAGTCCGAAAAAACCATTCTATAGATTTATGGGACTGGCTTTAATGTGCCTACTCGGATTTGGTGAGTAACAAGCTTTGTTTAGTTTTTTTTTTTTTTTTTTTTTCATTTATTCTGTAATCGTTATGCATCAATGTCTCTACCTCATTCGCAAACTAAAAAAAAACAAAAAACAAAACAGAAAAAAAATAATTTCAAAATTCAAAATTGTTTCGAATCTCAAGATATCAAAAAATTTTCATCCTAAGAACGAAAAACCATTCGCGATTGTAGGAATAACGAAAAATAATAATAATTAAAAAAAAAAAAAAAATTTATTTTATTTTATTTTTCAAAAGTATTTTCAAATTGTGAAAATAAATTCTTATCCGTGAAAAAAAGCAATAACGATGCCTGTATATATTCATATGTCTGAAATTTAGCAGCTGCGATAAAAAATATATAAAATGAGAGAGAGAGAAGGACACTGTGTTGTCAAGTTTGAAGTTATACAATACAATTTGTTATTACGACTGTTGGGTGATATGTATTCATATTTGTTTATTGTTTTTATTTATTTATTTTTTTTTTATTTTTTTAATTTTTTTATTTTCCCACAGGCTGATATCAATTATAATATAAAATTATATAATTTCAGGGTCATATTTCTGCTATGACAACCCTGGAGCACTACAAGACAATTTTAAAAGCGATCTTGACTTATCAACAAGCAAATTTGTGCTTTTATATTCAATCTATTCATGGCCTAATGTGATACTATGTTTTATCGGAGGATTTTTATTGGACAGTGTTTTTGGAATCAGATTAGGAACCGTTATATACATGGCTATTACCCTCATCGGACAACTTATATTCGCTTTCGGAGCTACTGTTGATAAATTCTGGCTCATGATGGTCGGAAGATTTATATTTGGGTTTGTAAAAACGAACTATCATACTTTCAGAAGATAATCTACACGATTCAAATGATTTAATAGCTAACAAAAAAAAATTTTTGTAATCATTTCAAATTCTCAAAAGGAATTTTTCTCACCCCTTAGATCCTTGATAATCGAACAAATAAGCCAATTCCTTACAAAAATGATCACCAATAATCATTCCAATTCATTAATTACATAACTTTGTCTCTAATAAAGTGAAAAATTATTACAGAATTGGAGCAGAATCCCTAGCAGTTGCGCAAAACAGTTACGCGGTACTTTGGTTCAAAGGAAAGGAATTGAATATGGTATTCGGTCTACAGTTAAGCTTTGCTAGAGTTGGATCGACGGTTAATTTTCTAGTAATGGAACCGCTTTATAATTGGGTAGCAGAATCTTACCACGGTTATCTCTGCACAGGGGTAGTACTGTTCATTGCTTCCACTACTTGTGTCGGTTCAATGCTATGTGCTATATTATTAGGCATGATGGATAAACGAGCTGAAAGATTATTGAGGCGTGGTGAAGGTCAGGAGCCAGAAGTGGTCAGATTAACAGACGTTAAAGATTTTAAAGGAATATTTTGGATGGTAGCGGCAGTTTGCATCGCCTACTATGTCGCTATATTTCCATTCATTGCCCTAGGAAAGTGAGTACTTTCAAAACATTGAGTAAAAACTTTGACTAATATTTTATCCGTTTTTTTTTTTTTCTCTTTTCAGAGTATTCTTCATAAGAAAATACGAGTTTACACCAGCAGCTGCGAATACTGTAAATTCCCTAGTCTATTCTATATCAGCATTTGCATCTCCTTTGCTAGGATACATGGTTGATAAGACAGGAAAAAACGTTTCCTGGGTATTCATAAGCGTGTTATTTACAATTGCTGCCCATGGGCTACTCACGTTCACTATCGTCAACCCCTACATCTGCATGGTCATCATGGGTCTTTCCTACTCTATGCTGGCCAGCGCCCTTTGGCCTCTGATCGCCCTAGTCATACCAGAGTATCAATTGGGTACTGCGTACGGAATGTGAGTTGATTTCATTCTGGAAATTGAAGAAAATAATATTTCAAATGAGTCATTAACCCCCTGATTCTCAACATGGTCTCATTTATTACGCTAGAATTGTTATTGTGACTAGACTATTTATCACGTGAAACCTTTATGCGTGTATTTATCTTAAAGTTGTAATCTCATTTCTCCGATATTCACATGAATGTATACATTGAAAGTAGCGTTGTGATTGTCTGAAGTACAATGGAACTAAAGACAAAGGGACTTTGATATCAGCTATGAGTGATAAACTGAGTAAAGAATATCTTTCAGTTTTTCACTAAGAGGACCCATAAATGTTCAGAAATTTTATTGTCCACCTGAATTTTATATTATAGCACTATGATACTTTCAAGTAACGATTCAACTATCAAATTCATTCAATTTCTGGGAAATCAGAAAGCAGATCTCAACCAAAAGTTCAAAACATTGGAGAATTTAGTTTTCAGACAAACTTTTTACAAACCAAATGCAAATGAAATGAAAATTTCGAGCCTTTGAATCAAATTTTTAAATTAATTCAGTTTTCTCTATCATAAATAAAAAAAATCTTTGACTTTTCCAGAGCTCAGTCTGTTCAGAACTTGGGACTGGCTGTAGTTTCGATACTGGCTGGTATGATAGTTGATTCAGGTGGTTATTTTATGCTTGAACTATTTTTCATGGGCTGGTTATGCAGTGAGTAAATAAAACTTTAATATTACATAAAATATTCAAATAATAAACGTCAAAAAATAATAATCTCATTTATTTATTGTCTGATTCAGTCGCCCTACTTGCAACAGTCGCAATTTGGTTATCAGACGAAACTTCAACAGGAGGCTATCTTAACATGACGCCATCGCAACGTGAGATTTACGACTGCGGTAGAAAACAGTTGGAAGCTTTGGAGAGAGAAAAACTATTGAATTCAAGTTCGACTTCAGATTTATCAGGAGATGATCTACTTTTACCACAATCAGTAATTCACATACGAAACAGATATTTATCTAGAATTGGGGCTAACGTAAGAATAATGATAATTATAAGAAGAGGAAAAGAATTACTTTTCTCCATTTATCTTTGTCTCTAATTAAAAGAACTAACTGTATTCTTTACTATTTCAGTTGCCGTCGCAGTCGACAACCTACAGAGCTTTACGATGATAAATCTATAAGCATAGCTAGATTTATATATATATATATATATAGATACATAGTATATTTTGATGTAAAAAAAATAAAATAAAAAAAAAAAAAAATTTAGTTAGGTAAATCTCATAACGATTAGGTATAACAATTTTATTGATAAATAATTGATTGGATAGATAGAGAAAAAAAAAGAAAAAACTATTAATGAATTATCAGATCACAATCTACTGCTCATTAAGGCGTCTTCCTGATTGAATTCATTATTTTCCAATAGTCATTCTGTGATACATGCATAATATCGTACCAATATTAGATTATTATTTGACGGTACTGATACGTTGTAACGATTGCATTAAATTTGCATTAATGTTAAAATAAATAAATTTAAAAAAAATACTAAAAAACAAAAAAAAAAAACGTAAAAAGGAAAGAAAAGAAAACAAAGGGAATATTCCGCTGTGACTGATGTTATAAAATTTCTGACTAATATATTGCAGTTTGTTTTTTTCTAATTTTTTTTTACTTTTCAGATTAGAGACCAACTGCAGATAGTTAATTTCTTTGTTTCTATTAAATTATGTAAGTAGATTATTCAGACAGATAAATAGAAAAAAGAAAAGTCTTGAATGATAGTCGATAAAAATATGTTGTAATTATTGAAAATAATAAAAATGAAACCAAGACATGAAGTTCATTTATATGAAACAATATTTTCAAAATCTAGTGATCATTTAAGTTTTTAGATAAATTAAACGAATTGTAGTGAAACAAAAAAACAAAATTAATAAAATATATTTATAGTATATAAAATGTATATGATATGTATAAATAAATATGTGTGTGTATATTAAATAACTGGGAATCATAATGTTTCTTTTTTAATCCCAATAAACGATATAATAATTCCTTCCCGACTTGATGAGAGATTTTCATTTTATTCTCGTTCTGATTTATAAAACCATAATATACGATATCTGGGACAGTCTAAAGTCCATGTTGATACAGTCTGATAATAAATAGAAAAGAATTTCGCTTGTAAAATCGGTAAAACGTGAGGCAAAGACTCCATTTGTTGAAACAATACAGTACGTTGAAAAAATTAAACGATATTTTTAAAGCTAGATTAAAATATTGTTCATACATCAAAAAAAGTAACGAAGTATTCATTTTTTGAACGCATTTCGCGCCTAGTGTCAATGCGTAAAAACGTGAGACTAAATTCTTCGGTGAGTGGGGGTAATAGCGGGTTAGTGACGTCGTGTTGAACAGCTGTAATTTACCACGTGCGTAGATACAGAAGATTTGCCCGTATAACTTTTCGTTTCGGTATATAAGTTTGCAACGTATATTATATTTAATAAATAAGTAAAGATATTTAGATATGGGTGTCCACGACAACATGGATTCTAAATACAGTGTGATGGGAACATCGAGTTTTTCAAAACTTACACCAAAACGTCCGATTCCTGTTTTATTCGGTGATAATAATAACGCTAAAAAGCCTAAAAGCGAAGATAATCAAGGTACTTCTACCTCGACCACGGCTGAGGCTATTAAAACCTCGGAACAAACATCGACGATAATAAATCCATCAAATAATAACAGTCTACAACAACAGAGAAAATCTCTGCCCGTATACAGACTCAGAAAACGGTTAGTATGTATTTATTTACCTTTTGAATAAATTTAATCATCGTCTGAACCAAATGCTTGAGAATAAAGAACCAACAAACAAACAAACGAAAGTATAATACCTATGGCTAAATCTAGCCGCATTTGTCGCCTGAAATATTCATTATTAACTACATTAAACCATTAGTTATTGTTTGTACCGTTTATGGTCAGCATTTTCCCACGATTTTCGTGTACATATATTGTTCAATTTACTTTTTATCTACATCCGAAAAACTCCGCGACGCTCTCGCCAGCCGTGATCTGCGCCATGACACTCGCCTGTCACCTGATCTCGGTGATACGCGCATGCGCAGAGCGTATATTTTGATCGATTATACGCAGGGGCCTTCGCTATACGGTTTATAACCCCCAGAAGACCCCTGAATTTATTTTACTATTTCCGCCTGAAAATAGGCAACTCAAGTTACGCCTTATGCTATATCGAACAATTTCGTATTTGAAATTAACTTTTCCCCGGCTATTTATTTTTCATCAGGAAATAGATGAACAGTAATAAACATTTAAATAAATTCTTCAATTAGAAACAAATCTCTAAATATTCAATAATTGTAAACCTTTAATTTTCATTCCTTACCTAATTAAAAAAAAAAAATTAAATAAAATTTTTCAAGGTTATTGGCAGAGATCAAGAGGCATAATTCGTTGATAATAATCGGCGAAACGGGGAGTGGTAAAACTACGCAAATACCTCAGCTACTTTTGTCTTCAGGTTTCGCCGGAGTTTCCGGTTGTATAGGAATAACTCAACCGCGTAGAGTAGCTGCAGTAAGTGTAGCCCGTCGTGTAGCCCAAGAGCAAGGAGTATCAGCGGGAAAGTTAGTCGGTTACAGCGTTAGATTTGAAGATGTAACTTCGTCACAAACTAGGATAAAGTTTCTAACAGATGGTATGATGGTTAGAGAAGCAATGACTGACGAAACTCTATCGGATTATTCGATCGTTATATTAGACGAAGCTCACGAACGTTCGGTACAAACCGATGTACTCTTAGGTGTTTCTAGACGAGCTCAAAAATTAAGAAAGCTAAGAAATCTGACGCCATTAAAACTGATTGTAATGTCAGCAACGATGGATGTAGATAAATTTACAAAATATTTTCAAGCCCCGGTGGTTTATCTTGAAGGACGACAACATCAGGTGAAAATTTATCACTCTATTAAACCACAGGACGATTACGTTTTCTCTGCACTAGTTACGATATTTCAAATACATCGAGACTCTCCCGCAAAGTAAGAAATTTATTTATTTATTTTAAAACAAGAATCGCAGGGTTTTTCATGATTTTCGTATCTTTAAAAATACACGCGATTTTTTTCAGCGAAGATATTTTGGCCTTTTTAACTGGCCAGGAAGAAATCGAGGCGGCAGCAACTGCTGCTAGACAAACCGTTAAACAATTAGAAGGCAAAGGCTATCCCTCGCTAAAAGTATTCCCTTTGTACTCGGCTCTACCGACTCATCAACAATTAGAAGCTTTCAAAGCCTCTCCACCTGGAATGCGGAAGTTGGTTTTAGCTACTAACGTCGCGGAGACTTCCGTGACTATCGGAGGTCCGTCAAAACAAAAAAAAAAAAATCAGAAAGAAATAAAAATAATAATAAAAACAAAACCCCGAATTTTATTTCATTTCATTTTACTTCTTAGGAATTCGACATGTTATAGATACCGGAGTAGTAAAAGCGCGAACACATCATTCGGCTACAGGCCTAGACGTTTTGCGAGTAGAAAAAGTAGCGAAAGCTCAAGCCTGGCAGAGAACAGGAAGAGCAGGTCGAGAGGCGCCTGGTAAATGTTACCGAACCTATACTAAAGACGATTTTGAAAAAATGAGCGAAATGCCTATACCAGAGATCCAGCGTTGTTCTTTAGCCGGTATAGCGCTTCAACTTTTAGCGATTGGTATCGATATTACCACTTTTGATTTTATGGACAAACCGCCTAAGGAGGCTGTCGACGTAGCTGTATCATGCCTGGAGAGATTGGAGGCCGTTAAAGGTGATTTTTGTGTGTTTTTTCTTTTCTTTTTTTTACAACGTTTTCTTATCGACCGATAAAAATTGTTCTCTTTATTTTTTTTTTTTAATTTATTTACAGGATCTCCACCCCAGCTCACTACCCTCGGTAGAACAATGTCTTTATTCCCATTAGATCCAAGATTTACTAAAGTTATTTTATCATCAGTTGAATATCAGTGTCTCGATGAAGCTTTAACAGTTGTAGCACTGTTATCAGGGGAATCGGTATTTGTTGAGCCATCGAATAAACGGGAACAAGCTGCAGCAGCTCGAGCTAGGTGAGTGTGAAATTTTTTTTTTTTTTACATTCTTTCATTGATCTAGAAGTTAGAAATTTTAAGATCCTCATTTTTAGCGAAATTTTAATTAGGGAATAATACCTACGTACGCTAATCATTATCAATCTTAGGTTTGCATCGCCTGAGGGGGATCACGTAGTTTTGTTAAACGTATTTAAGGGGTTCACTAACGCTGTTCAGAAGAAGGCATGGTGCCACGAGAATTTTCTGCATCACAGAAACCTCGAATATGGTTCGGAAGTTCGCAGGCAATTAGCCGCACTTGCCGCACGAGCAAATCTTGATAAATCTAGCTGCGGTTCATCGACGGAATCTTTAAGAAAGGCACTACTCGAAGGACTGTTTGATAATCTTGCAGAATTGCAGAGAGACCAGACTTACGTAACGGTAAGAAAAAAAATTTTTAAAATCTAAAAATTTCATTTAAACAAATTAAAATTTTTTTTTTTTTATAAATTTTAAGAAATTACTTTCCTCTGTCTTTTTGATAAACTTATTCCTACAAGAAAATGGGGGATAAAATTTGTAACTTTTACTCGTTTCGTGATACGATTAAAATTCCAATCATATTTCGAGGATATATATAGCTGAAGCTTGAAATCTGTTTTAAGCTTTCAGTCAATTTTGAATAAACTCTAGTCTTTCTATCCCTCTCACTTTTTCTCTCTCTATCTCTCTCTCTCTTTATCTCAAGGGGCGAACTATTTGCGGAATTTGTGTCACGGTGAAACCTATAATGGGAAAAGTTTAACATCCGTGTGAATAACATGTGTAGAGTAAGTTTTTAAGGCTGAAAAAAGTAGTGAGAAGACGAGAAACACGAAAAAAAATGCGTCCCTAAACTGGAAAAAATTTTTTCCTTCTTTTTCCTGTTTTTTTATAATTTGAATTCTTCGAAATTGACAATTTTCGATTAACTTTAAACTTCAATTTTAATTTTATAAAATTGAATATCCATTGGCTTGTTTTATTTTATTTTATTTTATTTTATTTTATTTTATTATTTCATTTTCTATTTCTTTGTTTGCAGATTTCCACTAGACAACCAGTCGCCATTCATCCCTCCTCGGTACTTAATGGGTCGAAACCTGCGTTGGTTCTTTTTACGGAAGTTGTGGCAACCGGAAGATGTTTTTTACGTAACGTGTCGACGATAGAGGCATCTTGGTTAGAAGGCAAAGGAATAACATTTGGAAAATCTAACTAATAATAAAAATTTAATTTTTTAATCTGATCAATTATTGTTATCTCTATTATTAATATACCTATACCAATAATTTTATATATACATATATAATAATATACATATATTTACATCTTTTTAAATGATTGATAAAATTTCACGTAATATAAGACATAACATCAATATAAAAAATTACAATTCCCGTTTCCTTTGAATAAAAAAAAAAAAAAATGAAATACAAATCGAAAACCGAATTATTCTACCCTCTATATTATAGGTATATACATAATAATGAAAATAAATTTATTTTTTTCATCACAAAATATGGCCGTATGAACGAAAAAACGTATACGAGTGTGTAAAAAATATCAAGCGTAACACTTCCTTTATACACGTATAATTTATTTATTTATGTATGAATACTCTAACTTTCCCGTCAGCCCGAAGGTAGGTAGGTAGATAGATGGGAAGGAAGGAAGGAAGGCAGGAAGGCAGGAAGGCAGGAAGGTAGGTATGTAGGTAGAGACGTTTATTGAATTTTAATAATTTGATAAACCGCGAATTACTTTACTGAATCGTTGAATATTGAAACACTTCGTCGAGAGAGAGAGTGAGTGTGTGAGAGAGGGAGAGAGAGAAAGAGAATGAATGAGATATAAAGACAGTGAGAGTGAGCGAGTTGGTAAATATACACGCGCGTTGTTTAATCAGCATTAACAAACGTAATTGGCACGTATACAAGAGTGATCCCCACTTTCGTCAGGTAGATAGGTATAAGCGTATAAATACAACAGGTTGTTGGGCTAATTGTAATACAGGTAGGTATAATATAATATAAGTATGCATATTATAGGTATATAGTCTTCAAATAAAACGAGAAAAATCGTTTTCGTTTTTTTCTTCTCTCTCTCTCTCTCTTTTCTTTCATTATTTATATTTCCTCTTATACTATTCATTATTTCGCTATATCGAATCTTTTCACAAAAGTCGTGAGAAGGAAAAATAATAATAATAATAATAATAATAATAATAATAATTAAAGGTATTTAGGAATTTTATTAATCGAACCCCAATTCCATAATTCCACAGTTTTATTTTATCACTTTAAAAATAAATGAAATAAGTAATTTGGCAATTCATTAAATCTTTCTAATTGTAAAATCTACAATTTTTTCTTTGTTTGTGTCTATTACCTGTTTTGACAAACAGACAAAAAAAAAAAAAAAAGAAGAAAAAAAAAAAAATATAAATAAAACCGTTATGTTTAAACTATAATTTTCTTTAAATACATAAGTATTATACCTATGTGTGTATGTACTAAGTCAATTTTCAATTCGCTATAACCAAACTTTTGTAAATATATACTAAGTGACTAACGGCTCTCTTATACGATTAGCCTTACATTAGTCACTTTCTTGCTAATATAAGTATAAGGTATATAATATACATAATATTACCTATACGTTCGATATACAGAGTGGCAAATATTTATTCAACTAGATCTCAAAGAAATACAAACAAAAGAAATAAAAGAATAATATAAAAGAAATTTAAAATTGAGACTGTCGATTTCGATAATTTGATATTAAATTATTGAACGATTTTTTTGTTGCTAGAAGTCGATTGAATTTTAACTAGAAAAAAAAAATAAAAAATTAACGTATTAATATATTATATACCGTGTGTTAAATAATATAAAACATACATACATACATACATACATACAAAGTTTTAATTTTCTACGGTTTCAAGTTTCATTCTGCAATTTCCAAACTCGGTAAAGGCTAGATATATTCATGCCATCCGTATATTCTGCGGTAGCTAAGGGGATGCGGTTATCCTGGCGTAGGTAGGTATAAGATACGCTACGCCGCAGGATCGCATTCCGAGTGTCAGCAGAGATGATGACATTAGCCGAATCAGCGACTCCATTGCCTAGACGAAAACTAGAAGAAGCGATTCTTTTCCCCATGTATTTTTTTTATAATATCGAATAATACACCACAATGTAGTATATACTCCACTATACATCCTTATGTATCCATAAAGAAAAGAAAATTATATATAAATTTAAATTTTGATTCTGGTATATGTAAATAAATTTTTCCTTATCTTTCAAGTTTTCGTTTATTTGATCGTTAATTAATTTTTTATTTTCTTTTTTTTGAGTAAAAGAAATTCATCGATTGGTAAATAATATATCGTGAAATTATCGTATACATATAGAACAGAAATATATACGAATAGATATAGAATTTGGTTGAAGGAAGTTTATTTCTACGTCAAAGAATCTCCGTCTATAAGATTGAAAATACGATCTGAAAAGGCTAGGAGTTCTATCCTCATCACGAATTCCCCAAATATTTCTCCAGCCTCTAATGAGAGTGACGATAGATTCCGCGTCCGTATCACTATATCATATATCTATACCATTGCAGTCGTCGTTTTCACTCCCTTAGCTCGTTTCCCGCAGATTCCTATATTTCCTCTTTTTCTCTCTCTCTCTTTTTCTTTCTCGCTATTCCTACGGTATATAGGTACATAATATATACGTATATACTATGTACATAGTGTATATAGGTGTATATAATATATATAATTTTTTTTTTCTAGAACCTCTTAAACGTTTCTCGTGGATTATAAAAGAATATTTTGTCCCATTCCCGGAACCGCCTTCTCACTCTGGGAAGAAATACACATACATAGATATATATATATATATATATACATATATCTATACCTATATACACATATATAGGTATATATACACTCGAACTTTTATTATCGCAATATTGTCCATTATTACGTGAGGCGCAACGGCTCGCTTGCCTGCAGCAGGAGCAGCAAGAGTAGTAGGAACAGGAGCAGCAGCAGCAGCAGCAGCAGCAGCAGCCGCTGGTTTTAACTGACAGTGAGAATGGTGGTTTAAAAATAAGAAGATGAAAAATTTCTATTATTTAAGAGACTAATGTAAAATCATTTTACGTATAAAAGATGACGTTTCGTATCCTCGGACTGTTGCCAAGTATGAGAAATAATGTCAAGATATAATAATTCTACAACTGGCATAATCTCCATCCTCTTTATCTCCTTTATATACATACAATATCTCCACTATTAGCTATAACAAAAATTAATCAAACTATCAATTAAGATTAAGAAAGAAGAAAAATTAAAAAAAAAAAAAAAGAAAATTTTGAAAAAATAACAAACTCTCTTTTCATATGGCAAATTTTTTTCCCTCAAGAGTATAGAGATCTTTATAGACATATAGTACAAAAAGAATTCTAAAGACTTGATAAGAATTTCTATGAACAGGTAGTTATACTACTTATAATACATATACCTATACAAGTTTGTCAAGTGTTTTACTTATCGTTAGAGTAGACGTAAAGAAAACGATGATGAGCTCTACCTCATAGGGTATACATATATATATATATATATACAAAGGGGAGTAAAGTAAAGATTAATCTCCAGCTTTGAAACGAAGGTAAAAAATATTCATAGAATATATACTTACACTATTTCATGTGTATATAGGTACAGATTTTATTCTATAGGTACGGAAATGGAGGTAATTAAGAATTGAATATTAAACGAGGGGTAGTCGAGGACGTTGTGCTGCTGATGCTGATGCTGCTGATGTTGCCGGTGGTTCAGAGAGAAGAAAATTGTCTCCTTTCTTCTTAAAAGATTTCAATTTACAGAGGCAAACATTAACCCATGTTTATAATACACCTCATACACTTCAACCACCTTTTGAATACGATAGTAGAAAAGGAATTTCAAAGGATCCTTAAATCACCACTTTGAAAAATATAATATGCGCTTTCTCTATCCGGGTAAACACCATCTTCATACGAGATGAAAAAAAAGAAGAATATAAGAAACGGAACAAACTGCACGAAATAAGGATGATGCTAATTTGATGTAAAATAATGATAATAATTAATAATGATCGGTTATTCATTCTTTGGTTAATTTTTATATTCTTGGTAAAGATATTGATCGAATTATTATTATTTATACGTCAACTATACAATCACGAATCTATCCAGTTATATATTTTGTTTACTATGTAGTCCTTACTGCAATGCAATATGCTGAATCCTTCAACGGTGTCTATGACCCATTTTCCAATTTTGAACATACTACCAACCATTTGGAACGTGGCAAGAAGTATCGGACGCAAGAAGTATGGGACGGAATTTGGTCCTCGGACGCCTATCATTCGAGGTCCGACTCCTAGAGGTTTGTTGAAACCGAAAACGGAAATGAACAGGTCACCTAGACTCCTGGATTTCGATTTCCTGTCTACAGCTGTGGTATCGTTATAGTGATCAGAATTTTTGACGGTTTTTAAAATCGAACGATATTCAGGATGATACGTGCTCGTTATGCCTGCATCGCTGCTTCTTTTTTCGAAATTGTAAAAACCCGGATAAAAATATTTCTGTGATTTTTCACCGTTCTCAAAATTTTCAACCACATTGTTGTACGGTACCTGCTGTTGATGGACCGTAAATTGATCTACAGGGTTGTTGTTATTATTATCCGTTGAGTCCCACTTGTACGGAGGATTTACCGTCCCTTGACGATAGTTTGAATCCTGATCACGGTATTCATAATCGTTGTAATTATCTCCGATAAAATTTTCCGGGTTTTTATTCTCGATGTTAGATTTTTCACTTTCTAATTCAACGACGAACGGTTCAGTCCTCGTTTTACCACCGTCGTACTCGAAAAAATTTTTTAAAATTGCTATCACCAGCGATGGATCGTTAGGATTTTTTCCCGGTTGCAGAAATCGAGCATTCGATAGTGTGTTTATTATCCTTTTTATGTCGATGAAATAATCCGCCCAACAATAACCCAGGACTATTTCGTCACGGTATGATTTGTACATTGTATGCCAACTCTTTAATGTCGATTTTACCATTCCCATTGGATTATCATTTATTGGTTTTTTAACATCCGCTGATCTAACAATTTCCGTTAAAAAAATCGTCGATATTAGTATGAGGAGAAATATCGAAGACATGATCCTTCTGCTTGATCTTTTTCTTTTCTTTTTTATTTCTGGTATATCCTCAAAAACAGTATTTTGTTGTGTTTGTTTTTGTTATTTTTAAGTCAAATTCTAATCGATATTAATATTGAACGTTAAAATTAATGAAACAAGAATAAACAATTAATGAACGATGTGAAGTTTGACTTCAGAAAAAGTATCACTAGTAGACATTAAATGTATAGTGCAAGAATATCCGAGTATGGTTGATACTCGACTAAACAACTAAATGGTCAGTTTTGAAATGCCTTTTCGAGTACGAGACAGTGATTGGTTTAAGGTGAAGGTCAATGAGAGAGAGAGAGAGAGAGAGATAGAGAGCAGGAGGGATAACGATGGTCAGTAAGATATATTTGCAAATGCAATTAGCAGTTAGTTCGTCGCTAAAAGTTTCCGGACGATTATATCTGACTTATTATCATAGGTACGTAGAAAAGTCATAAAATTTTATCATCTTTGTGTAGGCGGATTAGGTAAAGCAGTGGAATATGATACTCAAAATTCTTTAAACATTAGGTAGGTAAAATTTTTTATGTCAAATTAAATGGATAATTATAAGTGAATAAATAAATAACGGTCATATATATATTTCTCTATCGAGAAAAAAATAGTTATGAAAATATAAAAAGATTCTTTTCTCTTTTATGATAATTGCTGTGTGCAGGTTTGTTAGATTTTTTGGTTTCTTGGTAGTTTTTACTTTTCTTATTTAACGAAAACTCTGTACATAATGTAAGACACAGATACCTATGTATGTAACCTATACCTAGAGAAAACAGACTCGTTTTAAAGTTAGAGAAAGATTGTAGCCCTTGGAGTTGAAAGTTCTTTTTGTTTGTTTTTTTTTTTTTTTTTTTTTCATTTCTTTTTTCGAGAGTTATGTGTCACGTTTACGTAAGTTGGGTACTAGCTAGTACGATATAAAAAAAAAAATAATATAGTACGACAACGACCCAGCATCAACGAATATTTAATCTAATAATCAACTATATGTACGAATACATGTATTTTTTATGACTTTAATTATATATTAATTATATATTTTTCAACACTGTTTTAAGACGAACTTTATATACACAATTTTACATAATCTAGATACGTATATAAGTATATATTAAATATTATACATACAGCTATCTCGAGAAGAGACGTTCGTTATACTTTACGAGCTTTTCTCTAATTAATATTAATTATGTAAGCTTCTCCCTTATAAAATCTAGATAATATTACCCCCATTTTATATATTATACATATATATATATATGTATATGTATGATCTACATTTATATAAAATATCTTCTCGATTCGGTGTACAATATTATTTTCAGTTCAATAACTAAATTAATTGAAATGAAATAATTAATAAAAAAAAATGTTACTAAATATAATTGACAAAGAACAAAATAATAATAATAATAATAATAATGATAATTCTATTCATATCATTGTGAAAAATGACGTGAATCAATTCAATTTTTATGTCTGAATGATCCCATGAAAGAATAAAAAAATAAAAATCTATATTCGACGTTGAAATATATAATTTTTTTTTTTTTTTTGTTTTTTTTTTTTTTTTTTTTAGCTGATCGTAAGTATGAGACCGTGTCATACGGGAAAGATAGTGCAAAGAGTATAAATGCGTGTATATAGATAGATAGATAGATAGATAAATGGATGGATGAATAGATAGATACGTGGATCGGTCGTATTTGGGAAGCTTTACCAAGCCATAACACACGCTCGTTTTGGCGCCCAGCTCTTAAGCCGAACCGAGTCGAGCCACGAAACGGCGTTTGCGATAAAATGGTATTCATAGGCTCGCCCTAGAGAGTGTGACCTACATTGAGTAAATAACCAAATGATCAGAAGATTGGATACCGTTCGATTAGAGAGTGTTACCCTACAGAATAAACAGGGGTCCGGCGTCGCGACGCGACGCGACGCGACGCATCGAACCTTATAGCGTTGCTGCTGCTGCTGCTTTCTATCTCTCTAACAAATTCTTTGCGTTGAATCCTTTAAGAGAAAAAATTTTTATTTTTTATTTTACGTGTATTTGTCAGTCGGGAAAATAATTACGTAGATATGAAATCTTTTTTTTTTTTCCCTTGTTTCTACTGCTGGTATTAGTACTCTTGCTGAATCAATAAATTACGTATTCATAGTGTAGGAAATAAATTCGAATGATAATAACAGTGACAATATGTCACGGAGGATTAACCCCCGAGGTTGAAGGAAGGAGAGAGAGAGAGAAAAAAAAAATAAAAAAAACGAAAGAAAAAACCAACCAACAAAAAAAAAAAGAAATAAAAATAAATAAAAATAAGAAGATATAAAGAAATGAAGAAAAAAAAAGTAAAAGACGAATAGGAGATGAAATTCTAGACACTCCATCTTCACGGATAAAACCAAAAAACCAAAAAGAAATTTAACAATTTTTATTCTAGTGTAGTAGAAGATTTTTTTTATTTTATTTTATTTTTTATTTTTTCTGATACAACGAAAGTGTGAAAAATAGAATTGAAACATTCTATAAATCAAAGCCCGATTGAATAATCGAAGAAGTAAAAAGTTTGAAAAAAAAAAAAATTCTAAGTATTTCAGAGACAATAAAAAGAAAAGTTGAAAAAAAAAAAAAGAACTTGAAAGTTTGAATGCGAAGAAGCTGAAATTCGGTTAATAATCAAAATAATAATAATCAAAATAATAATAATAATAATAATAATAAATAAAATAGAATGAAGAAAAATTTCCCTAACGAGATAATAAAGTGTTCCCTAAATTTTCATCCCCTAGCTAATACCTATACCCGTATAATAAGAAGATCCTTTCCACTGTAGAGTTACGGTAGCTAATATCTAATTCCCTCTAAGTCATTCGAAAGCTCGGTACCTATACAAGGTAGAGTATGGATAAGTTTTAGCCATGTAAACCTGGTACGCGTACCTAGATACGTACGTACGTACGTACGTACGTAGGGCGTCGAATCCCAGGCGGTGAATCGCGTCGAAGTAGAGGAAAGGAAAGGAAAGGAAAGGAAAGGAAAGGAAAGGAAAGGAAAGGAAGGAAGGAAGGTAGGTAGGTAGGTAGAGGTAGGTAGTAGGTATGGCAGTAGCAGGATGAGGCTGGCTGGCTGGCTGGCTGGCTGACTGGCTGGCTGGCTGGCTGGCTTCAAGGAAGAGTGTCCTTCAACGTTTTGGGTAAGAGATGAAGCGAGCAAGGGAGAGGCGAGATGAGTCAGGGTCTGCCGTGGAGTTATCGATCGTGTTTGTTACACCAGGGGATGGTTAACCGCGTCTGCGCCCTGGCCCGTAGGCGTCACGACGCTTTGCTCCCGGCGCCCTAGACCGACCAAGAGACCCGGTGGCTCGCGCCGGTTCGCGCCAGTAGACCCTGGGCGAATACGTCTCGAACAGGGTGTCGTCGACGGGGTAAACCGCACTTAACGCGGGGTCCAACCGAACCGAACCGAACCGAAACTAAACCAAAGCAAATCAAACCAAAGCAAAAACTATACTCTGAAATATCACCAACTACACTTTGGCAACTGGTTCAGAAATATAAAAAAAAAATAAATAAAAATAAAGCAAAAAAAAAAAAAATAAGAAAAGAAAAGAAAAGAGGAATCTTGTATGGCCACAATAAGTCACTCCGCGGAGCACTTAACCAACGAGAATCGTGGGCCAGTAGTGTTGGAAAAAAAAAAAAATATATATATATATATATATATATTTCAGAGTGCATAAGGTTGATTGATGAAGTTAGTTAGACGAACCGTAGATTCATCACTGCCATTTCCTCATAGTTTGAGGATATTTCACATTTCGATATAGTAACAAAGTTTGTTTGATATATTTACCGGATTGTTTGGAGTGTCTGGCGAGCGACAGGCTGTTGCTCTTTTAACCCTAAAACGAGGAATTGCGAGGAGTTGTATATCATGTTGTGTAGAGAGTTTATCGATAGATTTATTAGCTTTTTTTTAACCGAGTTATATAATCGGCTTTAATTGAATTCGAATTTTGGACATAAGATTAAGGGGTTTTTAAAATCCCTTAAAAAAAATTCTACCGATATCATGATGCGTATAGAATTCTGAGGTGAAAATATTGTGGATTTGATATGCCTGAATGGAATTAAAATTCTCGTGGTAAACCGAAAGTATAAACAGTGTTACACGTTTTATCGTGATTCGGGTTTATCGTAACTATATAGAAACTTAATAAGAAGAAACAAGGTGTTGTTGGTGGTGGTGAAGTAGAGTAAATTTTAAACTCTAAGAGAGGTATAATGACGCGAAATCGTCGGTTCAACTCCTAGCGATTAAAAAAGATCAGGAATTGATAATCTTAATTAATAATGAAAATGCCCAGATGACAGATTAAGCGATTGTAATCGAAACTGTATAAACTAACCAAATGATAACGAGAAGAAAGCGTAGAATACGCATGTATGATATTTGATTAGAAAATAAATTTGATATCTTATTCGATTTGAGTTATAATAATTCACCGATGAATTCCTGCGGCATATTAACCCTATTAAATATAACCGCACGAAACATATCAGAAATAAAATTATCGCGAAATGGACTGGAATCAGTTACGACATTATGTAATATCGTCAAATTTATCGCGAGTAAAACCGTCTCGTATATTAAATATACGTAAAATTTGGTACGACGCGACTGGCCGGCGGGGGGGCATCCGGTCATCCCAAGGTTATCCTGTACGGGGGGCCTTTACCGAGGCCCAAAACCGATGCGGGTCCCAGGGAGGCCGATCCGCGGCGGCGTGACGCGATGCGGACGCCCCCCACCCACACTGTCTGCAAATGCAGGAGAAAGAAGAAGAAAACGACGCCGAGGTCGAGGTCCAACTCCAACTCCAATTCCAATATCGGATTTATTACCCGCGGAAATTGGGGATGGAAATTTGTCTTCCTCAGGGCTTTGGGCATGGCCGCTGTCCTCCAGGTCGTTCTCGGTAGTAGTGGAGCCGAGGGACTCGCGGATGGACAAAAGTACGGTACCAGGCTCGTGCGGACGCGGTATGGAGCGCTCAGAGGAATCGTTGCAAGGGTTGCCGCGATCGAGGCATACCTCGGGGTTCCATACGCCACACCACCCGTTGGAGCCTTACGTTATATGCCACCGGTTACACCGACGCCCTGGCGAGGTACCAGAGTCGCTGATTCCATGCCACCTGCTTGCCCACAGAGATCACCGAGCCCGGAAGATGCACAGTCTTCACAACGGAGGATTTATCTTCAAAAAATAACACCCACACTTACCAATCACAGCGAGGACTGTCTCTACTTGAACCTCTATGTACCCAGGCCGCCCCACGGTGAGACTGATGTTTAGTTTTCGACAAACCCCTATACGAATTTTTACGCTTTCATAGTATTTTTATTTTTTCATTTTTTTCTTTTTTTCTTTTTTTCTTTTTTTCTTTTTTCTTTTCAAGGAGTCAAAGTATAACAAATTTACGAAATGGTTCACTGAGTTATTTCACCAGTACCGAAATCGCTAGAAATTTATACCGGTAACCCCACACGTTGTCCCCCTAGTATTTTGATACACGATTTCCGCACGATAACCCGAACAAAAAAACCTGTTGTTAAATAATGGGATGTAATTTAGAGGGACGAACAACGATATTCAGAAGACGAATTGATCTTTTTTGTTTTCTATTTATGCATTTTTCTTTTTTTTTTTTTGGATCAAATATTTTGAAATATTTTTACAGCTTTGGAAACGCACAAACCAAAAATTATATCGTTCATGAGGATGTTTCTTTTATTTAATTGATCAAGAGTTGTTTTCGTTTTTCTTCTATTGGAATAATTTTTCGAAAATTTATTCCTAGGGTCGAAATTTATGCCGATTGTTATTAAAAAAAATTTTTTTTTTATTTTTTTTTTTTTTATGTATGTACATTTACGAAAAACAACCAGAGATCAGAGTTTTAACAAAAAAAAAAAAAAAAAAAAATGTACAGATATAAAAGCATTTCATTATTTATTATTCAAATATAATATCTTTGACGTCTTTATACGAAGTCAAATATGCGATAAACAACAAGTTTATACTCTTTCAATATGAGGTTACCCTCAATTTACATCATTTTACGCGATGTATATCGTCTCCTTAAACACGAAAAGAAGTCCTCTAGAGTGTTTGTAAATTGTCCCGAGTTCGATCAGGGCTTTGATCTCTAAAGAAACACCGGATATCTCTTTTTCTCTCTCTCTCTCTCTCTCTCTCTTTATCTATCCGTCTCTTTTTCAAGAGAGTTGAAAAAGCTGAAACACCGCTGTTAAAGACCCTGTAAAAATACGCCTCAAGGAGTACATTTGCCTCTCTCATACAATCAGAGTACAATCGTCAGGGGAATTAAAGGCACACGATCATTATCCAACCGAGTCAATTACCATTTTGAAAAGCTCGACAACGATCGTTTGAAAAACCCATTAATATTAACGCTATAACGACGTTTATATCGTCCGATCAAAGAATACGATCCTGATCGGTTAAAATCTGAATAAAATTAGTTCCATTTTTTAGTTTTATTTTGTTTTTGTTTATTGTTTTTTTTTTTCATCCTCTCTCTCTCTCTCTCTCTCTCTCTCGATCTCGTTTTTGACTTTCAATTTTTCGTTAACCTGAGAAAACGCCAGGAAAGGAAAAATCAAAAATAAAAAAAAAAAACTAAAAAAGAAAAGTGACAAAAAAAAATAAAAAAATTGTCTTTTACGTTCGAAGGGCAGCCATGATTTGGGAGGATGCGCTTGCGCATGGAGTTTGTTAACCATTTGGTCGTTTCTTTTGGAAAGGAAAGAAAACCGAACTCGTCCCTGTCCCTGTCTTCTCGTCCTCGTCCTCTTCCTTTCCTTTTATCCCAACGAGTATAAATCTTCTCGGCAATCCGTTTCTCAGACTTTTCGAATCTTGAACTTTCTCCTTTCTCACAATCGACCGTTTGTCTCTTCTAGTTCTCTCATTTGTTCTACCTCTGCAGGCAATACCAACAGGAAGTAAAAGTAAAAGCAGAAAAACTGAATTATGTTATTCGACTTTGTCGCCGGACTCTAGTGACCAGACTAACGACGTTATAGTAGAAAAAAAAAACAGAAAAGGCGACGAGGGGGAAAAAAATAAATAAATAAAAGAAAGAGAAAAAAGTTAAGTACTACTTTTTTTTCCACATCAACGTGCTTATATACAGCGGTCCTCTCCTGAATCGAAATAATTTCCTCCTGGACATCAATTCTGTCCAAATCAAACCCCGCTGCAGATTGAAGTTGAATAAACCAGTGCATGCGCAATTTGATGAATAATTGTTCGAAAAATTATTGAAGAAAAACGAAAAAAAAAAAGGAAAAATCAAAGGAAAAAAAAAATCGTTTGAGTAACGTGATATAATATACGCCAAGGTAACGCGAACGTAGAAGAATAATTAGTATAATATGAAAAATGATGGGACATAATGAGGATGAATTATATACATATTATATATATACTATATGTATATATGCGAGTAAGACAGACGTGGATTAATAGAGTTAGAAATTAGTAAAGTAATCAACTCTGAATAATTATAGAACGTAGGTATGTACATACATACCTACGACTTGAGCATCAAGATGTATAGAAAGAGAGAGAGGTGTTGGAGGAGGAGGGAAGGAAGGTAAAGGGTTGATTTTATCAAGAGGTAACTTTCGACATTACTCTGCACATGTGCTTTTCCATTCGTGGTATACTTGTACGTATACCGTATAACAGCTTTTGTGCGGTGTGTGCTTACTTTAACTTAATTTATAACATATACATACGTATGTATATATGTATATATATATACATATACCTATACATATATACTGACTGTGAGTTTGTAATACCGATTTTGTAAACCTCAACTCTCGTGCGGGAAACGCAAACCTCGTAAGAGTTTGTAATCTTCTCGTTGGAAAATCTGCTGAACACATATAGCGTATATTATATATATATATATATATATATATATATATATATGTTAAAATTAAAAGTAGTAACAATAAAAAATAGAAAAAAAAAAAAAAAAAAAAAATACGAAATCAAAAAAACTTACAAAAAAGAAAACATTAATGAAAAGAAGTAGACGAAGTAAAATTAACAAAATATGTACTGCAATTACTAATGTAATCGTATTACTCAAGCATATACTATACTAACTCTTTTTATATTTGTACACAAATTGGTGACGTACATACATACGTATATACACATAATATACATGGTTATAAAGAGTAGCTGTACAGTAGCTTTACACAATATCCATGGGTATAGGTATATTCACATGTATATAGATATATATAACTACAGCATGGCAATGTATAATAGAGTTGGAGTTATTAGGAGTAAATTTACGCTGAGGGAGTTATAGTATATGTAGTAGTACTGTTGTATAGTAGCTGACTAGTTAGTTAACTAAATAACTAACTAACTAACTAACTAACTAACTAACTAACCAACTAACTAACTTTAATCGTAAGTAGCCCGGGCAGTGAAACATTTTGTGACAATTTTTGTCAGATTAACACCGAGCATTTAGAAAAAGCGTTTTAACCCGTCGTCGTATATATATATATATATATATATGTATATGTACAGCAAAAAAGCGTTAAAACAATAAACCGTTTAAATAAAACCGTTGAGTGTTTGCTGGGGATGAAGTTTAAGCTGAAAAATGCATTGTACACAAAAAGACAAAATAAAAATAGAAACGAAAAGAAAGTGAAATTATTATAGAAAATTTGTGAATTTTCAGCTACATGTTTCCGGTCAAGTAATAATAGCCATACGATTGATTTTCGTTTTTACAGTAAAAAAGTAAAATTTGAAAATATTTTACTTGCGATATTATCTACTTGTGATATTTGATTTCTTAAATAACGTGTATATATATCTATATAGAAAAATTCTTATATAAGTCTGTGAAGCCAATCGTATTTTCTCTTGAAAATCTGCAGTATACTTCGACACCGTTAGCCCGATCAATCTTAGAGTATTACATATCCTCTACTGCAGATTTTGTTCGTATTGTACTATAGAATATACCTACCTAGATACGTATATATGTGAAAAAGCTATATCTATATACGTAAGTACGTTGCAGCTAGTAGAATATATGTATATATGTATGGGTATGTATGTAGGTATATACATATGTGTGGTTTTTGGAGTCTTGCCTAAACCGGAACACAGATTTCTTGGCTAGCATTCGATGACATGGTTCCATCCGAGTATACATATGTATATACATATATTCCATTTCACCATACAAAAAAAAAAAATTTCTGTTCAAAAATATTGAAATTTTAAATCTATGATACCGTCACTACGTTTATTAAGTGCCTCCCCACTTCGAACGATTTTTCAAACATTTTATAAAACCATCTATATCCGCAGGCTGAAAGACAGACTACGACGAAACTGGGTCGTTCTGAAAAAGGTATTTCATCATTGAATACCGCATTCGGAATATCCGATTTCTTTAAAATCAGAATCACCCTTAAACTTCTTTTGAACGATATTTTATTTTTTTTTGTATTTTTTTTTTTTAACGAAAATTCATAATATTGGCACTGCTGCAGAGTTAGTTCGACTATTCTACACCGGTATTTTTTGAGCTCTATTCAAGTATCTGGTAGGTATATAAATTCTCGTGTAAGAGCATGAGTTCTTGAATAGGTCAGGGCAGGGCAAAGCAGGGGGATGAATGGTTACATGTAACTTGAAGAGGGCTTCAAACGGATGATATTATCGATCAGAGTTTGCAGTGTCGAGGCTAAAACGAAAGGCCACTTATAACTACGCAGAACTTGAATAAATCGAGGACATCACTCTAATCAAGATTACTACAGTATAACTAGAAGAATTTACGGATTTGTTAAGCTCAACTAGTTTTTAATCTGTAAAGTCTAAAGCTGAACCTTTTTACTACAGGATAATTATTACGACGATGATGATGATGATGATGATGATGATGATGATGATGATGATTACAACGATGAAGATGATGGAACTACATATGGAAACGCGTTGCTCTCTCAATTCCGTAGTGCATTGCAGTCGATTAGATCCCTTGGGAGTCCTGCAAGCACCGCGGGAGTGAGGTAGCCTCGTGTCCTTTCAACCTATATATCTATACGTTATACTACGCCCTAGATGATCATCACGGCTGCCAACACTTAACGACTTCTTCAGCTAGTCACGTTCGTGGAAAATCTTCACTTGGCATGAATTTACCCTCTTTCAACAATATATGCGAGGGTCGTTGAAAATACGGTTAAATATTACGAATCTAGTATCTAGCTCAAGGTCTTGCGGTTAAACGGATGCGAGAAAATTCTTCGAAGATATATATGTGTGTAATAAAATGTAAAAAAAAAAAAAGAGAAGAAGATTTTAAATTACTCAGCTGAAATCAAACGACAATGGATTTTCCTTTTTTGCTGTTAGTTTTTTTTTTTTTCTCTTCTTTTCTTCTCTTTTTATTATTTTTTTTTTGTCGTACTCAGCGGTGGTTCCATTTGTTAATTTGTAGACAGAAGCCATTTCCCCATTTTGTAAAGACTCACAGCGGTCTAAACGATTCGTAGCGAACTGGAAACGCTTAATTCACGGTTCGTAGCCTCGCGTCTGGCTATAAGGGACCACCTTATACTCTCAAAGTAAAACGCAGAGGATGCGATATCTGGCTTCACCACTGTTATGGAAAAAAATTCTTCCTTGACTTGCGACGTTGATGGGATGAGGTGACGCTACCTTTTACAATAAACCAAGTATCTTATATCTATATCTATCAACCGCCAACGCCTCAAGCTATTTCTTTGATCAATTTAAACATGGTCCTTCCGCAATTCGAGCTTTAATATAATATCTGAGCTTAATATTTGCCAAAATATTTCTTCCAAGGATTAAATCAAAAAAAAAAAAAATTCCTTGACAAAATGAGATAAAAAAACAAAAATTAAAATAAAAATACAAAATTAGAAAAAGAAGAAATTTGAAATTTATCAATAATTTTCTATTAGAAAATTTTTACTATCCGTAGAAGTTTATCAGTTTGATAAGCCGAGGATTTGG
The DNA here is from genome assembly GCA_963924015.1 of Macrophya annulata. NCBI lineage: Eukaryota > Metazoa > Arthropoda > Insecta > Hymenoptera > Tenthredinidae > Macrophya > Macrophya annulata. The sequence continues at coordinate 2,645,912 of OZ001263.1, forward strand.
TATATACGGGGCGAGCTATGGACGTCCTGATCCAAGAAATATAGTCTATATAAGAGTGAAAGTAGCCGACTGTTGAAGCAACAGGTTGAGGCTCAATCGAAACTTGTATTACTTTTTTAGTAAGACTTATTGTTAGAGCGAACTGCTGTGCGAAAAGTTGAGTTCACCCTGCAGTTCAAAGTTAATGGTACTTTGATCTCTCCGAATAACATCTTCCGACCTCCCAAGACCCCTCTTCTAAAATACTACGTAATCCCGAGCAGAAGTAAAGCCAGTAGTAACGATAAGTTTGATAATAACGTTTCGTTACTTCGTGTATTATGGGTAATAGGTAAGTAGGTACTTTTTTTTTTCGCGTCTTTAAATATGCGGTTTTGTATCGAATTTAGTATTTAGGAATTTATCACCGTTGGGATGTTATTGAGGTAGAAGATACAGGTAAATGGGAAAGAAGAGGAAGAAGAAGAGGAGGATGAAGAAAATTAAAAAAAAAATAAAATAAAATAAAATAAAGTAAATAAAAAGAAATATGATAAACTAGAACGAGACCCTTAAAAACTCGAAGATAAATGAAGAAGGAGGGCGTCTCTCTCCACTGTTTGCCAACTCTCAAACTGGTTGTACGTTATTTTTTGACGGGATATTTTTTACACACTAACCCTCACCTCGGTACACTCTCCCCTTAAAGCGTAAATATTTTACAGTACCTAGTCACTGTCTACGAAAATATGGAAAGAGAAAAAAATAAAAATAAAATAAATAATAAAAAGAAGAAGAAAAAGAGGAAGAAATTTTTGCAATCTTTATAGTAAATCGCAGACCCACTCGACGCGGCTGACAATCATCTCTATTGTGTGTGTATATACAGATAATAAGTTTTCCTCTTTTTCTCTTTTTCGTTTCATTTTATTTTTCGAAATATCTATCCATCTTTGGATAGATGATGATAGATTATCGTACGAAGAACGTATGAGACATACAGATGTCGCGTTTTCTGTATGTATAGGTAGATGGTTAAAAAATGTCTAAAAATGGTACATGTTGTTTTATTTTTTTTTTTCTCTCTCTTTGTCGTATATTTAATATTTTTTTCCTCTTTTGAAATTTCAATCCAATTGACACGATTATTATTTCAGGTAATCCAACGGACCTACTTCCAGCTTTGCTTCTCATTCATGGTGACTCCTACTCATGGGGTGCAGGAAATTCACTCGATGGTACAGCCCTCGCTGATCATGGACGCGTCATTGTTGTATCAATAAACTTTCGGCTCGGTGTTTTGGGTGAGTTCTGATTTTGTTTAAAATTTTTTTTTCAGCGACGAAATGTAACGCGTTAAATACAAAAATGAAGAAAAACAAGAAAAGAAAAGAAAAAATGAATCGAGTATTATCATTTTTTTACATTATTCATGATAAAAATATTTCCCGATATATATTTGACCTTGGGTCAGAAATATAAAAGGAAAATACGTAAATTCAACTTGCTCTGAATATTTTTTACCGTATGATAAAGAGAATATGAAATATCCAAAGATCTCTAGTATAATATTTTCTCGTTCGGACAGAGAAACGAACCTCTCGATGAAAAGCATGTCGTACAAGTTACGATCCTCTACTGGGACGAAAAGCTTTGATATATATATAATCTTAGACGGTAGTATAGCTGTAGATATACCTGATCTTTGGAGAGAATGGGTCAAGTGTATGAAGGAAGTCTAAATCTCGAAAACCTTCTGCTTCCTCCTCATTGTTATTCCTCCTCTTTTCATTGCCAGAATAGGCTAGGCTAGTGCCTTTAAAAATATCTATTGTTATTCAAGATCGAGCGAGCCAGCATATACCTATAGATCTGGACCAGGGAAGCTGCTTGAAACTATTTGAAAGGTTGAAAGTAATTTTTTTCTTTCTTTTCTTTGATATAAACGAGCGGAGCAAAATTAATCGGTAATAATTATGTACGGAAAGTTCGGCAAAAAACAAAGAAAAATTGTTTTCAAAATTTATCTTCTTTTTTTTTTTCTACTTTTCTTTATAAATATGAGCATAATTTTCGAAAGTTTTTAAATCAACGTACTGTTAAACATGCGTGATGTTGTTGTTGCTACTGAAAAATAATGAGATGAGTATAAGAGACGTTTGGGTTAAATTTATGACGGTTCAAAGTGAAGGTAAAAGAAAAATTTTAAACGTCTGTATACAAAAGCTTTGCGGTTTGAATAGAGCCCAAAGTTGTAGTATAATCGTTGAAACGTTTCCCTTACCTCTTGCAGAACGGTATTTGAGGGTAAAGATAGTACCGCGTCAAAGCCTACGGAATTAATTTCTAGTTTCACGTACACCCTGGTCTCATTTGGGGTTGGTGTAACGGTTTAACCGAGAATATCGCAGTATATAGTTTACCATAGGTACACTTACCTGAATACAGTTACACCTATATACCTATCCTACGTTCGTTCACTAATCGTTCCTCGTTAATATTTCACATGTTAATCTCAGCTATCTGAATGCGGGACATGCGGGTACGAACGAGTACCTATACACAATTTCTAGACAAATCATATACGCGAACTCATCACGGTGTATGCAATTACGTGCATAATATAAAGAAATCGTGAGTATGTTTTTTTTTCGTTTTTTTATTTTTGTTTTTTTCTTGTCTGTCTTGAAGAGATAATATCATCTCTCTCATCTCGTTTCGACTCATCGCATCTCTTTGGTTCTCGCATAATATTCTGAGAAGGATTTAACGCAAGTATATAGGTACATAAGTAGGTATATGAGGGGATGATCGTCTTAGAAAAGTAGGTAGTGTAGGTTTAGTATATCCGGTTCTGACGCCAAAACCCGCATGACGTCACTATAACCGTATACATACTCCCGAAGACGTCGTGACGACGAAGCAAAGTGGAAATCGTGAAGCTGCGATTTATAATCCCCGCAGAATAAAACCGAGACGTTTTTATTTTTTATTTATTTATTTTATTTTATTTTTTTTTTACTTTTTAGTTTAGTTGAATTTAGTTTCAACTCAGTTCAGTTTAGTTCAGGTTTTCTTCGGCCTTCAGTTTAGGAATGACAGTCTCAAGCGTTCTACGTAGTTTCAAATTCAAACGTTCATCAAACATACGAACACTGAAAAGTGTAATCGCCTTTCTATTTTTTTTTTATTTATTTTTTTTTTAAGAATTTGAATCTTCTGGAGTTCAAAATTCTAAATAATCGATCTCGAAACGTTCGAAGTGACGATTTTATATGAAAAATTTTGTTACATTGCGATTATTTCAACTTTCAGGTCAACCTGTTTTCGGGGAATAACATTCGTAACGATTTTACGACCTTTCGAAATTCAAAAATTTAAACATTCGAACCTTTTCGGAGCTAGAGGTAAACGTAAAGCTTTTTTCAGCTAGTATTTTTCCATCAGGATACGTTTGACCATTCGGTTAACTTTCTGCCAGAGAATAACAGCTTTAACGGTTATAGGTATACCTCTTACGTCGCGACGGTTCGAAATTCAAAAATTTAAACATATATCCAACCGTCGAACCTTTTCTAGAATGACAATGAGTATTTTTATCGATCACTGTTACTTTGGGAGTTTTGTGTTGACTTTGAACGTGTATAGCGCGATCGACTCTATAGGAGAATAAAAAGCATCAACGATTTATACAGCCGTTCGAAATTCAAAAATTCAAATATTCGACCGTTTGACCCCTCGCGAAAGTAGCGCTTTTATGTTTTATGTACATAATAAAAGCACTGTTTGGGGTTTTTTTTTTTTTTTTTTGTTCTTGTTTTTGTTTTCTGGTCGTTTTTATCGTGATTTTGCCAACCGTGAAAACGTCAACTCTGCGACCTCGGAATAACACCCCCAACGACTAGCTAACTTTTATAAATTTGAAAATTTCGAATATTTTAAACGTGATCGAAACGTTATAACCCCTTTGAGTGTTTTTATCACGCAGTGATTTTTTCACATGCGAATTATATTGAGCCACGAATTTTACCTGTGTCTAAGAATAACCGTTTCGTTGTTAATATATTTGAACAAGGATTGTTCTAAATTGAAAATTCGGTATATCTAAATCCCGTTAATAAAGATTCCCACCTGTATATTTCTCGGATAGAATAGAAAATGGGGATAAGCTGAAATCAATCTGACGATCGATTTGTCGTTAAGAAACGTTTAATCTTTTCAATAACCCGAGAGTTAGGTATACAGATTCTACCAGTAGTCGAATATGGGTCCCGTGATGTTTTCTCACTGATAACACCCGCGACCGTTTCTTCGTCTCTATTTCGAATCCTATCGCCATTATCTTCTCTTCCCTTGACTCCCTTCATCCCTTTATCCCTTTTATCTCTCTCTTAACCCACCGCGTGGCCCTAAGGTTGGCGGTGTAACCTTGACCTGGCGTCGACGTCGGCGTCGGAGTCGGAGTCGGAATCGGCGTTCGTTCTTATACGTCCTTGGGGTCCTGGACTAGATAGTTGAAAATAGGAAACTGGGACTATATAAAGTCCGACAATCGACTACGCGGATAGCATTTTAAATTTTTGGCACGCTGTGATTTTCAAACCCTCGTAGAATTCCAGAATCTCTATATCCCTCTCCCTATACCTACATATACTTATGTATGTATGTATGTATGTATGTAGACACTAGTAGGTATCCAAAACGCGTTTATATACCTGCATAGTCTTTCCTTCGAATTATTCCCTTTCATTTTTCAAATTTTTTTTATTTCTATCTTTTTTCATTCTGACTTTTTTGTTGTTGTTGTGATTATGTATAAATTTTTCTTTAGTTATAGCTCAGATTAGACCATCAATTTTGATAATAATCTGCACCTCTATAATTAGCGTTAATATAATTTAATCAGATTTCTTATACAATTTTTATTTATTATTATTATTATTTATTTATTTTTTTTTTTCGACACCCTGTATACGGAAATTTCTAGTCAAACACGGAGTATAAGCTACGTGGCTTGGTGAAGTTACGTTATTGGCATTTATTACCATGAAAAAGGCGTTATTCATCCCTTAAATTGGACCTACGCCTCCGCAAGTTCTACCGCGTCAAAGTGACACACAAAACGATATTTATTGCCAGAAAAAAAAGACAAAATAAAAATAAAAAAAAGCGAGAGAAAAAAAAAAAACAACAAAAAGATGAGAAGTGGAATGCTAAAAAAAAAAAAAAAAAAAAAAATTAAAAGAAACAAAAAAGTAAATATAAATGGAAAAAGAAAAAATGATCTAGAGAGGAAGAAGAAGGATAGGAAATTGGTATATATGTATGTATATACTAGACCGATTCAAAAAAATCAACTATTTTAATTTTCAAATAGTAAGTCAAAAATATTGTTCCAAATGACGAAAAAAAAAGGCTGTCAAAGTTTGAGCTCTTAATATTAATATTAAGAGGTGCCGCATAGCGATTTTCTATTTCCCATCTAAATAACATAGGAATTTTTTTTTTTAAACTTTGGAATTTTATAACTCGGCAACGCATCAGTGTACTGATAAGACCAGAACATATTTTTGTAGCGAATTGAACGTTCTACAAAAAAGGTCTCTTGGTCTTTTTCGATAAATCTAGCTATTTCCAAGTTGGTGTATTGGTTATTGATGATAATTAATCATGACTAACTTGGAAACAGTTGGATTCATCGAAAAAGACCAAGAGACCTTTTTTATAGAACGTTCAATTCGCTACAAAAATATGTTCTAGTCTTATCAGTACACTGATGCGTTGCCGAGTTATAAAATTCCAAAGTTTAAAAAAAAAAATTCCTATGTTATTTAGATAGGAAATAGAAAATCGCTATGCGGCACCTCTTAATATTAATATTGAGAGCTCAAACTTTGACAGCCTTTTTTTTCCGTCATTTGGAACAATATTTTTGACTTACTATTTGAAAATTAAAATAGTTGATTTTTTTGAATCGGTCTAGTATATACGTATATAGATAATACACAGAAGTCGATATGATGTGGGGAAAAAATAATATATATATACATATGTATATATTGTATGTGAAAATTCAAAAATAAAAAAAAATTTTAAAAGTATAACATACCAGCTTTACGTGATAAAACAAAAAAAAATGTATATATATATATATATATATATTTGATCTTTCTTATATATCAGACAAATTTTAGGTATATAGTACCTAGGTATATGGTATAATGATGGTATAGGTATATATAATTTAAGTCCCCTGTGTTGTGAATTCACGAAAATACATAAATATGTATACCTATATGGTACATGGCTATACGTCTATTAGACACCCCGTGGATTATTACGTGGCATACGTTGGAAGTCTAGCTCAGATAAAGTTCTATACTATATATACTACGACTACGACGAGGATGAGGATGAGGACGAGGACGAGGACGAGGACGAGGACGAGAACGAGGACGAGGACCATACACGTCGACCACTGCACGACGAACCCTCCCACGTTTATGACACGTGTGTGTCCCACATTCTCGGTCACATCCGTACTATTACTTATATACAATGATACATATATACGCACGCACGCACGTATGTACCATACCATACATACATACATACATACGTATACGTAGTCATAGAGGGAACCTACCCACCCGCGTTCGTTGAACACTATGGGCTGAGGCCACCCCCGTATTGATTGCAGCCAGCCGTTTATACGAGCCTTGACTGGGCCCGGACTTTGGCGCGGCAGTGGTGGTCGTCGAGAGCGTCGAGGGGGGCGGCCCAAGCGCCGAACCAACTCTCAAAAAAAATAATAAAATAATAAAAATAATAATAATAAAGAATAGTAAGAAAAAAAAAAAAAAAACACTAAAACAAATTTTTATTATTATTATTATTATTATTATTATTATCATATGTTCAAATTTTTTAACATAAATTTAAAACAAATAAAAATATATCTCTGTACATATTATGTATAGGTATATGTATATTGAACGTAGAAAGTAGAACAAAAATATGAGAAAAGAAAAAAAACAAAAAAATTAAGGAAAATAAAAAAGAATTAAAAGATATATTAATATCGGTATATATAGGTATATATGTATATACCTAGGCATATGTATATTCATATTCATATACATGTACATATATGTACATATATATATATTTATTCATATTTACGTTCGTAGATTTATCTCCTTCTCTTCTTGGCTACGTAGAAAAAAAAAAAAAAAAAAAACAAAAAAGGAAACCACTACCGCGGTTATCCAACCACCGGAAAATAACCATCGTGTATGTCTATCTATCGCTATGTGTTGGAGAAAGGTGGGTATATGTATAGCTGGTTATTGTTGGCATTGTTTCCGGGTTTAACAGAAATAATAATAATAATAATAATAATAGTAATAATAATAATAACAATAATAGTAATAGTAATAGTAATAATGATAATAATAAGAATAGTAGTAGTAATAATAATGATAATAATAATAGTGAAAAAAAGGAAACTCTGGGGTCAACCTCAAACAAACGTTCATGCTGCTACAGTTTAACAAAATAATATTATTTTACTCTTATAATATATTTTATATTTTAGATACTTTCGATTTCTTGTTTTTTTCTTTTTATTTCCGTTTTTTTTTTTTCGTTTTTCCTTTATTTTTTTTATTTTTTTTTAACTTCAACATTACACAGCTCATTATTGTATTTCATCTTTTGTCACCATGTATACTATGCATACAATATCTACAGGAATTCCTCCTTTCCTTTTTTATTTTTTCGTTTTCGTTTTTTTTTTCTTCTCTTTTACACCGTGAGCAACGAAGCTGCTGAAAAGACGTCTAAATTCGTGCGTTTAATTAATTGTCTACTTTACCTTATACCCTCCCACTGACCCGACTCCTTCCCCAGCCCACCCTACCCCATCCCTTATAGTCGGAAGTAATTCCTTCCTTTTTAAATCCCCTTTGTTCGCTTCGTCTCACAATTCGTAGGGTCTAACCTGCATCAAGGCCTCTCAAGATTTTACGTGACGAGAATTCTCCACAGTACCTGTAGGTAATGGCTGGGAATGGGCAGCGGAGGCTGCAGATTAAAAAAAAAAAAAAAAAAAAAATAAGAACAAAAAATGAAAGAAAACAGAAAGAAGAGAAAAAAAAAACAAAACAAAATCCGTACAGAAAGAAAAACACTCGCACGTATATTTATATCGGTTGGCCATTGCTATATCAGCATATGTATACCTACATTAGATTTAAGAAAATGGAAAGAAGAAAAAAAAAATAAATATTGAAATTTCATTATTAAACGAAAAATCGATCAAAGCAATCGGGCTCAGATTTTTTTTTTTTTTTTTGAATGAAAAACAAATAAAAAAACAATAAAAAAATACATAAAATTTTTTATATTATATGTATAAATTGCAAATCAAAGAAATAATAATATGTATACGTATAAACGAACTTGTAATTATTTTATATTTATTTTTTTTTTTTCATTTTTCATTAAAATTCTCTCTCTTTTTTTTTTTTACAGGCTTTTTAAAAACCGGATCAAAGGGTAGCGCACAGGGAAATTTTGGACTGATGGATCTGGTTGCTGGACTTCATTGGCTTAGGGAAAATCTTGCTGCTTTTGGCGGTGACCCAGAACGAATAACGTTATTTGGACACGGTACTGGGGCTGCCTTGGCTAATCTTTTGGCAATTTCGCCAATGGCTAGCGGTAATTATACCGATACTCTTATCTACTCGGTATAAATATTACAGTTTATTTTTTGTTTTTCATTTTATATCTTTTCTGTTCATTTATTTATTTATTTATTTATTTATACAAGTATAACCATCGAATGCTTCGAATGAAATTGAATAAATTTTTTTTGTCGTTTTATTTCTGATACAATTTTTAATGACTTTTTACGAAAAAAAAATAAAAAATCTTTATTTGTCTACATTTTTTTTTTTTTTTAATTATTCATTTAAATACTTTTTGAAGCAATTTAGTTTGACACGTGGTCTCTCTCCTGGGTTCGTGACCCTATTTATCTATATAGGTATAAGACTTAAACGTGCCAAAGGATCAAAGCGCGCCTCAGGTCAAAGACGGAATCCGAATCTTGTCAACGGGCAATCAAAGGGCCTCCACTTGTTACCGGGAAACCAGGTGCGCGAGTTTACGCTTGGAAAGACACTATTTACTTAGGTTAGGGTCAAAGAGAATCCTCCTCGATAAAATCGACGCGGAATTGGTATCGAACGAATTCGGGATACACCCAAGACCAACAGTCCTCACTAATACACAGAAAAAAAACGATACAAAAAGAAAAGAAAAAAAAAGGAAAAAAGAATAGAAAAGAAAAGCGGAAAGAAATAAAGACGGCGAATCAACCAACCGACCAAAATAGGAAATCGCTTTAAAAGATACGAGTTTTAAAAAAGGCCAATCCGAAACCGATCCAATTTTATATGAAATAAAAAAAAAATGATGAAGCAAAAAAAAAATTAAAAAATATAGGTTTACAGAAAAAATATGAAATCTTTCATTTCGAAAAAAAAAAAACAAAAAAAAGAATAGAAAGATAACATCCTGAGAATGGTAACGAATCGTATGTATCTATAGAACGCGAGTCACCCTCCGTTTTTGCAGCAGGAAAGAAGTACTTGAATAATATAACTCTTTGGTATGTACGTATGTACATACATACCTACATACGTGTATAATGTATATAGATATATGTATAACACCGCGATCCTTGGACACGAGATACTCGAGGCTTTAACAAGCTTTCTCAAGTAGGTACGGGCAAGAAGAGTATACGCAGAAGTAGTCAGTGTACAAAACTACAGCACCAACCGCACTGCCCTCAGGATTATGTCGCGCTTTTTCGCTAACGAACCCGCGTTGCGACCTGCATACATACACTGCTTCACGTGAAACTGCAGCAGCCTAATATCTAGACACAATACTCAGCTGCTTTATACTTTACTTACACTTTAACACTCTCTACGCGACTCGTAAGAGTTAGAGTATATCTGCACAGTATACATACAGATATGTACAAAAATATACGACTACCTATATGGTATACCCAACACTCCACCTCATTTTCTCAAGCCCCTGGATTGTGGAAAGGCCCGATATAGCTTTAAACCCTCGGGATATTTTCTTACCAATCCGCAAGGTGTCTGTTTTCAATATTTTTCGCTTTTCTTTCTTTTTTAGTTTTATACAAAAATCTGAGTATCAATTTTTAGAAATTTTCTAACATTTTTTTTTTTCAATGAAAAAATTTGAATATTTTTTTATACACACATACACGTATCTTGTAAAATTAATATACGCATTATTATTAAGTATAATATAAATTCACTCACCCCAAGATATTTTACCAAATTTTCAATCGATCGTCAGCTAATTAACTCCTGTAACAAAAAAGAGAATAAAAAATTAAAAAGGAATTTAATTAAATCAAGGGTACAAAAATTGGTTTCATTATTCGCTATATTATACATACATATATAGGTATATATACAAAAATTGGGAAAGCGGGTATATATGTACGTTACATATCACCTGAAGCAATGAATAAGATCACTGCTAGTAGGGGTTGGTATATACTAACCAGGTTGGGGTTGAAATGTGGGAAAATAGTCCGAACGAATTGTGCAGGAAGTGTAATCAAGTTTAGTAGCTGGTATACGTATACGTGGAGCGTAATAAGAAAGCCTAGTCGCATGGTCGGACCAGAGGGAGACCTTTACTACTTGATTTGTTGACCGTTTCTTCACGCTTTTTTCACATGATAAGAATTAATCAAAATCCTAACGGGACTCAAACCACCCGTAAATTATTGTACAAATAAAATTTTCCAACTCAAAATAAATTTCAAAAAAATTTATAGAAGAATTTTTTGTTTTTTTTTTTTTTTTTTCATAAGATTACGAAAGATTTTTTCAAGTGGTGTGAAAAGTGGTTGTTCAAACTTCTGGATAAAAATTTCATATTAGATGTTTATTCTTTTTGTTTTCGGTTTTATCTTTCGCCGTTGAATAGCTCCTCTTAAATAATCTAATATCCTTAAAAAAAAAAAGTCGATAAAAATAAATAAAAGAAGGGAGAGAGAGAGACAAAGAGATAAATAACGAAAGTTTTTCTTCCCTGTATTTATACCACCGTTGGAGAGCTTTGAAATATTCCCGTTTTATACCAAGGGCTTATATATATATATATATATATATATATATATATATATATATATACCTACGAGGGTGGTTAGTTGCAACGAACGATACGCATGAGAAGGAAGAGGCAAAAGTCTGGTTAAGCCAAGCCTTAGCTGGTATGTACCAGCGAGAAACACAAAGTAGGTAAATGCGGTGGTCCTAAAATCTCTCAATAAAGGTATATATACCCACTGGTAAGGTGTATACATACTACGGTATGGTATGGTTTAAGTGCGGTTCGGGTTGTCCCGGTTTTTCAAGTCCTTATCCTATATATATATGTATATATACATGTATACATACAGACCCTGATCCTTGCCTGCAGCAGACAGAAATGGGCTTATATCTTATCCCACTTTTCTCGTCGGACTTTTATACTCCGCTTGTTCATTCATATCAGTTGAACATGGATGCATACAGATATCTATATTTGTACGGTATATAATACATGATATAATAATAAATTCCGAGAAACGTATAAGTTTTTCACTTTCCAACCCACCAAATCAAAAAAAAAAAAAACAAAAAACGAAAAATGAAGAATAAGAAAACAAAAAACAAATGTTGATTAAATTATTTTAGAACTAGTACAAAGAGTCGTTCTACTCGGTGGATCGGCCCTCTCTTCATGGGCCATCCAGCGGGATCCTCTATCAGTGAAACGTCGTGTTGCTGAACAAACTGGTTGTTCAGGAGATGTGGAAACCGACGACATTGCTCCTTGCCTTCGACTTCGATCTTTGGAACAGCTTTTAGACGTCAGATTAGATCCTCCAAGATTCACATCAGGATTTGCGCCGTTCGTAGACGGCGCCGTATTGCCTATAGCCGCCCACCAGGTCGGAAAAAAATCTTTTCTTCATTCATTTTTAGTCAATTTTTTTTATCCAAACCCTCTCAGTCGTTGTCTTCCCTATAAATTCAACCCGTTTTTTTTTTTTTTTTTTTTTTTCATTTTTTTTCTAGGTATTTCAACCCACGCCAGCATCTTCAGGGTTGATATCTGTCATCCCTGGTCCAGGTGCCGAGTATGCAGCGTTTGGAAACCGCGATTTACTTATGGGATTAACCTCTGGTGAAGCTTGGCTTGACCTTACGGATGAAGATTTTCAGGTTAGTGAATTGTGGAAGTAAAAGGACGAGGATTTAGCCGCTGTAGAGAGATAAATGAATCGATTTCCGCTAGTAAGGAGTTGAGTGGTTTAGCTATACGTACATTATACCTATACCCATAACCCATAGTTAACTCGGTGCACTGGCAGGGATAACCGATAATTGAAATTGACCAATAAATCGTCAGCCATTAACTGAGAGAGGCTTGAAAATTGATAGTGACTTACAAATTTCAACTGCGTACCAAAATCTATTGTAAACTAATAATTTTATATACTAAATGCATAGGCGTGGACGTGTTGATGCAACGATTATTATTAATATACGATATGGTATACGGAGATAATATTTCTATATCGATATAACAACCAGACTATACGATGAATCAGGGTGAAAAAAAAAAAAAAAAACTTACGGTGCTGCAAGTAATCAGAGAAAAAGATTGGTCCTCTGTGGTAGAGGTGTATTGTACGTATATGTATGTATGTACGTATGTAGTACATAGGTATATATATATATATAGTTTCTTTGAAAAGAGTAGCAAACATGTGTATTTACACGGTATACCTATACCATGATTGCAACAGGCTTGAAGCAAACTTGTAATCAACAGTAGGTACCTTTACCTACAACCCATTGTAGTTTTTAGCCGGAAAAGAAAGAAGCCAAATATCTCCAATGACAAATAAACGAGCATTCATTGTCTTTACGGGTGTCTCTTTTGATAAAAAAGAAGTTAATTCATTTTTTGAGGAAGGAAAGCGAGGTGAGGATTTTAACATTTTGTTGAAAAAAATGATTATTTCAAACCGATGGGTTTGAACGCAGAAATGACGAGATGAAAAAATCTCTAATCAACAAGATTTTGAAAACCAGATTAGATAATTCACGAAAAAAATTAAATGCACAAAAATCAAAGTTGGATATTCGATTATTTTTCAGAATGGTTTAAACGAGACACGTCGAGATCGTATACTGCGAACATACGTACGAAACACATACCGTTATCATCTCCACGAGATATATTCGACCTTGAGAAACGAGTATACAGATTGGGAACGCGGTGAACAAAGTCCTTCAATTATTTGCGAGGGTCTATTGTCTCTGTTGGGTGATGGGCAGGTCGCAGCACCGCTTTTGAGGCTCGCCTTGCTTCACTCATCGTCCGGTGGTCGTGGATATTTCTTCCATTTTCAACCTGGTGAACGACTCAGCCTTAGAGGCGATGAGATGCCTTATCTCTTAGGAATTCCTCTACTACGTGGTGAGGCTACTGCTTCTGCCTCGGCTACTAGGAACAATTTCAGTACCTCAGAAGTAACTTTGTCCGGACTACTCGTTCACTATCTAGCCAACTTTATACGACGCGGGTGAGTAATTCCACTTCCATTAACGGCACGCAACTTTAGTTCTTCGGATTATAGGGGTTACATTTTTGTTTTTTGTTTTTTTCTTCTTTTTCTTCGTTTTTTTTTTTTTTTTGTATTTTACCCCTTACCACCACGCTTCACCACTTTCCCACTACGGCTTTGAGTACCTTTTTTTTGCACATTTTCATTTTATTATATTTTTTTCACTTTTATCCTAAATTCAGACTATTGTCCCTCAGCTCTAAGGGATCGGAAAACATCGAAGGGCGATGTGCGCGATTTGTGAGTGATGAAAAAAAAAAAAAAAAAAAAATTCAATTTTATGCCATATTTACCTCTCAAGGGTTAGAAAATGAGGCTACTTTTATAGACTTGATGTGATTCCGATGGTCTCGACACCTCAGTGCAAAAAAACATGATATGTAAAAATTTTTGTAGAAGGTATGGTGTCTCGAATTCTGATAGAAAAAAATATAAAAAAAAAACATTTCATATCTCATATATCGCATGATTTTCTACAAAAATTTCAGATATAATGTTTTTTTCTTTTTTCTTTATTTTTTTTCACTGAATGGGGTGGTGGGCTTGGAATGTGTGAAGAGAGCAAAAGCACTCCGAATGTGAAAAGAATGGAAAGAGAAATTCTGTTTATTTTATTTTTATTTTTATTTTTTCATTTTTTATTTTTTTTCATTCAGAGTGTTTCGTACTTGGCAAACGCATTTCTACTCCCCCGTAGCTCGACAGTAGGTAATTGATTTTATATTTGAAATGTAGTACGTATACATATACGTGAAGGAAAAATAATTATTTAGGGTAAATAATTGATCGAGTAAAATTGAATCCTCTATCGTCTGACAATGATGACGACGAATGTGCCAAAAAATAATTGTTATTCGATCCAATATCCATTTATTATTATATCTTTTCATTGTTCATACAGATTTCGAACTCTTCGAATCTCAATGCGGTAGTTTTTTTGTTCGTTTTTTTTTTTTTTTTCAAACATTATTATACGATAAAGATGAAATGGCAAAAATTTTATCCCATTTCAATTTGGATAATCGCTAATTTATGTTACCATTCGTTTCTTTATTATTCATTATTCATAAATAAAAAAAAAAATTCCGATTTTATGGTTATTTATTCTAAAGTCTTTACAGAAAAAAAATGACTTAAATTACATTTGAAAATTCAACTAACGTACCTAAACTCGTGTCTCTTTACTCTATATAGCTATTTTAAGTAATAAAAAAAAAATAATAATAATAATAAAAAAAAACGGGAAAAAAACATTATACGACCTCGTAACCGTTGGCAGAACTCGTAAATCTTCGAAAGTGTACGGGCAAAAGTACAATTAATATTCATACAGCGGACGTTTCGAACAATTTATTATCTACTGGCACGTATACTATATCGTCCTCACTGACCCGGTCACTTGAGGGTTACTAATTATCGTTTATACTGATTCAGGAATTAGAATATCGTATAAAAACGAATATTTTTCCATTAACCATGGGGTAAAAAATACAACAAAAAAAAAAAAAAAAAAACAAATCGCAATTCCATTCACTTTTCCAGAGATCCGAACGGTGCGAGTCCGTCTAGTTCATCGGAGCCCTTGTTGACAACGAGCCCACCTTTCTGGGATTCATACGATTCTATAAACCAGCTTTACTTAGAAGCAAGTTCTCATCTAACAGAAATGCGATCACATTATCGAGGGCACAAAATGTCATTGTGGTTAAATCTTCTGCCCCAACTTCATCGGCCTGGTTACGAGATCAGCATGCGGCATCATCACTTGTCGGAAAGTCCAAGTCTTTACGAAGGTGCTGTAAGACCGCAGAGTATGGTGATGCCGATACCAGCACCGCCGTTACCTGTACCACTGCCAACCCAGCCATCAATGTCATCGAATTCAATATCGACGACTGATTGCGCGCCAAATATATCGAGCAATAACATGGCGGTGACAACACCCCGGGTATCACAACATCCAAATCTCGGTCCAGCTCCAAATAATTTATTACGAAAATTGGCGTCTAGTCATTACCAGAGTTACACGACTGCGTTGACGGTTACGATAGCCGTTGGTATATTCCTTTTGCTATTGAACATACTGATATTCGCTGGTATTTATCATCAGCGTGATAGAAACGCATCTTTGTCTGGTTTTGGGGATAAGAAAAAGGAGGAATTACTAGAGGCCGGATGTTCCGGTATCGATGGTGGCACTTCGGGTAAACAAAGACTGGGAATAATGTCGCTTCCTGATTCACCTATTTCAAGTCCTTTGCATCAACATAAAGGAAAACTTGTTCAAGAACTTGAACTACAGTTGCAGGAGTTTCAATGCTCTCCTCCTCCCGGTGGTGGGAAGAGAATATCTGAACCACCGTCGTATAGTAGAAGCCCATGCTCGACCAGGGCCCATTCACCACCCGATGATGATGGTGTACCGGAACCACCACCACCCCCAAAAGCTCCGGCACCAAACATCGGGATTTCGAGTTCGGGGATATTGAGACAACCCGGAACACCCGGGAGTACGAAAAAGAGGGTTCAGATACAGGAGATATCGGTGTGACAAAAAAATAAGGTGTTTTCTTTACTTTTTAAACGACTAAATATTCAAAAGCGAAGAAGAAAAACGCGGGGGAAATAAAAAAAATAAATAAATAAATAAAAAAATTCAATGTATGATCGGTGGTAGATTTTGAACGAAACAAAACCAAAAACAACAGAAAAAAAAAAAAACAAAAAAAAAAAAAATTGAAAAGATTGCTTCAAAAATCTCTTTCTTCCTCCCCCTTTTAGACTTTTTTTTTTTTCCTTTTTTTTTCACACAGCTATTCCGGGGTTTTACCCGAAGTCCGTTTTTTTTTTTTTGTTTTTTTTTGTTTTTCTTTCCCCTTTTTCCTTTCATTCTCTCTCGCTCTTCTCAAATATTCATATGCCTGATTAAACCACCACCACCACCGCCAGCACTATGGCAAAACCCCAACGAACGCCTGTACGTTTAGAGACCCTTTCGTTTTTCAACCTCTGAGATATACCTAACAACCCCGATGCTCCAATTTAATTATTAACTGACTCTCTCTTTTTTTCTACTATATTTTTTCTCTTTTCGACCCTGGGATCAGGAAAGAGAACAAACAACGAGTTTTTCAACTCTCGTAATATATTTATTTTTATACAAAACGTTTTGTTTCATATATACATATATATATATATATATATATATATATATATATATATATATATATATATATATATATATATATATATATATATATATACTACCGTATATTGCGAGAAACTTACGACAGGTATACAATTAGAAGGTTTTTATTTTATCCTCTTTTATATATTATTTTATTTTTATTTTTTATTTCTTTTACAACGTTATAACCGGGGAGAAGAAGGAATTTTTTATAAGCGATTATTTGTTAAACGCCTGTCAGAGATCAGTGAGGGGCCACAAAAACCTAAATAATTATAGCTAGATCTATATATACTTATATAGGAAGTTTCGAAAGTTTCCTGCCGCGAAGAAAAATTTCAAAATATATACTATATATAAAGAACCATATGTGTGGAAGAGATTTAATTAGAGAGAGCGAGAGAGAAAGAGAGAGAGAGAGAGAGAGAGAGGGACAATTGTACTTATTAATATATATATATATATAGTATAATTAAAAAGTGTAATAAAATAATTTAAAACAAAAAATAAGATAAAAAAAATAAGTTTAAGCCAGTGACCTTCAAGATAAGAGACACTGTGATTTAAAGTGACAAAGTTCCGTCTATATAATGATTGATTGTGGGATTTTTATTATTTAAAAAAAATCAAAAAAAAAATAAAAATAAAAATCAAAAAAATTATAATAATCATAAAAACAAACTAACAAAACATGAATAAAATTGAAAGAAGGAAAAAAAAAAAAAAAACAGATTCCCGATGCTCAATTATTTTTTCTAAACTCTCAGACCTCGAATATGCAATGTACATACATATATACATATATATATATATATAAGTATATATGTATATGTATATATGTAACTATATAAATATATATAGCTCGTAGCCGATCTATAATATATTCTATTTAATATATTATAGAAAAAAAAAAAAAACAGAATATATAAAATGCCAAAAAAAAGACACAATTTAGCCACACCAGAAATAAAAGGAGAAGACGAAAAAACTACGCAAAACGGGTTCGCGTGAAAACATTTACCTCAGTTTTATATAATTGTTAGGTAATAATAATAATATTATTAATAACAATAATAATAATAATAATAATAAATATAATAATAATATTAATAAGAAATATAATAATAATTATAATAATATTATTAAGAAATATAATAATAATTATAATAATGATATTACTATTAATAATAATAATAATAATAATAATATTAATATTAATGATATTAATATAATAATGATGATGCTAATTAAGCACAGTGATTTATTTTTTTTATTTTTTTTTTGTCCTGCAAAGTTTTTCATTATATGCGATAATCAATATGATAAATAAAATGTTATTAATTATTGATTTTCGATTTGGAAAAGCTACGAGAATAATTATATACATATATATATATAGGTATATACGATTAATGATTATTGTTGACTGAGAGTTCGGATATAAAGTCGGGCGTCTCGATCTGTGTAAGAAAGAAATAAAAAAAGAAAAAAAAAAAAAAAATGATTATTATATAAAACAAAAAAAAAAAAAAAACGAATTCACCAAACTATATCTCGCGATATTCAATTATGAGAATATATGTATATGACACACACACTTAAACACACACACACACCCACACACACATACATCTATAAATGTTTCCAATGTTGGCATTTGTTTGAATAAAATACATGAAGCATTGAAAAAAAAAAATCAAAAAAAAAAAAACAAAAAAGAAAAATCTTGAATAATTTGTTTTTAATTATTATATTGTTATTATTATTGTTCTAATCACCCTTGTATACTATACCTATATAAAGATACCTATCTATGTATATATGTATATGTATCTATGTATGTATATGTACATTTTCAATAGGAAATGAAAAAGAATATTAATACCTGTTATTTCATTTTTAATTATTTGAAAATTTTTTTTGATTTGAGTTTTCTGTTTATTTTATTTTTTTTTTTTCTTTTAATTTTGCGAGTTTCAATTCTTAAAAGAAAATTAAAAATGCGAGCAATGAAAAAAAAAAAAAAAATAGGAAATATAAGAAATCTTTTGATAAAATACAACATACCCATTTCTTTAAATTCGCCTAGACGTGAAAAATAAATCGTATTGCGGAGATAGATATATTATAATATATATATGTATATACATATATGTATATACGTATAGATAGATAGATATCTGAGAAATCGGTAAGACGATGCCACGCCGATGCGACACGACGCGACATCATAGAAGTCGAACGACAAGAAGAAGAAGAAGAAGAAGAAGAAGAAGAAGAAGAAGATGAAGAAGATGAAGAAAAGAAGGAGAAACTGTAAAAACGTGTCAAGAGATTTACTGCTGAACTCAGTTGTTTTCAGGTAGGAAATATACCCCCCCCCCCCCCCCCCCTCCCCCTCCCCCTCCCACCCAAGAAATTGCTGATCCAAACTTTTCACCCTTCGTCCCCCTGGCCCCCCTTCACCCCTCCGGTTACAGACGCCAGCAACTTTATAGTTCTTCCCGACTCCATTTTGTACCGGCGGAAGGAGATTATTAAAGATAATACCTACCACCCCCCACACACTTCTGAGATCAATTCTCAAGAAGTTCGCCTCTTTTCTTATTCCGTATTAGCACAAAAAACGAAAAGTAAAGAAAAATAAATCAAAAAAGGAAAAGAAAAATCACCACTCCGCATTTTCTCTTTGAATTATTCAAACTTTTACGATAACTATTTCTTTCTTTATACTATGGGTTTCATTTTTGTTTTGTTTTTTTTTCTCTCTTTTTACTAAATACACTATTTTTGATTTACTTTAAATTTTTAGTATTTTTATTTTTTTTTTTTTATCATTCATTCACAACTCGTTACCACCTCGATTTTCAAATTCTCATCTCTTCATTTTAGTTTTTCTATTTTCTATTCTCTGGCAATCTTTTTTTTTTCTTTGTCTGTTTTATCTTAGTTTCCAACCCCATTCTTCGTTTTCGGGGGATCCTTTTTTTTTTTTTTATACAGTTTCGAGTATCATCAGACTCTCAGAGGACTAAAGAAACTCAAAGACCTGCAAGCTATAAAGGGTTCCCTCTCACTTTGGGATCTTCCCTCACACCACTCAAGGTTCGCCCTGAATTATCCCTGCAGGGTATAAAACTGTAATTAGTTCAACCCTCGCGTAGACGTATATATCCTGGGTGTACCTAGTCATATCATCTTGTACGTATGTATGTACGTACGTATTGTATAACGTACCTCCAGAGAAAACGAAAACTGCAGATACTTTCGATTCGACAAAATAAGTCACGAAAAACGTTTCTTTCTTTTTTTTTTTTTTTTTTTGATTTATACTATTTGAAAAAAAATTAAAAAATTTCTATAATTATCTTGCGGAGAAAAAAATGAAACAAAAAACAAACAAAAAATCATGAAATGGAAAAGGTAAAGGCCCAAAAATTTCAGACGTGATAAAACGGTGGACGTACAAAAATATGAAAAAAAAAAACAAAAAACAAAAAAAAAAACAAGTAAATTAAAAATTAGAGGCAATTAGTTACGTGTAGGTAGGTACGTTAATTATAACGAAGTAGCTGCAGGCTCTCATATACGTACAGCGATCTAACGAACAGCGTATAAATATCAAGTTTCAAATCAGTGTCTCTGGATTTAGTTTGCCATACTGTATGTATATATATATAGGAGTAAATTAGTAATACTATTAAGATGATGTATGTACTATTTTCCGAGGCTATGCTGTTAACCGTGTAGGTAGAAATCTGATGCCTATATAATATATATAGTTGAATAAATTGAATTATTATTTAACAAAAATCAAAAAAAAAAAAAAAAAAAACTTAAAATAAAAAACTGGACAATTAATAAGATTTGATTAAATTGGAAGAGATACCATTAATGTAAAAAAAAAAATGTAATATATGTAGTTTTTTTATTTTTTGTTTTTTTGTCAGATATACATATTTTATCAAGTACTTATCGTTTACGAACTAATAATTAACCGTGAGCTAAATGACAGGTATAACAAGTGATTGAAAATATAACCGACAGATAGCGAGGTGTTAAAAAAACGATCTGTTCATATACATAGGTATATGTAATATTTATTCAGATTGACTAAGAATCTAGAAATTCGCAATATGTGTGAATAAGGTATTTGTACTTATTTACAAAAAAAAAAAAAAAAAACATAGAAGAAAGAAAAAAGAAAAAAAAAAAATTCAAACCTTTTTACGTATGTAGGTGATATTTGAAAAAAGATAATACCTAGTGGTGAGATAAGGTATATATACTGTTACACATATACCCTATACTCGCAATTAAATATTTATTAATCTTAATCTTAATCTTAATATTTACGTTTAACGCAATTCAAAGATACCGCGATCAATCATCGCGTAATAAATCAGTTACGGAATTGTAGCAGATTAATCTAGCATACAATTCAGCCTCATTTTACCCCATGATATACTCCAATCCGCTAAATACGTAAATTAAAATATTTCAAGGTTGATAAATGACTTAATTGTTTGAAAAAAAAAATTACATTTTTTCCAAATAAATAATACGATTATTACATAAACTTATTATCATTATTATTATTATTATTATTATTATCATATTTTAAAAATTTGAATTTTTTTTTGTTTTTTTGTTGTTTTTACTTTTTGGTTTTTAAAAAAAAAAAATTTATTTTTTTTACTCTCATTTTTTATCACCGTAAAAACTTACAGCCTTGATACACGTGTACTATCTGTACACGTAACACACATATCTAGGATAAAGTTTAGGCTGTCACAGCCGTAACCGTAGCAGCAGCAACAGCAGCAGCAACACCAGCAGGAAGCTGTAGGATAGTCAAGCAAGCTGACGCCAAACCCGGGAGTTTGAAATCCCTCGGGGAATCGACCCAGCGTAAGGCAAGACCCAATAACTTTGACAGGAAATAAATTTAAAACTCACTCACGGCTTGTTCTAGTGTCCTGCAATATTTCTCTCTCTCTCTCTCTCATTTTCTGTTTTTCTGCAATATTCCGCAGATCTGAAAAATAAAAAATAAAAAAATCAAAAACCGATTTCTCTACCAGCTGTGATTAAATTCTAAGATTTAATTAAATCAGGATATTATTGATTCGAATCGCAATCGAGTAGAAAATTAAAAAAAAAGAATGATCTAAAACAATCGATATTGAACAGAGGGCCCGGTTTGAAGTTCCGAATTTTGGATGTGTGTTTTTTGAAAAGAACGAATTTATTTCAGACGATTTTAAATTTTCGTTAAAATTCGTATAATAATAATAATAATAATAATAAAATTGGAAACTTAAGCCCAGTTTCGTGAGAATTTCTTTAACATATACCAAAACATGATAATTATGAAATTGTAAAAGTGTTTACACACACTGTAGATTCAATTAATTGATTAATCAATCACACGTATCAATAAACAATAATCTATTTATTAGTATCTCAATAATATTATCGGCGGTATGATATACCTACCTACTCGTCTTGACAATTGACATTGATCTAAAGTACGTCTAATCGACTCGTAGGTTTCTCAAATTTAAAGTGTCAATCAATATCCGTGAAAACAAAAAAAAAAAAATAAATAAATAAATAAATCGGGGATCAATAAAACATGAAAAAAAAAAAAAAAAAAACTACGATGCTAAATTGAATAAAGAGAAACAGGTGATCATCTTTGTTACTGTTTCAACCTTCGACATGATGTCTCATGTATAAATTACTATACTTACTCTAAATCTACAAATTCTAAAAATAATAATAAAAATTACGATAATCTTGGTAAAACGTTAAGTTAAGTTAACGTAAGTATGTATGTATGTATGTACCTGTACATGTTACAATATACATAAATTCACACGTGTATAATGGATGAAGTATCTATATAGAAGTTTATTCTGCATTCGACCGACTCGTGATAATTAAAACTAATTGGATATCGTCGACAAAACTAACCGCTAAACTGGTCCAGATAATATCGAAGATGATACTAAAGTAAGTACTTATATATTATACTACTACTATCACTTCTCTTGTTGAATAGAACAAGTCGTCTCCTTCTTCTTCTTCTTCTTTTTCGTTTTCTTGTTTTTTTTTTTTCTTCTTCTTCTTCTTATTTCTTTTTCTTGAGAGAGAATCCGGTGAGACGAAGGAAGCTTTTCAGATATTATACTATACACAATATTATGTATGTATATATGTACATACATACATACCTATACGTCGTTGCTAAATGCTCTGAGTAACATAGACCGGCAAGTAGTCACGTTGTTGTTAGGTCAACAAATTATCACGATCTTGTTAAGAACGACCGAAGTATTTTCACCCCACCACTTTAAAAGCACTCCTACTTATCGTCAAGAGACCAGACTAACGAAGGATTCCGATCCATATAAATATCAGAAACGATTTCGACCGCCTATACAACCCTGTCTTACTCTATAGCGTCAACTACTCACATATATAATCCAATCGAAACCATTCCTTTTTCTATCAAGTTTTAAGCTTTCCAAGTTTTTGTTTTTTTTTTTGTCTTTGAAGATATTCGGTATCTCTTTTCTTTTCTTTTTTTTTTAAATATCGTCCGATTTTACTGTGTCACAATTAAACCAGTGGGAACACTTCGATAAATCGTGCGCGAAGTGATTAACCGATGATTCTTTTCAACGCTGAAGATATTCGAGTTGGTAAGATTTAGTAAAAATTATAAAACTTAGCAAATTTTATAAAAGTTTAACAATTGGCCAATTTCTTTTTAAAAATGTTTTTTTGGCCAACGTTCGATGATCATATCAGATATAAATAATGGAATATATGTACGTACAAACAACGTTCATGCAAACCGTAAATGGGACACGAACTTCGATTGTCGATTTCCGTACATAGAATTGTTGAATTTAAACTTGGTACAACCTCTATAGAATAACTATAATAATCCATGCAATACGTGTCCAGTTAAATACTCTATAGACTGTCAATGAGATTTCCAGCTGTGCCCATCCTGTATCTATAATATACACAAATATACGTATAGGTAGGATAGGTGGATAGATATATAGATAGACAAAAATTGGCACGATCTATACACAATTTTCTACAAAAAAAAAAAAAAATTGAAAAATTAAAAGTAAAACAGAACTCCCTAAATTCTCCCTTTTTTTTTTTTTTTTTTTTTAAATTCAATTCCGCAAAGTTTTCTTAAAGACCCAGATCATTTATCGATTTAATGTGAATCGTTAATTGTAGATAGTGAATTTTGTATTGCGATTCCAAATGTTTTTTTTTTCCTGTATATTTACGTTTATATAGGAACAGCATATATTGATATAAAAAAAAAAAACGTTGTGTCCGCTTGCAGGAATTCTATACTGACCTGCAACTCTAGTGTAACACGATTGACCACCACGTCACCACCACTACCACTAACACTAGCGGTAACATCAGTATAACTATATACGATACTATATAGTGTAGTGGGAAGTGAGGAGTGACCAGCTGAGAGCAGAAGTAACAAGTGGAGATACTGCAGAGTTGATTGTGATTCCTCAGCTGTAGTGATAGTATCAAGATTACCAGTAGGTGAATGTATAATTTTGATTAGAGTGCGGTGGATCGGTTTATATAGAGAAGGATAATAATTTTTTGGATTTTTTTTTTTTTTTAATAATAAATCCGGGACTGTACTCGTAGCGTTAAAAAATATCGCGAAATGATTGGTGACCGATTAACGATGGAAGGTGGACGGCCAGTCAGAGAATAACAAAAAAAGTAAAAAATAAAAAAAAATAAAAATAAAGATACAAAAATCAAAAAGTTTCGTTTTTTTTTTTTTTTTTTTTTTTTTTTTGTTTCAATCAACGTTATCCTGCAGTGGTGTGAAAAAAAAAAAAAATTGAAAAGAAATAGTGTGAAGAATCAAGAAATAGAATAAAAAAAAAAAAAAAAAACTTTTTTATTTTCTTTTTCTTAATTTCGTATAAACAAAATTTTTGGATTTTTTATTAACATTTTTTGTACAAGTGAGAGAGAAGCCAGAAATTTAGAAAGTGTAAATCTGGGGGGTGGGGGTTGGTTTTTTATTTAACCAAAAACTGTCGATAAAATAATTTTTAAAACAAATTTTTAAAATGGAAATCCAAGTCACCGCACCAGATATGAAACTCAAGCCGATAGAGGAACCGTCAAAACCAATAAGTGGACGTCGAGTATCAATAAGTGAACAAAATCTTGGCGTCGATAATCTCGGATTTGAAAATCATCGGCGTATCAGCGGATCTTCAGAACCGATACCTGACGGTAGAAGAAAATCAATTTTACATACCGAAAGCCATTACGGAAGTGCGGAGAATATAGAAAACGGACGAGCTAACGGAAGGAAAAAATCCGCGGCTATTAGTCTGACCAGTTCAATTAGAGACAAAATCGAGTACACAGATCAATTGGAAAGGCAAGTACATAATAAACGAAATTTTGTTTTTTTAATTGGTTAATAAATAAATAAAAGATGATAATAAGGAAAAGAGGAAAAAAAAAATAAATATTAAAAAATCGGATTTTCTGTTAACGGAGCTTAGTAATAGAAATTTATAACTATATGTATAGGGTATAGGTATATAGCACAATTTAGTATAGCGTATTCTCCTTGTCTCCACGACCGTAAGTACCGTGAATAATTTCCATGTAAACTGGCGGGTCGCGGAGTATAACGGCGTTACGTTGAGGCCACCAGGCTTGAATGTGGGCGCGGGTAAAATGACGTAGGATTAATTTTCATCGGCACTTCCGGCCCTCGACGACGTGGTAAAACCAGAGTAGAGATCTAGGTACCTAAACGTGATTCTTGAGATCGGGATTGAACCAGTTTTTCATCATTCGAGAATCGTCTAATCGTGAATTTTTCTTCACTAAATGAATTTACTTTTTCAAACGTACCATCTCGATCATTAATTCGGGAGTCAATTTTCAATTTTTCAATCCGGCCTTTTATAATTTGTATAAAAAATCTTTTGTCCTAATTTTATCAATTTTTTTTTTAATTTATTTTTATTTCTGTTTTTTTGTTTTTTTTTTTCATCGTGCAGATCTTGGCTCTATCTTTTTTGTACCCGATGTCACGGTCAGGAAGAATCTGGATCACCATCGTGGGAACCGTCTGGTTGGAAGCGAGTTTGTCCATCACCATTTTGCCCATCTTACAGACAATTTTCTCGGACATTATGCCTATTGATACTAGGTCTGCTAGTGTGGGGTGTGATATTTTGTATAATGGGAGAAGACGCTGCACCCGGAGGTCAGTTTTTTAATCTCGCGGCTCTTTGCATTGCCGCTCATTTTGGCGGTTGGCTATTTTCACTTACTACTATGCCGGCCTTGATTGGAATGCTAACGACTGGCCTTATACTACAAAATGTTGGACTCATTAACATCGAGGACAGATATTCATCCGTCATAAGTCTCCTTCGGTGAGTAGATTAAAAAAATAAAAATAAAAAAATTTCATAATTATTGATACTTTTTTTTTTTTTTTTTTTATTCTTTTTGGAAATCGATATCTATTATCTAACCATTCACATTGAACACAAAAAATTCTCATTCAATTTTAAACCGTTTATGTATTCTTCTTGTTTCTTTATTCTCATTGATAATAATTCCTATTCGAATAGTCGACAAAATAAAAGAAACAATGAAAGAACAGTTCATTAACAGTTCGTTGAGAATTTATTCCGACTATATAAATAGCGAAAACAAAAAAGAAAAAAAAAAAAAAAAAAAAAAGAAAAAACCTCGTGATTCTGATTTTATGAAAATTAAAAAATAAAAAATGAAACAAATAGAAGTTTCTCTGCCAAATTTAACTTCGGTGTATAAAAATAATTACTGGGTATATAAAATTGCGGAAGTGGATGAAGAAGAAGAAGAAGAAGAAGCAGAGCAAAAAAAAATATAATATTTTTTAAGGTTTTCATTCGTTGACAATTAGGCCAAAAAATATACCACGAAATAGGAGGTATAATGCATAAGGTGAAGAACTAAAACCAGGGCACAAACTACTATCAAAAGAACCTCTGAGTACCTACCTACCCTACCTCCTACCCTACCTCCTACCCTACCTCCTACCCTACATACCAACTCGCTCGTCACACTAACAAGTACGAGTGTATCTCGTGTAAGAGTCTCGTACCTGTACTGTAGTAGATATAATATAACTGAACTTAGAATGTGATAATTAGTAAGAAAAAAAAATGAAGAAACTAAAGAAACAGAAAAATAAAAAAATTAAAATTGGAAAGTACAAGTCCTGAATTTCATCTCTCGATTTAACGAGTACAGAAAATATATACGACAAATTGAATTTCGCAAAGTAAAGTAAATAAGAAAGAGAGAAGAAGAAGAAAAAAAAAAAAAAAAAATGATTTTTTAGTTGAAAAGAAAAAAGAAAAAACGAAAGTTAATCAAAAAATTTTGTCAAGTATTTCTTCCAGTATTTTTATTGCCTCCTTGTTCAACTTATTGTAAACCGTCAACTCTTGTCTAGGCCGAGGGTTAATTGAACATCGAGTCACGTAACAGACGCGAGACTATACCTAATGCAACTCAAGATCTAAGAAGTGAAGGTTTCGCGGTTGCCTATATCGCAAAAGAATCCATCGAACTTTAGATTTATGAAATATTAGTACAAATTATTATTATTATTTTTATTTTTTTTGGTTTAGATTCGTTTTTCGGTTTTCGTTTTTTGGATATTTATTTTCTTTATGATCTACTGACGTATATATATCGACTGTAATCAGATTAGTATTTTTTGTTTTTTATGTATCTTTGTCTCGAATTTTCCGTTTTTTATTTATTTTTTGTTTTTCGCTCTCTTCTTTTTTCGATTTTTTCTCAATTTTATTAGTCCACGGTTTTTATAACCGACGAAAAAGGGTGCGGAAAACGTTTACACGTACAAATACAGTATGCACGTATACGTACATACATACATATACCGTGAGGTTATAGGGAAGCCGTTCACTAGATGCAGGCAACCCAACAGTCAAATTTCCGAAGATTGCCGAAGGCAGGGTATTTGTCATTAATGGAAGGGGACGCGAAAATTTCTGTCAGCAGACATTTTAACTGTCAGTTTGTTAGGTTAAAAACAATTGTCAGAGCGAAATTGAAAAATCTGATCAGAATAAAGTTAATAAGCAAAATTCATCAATATTGATTTGCAAAAAAATTGCAACAGTTAATGAATGAATTATGACCGGTTTCACCAACGACGAATAGCTTTCATTCGTAAAATAACTTTAATCGTCGAATAAAAGTCGAAAATTTAATGTTAAATAATCTTCTGTTTCTAGTGAATAGAATTTAATCTACAATTAAAAGTTATTCGTCGTTGTTGAAACCGGCCATAATTCATTAATTAACTGTTGCAACTTTTTTACTAATTAATATTGATGAATCTTGCATATTAACTTTATTCCGATTAGATTCTTCAATTTCACTCTGACAATTGTTTTTAACCTAACAGCCGGACAGTTTAGTCGTCGATCTAGCCATCTAGCGGATTTCTCACCGTATTACACACATGGGCACAACACATCCATACATACGCGTTCATCATTATGTGTCCATGTGTGTAGTACGGTGAGAAATCCGCTAGATGGCTAAATCAACGTTCATTTCCTCTTAATGACAAATACTCTGCACCTTCGGCAATCTTCGGAAATTTGACTGTTGGGTTGCCTGCATCTAGTGAACGGCTTCCCTATAACCTCACGGTATAAATATATTAGGTATATATATATATATATATATATATAGGGTGCCTGTACATACATATGATGTATACATATATACCAAGGTATATGCGTATATAGATAAATTGTCTGTATGGGTAAAAACGGAGATGAAATTTCGTAATACAAAATGGCAAATGGTAGAGACACGTAGGTACCTACCTACAGTACCTTTTATACAGGGTATACGTTCGAGGGCAATTTTATAGACAGCTCCCAGTTGCCGAGCTGTTACGTTATCCCACTGCCCTTATACCTATATACATGTATATATACACATATATATACACACATATACATACGTATACTAACCTTCTAACTACATACACTTTATACACGTATACCTAAAACCGAGACGGTATTATAAAGGTTCGCTTTCTTGGTGAAGCGAGGAGGGTGTACTTAGGTATACCGGCAACATATAATTCCGTATTAAAATAGTGAGGATTTGAAGTACTTTTGGGAATACTTTAGACGCGATAAACTAAATCTGCGAAACGTTTGGGGTATTGTAAATATTCATTTTAACAGGATTCTCTCATGTATACCTTACCTCTTTATACGTATATTATAGAATGTACGTTTTTGTTGGTTTTTTTGGTTTTTTTTTTTGTAAGGCATAAAATGTTTCATAAAAAAATGAATAAAAAAAAAATGTATTATATATGAATCTGTACGCGTTGAACAATTATCGTGAATTTTTATATGCACATATATATATATATATATATATATATATATATATATATATATATATATATATATATATATATATATATATATATATATATATATATATATATATATATATGTTTCGAAATTCCAGCTGTCATATTAAATTTTTAGATGAAAGATATACCGACCACTGCAAATTAACCGGTGTATTTGTTATATGTGACAAGTATAATCGAAAGATGATAGATCATACTATCAGTCATACTATCAATATTGAATCCAGCAATCGTTACGATCATTGATAATAAACAAACAAAAAAAAAGTAAAAAAGAAATTACAATACTGTGAACATCAGCTGATAAGATTTATATCAATAAAACAATAGCTACTGTATTATAGTTATAAAATGAAACTTTAATCACTAGAAGAACAGACGATCATTTAATTTCAGTGACTATTAGAAAATAATAAAACAATCGCAACATATCGATTAGATGAAAATCTCGATTTCCTAAATGTAAGATTTTTTTTCTTTCTTCGTTGTTTTTAGCAGCAAAGTAATTTTTTTTTTTATTTTTTTTTTTTGCTAAAGACGTAGGTATAACGGGTTCTAATTATTGTTATATATTTACTCGTTGTAAATAAGTGCAATTTGCATCTTGCTATATACAGATACTTATTGGCTATAGGTATAATGTATATGTTGAGAAACTGGTAATGTCGAGACTTGGTAACAAACAAAATTCTCTGGGAAAAAAAAAAAAAAAAAAAAAAAAAAAAAAACTCGTGATCTGTAAACCAGAAGTTTGAATAATAATATTTATAAATAAATAGGTATAGGTATACCTAAATAATTATAGTTATGCATTTTTAATGTACGACAAACTCTCTGTCAGAATTTGGTATACATATATCTGGAAAAAATTATATGAAATTTAAATACCTATATATATATATATGTATATATATTTAACACAGCTATTATACTCGCAAACTTGTGACAAACTTCGTAATTTATTTAACCGTCAGGTTTAATTGGTTGTTGACAATAATTGACGTTCTTATTCATGAAAAAAAAAAAAAAAAAAAAAAAGAAAAAAGAAAAAATAATTTACATTTTATTTGTCAATTCTGTTCCGTTTTTTTTTTTTTTTTTTTGTTTTTTCTTTTTTCTCTCTTTCGTTTTCTTCTCTTTATATTAGTTTCCACGTGATCCACACACGTCCCGGTTATGGGCAATCGGTTGAATTATACACGCGTTAAAACATATACAATATAATACCCTGATATAATTTCTTGAAGCGAAGAGCTTTGTCACATGACTATTAATTCCATATTGACTCGCGGGTTTAAGGCCGAGAAATAAATGGTTATAAAAAGAATAAAAAAAAAAAAAGAAAAAGAAGAAAAAAAAAAACAAAAAAAAACTAATAATAATAAACTAACAATATTAATATGATTACACCGAATCATGAGTCACGATCACTAGAGTCACGAGACTCGTATTAAATTGAGAGAAAAAATAAAATAAAAAATATAAAATGAAATATTTAACGTCAATTATTTTATATCGTTTAAGATCCAGATCTTTATAAACTACTAATCAATTAGATTCTAAACTTCTAGCTATATATCGATAATGGATTCAGATTTAAACAACAGTTATTATCATTGTCAATCGAATTTGATTTTTATTTTAATTTTTGATTATTTTTTTTTTTTTTTTTTTGACAATTTTTTTATCTTTCAAATTTTCTTCTTCGAAAAATAACAGAAGTATATATATTATATGTACATAATATATATGTTTATACAGAATTCGGTGTATCTGTATATACCTTATAACGTATATAAATATATAGGCATGTATATAGAAGTTCTCTTTCTATATATCTTATTACAGAAGTTATTCTATTCGAAAGTTTCACGCCAGAGTATCTATTATTTCCCAAGAGTAACACGAATTGTTCTGTTGATATACTATAGCTGTATGTATGTATGTATGTATGTATGTACATACATACAATGGGATAGAATAAGTATATAATATAATATAATATAACATAAAATAATAGAATAGAAGAATAGAAAGAAGAAGAAGAAGTTGAAAAAGACATGTGACAACGTTCTTTTTCGTAAAAGAAAAAAAAAAAAAAAAAAAAAAAAAAAATTAAGAATAGTATAAAACACGTGAAACTACCGTAAAACGGTAATAGATAATATAATTATACCCCGGAAATAATTATTTGAAACTGTAATCGTGTATATATGAAACAAAACGAAATACAAACAATTTTTAAACCTATATAATTCGAACATACGGTATATAATTATTATATATAGTATTTATTTAAATTATTCATTCGAAAAACAAAAAAAAAAGAATGAAAGAGTAACTCACCACTGAAAACCAATTAGCAAAGAATTTTCGTATTTGTTTTATTATTATTATTATTATTATTATTATTATTATTATTATTATTATTATTAATTTACCGAAAATCGTGAAAAAAACAACAAAAATAAAAAAAAAAAAAGTTGATTAAAACCTTTTTGGGTTTTTTATTTTTTTTTTTATTTTCGCTTTGCTCCAATACATATATGGTCGATTATAATTTAGAGGAAAAATAAAAACGTTATCAACGAACTGAAATTTGTTTATTTTTTTTGTATCATTTTTTTTTTTTTTTTTTTCAATACATATACCATCCTGTTTTTTTTTTTTTTTTTTCATTCATTTATTAATATTTGATTGTAATTTTTTCTTTCATTCCCTCCCCCAGGAAATTTGCACTTGTTATAATTCTGACAAGAGCAGGTTTGGATCTCGATCCAGCGGCCCTAAAACGACTTCGAATCACCGTGCCAAAAATTGGTCTAATACCATGGGTAGTAGAAGCTGGTGTTATCGCGGTAACGACAAGATATTTTCTTGACCTACCATGGATATGGGGATGCCTTTTGGGAAGTATTGTAGCGGCCGTATCCCCGGCCGTTGTTGTACCCTGTCTCTTCAGGCTACGAGGAAGAGGATACGGAGTGGCGAAGGTGAGAGTAAAAAAAATTAAAATAAATAAGTAAATAAATAAAAACAAAATCAAAATTTATATATATATATATATATATATATATATATATATATATATATATATATATATTAGACCGATTCAAAAAAATCAACTATTTTAATTTTCAAATAGTAAGTCAAAAATATTGTTCCAAATGACGAAAAAAAAGGCTATCAAAGTTTGAGCTCTTAATATTAATATTAAGAGGTGCCGCATAGCGATTTTCTATTTCCCATCTAAATAACATAGGAATTTTTTTTTTTAAACTTTGGAATTTTATAACTCGGCAACGCATCAGTGTACTGATAAGACTAGAACATATTTTTGTAGCGAATTGAACGTTCTACAAAAAAGGTCTCTTGGTCTTTTTCGATGAATCCAACTGTTTCCAAGTTAGTCATGATTAATTATCATCAATAACCAATACACCAACTTGGAAATAGCTAGATTTATCGAAAAAGACCAAGAGACCTTTTTTGTAGAACGTTCAATTCGCTACAAAAATATGTTCTGGTCTTATCAGTACACTGATGCGTTGCCGAGTTATAAAATTCCAAAGTTTAAAAAAAAAAATTCCTATGTTATTTAGATGGGAAATAGAAAATCGCTATGCGGCACCTCTTAATATTAATATTAAGAGCTCAAACTTTGACAGCCTTTTTTTTTCGTCATTTGGAACAATATTTTTGACTTACTATTTGAAAATTAAAATAGTTGATTTTTTTGAATCGGTCTAATATATATATATAATTTATAAATGATGTTATATGTTTTTTTTTTATTTTTTTTTTGTTTCGTTATTTTATTCGTTTGAAAATATCTATATACTATATATTATACTTAAAAGAAATCGAACACCTGCAGTGTACATACATACCTACATCGCATTATAAGGTACATGTCAATTATCGCAATTTGAAGATTGTGACATCGCATTACGACAATATTTATACAAATCGTTAATACCGATACGTTATATTAGTTATTATTACGATTCGGAGCCTGGTACATACAAATCGCGGATTCTACATGTATATAATCTGCAGGGGAAAAGTACTTTTAACGGCCTCATTTATTCACGGTTTTAATACTTATATATGTATAACCATAAAATAAAAAAATTTTAAGAACTATAACTTCACTTTAACTTATTTAATAAACTACGATAATTAATTTTTTTCATAAACAATATTTTGCACAAACTTCCATTATTTTCTTTATCTTTTTTTCTTTTTTATTTATTCTTCCCTCCCCCCCTCCTTTTATCAATTTTAAACTAATAGCCAACGTAGTATTATAGCCCCCATAGGAGTGACCCTAGTTTAAAACTAACCTAACGTAATCTGATGTCGACCTAAGCACTGTCACAAATACTATCAGTTGACATGTCTGACCCATAACGTAACCGCGGTCTTCAGTTTACAACATTAAATACACGATCATAATTATTCATATCTGTATTTATGATTTTTTTTTTTTCACTTTTAAATTTAATAATTTTGCAATTCACTCGATTCGAAAAAATAATAATAATAATAATAATAAATCGAAAAATTGTTGAAACAAAATTGCCAAATTGTATAATAATTTTTTTTTTTTTTTTTGTTTAAACCGATAGTTTGTTTGTTTTTATTTGTATTTTTTAAATGATTTTTATCGATTTTTTTAGGGGATACCGACCCTTATCATCGCTGTATCTGGTATAGACGATGCAGCATCGGTAGCAATATTCGGAATAGTGAGAAGCATCATGTTTTCCGACGACGCTTTGTGGTATCAAATACTTCAGGGTCCAATTTCTATATTCGGTGGTATAGGATTCGGAATATTGTGGGGTTTCCTTGCCAAATATGTACCCTCAAAGAACGACGTGAGTATAATTTGTTATAATAATAACTAACGATAATAATAATATATAAAAAGAAAATTTGAATCCGTTAGAAATGAAACCAAAAAAAAAAATGGGACACTTGTTTTCTTCTTTTTTTTTTTTGATTAGGATTTTTTTACGATGTATAATAACAATTCAACTCGTTCTCCCTTTAATAATCACTTTAATATATTACGGACGTGCATCAGCATTGCCCACTGCGTATCGTATATATATACATATAGATATACATATATACGTATTATACTTACTTATATGCGTTATGTCGAATTATTAATGCGGCATAACAACACGCGTTTTTATTTATTCGATCAATCTCAATGAAGAGAAAAAAATCTACTAGCGCGTGACGATTCTCATATCATACATGTCATGGAATATATTCGTATATAGGTATATATATGTATATGCATATCCCGTAGTAAAAAGTCTGACACATAAATTTCAGTATAAGAATTTTACGAGACATATAGAGAAGAAATTCGAGGGGTTATATTCTTTTATTTTTTTTTTTTTTTTTTAATATATTTAACTTTTAAACGGTCAATTAATGAAAAAAAAATAAATAAAAATTTATCACGTGTCGAAATAATTTTGTTAAACAAAAATTCTTTATCACAAATGAAAAAAGTAAAAAATAAAAAATAAAAAAAACACCTTTATCATTCGGTACATTTAATGTGCGCGTTAAACTAGTAGGTTAGTAACATTGTGTCAGCTGATTGCAGATTAAATTGATGTGAAAGTCTTGCGCGTTAGCGCGCGTACGAACAAACCGCATATATACAATATACACGTATAGATGTTAGAAAAAAAAAAAAAAAAAAATTGTCTCACGTGGACAGAATAAGTGCAAAGATATATAGAAGAAGATGTTCAATACACACCTATATATGTGTGTAGTAGGTATTTAATATCGTAAATCATGTGACTAGACCAATGATCACATGACAAAATATTATTATCTCAAGTCTCTCGAGTCAAGTACCCTTATGGTATATATATATGTATATATATATGTATATGTATATGTATATGTATATATATGTATACAGTAGGCATTCAGTCACATGGAATTAATTGATGTTGTCGAGATAGTAGATATATAGCTTTTTATCGAATCAATTTGTGTTTATTCGTTTACTCGATTTATCTACTCTATATAACGATAATTGTTTACGTTAAACACGAAAGAGAGTAAGAGATGGAGAGAGAGAGAGAAAGAAAGACTACTTCAACTGAATCACACAATCAAGAAAAAGTGAGAAAGATATCGATGCTTTATTCGGTCAATTAATTTATTGGTATAATAGCGATTTCCGCGTGATCATCAAACCATTCGATCTAATATAATTTTATATATCTTTATAGGTATATGAGGCTTTAGACTGGCTGTTGTTGATCCTTTTCTCAATTAACCAAATTGACTTACCTCTAATTTTAAAACGAGAAATTTTAAAAAAATAGATTTTTTTTAAGCTATTTAATATCGAAGGGAATGAAAAATTGATTCAATGTTCAAAAAATCGATTATTATTATTATTAACAGAAGAAAAATAGTAAATATGTATATATACATATATATATATATATTTTTTTATATTAACAAAATTTTAATCAGAATTTAATCTGCTATAACTAACGGAATTTAATCTGCTTATATAATATAACGTATAACGTATGTATGGATGTACATACGTATATATTGTACATACATACATACATACATACATATGTATGTAGAATGTATAACATCCAATTGCCCTCAGGAATATTTGGTAAAGACAGGGGTAGTTATAAATTTGAAATGAAATGTCGGGATGTTTGTTAAAAGCTTTGAAGTTTACCTGATTCAAAGAAATAACGTTGTACCTATATATATATATATATATATATATATATATATACGTATATACATAGCTATAAAAGCTCGCTTTTAAGCTTCGTTAAATAATAATCTACTGTGCGAAATATTTTATTTGTTAATTTAGTATTTTTTTTTTTTTTTTTTTTTTTTGTTTCTTTTTCTTAACAGCAGCAAAATATCTACAACTGATGTTAATAAGTGAGAAAAAAGAGAATAAATAAACAAATATGAATAAATAAAGAAAAAATTTTATTAGATCAATTTTATTTCTATTTTTTTTTTTTTTTTTTTAAATTATTTTTAATTATTTGTTGATTTTTTATTTTTCAAAATTCGTCTCAAATTCTCGGTCACGTAGAGATTACGCTCTGCTACTTTCATATATTCATATATATATATATATACATGTATTAGGTATATATGTACACCAAGGTATACATTCGATATTTTTTCTTGAGGGAGGGGGTAAAAAACTTTTTATATCTACCTTCATACTTGCGTATACATATAGGTATATGTATGTACATAAAGGTATATACACAGGTATAACGCACCTATATGTATCTCAAACGGGATAGAGAAGAAGAAAAGTTATGAAAAGTAAAAAAAAAAAAAAAATCTACATATATAAGTTCCGGGAAAAGTTTACGAGAAAACTTATCGGTCTTGTGTGATGTTGCAGGTATATGTATATAAAAAGTTGTCACTTTTCTTATTTCTTTATTTTTTTTTTTGGAAAGATTCGTCTTTTTTAAAATTCGTTTTACATTTATATAGAAAAGAAAAAAAAATTTGAAATTTTATAATATACTGAAAGCTCACTGATAGTGGATATGCATATATAGGTATAATATGTATATATATACCTACATATATGTATAAGGATGCCGGATTACACAGCCGCGAAAATGGCACAGTATAACCTATAACCGTGAAACGAATCATTCGAATCAATTTCGCAATTGAATTTTGTATCATCAGAATCTATTCCCCTGCAGGATGTGCGGATTATAGATAATAAAGAGATAAGCTCTTATATTGACTCACGATTCAGGAAACAATTAATTACGATTCAGCAACGCGTTGTACATGTGATATATAGAAAATCATTTACCTTATGGATATGCGTGATGGATGAAAAAATATAAAAAAAAAAAAATAAAAAAAGGATAAATTTTCTTTTCTGTTTTATTTTTTTTTTTTTTTTTTAATTTTCCAGTTCGCGAAAACTTTTTTCACAATTTTCAGTATCTACGATATTTTTATGCCCCTCGATTCTCTGCTGCCTACACCCGTAGGAAGAAAGTTTTTGATTTTTTTCTTTTATCTTTTTTTGCTTCTTTTTGTATTTTCTTTTCTTGTCTGTTTTATTTTTTTTTCATGTCAAGAACTGGGCGTAATAAATGACAGAATAGAGTATAGAACGGTTTGTGAAACACGATAATGTGGAGGATAAATTTCTGTCGGTTTAGGGTTGGTTAATAACGACGAGGAAGAAAAACGAGCGTTGAAAGAAATTCAGATAGTTTTCTATTTTTTTTTTTTTTTCTTTTTTTTTTTTTTGGTTTCGTTTTTGTTTTTTTATTTTTGTTTTTTTTTATAAACTTTTCTCAAATACTTAATCCTCTACTATACGTATATAGGTATATAAGTCAACTACGTTGATATTCCACGCGTGGTTTCCATAAAAAGAAAAAAACAAAAAAAAGGAAAAATACCAACAATTGTGAGGGAACGTCTTATATAAGGTGGCAGCAGTCAATCTCGACAAGCAATAACGGTCGACGCCCGCTGTACTCCCACATACCAATTTTTGTCCTTTTTATTTCTCTCTCTCTCTCTCTCTTTTTTTTTATATTTTATTCTTTCCTTCTTCCCTTTTCTCCCTTTTATGGTTCCGGCTCTGCTCCTGCAGGCTTCGTAACTCGTCCGAGGCTTCCGGGAAATATCAAAGTTTTACTCTAAACTTGCTACCCGGCGTACATACATACATACATGCATACGTAACTTACCTACTTGTATATATGTACATACATATATATATATATAGTACGGAAATCGCGAAAAACTAAAATTCCGCAACAGGCTTGGACAATAATAATCCCAAAAAGTTTATCGCTTCCTAGTTTCTTATTATCTTCTCTAGATATCACGTCTCGAAACTATATATACGTTATACCATCTTCTACAAGTTTCAATAATTTATAGAATTTATTTCTATTTTTTTTTTTTTTTTTCTTTTACCTTAAAAAAAAATATATATTCATTCAAATATATTCATTCAGTTTCGTATTATAAGGTTACTAATTTCTATCGTGACTATATCACTTCGACGTCTAGGTATATTTCTTTTGTAATAATGACGACGAATAAATAGATAAGGAAAATAATTGAAAGCATATAATCCATCGTTTATAATAATTAATAAATAAATTGATAAAGTCTATCCACCGTTTAATTTTTATAGATTTATAGCTAGGTATGTATAGTAAACAATATATGGATATATTATAGTTGTAATTGTATTAACGAGGTTTATAAAGTTGAGGATTTATATAGGATTAATTATTTTGATATTGATTATGACATGATTTACGTTCCTTTTTTCATTTCCTTTCTTTTTATATCTTTTATCATAATTTAAGGTAGCTTATTGTACCCAATTGCCAGATCATCATTCTAATTGTATGAGATTAAAGAGTTAATTAATCTCGACGAATGCAGTAATATTTAATTTTTATTTTTTTTTTTTTCAAATTTTATTTCAGCGCCGCATTATATGACGGTAATTAAATAAATATAGATATAGATATATAGATACTTATACTAGACGTATATAAAGATATCATAGATATATTATATAGGTATGTATACAAAGTGCGTTTTTCATTTGTTGTCTATTATCTTTGTAATCGTGATTAACATCGGTCGTAATTCTTGAGATAATGAAACAAAAAAATGCAGAAGGCCTTCAAAACAAAAAATTACGCGCAATATTCTTTTTTTTTTGCTTTACAAAATATTATTTATTCAAGACCAAAAAATAATAACAATTCAAGACTGCACACAGCTAAGAAATTTTGATAAGAAACGTGTTGTTAATTAAAAGTGTCGTTATAATTTTTACGTATAACGTTATTAATAGTCATGGTTTTTATCACTTTTTATCTCGTCCACGCGGTACGGGGTTTTCTTTCTATTTGAAAAAAAAAAAAAAAAAAAATTCTCCTCTTTTTATTTTATCGAACGTAAGCGTCGTTATCCACCCTGAAGTAAAGGGGATGATAGCCACACCACCTGGAAAGAGGCTCCCTTCAAGAAATTTAATACCGAACAAAATGACGAAGTTTTCCATCTTACAAAAGGGTTAGTTAGTTAGTTAGTTAGTTGGTTGGTTGGCCATAATCTTCGGTATATAATACGTTGTATAAAGAGAAGCTTCAAAATTACGCCTAAGTTATACGGATAAAAAAAAATTTTGTGTTCATTTTTCATTTTGTTTCTTCTGTTTTTTTTTTTTTTTTTACTTCCCCTCTCATTTTTCTTATCTTTCAAAATTATAAAATTTCACAATATTTCAAGAAAATCTGGAAAACCAGATTCGGGATCGGGGTTTTTTCGTTTTTTCTTCACATAACCATATTATTATTATTATTATTATTATTATTATTATGAATATAAAGATTTACATAAAGGTCAAAATTTTGTGTACAAGAATTGTCGTATCTATATACCTATATCTATATAATATGTATATAGGTATATAAAAAAAAGAGGCTGTACATATAGATAAGACCCGGTATTGGGCTATTACATGATATATTGCCGTATATATACGAAACGAATGTTATAACTGTATATATGTAATATATGATATATGTATATACGAGGTACGTATGTATGTATGTATGTAGATGTACATATAGACCAATATATTTCGGAGAATATTTGTATCCTATATACATATAACATGATTTTTTTCTTTTTGTTTTTTTTTTTTTTTTTCACGTAAATATATATATATAGCACTGTATATACCTACGTACAGTATACTAGGTCGCAATATTCGTTGGCTTATAGCAATATAACCGCGTGTCACGACATCGTTTTACCAAAATTTGATACCTATACCTATAAATATATGCGTATGTATATATATATATATATATATATATATATATATATATATATATATATATATATATATGTATATACATATATATCAGTGATGAAAAGAGCGTAAATAAATAAATAGGAAATTTGAGAGGAAAAAAAGGTATTCGATATATCGATAATATGGGCTGAAATAGATCTTAGAAATAATATCTACCTATATGTAATCGAATTTTTAAAACAGTCAAAAATGTGAAACAAATTAAAAATAAAAAACGAAAAAAGAAAACAAAAAAAAATCGTTAATATTTAACGTTTTTCATTACAGCGTTTCATGATACCGTTAAGGGTATTGATGCTTCTTGGTGGCGGTTTGATAGCCGTACTAGGTAGTGAGGAAATTCAACTTGGCGGTGCTGGTCCTCTGGGTGTTGTTGCCGCGGCTTTTGTCAGCTGTTACTTTTGGCAAAAGGACGGATGGGACGTTGAAGAAGTGAGTATAAATATGAAAGTTTTTTTTTTTTTACAAGCGAAAAAATATATATATATATATATACCTATACA
Organism: Macrophya annulata; assembly: GCA_963924015.1. Lineage (NCBI taxonomy): Eukaryota > Metazoa > Arthropoda > Insecta > Hymenoptera > Tenthredinidae > Macrophya > Macrophya annulata. Next base: position 2,686,814 of record OZ001263.1, read on the forward strand.
TATATATATATATATAGTTTCAAAAAATTAGAACAAAAAGAAAAAAGAAAAAAATAAAGAAAATGACAAATTTTTTTTATATCGATATTGAAAACTGACGCGCTTTAGAATTTTAATATTATATCTGAAGTAAAATTCGTGAGAGATTAAATTTTTTACCTTAAATTTATGACACTTCGTATATATATATATATATATATATATATATATATATATATATATATATATATATATATATATATATATATGTATATAAAGGTTTATATACCCACCTATATACCTATACAGATTATATTATGTAGTATAATACACGTTACGACCAGATCAGTTAATCTTTTCACGATTTAGGGCATAATCGTGATCGATGACACGTATATATAGGTTTATACATATTAATATAATCTACATTTATATACCTATAGGTAGGTATATAAAATTATTAACGATTATTTATAGATAATTTTATTTACCGTTTAATAAATAATAAAAAAAAAAAAAATAAGAATTTCGAAAGGTTTATAAGTATATACATATTAATACATATATACAGAAATTAAGTATCAATTTTATATGGATTAAAAATTTTGAAGAACTGGTATTTTCAAAATTTGAAAAATAAAACATATAAAATGAATGAATAAAAATCGATTGACTATACTTGGAGTACCTACCTATACTTATGTAAATTATATACGTACTCATTCGTCGTTTAACTATACCCTTCGTCTGTAGGGTGAGTTAATAAATTAATAAACTTATCCTGTAGGTTGGGAATATGATAAAGACTTAGGGAAAACTTTTTAATCAACTAAGTTTGCTAATGACAATGATATAATAGACCGAGAATAATATGCCTATCCAGCATTCGCTTTCATTTTTATTTCCTTTTTTTTTTTTTTTGTTTTCTTTTTTTTTTTTACGTGGATTTTCTTTTCTCCCGTTTTTTATGTGATATATATATATTTTTTTTTTTGCTTCGTCTAATTTTTCGCGAGCTTAAAATTTTGCTCATCAAATTAAAAACTCGAGGATAAAGAACCGTATGTCTCAGGAAATTTATTTAATTGGAGGATAAACCTCGCTATGTGTATTAGAGGGAGAGAGAGAGAAAGATGGAATTAATTATTCGTTCAAGTACAATGAATAGAGTATAGGTATATGCCTATATGATAGAAAAATCGATGCATTATACCTACATAGCTGATTGAAAAAATAAAAATTTATCGATATAAATAAATCCCAGTCATTTTTCAAAATTTTAATAAAATCTGGTTAAATAATAAATATCTTAAGATTGGAAGAAAATTTTTTTGTCCAAATCAAAAATGTTTATAGTCTTTGCCTTTTTGAAAAGCCGCTTATATCGGTTATATTAAAATTCGTATTAATATTAGACCGTTGGAAATTTTTTAAATTCGAAAATTGAACTTAGTCAAATACGTATGTACATAATTATACGGATATAATTTCTGCATGCCTATACCTACTACTCCGGCTCTATTTTAACATCGTAGATATATATGTATATACATATATATATATATATATATATATATATATATATATATATCTATACATACAAGTTCGCAAGTTCTGATTTCCGAGAGTAATTCTAGATTCAAGTCAAAGGGATTGTATGTGTATAGACGATCAAAGGGAAATTTTAGTGATTAAATTACTTGGAATAATTAATATGGAAATTATAATACATACTAGATAGATATATGATGTATATATAGTACGTCTACCCGTATATATGCATACACTATAGTGTATATATGTATATATAGGAATACATATAATACATTTATCACAGTATGAATAGTTGACGCAGTAATAATTGATTAAAATTACTCGAATATATATATATATATATATATATATATCAAAGAGAGTATATATGTATAGCGTAAATATATGCCTGTATATAGGTATAATGTATATACCTATGTATATAAATTTTAATTTAATTATTATAAAAAATTTGATAAATGTTTAATTTTTTTTTTTTTTTCATTTTTTGTTTTTCAGAATCCGGTAGCAACGAGTTTCGAGATATTTTGGATGATTTTTGAGCCAATTTTATTCGGTATAACCGGAGCCCAGATTAAAATAAACGAATTAAATGGAAAAACGGTTTATCTAGGCGTTGCCTCCCTGGTTTCAGGAATAATAATTCGAATTCTAATAACAATTCTGGTTGGAATAGGTTCGAATTTAAATTTAAAAGAAAAAATATTCGTTGCTCTTTCTCTGATGGCTAAAGCAACGGTACAAGCAGCCCTTGGTCCTGAGGCATTAGATGAAGTTTCTTCAGATGATGAAGATGCGAAAAATTACGCCGAGATTGTTTTAATGATTTGCATACTTTCTATTATAATTACAGCACCGATTGGTGCTATTGTCATTTCGTTAAGCGGACCTAAACTTTTAACGAAAATGCGAGCTGCTCAAACTCCTCCCGAAGGATGGAACAGAATTCGCAGACCTTCGATGCGAGATATTTCTATAATTAATGAAGAAATTGATCTCGAAGATGATGCTGGCGAAGAAAAACCGTGAGGAGGAATAGAGACGATATTTATTTTATTTTTCATTTTTTTTTTTTTTTTTTTTTTTTTTCGAAAATCAAATCTTTCTTAGATTAGTTTTTTTTTCTTTCTTTTATTAATATTATTATGTATATGAGATAAGAAACGAAAATATTATGAGAAACGACTGACAATTTCTTTAATCAATAAATATTTCCCGTTTGTATAAAGATAAAGATTTTTTGATTTTTTTTTTCTTTTTTTTGTTAATTGTTTCTCACGGTCGAAAGTTAATAATAATTTCCGAGATTTTCACCATCTTGACAATAAAAATTCTTTCGTTGGATAATCTGAATATGAAGTGAAAAATTTTTTGATTTTTTTTTTTTTTTGCTATTGCTTCATCCAATTTATATATATCTATCTATATGCGTATATATAAATTTTGAAATTCCTCAAAGTGTTCAAAGTTCGAAAATATCTAACGTAAACGTATTCTAGAATATAGACGTATATACATCTTTCTTTAATAATTGATATATAATATAATGTAAGATATACATATATGTTGTAGATAGAATTGAATTCAAATTTGTAAAATAATAAGAGAGAATTACCTATAATCATATACATACCTACATACATATATATATATACTATATAAAATATTGTAAGTAGTTTTTAAGAATTGTTTGTAATAAAAAATAATTAAGAAATAAAAAAAAAAAAAAGAAGAAAAAAAAAATTCTTTAATAAGAACAAAAAAATGGGTTTGAACGATAAAAAAGAGGGAAAAAAACGATCGAATAATTGAAAAACAAAAAAAAAAAAAAAAAATATATGTATAATTAATATTAGGTATAATGTATAGATTTTACCGGGTGAAATATTTTTTTTTTTTCACAAATTTATCGTCAAATTTATTGTCTGTTTTCAGAAAAAAAAATCAAATCAAAAATTAATATCAATAATAATAATATTAAACAAAAAGAATGAATTTCAGTTACATAACAATCGTTATTATTATATGATAAAATGATATCATATATGTTATATGGTATGAAATAAAAAAAAAAAAAATTGATTCACGTTTTACGTCGATCAAATTTGGTGAAAAAATAAAGGTTTTAGTTTTTTGTTTTTTTTTTTTTTTTTCAAATAAAAATAAAAAATACGAATGGCACATTTATTGACAATAATAACAGAGCTGTTTTAATATAATAATTAATATAATAGGTATGTACATACGTACAATTGGTACATACATATACAATTTAAATGCAATTAAAAATCATTTTTCACGTATACGCATAATTATACATATACCTAAGCAATAAATACCATAAATATATAACTACCTATATATGGTAGGTATATAACGGAATTGAATTCATTTCTTCACAAATCTTTTTATTATTATTTATAAATAATAATTTAACTATACAGCTATATAAATTATACAGCAACAGTGGTATCAACGGTTCATGTACACGAAACAATTATACATATAAGGTATATGTGATTATATGTATATTAATATAATAATATGTATGTGATATATAGGTACACATTATTTTTTTGGAAAGTTTTCAATATAGAAAAAATATCGAACGAAATAAACAAAAAAAAAAAAAAAATACAGAACAAAAAATTTATACGAATATTTGTCCTAACTCGTTTGTTAATCATTCAAGCAACTAGAATCATTTTTTTTTTTTTTTTATGCTTTTCATGATCGAGATCTGAAATATCAGGAGAAAAAAACAAAAAATATTCAAATACTTCAAAATAAATAATAATCATATAGATTTATTATAATAAATAAATTACGATATACGAGAATGAATTATCTATACTGATAATGTCTTTGATATCAAAGTTATAATATTTCTCAGTCGAAAAGAACGTAGGATATATAAATAAAGGTATCTTTGGTTTTCTTGCTATTTTGTATATTACATCGATTAACAAAAAAAAAAACAAAAAAAATTCATAACGAATTAAATCAAGTCAAAAAATAAAAGAAAATTAAAAAATACTAAAAAAAAAGTTCAATTTCAGGGCGAAGAACTAACCGCAAATGTAGAAAGTATTGTACTGCTACTAGGACTCTTTCTTACTCTGTAAGGATCGAGAATACCCCCAGTACTGGCACGGCGATTATTCCCTTTGCTAAATCTCTTCTTTAAAGCATAAAGTACTTTTTTTTTAAGTACAAAAAGTACGAATATTAAAAGACCCTGGAGACAATTAACACCGTCTGATACGTAGAAAAATTGTGTCTTCCATTCTAAATTTGTCGTATAATTACTAAGGAAATAAGATATAACTTCCAAAACCCACGATATACCCATTACGACAAATAATTTTACGTTCAGGATCAATCTGGAAAAAAAAAATTTTTTTTTTTTATTTTTTGTCTCTCATTTTATTCAAGAGACAAAATTTTTTCAACCAAACTTACTTCGCTTTGTCAGCTTCAAATCTACGATTTCTAGGATCTGATCTATTCACTATAACCCTTCGATTTATCTCAGCTTTTACCATACTACATCTTCTCGCTGTCAGTATAAAAAAAACCATATTAACCAAAAGCTGGAGAGAAACTGGGCCTGTGAAAAATATTATTTCCCCATAGACTTCTTGGTCAGCTGTAATAATAAAAGATAAAAATAGATAATACGTGGAAAATTACAAAAAAAAAAAATATCGATAATTCATTTTTATATATATTCAAAAAAAATCTAATTTTGAGAATTTAACAATTTTTAATTTTTTTTATTTTTTTTTTGTCTTTTATTATACAAATCCTGAATGACACTGCAGCAGAAACAGCAGCTTCAAAAAAATATTTGAGAGGCAATGACGGATGTTTGTGTCTGAAACTCACGCAGGAAGATGTTTCTCGCATAAACAGAGAAGGGGTTCTTAGAAATATCACAGGCAAAGTATAGCCATTACTATATAAGAGATCAGCGACTATAAACGCATTCGTTAAGGTAAAAAAAAAAAAAAAATTGTTATTTCTTTTATATTTTTAATCCTCTATCCGTAATTAATTATAAACATTTGACTTTATTATATTTAATATAAATAATTGTAAACTTACTAGAAAACCAGCATCTGTCAACGCCAATATCGGGTCTTAAATTATTCGGTAAAAATTCAACATAATCAGCTATTATTGCCACAATTACAAAACCGAATGCTAGACCCCATGCGTATATACAATATGATAAAAAACGTTTAAAATCATCCCTTATCTTCGTATTCGTTTTTCCCGAATGTCTCAGCGATCTGTCAATCATATCACATCCATTTTATTTCGATTATAAATATAATTATTTATTAAACACAAACTCACACACATATCTAGGTACGTTATTTTTAACTATAAGGAACAAATCTCGACAGTTTTTGGCAATCGGTTTGTTTAATGCTTACAGTATGGTCAAACAAACAACTAAAAAGCAAGAGAGTTTTTAGTTTTTAGTTCTTTCTTTCTTTCTTTTTTGTTTTTTATTTATTAAACTTTCGGTTCAAAGTATAAGTCGGATTTTTGTATTTAATATATAGGTATTATATGTTTATTTATACAGCAGAAAGTAAAACTATATACATATATTAGACTGGTCCAGTAAAATCGACTATTTTTTTTTTTTTTAAGTATATCGAAAATATTATTTAGGGTGACAAAAAAAAAAAATTATTGTGAGAATTTGAGTCCTTAATATTAATATTAAGAGTTCTATCATCGCAATTTTAGATTTTTTTTTCCCGAGCGGGTTTTTGTCTCAGAACTCCCAAACCATTGAGTTAAAGAAAATTGATTCGAAGATATTTTTTGAAGAAAATTGAATGCTCTATAAAAAAGGTTTGATTGAAATTTTCCGTCAGATGAACCGTTTCCTTACAATCATGCCTTAAAAATTGGTATAGTTTTACAATTTGATCTTTCAACTTTGGAATTTTGTAATTCATGTAAAAATCAGTATTCCGAAAAAAAAAACCGATAAATATTCTTATGGGAAATCAAATGCTCTAGAAAAAAAGTCTCTCAACATTTTTGGCTAAATTCACTCCATCAAAAGTTATTCAAGGTTAAAGAAAAACCCGTTCGGGAAAAAAAAAAAATCTAAAATCGCGATGATAAACCTCTTAATATTAATATTAAGGAATCAAATTCTCACAATAATTTTTTTTTTTTTTGTTGTCACCCCAAACAATATTTTCCATATACTTAAAAAAAAAAAACAAAAAAAAATAGTCGATTTTTTTGGTCCAGTCTAATTGTATATAAGAATTTTCGTGTTTGTTCTTTTTATTTTTCCGTTTTTTTTTTTTTTTTTTTTTTTTTTCAATGAGGATAATATCGCGGTATATGTAGCTATAGGTATAACTGCGATATTAAAATTTTTTTTCTTTTTATTTTTTTTCAAAGTCAAATTTTAGTATATTATACCTATATACATATATACAATATACAAGATATATATTATTTCTTCTCCCCGTTTATGTAAACGTGTATTATTACAATCTTAAACCCTCCCCTGCATCATAACTGTAGAAGTAGATAGCTGAATTTCAAAACTTTCAAAAGTCAAATAGTCATTTAAATGAAGTAAAACATGACTTCTCATCTTCCGTCTTATTCGTGCCTTTACAGAACTTCTAACTTCCGTGTTATATTTCCAACGCGAACAAGTTAAATTTATCGCTCTTTTCACTTTTCGTATATATGTATGTATATATGTATAATAATATGTATAATATAAACTTTTGGTTTATCAATATTTTGAAAAAAAAAAAATAAAAAATCGTTAATCCTAACGTAAAAGATAATTCTTTATACACATATACCATATTATACCTATATACATACATACATATATATCATCGTTAAAATTTAAACACTGTAAGATTTTCATTCTCAGCATATAGAGATGAAAAAAAAGAAAAAAAAAAAAAATACGCGCGGTTGGGTAAACGGCAGCTGAGTATATAAACAATCCGTATAAAACATTGCAATTTGTTTTGTTATACAAGAAAACACACACACACACCCACATTCACACACAAAGAGTTACATGAACGGAAAGACTACGAGATGAATGATTATTCCACGTATAACAACGTATATAACACAAACTGTTTAGTATATATGTGGTTATTGATTCTATATATATATACGTATATAGGCTTAATGTGTATATTTTTCAATATATAGGTGATTTCAAACAAATAGATCATAAATATAACTGTATAATTAATTTTATAGCATCTGTCGATGAGAGCGAGTGTTTTATTTGGATTTAAAAAAAAATAAAAAATGATGATTAAGAATATATGAATATGGTAGATTCAATGTCTTAATAATTAGTCACCCAGACTGTGACTATTCTACATTTTCTTCAGATTTCATAACATATTATGATAGTTCTGAAAGAAGTGAAAGAAAATTTCTCTTCTTTCAAATAATTTATTTATTTATTTATTTATTTATTTATTTATTTATTTCAACTGTCTCAAAAAAAAAAAAAAAAAAAAAAAATGCAAAATTTTCCGAATCGCAGACTGAATAATGACTTAGCTTAATCTGTATTTAAATTGCTGTAATTGATTAATCGATTGATAATATTTCTTACCCAAATTTCCACCAAATATCAAAACACATTACGTTCAGCCAGAAGAAAGCCGATAGAAATGAGAAGAGCATGAGGAATCCTGTAAGAAAAAACAAAAAAAAATTTTCATTAATCAATTTGTTATATTATTTTCAAATTCTTTGATAGCAATAAAATATTGAAAAACAGATAAAGAAAATTATATAGAGAAACATTAACACCGTAATATCGTAAATATTAATTGTAACAAGGCTATAAACAGTCTATAAAAATAAAAATAACGATTATACCCATAGAGTTTGTATTATATGGGATATCAATTATTATAGGAAATTGAATTAAAATCTAATAATAATAATAATAACGGTTATAAATATAATCCATAAATGTGACAACGATGATTATATTAACTCCATTAAAAGATTATTTCAAACTGTGTTTCTCTATTTTTTCATTTTTTTTTTCAATTCCGAGGAAACAATAATTAGAAAAAAAAATCGCTTCAAAATTTTTTCATCTTTGTATTTTTTTTCTTTATTATACAGACATATATAAAATAAATGAAAATATCGATCGATTACACTAATCATATATTTTTTTTTTTCTTTTTCTTTCTTTTTTTTTCTGATTTTTGTTATTTACCCAAAAATTTGCAGAGATTTGCGGAAGTGTCACCATCGTCTTCTGTTTCTGAATTAATTTTGTGCTCTTTTGGTGTAGCGACTGCTACCATAGCTAGACATCCAAATGCGACAAATAAACTCGCTACGTGACACATAAGAGTTTTCCCATGAAGATTTTGTAGAGTTGGTAAACATATGTAGACGAATAAAGTCATCAGTAGAAAAGCACAACTTATTGAAAGAAGCGAAGCATTTACTGTGAACCTATATAGATTATAATAAAAATAAAATTTTAATCGACGATATATCCTGAGAAGAATAAAAAATCTATATTAATATTATTATTATTATTATTATTTGATAAATTTTGATAACTAATTTACCTAAAGATCGAGGGAAATGAAAAAAATCGTCATGAAATTTTCCTAGCTAATCAAAAAAAAAAAAAAGAAACGCCGGTATAAAAAACGAATATCAATATTTCGAATAATTTTTCAATGTCATTGTTTAAATTCGTGGTAAATTTTTTTCTTTCATAACATTTCTATGTATGGATGTATGTATATACCATACCATACGTATTATGTATAAGAAAGTGAATGAGATCATCTCACAGTCTAACCCTTTGTATCTTGACTCTTGAGAAAATGAGATAAAATTAACTGTTGCTTATTGCAGACCGAATATAGAGCGAGTGACGTACTGACACGTGTGAATTCTTGTATAGTGATCTCCGGCCTTTTAGAAAAGATATGAAAAAAGCTCAGAATTTTTCTTGACATTTATTTAGTTATTATTATTATTAATTTTCTATGTAATAAATAAACATAACTCGTTTCATTAGGATCCATCAATATTATTTTCTGATTAACTTGATGAGGGGTGGAGAAATTCAAGGACTGTCAGTTATGTAGTTAATTAAGGAAGTTGTTGAAACGAACGATGATAGATGAATCTAACCGAATAATAATGACTACAATTTAGTAAGAGATAATCAGTATATCAATTTCGTATCTATTTTATATTTCCTACTCTCTTTTTTCAAAAGAGTTTTTTTTTTTATTTTTTTTCATCAACAGATGCGTAAATATTGTCTTTGTATACACCTAATGGAAAATATTATCGGACCAATTTGCGATACCGAATTCCAAGAATAAATTTTCTTTCTTTTTCTCTTTATCAATTTTATAAAAAAAAAAAAAAAAAAAGAAAAAACATTTAAAAAAAATTTGTTTTTTTTTTCCCTCCCTTTCTCTGCATTTTATCACAAAATTAGTGTTTTTTTGGTTTCTTACTTCGTTCCATTTCAAGAACGAAGATTCTCGTTTTTATTATTTTTGATTAGTTTCTTAATGTAGAATTGCCACATCACCTTGCACGAATTTTTTCTAATTCTGGTGGCGGATCCTCGAAACATATAAATGGATAAAAACCATCAGGCATACGACTGTGATTGTAGAATATATCTGTACAATATTGGTGATGTTCGTAAGTTTTATAACCAGGTACGTGGACCATTCCTTCAGTAACAATGTGCCAACCTTCGTCTCGAGTGACTGGATACATTTGGTACAAGCATGGATTACCAACTAGAAGTCCATACTCTGAAATGATCGGTTTTTCTTTTTCGTAATATATATAAACCATCAAAATAACTACCTGATAAATATTGAAAATACAAAAATTTCAATATTATTTATTACTTTAATTTTTTTTATGGTAAAAAAAAAAAAAACGTTCGAATTGCCCATTATTTGAATGTAAGATCCTATAAATTTCAAATTCTTTTCTTATCCCCAAAGTTTTTGAGATAATTCGTCAAATTTGTCGAACAGACTTTAGAAAAAAAATTCAAAAATCAATAGTTTTATTATCATCTGACAATAAAGTAATAAAAGGTAAAAATGAAGAATTCAAATTTGAAAAAAGAGCAAGAGATATAGACGATATTTAAACGGATGATAAAACGAAAAATCAATTCATCAAAACCGGAGAACGTTTCTCGGTTCGTATAACACAGTTTCAGCTCTCGCTTTTGATAAGATATTAATTATAAAAAGACACTTTCATCTTTCTCTCTATTTGCAGTTCTCGCTTTTATATACAAGGTAAGTACACGTATCTCCCTTTATATATATTTATATACATATATATAGAAGTATATATATACATATACTTTATATAAACAGTCGTAACGCGTAGGCGGCAGACGTTCTTTAAACATTGAATCACTGTTCCCTAGCACTTTGCTTTTGATTAGCAATTCTGAGATACGATAAAACGCAGCACCTACTCTGACTAATTGACATTTGCAATATTAACCGTGACATTGTGTGTAAGTATGCATATACACATATACACATACATACCGATAACATTAAGAATAATTAAAATAAAAATAAAACAAGGATAATCATTCATTTTCATAAATGTTCATAAAAACGTATCATGACCCCGCGCCATTTCATTTCATTTCATTCCTTTTTGTTTTGTCTTTCTATTCCTTTTTAATCATAGCTTTAAAAAAAAAAAAATCCAATCCGGTTATAGTTAGTTCTAAAATTCTTTAAGCGACATAGATACACATCGACATAACGTAAGAACCTTACCAGTGGTATTCATGATTTCATTCGAAGTATTTCCCATGGTTTTCGGAAGGTCCCAGACCTCGCTATGCCATTTTGAAAGTGTCATATGTGAGGGTAATTTTTGACATGTTTTATCAACGAGTGCCTCATCTTCCATGCAACATTTTCTCAGACATGTATTATCACGGCAATAATCAACGCCTCGACATGCTCTGACTACCATAAGTCCAGGTGAACTGCCCACATCAAAACATATGCTTTCTTCGGTTGTAAGAAGGTCGACGACGTCGTGAGAAGTCGACGCCGTCACCTGCCAATGTAGGAATACAAAATTTACACAACACTTTCTTACCTTTTTTCTTTATTTATCTAATTTTTTTTATTTTTTTTTTTTCTAAATTATTCAAGATTTTCAAGATCTCTTCCGACTAGATAATCGTTAATAGGTCTAAACGATACTGTATAGTGTCGTAATCGCAAAGAATAAGAGAAATAACAGAAAAAAAAAAAAACGAAAAAAGAAAAATGAAAAACCAAAAAAACAAAAAACTGAAAAAATGAAAGAAGAAAAAAAAAACTGGGTGAATAGCGAGAATTTGACGTAGGTAGGACGTGCCTGACGCGGCTTTGTATATACAATTAATTTCAAATAAAAATAAAGCCATAAGGTTTACTGGACACAGATTCTTTCCGGCTTGGCATACGTGTAGGTACGGGCGATGATAAACTGCTCTTAAAAAATTATTTCTATACCTATATCTAAACCGCCTAACAACACCTTAAGAAATTTTTACTTTTTATATCATCTACTTTTTATTCTTATCAAATTTTATAGTCGTATTAAAAATACTGTAAGCCTAGACATCACGACTGTACCACATTCGTCTCGAAGTGAATTTATGAATTAATAATTTAACGTATTCAATTACCCTACACGAAACCCGCGAAATACGATTTTAACATAACAAGTTAAGTTACGTAACTTGCGTAAGTAGGTACTTATACTTAAGACTCTGTACTACAACTTTTCATTGAATAACTATTGGCAATTCATTCAACGTTTAGAGAGAGGAATGTTAAAGAAAAAAAAAAAAATGTACAAATTCTTTCTTGAATTTATAAAAAGCAAAAAAAAAAAGAAAAGAATTTAAAATATGTAGATACGTATAAATTTTCTTTCTTGAATCGAAAAAAATTTAAAGAATTTAAAGAAAATCACCTGAAATCTACCATCGACAATGGAAACGTCGGTGGAATTTACTTCATAATCGACAATAGCATGTTGACATTTTGGTGGTCCTCTTATGGCGTAAATAAATTGTGAAAAACCTATATTTTTGACTAAAGATGCGGTTGTAATATCTTCTTGATTATAATCAGGCGGTAAACAAGCCCGATTTTTAATATTGAATATTTCACCCTTTGGACAGCATCGTCTGACATTCATAACCGTAGGAGTGTTCGTCGGTTGTGTCGATAAATCGTTTTTTGAATAATTACAAAAAATGACCGCAGTATAATTAGCCTCTTGATTATTATTAATATTGAATAAAATATCGGCACAATAATCGCCGTGTAAGTTGAAAAAATTTTTTCTATTCAATTCGTCGAATGGAATGAAACTGAGATTACTTCCTGAATTTGATCGACTGCTGCAATTTGGAAATCCCCAATGATTTCCTGTCAATCTATCGAAAAATTCTATCGAATTTTTAACCGTTAATTTACACGAATATATTTCGTCTTTTAACGTCAATACGCTACCTGGTAAACAACATTTTTTAATCACTATATTGGACTGCAACGATTGATGATAGTTGCTTAATACTAATTCGAATTTATTTATTAAAATAATTAACGATATAAATAAAATTTTTTTTATTATTATAGTCTGCAAGTCTTTACTTCGGCTGTAAGATTCCATCGGTAATAAAATAATTATTAAAAATATATTACGTATAAGAAGCAAAAAATTTTTTTTTTTTGACAATTTGTTTATCACTCATTGATCATCGTCGTCACATGTTTCATTAATAAAAAAATTATATTTATTATTTTTATTATCTTCTTCTTCTTCTTCTTCTTCTTCTTCTTCTTCTTCGTTGATCAGTTCGACGGTTTTAATCATCGTAAATATATTTCGATAAATAAAGCGTCGTTTTTACACTTCGACACAAAAATTAAACCCAATGAAAAATTAATATATATATCATCACACATCTACGCACATAAAATATAAACTAAACATCCCGAAATGTAAATTCTGTACAAAACAGCTGTTAAAGATATATATATATTTTTTTTCTTATATATATTATTTTCTCCCAATGTTTGATCTACTTTCAACTACTTCTAGTATCGTAACAGCATAACCAGACCGGTCAAGCGCAGCTCCAGGTCTTGATCAACGATCAGACATTATTCAACTAACCGGCTGAGCTAGTCTGACCGTTATACTCTACTATACCTACTCCCATATCCCCAAGTTAAGTCTGTATGTGTATCTCGATGACTCTCAACTTAATATGTGATCTCTAACACAAACTTACAATAACACACTGCACCCACGCATTGAAAAAAACTATATACCTACACAAAGTATTACGCTTGTACCAAATCATTTACACGTACTTAGTTATAAGTATTTACACTACACATACACAAACTTAGGTATAAATATGAAGAAGCTAAACCTTTCGACCACTTTTCTATCTTTGTTTAATAGTCTTTCTCTTTCGTTTGACCCATCGCTAAATTTCCGGAAATTATCATTTCCGTTGCAGACTGCAGGTATCGATTTATGTATGTGATTTCTTTTTTTTTTTTTTTGAACTGGTTTCAGAGATACGAATTATAGATTGAACGCATCATTGGAATAGACTAGTCGAGTATCGATCCGCAGTTTTTGTCACTATGAAAAGTCCCAGTTAAATGGTCCCAGGATTTTAGGGACTTTTCGGGGAAGATTGGAATCCGGTTTTTAATACGCATGCGCAGGTCGGTATAGAAACTTTCTTGCTTACCAAAAACACTTGTCCAAGATTCTGTCTCATTATATAGATATAGGTAGGTGTATATATGTATATATATATATATATATATATATATATACCGAGAAATTTATTGAAAATAAAAGAGAACTGACCTTCTCAATTATTTATTATATTTATACTAAAAGTAGGAAATGAGTATCTGATGATTCAGAAAACGTTTTTTCTTTAGAAATTTTTGCTTCTATATTTCTTTAGGTGGATCGATGCTAAAAATTTATATAGCTATTATACTGGTATATAAAAATTGTGAATTAAATTTACTCAGAATCATATAATACGACTACTTTATTCGTTTGAACTAAAACTTACAAATTCTATTCAAACTCTGATGTTAATACGTGGATAAATAAACGAATACATATACATGTATATATATATATACCTATATGTAAATGATTCGTTTTCACGAATAATAAATATATGAATATACTGTAAAAGTATATACGAAAAATAATAATAATAATAATCGATCGGGAATCAATTGATATATCCTTGAATTTTTCACGAGGTATAATAAGACCGGGGATTCCGTGTATAAATTCTACGATATTCGAAGTTGAGTCTACTGAGTTGTTACGTCAATTAACATTGAAGAGAACGTACTTATAGACGAAGCTAATATATATATATATATATATATATATATATATATATATATATATATATATATATATATATATATATATATATATATATATATATATATATATATATATCGTGTAAATTATCTATGACTAATAGTTTACAGCATCACCCATTATGTTAGAATGAATTCCAAAGGTCTTAGGTCTTGAATATTTTAGGTAGGTATAATATATTATAGTTGTTTTAATTATCTAATTACTATTATTTTAACGTTCGTGATAATCTAAATTAAAAAAAAAAAAAAGAAAAAAAAAATATATATATGTGTATAATAGAGAGCTGACATGTTGAGCTGATTAGAATTTTTAACACGACATAATATTTAGATTACATATTATAATTTATATAATACAATTCGTGACTGAGGGTCATTTTCACGCGTGCAGATTCAAGAAATTCGATTAATTAACAGCCCATAAACCGTAGCTACGGCGCTCCTACAGGTTGTCGTCACGACAAGATCTAATTAAACGTTCTGAACCACTAATTGGTAATCAGCGGTATAATTACTATTAAATTCGAGTGGTTTGGAGGGTTTTCTTCTCGATTAAATTGTTGTTATTTCCTTTTTTTTTTTTTTTTTCTTCTCTTATTTCTGTCTTCTTTTTTCTTTCATAGCCTCCACGGCACGCGATTACAGGTTAAAAAAATTTACACACGCAAGGAAATTCCAGAAACGCGATCAAGTCCTTTAGATATATTTCGGCTAATCTCTGTCCCGCCTCCAATCGCTGGATGTATTTCATCATGTTTATTTTTCAACAACAAACTTTTCGTCTTTGACACGTATGTATATATATATATGTATACATATATTTGTGTATACATAGGTATGAATTAATTAATTATTATCAATATATTATACATATATCAATCTATCAATTTTTATACTCATTTAAAAGACGGATCGGTATTAGATATGTTTATATATTTACACAGGTCAAATTTAATCGAATCAATTACACGTCAAACTTCAAGTCCGTAAAATTCGCAGATTGAATTTTTTGCTGCTATAATATCAATTTTGTTTTTTTTTTTTTTTTTAAGAATAAACCGTTTTTGCAAATTCTTGCCAATATGAGTCGAAGAAATTGCTGCAGTTTGATGTATGTAGGTGCAGTATATAGTATATAGATATGTAAAACTGGATAAGCCTTGTTGAAGAACACGTCTGTACAGGATATATTATACAATATCTATTATTAGCTATAGCGAGATATATTCTGTATTTTCTAAATGTTTATTTACCCGTTTGAGAACAGTTCTCCCAAACTAATTTAGCGAGATTTTCGCAAGCTGGAGAACGACCATTGGATATAATATACGAAATATACGATTTTTTTTTTTACATTTTTTCTAAATTTTCAACAAAAATATTTAGAGAAGTTTAAAAGGATAGACAAAAATTTTTTTTTTTTTTTTTTGTTCTCAATTCTCAAGAAAACCAAAATTTCAACTCAATTTAGTCAAAAAAATTAAATAATCGAAAAGGTGAGCAATATAGTTTTTTTTTTTTTTTTCTATTTTATTTATTTTTATTTTTTTGAATAATAAGTAGGTTTCATATGAATTCCGTAAATCTCTCCACCGGGATTTGGTTTAGCGGTATAAGCTCCTCCAATTAGTGTTTTACAAATTCAGGTATATAACCACGATTCCGTCAAAAGTTAAAACTAGTATGAAACACGCTACTATAAGGCAGGTATAGCTACATACATTTGGTATAGGTATGTCTATGTATGTCTCGATGCCCCGAGGGAGGTAGAAAGTCGCTTTGAGAGGGCAGCTTAATTAATATCCTACCCATCACCTTGGGGCGCGGTTTTCTCACTCTATACCTATATCTACGTATGTACATACAATGTACATACATACATATATATATACGTACGTAAGTACGTACATTACGGTGTGCATACATACCTATATACCTTTAACCTATCCTACATATCCTATTCCGAGGTAACCCATTTCCGGATTAAATTTATATATATATATATATATATATATATATGTATAGTATATATCATACATATATACTAATCTAAAAACCAATTATACACAGCATATAACGATTTTAGGTAAATTAGTATCATAGTTTAAAAGCTAGCATATATCATATATGGGGGAGTCATGAAATTTATACGGACGTCACCACCACCTCGACGACGACGAGGAGGAGGAGGAGAAGGAGAAGGAGGAGGATGATGATGATAACGACGCGGACAATAACATCGCTGATTAGTTGTATAATAATATATGCCTATGTATTATAGTTATACATTTATACATAAACGAAAATATTCAACCTTAAACAAACCCGGGTGATTAATTACGTGACCTACCCCTCACTCTACTACAATTCCCATCACCAAACCCCGTGAGGTGTCAACATAACGCGACTCTTCAGTCTTGGCAGGGTTTCAAATTTTCATCGACGACACTTATCGAGTATATATATATATATAGGTATATGTAAATATATTATACCTATACAAGCGTAATATATTTAAACCACCTCGACTAAACGTGACGCGATGTTAAAAAAAAAAAAATAAAAACGTGTAAGAAATGATTAGTGAAATTAATTTTAAATCGAAGTAAAACGAAAAAAAAAAAAAAAAAAATTAACATCCTTTTTGACAAAAAAAAAAAAAATTCAATTTATACAACTCGAAAGAATTGTTTCCCTTTTTTTTTTTTTTATTTATTTATTTTTTTTACGGTTTTTCTTTTCTTTCGCATTTTTAAAGCCTCGCGGATTATACCTATACATTATATATGTATATACCTTATATATACACTTCGAAAAGAGAATTTAATTATTACCTCATAATTTATACACGTAATTTAGAAATTCAAAAATATTTAAAAATTTCAAAAATAATATACAACGAAACTCGATCTACTATGTATATTATATCTATAATAGAATAATTATTATTCGTTGTATGTATGTAATATACATTTAAATTAAATTATCATGTTTGCATTTAGATAAAAAAAAAAAAAAAAAAAATGGGAGGAGACGCAATTATTCTCAAATTACTATAATACGTATAATATGTACGTACATATATTTATATAAATATAATATTCTTGATATAATTTATTATACATATGTATATATATTTATAATACAGTTAAAATAAAATATACAGGTCTGAATTATTTCGGAAATATGTAAATTATACATACGCATATAAGCGCGTTTAACTTAACGCGTGCCATATCGCTAAACGTACACGCGTACGTGTATTTAATGTTTACGTGTAATATATGTATATATGTAAACTTTGTCAGAATATATACGTTACCTATGTATATACATATATACGTATACATATAAACGCGTTAGACATGTTGACCTACATCTACACAAACACTATTTCAACAAAAACGAGTAAATATTGATTTCAGAATTTTTACGATCATATATGTATATATAGCATATATGTATGTATGTATGTACATATATAATGTAAAAATTTAATTTATACGAATAAATGATAATAATTATGATTTATAATTTATCTGCATAATTTGTAGATCTAAGATTATGATAACACGAAATTATTGAATATAAAAAAAAAATTATATGTATTATATATGTAGGTATGTATGTACATACATACCTATACCCGAAACAAATCCCGAGGTTCTTGAATTTTATTTTATAACCGTTGAAGAATTAATAGAAATCCGAAATAAAAAAAAAAAAAAAAAAAAAAAAAACATTGGTAATAAAATTTAAAAATGTGTTTATAAATCTTCAAGAAAAAAAAAAAAAGGAAAAGAATTTGATAAAGTAGGTATATATGTATATTGGTTTATTGGCCATTGTCCAGATCGATTCGGAATCTATTTATTTGTCTGTTCATCCGAATCATTTACTATACCAAGTAGTCTGTTCCGAATATATATATTAAAGTATATAATCGAAGAATTTAATTAAATCTTAAATTTTCATCGAAAAATGGTAGTAAAAAAAAAAAAAAAAGAAAGAAATGAGAAGACAGAATAATATTAAAAAAATAAAAATAAAATAAAAAAAACTCATAACTGTTGGGCAGAATTTTGATAACAGACTCGTCGGATATTTTTACGCTGATGAATAAAAAAACAGAAAATAAAAAAAAAATTAAAAAAAAAAATCGTTGTTGGATAGCGACCTTAATTTTCATACCGCGAATATAGTATATATTTATTCACATTTTTTTTTTTTTTTTTTTATTCTCTGTTTTTTGTTGTTCTGTGTTTGTTTTTATTTTTGTCTGCAAGCATTTATTCGTTTATGGTAATTTTTTACCTCCATACTTTGGGAGATACTATAGATATGTATTATTTGTATGTATGTATGTATGTATGTACGTACATACGTACAGATACAGAGAGATTTTCTCTCTCTCTCTAGGTCTGATCACGTTCATTAATAAACCGCGAGCGCACAACCGCGGACTGATTATTCGAAGAGCTTGGTGTATAGGTAGACGTTGAAGATATACATATACCTATACCTATATAAACATATATATTTCGAAAAATTTATTAAAACTCAAACCGCTGACTGTGTCTTATGTCTTATATTCTGCCTACCGAGAGGATAATATGTATAAGCTGTTGAATAATGCGAATACTAACTGAAATTTTCTTTTTTTTTTTTTTTCCCCCTTTCGTTTCTATATACCAACCTACGATCTATATGTATATACAAATGGAATAAAATAAAATGCGAGCTTTAAAGTTACGCGGATAATAAATATTCAGATTTTATTATACATCCTTATTTTTTTTTCTTCCTTTTTTCGTCTTTCGTTTTATTAATTTTTAATTATTATACCTAACTCTTTCGACTTTTCATATAAATTATTCAATAAAATAAAAAAAATGTGAATAAAAAAAAAAAAAAACATATAAATCACATTTTTCGAAATCTTTAACCCACATTCCTGCTTTTCAGTTAAATACATATCTAAAGATAGTATATAGATATTCTACATAATTCATTTCTGTAAAAATAAAATCTCTCATCGATGAACGCGAATGGAAAAATCCTACAATTCAATATTATTTTTTAAATTCTGTGTTCTGTGATCTCATTTCGCAATGGGATCAGTTCTTTTAAATTCCATTTTAACTTAGTTCCATTTGAATTCAGATTTCTTATAAATAACGTAAATAGAAAAATAAGAAAAAAGAAAAGAAAATAAAAATTGGGTGAACTATTGCGTCTACTATACTGAGATATTTAAAACCAAAGTTAAATAAATTTATGGTAACAGGTATAACTATACCGTCTATTTATTCTTTTTCTTTGAAACTATAAGCTTCGATTTCGACACAGTAGAATCGAATGAAATGACTTAAAATTGAGCTAAAATAACCAAAGTTTTATTTTTTTTTTTCTCAATATTTCACGATTATTACCACTGTTGGTAATTTTCACAAAATAATGTTATATATATATATCAAGTTTGGTCAGATGTCGCCACGGTCCAGACGATCTAAGCGACAGGATTTTGCTAATCCGAGGGAAATTCGAACGGTTTTAAAATACCGATTTTAGTTTCGGTTCTTATTATTTCAATTTAAACGAAATTTTGATGAATAATTTTTTATAAATAAGTAATGTATTAACTTTGAATAAATACTAGAGTAAAAATAAATTACGACATAATTGAAGTAAATTTTTTTTCAAATAAATAATAATATTTCATGACCGGAAACTAAAGATTTCAATGGCGTAAACGGCAGTTTGCAAAAGCTAGAGAGATCGATAGTTTCTAAAGAATGAAGTCTGTCCTATATAATTCTAAATGCCGCATACTTCGGGTCTCGTCTCTCGCCCCCCTTTGTAGTGAAAATATCCTAACTACTTACACGATAAACATGTATAATCACAATGTTACCTTGATATAAAGTGATATTATACCTAGATAGAAATTGAAATTAAATTCAAAATATCAAAGATAAATATAAAAAATTTTGAAATAATAACTCCATACGTATTTCGATAATGTAATAAAAATTAAAATAAAATATTCTCCAACTTGACAAATACAGTACATTAAATTATACAGACATTTTACGTTAAAAAAAAAAATCAAAAAGAAAAAAAAAAAATGCGTTCTGTAGAAACGTCTACAGTTAGACACATCGCTGTCACATCTACTGTCACTGTCATTATTATTTTCCGTAAATTTATCGATATATTATAATAAAAATTTTAACAATTAAGAATTAAATTAGAAATTCAATTTATATTATTTATATTATTTCACGGTACGTACATACATACATACATATCATTTTTGTTTTTTTAATTACATATTTATGACCGTACGACGATCACCCAACTCATACCCGCATCATTTATCCTTATAACTTTCTCGTGGCTTTTTCGCAAGCTTGAGATAATAATAATAATAATAATAAAAAAAAAAGAAAGAAAAAAGAAATAACGAAGAAAATAATATAAAGAGAACAACATACATACACATATATACGTGCGATATTTAAGATGTCTGGAATGTTTGGCTGCCCTAGAGAAGCAGTTCGAGTCAAAGTTAAGGTACCTATACATAAATAAATGTAATTTCCTTTTAATGACAATAATAATAATAATAATAATGATAATAACACAGTTTTCTATTTTAACACTTAATTAAATGATTATTGACAGAAATGCGAAGCGCGACATCAACCTGAGTACAGAAAGTTCAGTGTAGATCCACAGATAACATCTATTGAAGTATTGCAGAGTATATTGATAAAGGCGTTTGATATTAAAGGGTAATAAGAGAAGAAACAAACAAAAAAAAAAAAACAATAAAAACAAAAATTAATAACAATATATTAAGAATTGATCGATTATAATATTTGTGAATAATTTTCTAAAAACAAATTAATAATCGTTCTTCTCTTTTTTATTTATTTGTTATTTGTTATTTTATTTATTTATTTACTTATTTATTTTACAGAGAATTTACAGTCTCCTATAGAGCCATAGACGACTATGGTTCTGAAACTTATTTATTTTTATTATCAGACTGGGATTTGGATGCGGCGTTCATAAGGTGATTACAAATAAAAGAAAACAAAAAAAAAAACAAAAAAAAGAAGAAAGAAACTGCTTTTCTTTTTAAAATCAATAAAGTAAAACTTAATTATCAATATTACAGCGCCTCGGAACCCTATCTGTATCTACAAGTTAATTTAAAACCTTTTGGTGAAACTGGCGACTGTGAATGTGACTGGGAACAAAATACTCAAGAAGTAAACACTCGGCATGATACAGCAGGGTTTCCTTATCGTACGCCAAAATTACACGGTCTAATAATGAACAAGGCAAGATTAAGACTAAGACTTATCATATTCTCAATGTTTTCTATCTATTCCAAATCAAACTCATGATTAAACTTGTTTTTTGTTGTTATTTTTTAGATGGAAAGAACCCTGAACATGGTCCAAAGAGCGCTAGGAAATTTAGGCGAAGATTCTCATCAAACAATACAACCGCCTAGACCCCCTCTGACAGACGCTGAATTCAGAAGATTTTTAGACCCAATAGGTCAAGTGACAAGATCCAAGGAGTTAAGAGCAGTTATTTATTTTGGTGGCATAGAACCAAGTCTTAGAAAAGTAGTATGGAAACACATATTGAATGTTTATCCAGACGGTATGTCTGGAAGAGAGAGAATGGACTATATGAAAAGAAAAGCACAAGAATATCAAAATTTAAGAGAACGATGGCGAGCCTTGGTACAAAAAGGTCTCAATGTTGGTGACCTTGGATATGTTACTGGAATGGTCAGGAAAGACGTGCTTAGAACGGACAGACATCATAAATTTTATGGAGGTTCTGACGACAACCAAAATACAGCTAGTTTATTCAATATTTTAACTACCTATGCTCTTAATCATCCTAGCGTAAGCTATTGTCAAGGTATGAGCGACCTTGCTTCACCCATACTTGTTACTATGAGGGATGAAGCTCAGGCTTATATCTGCTTGTGTGCTTTGATGCGGAGATTAAAAGACAATTTTATGCTTGATGGGATAGCAATGACAACTAAATTCGCACATTTAGCCGAAGGTATCGATAAAAATAATTTATTTTAATGAATGATTTGATATTTAGTCGCTTTTAATCATCTTTGGTTTTTCAGGACTCCAGCATTACGATCCAGACTTTTACGCCTATTTAAAATTGCATCAAGCAGATGATTTACTGTTTTGTTATCGCTGGTTACTGCTGGAAATGAAGAGGGAATTTGCGTTGGATGACGCGCTTAGAATGCTCGAGGTTCTTTGGGCTGCTTTACCGGCATCACCTCCTAACGGTGAACTTTCTTTAGCTGAAGTATCATTCCCTCCCGCATCTCCGCCGCCAAGTCCAAACGTTAAACAAATAAGGGAGAATGCTTACACTAAAGTATGCGCTATTAGGAGACAAAGTTCTTCAGCTAGTATAGCTAGCGGTAAAAGAAGAAATCTTAGCGCAGATGAACCGCCGTTGGAAACTACTAGCGAAAACGGGGAGTCTAAAAGGTGAATTTCGAAACATAGAGACAGTTTCTTTAAACTTATTTGTCTTTTTGTATTTTTTATTAGGTCCACATCTCCTTACGAAGCCTTTTCAGAGCCTGAGAACGATTTGACCTCTGTTAAAAATAGGAAGAACATGTCCGGTGAGAAATACTTGAGTATGGATTGTCTGGCCAATAAAACTAAGCGTGGTAATCTGCTCGAGCTTAAGGACAGACTGTCTTTAGTTAATAAAGATAAGATCGAACAAGGAGAAGGGGAGAAAAAGTGCGCAAGAGTAGTTAAAAACCTTAACGAATTTTTGAACTTCACTACTTTAAATAAGAGCAAAGTTACGCCAAGTGACGATCGGGAATTGAGAAGAGTTTCAAGCGAAAGTGGAGTCGTCAGAGTTGTTAGAGACGAAACTAGCTCCCCTGATGATTCAACGGATTTTTTTCCCATGACTACTTCCATGACCAGAGAATTGAGACTTGAACTAGAGTCACTGGATCGACAAGTTTTCGGACCTTCTCCTCCCAGTGAACAACAATGCGACTGTGTTCTATCCAAGAGAGAGAGTGAAATAGTTGAAAGTGAGACGGAAACTGAAGTTGCTAGATGTAGCCCTGCGGCTGATGTATTTGTTTGGGAAAATCCACTTCACACTTTGCAACAACGACACCATCCTACTACTCCCGATGAACAAGCGGATCTGGAATACGATGGAGAAATTCTTGAAGACCAAAACGGGGTGAAGTCTGTAACACCGATCAGGCTTTTGAAAAGAACGACTAGGTAACTGTTTTGGAATTTTAAAAATTTCTGATATTTAATTTGAACGACTTGTTAATCATTCATGTGGGTTATTTTTTTTTTTTAGATCCGAATCCGCGTCTGATAGCGAGGGAACCGATAGCTGGAGACAAAATGACAACACAACAGCTTTAGAAGTTATGCCAGTTCCAATTCAAGAGCATTGCGAGGAGGCTACGGAATTGACTAATTTAATACCGGCAGGAACTAGCGAAGATCAATTAGGGAGCACATCCTTACCTCCACCTAGTGAATTCGGTGGTGGAAATCCATTTCTTATGTTTTTGTGCATAACTTTGCTTCTTCAACATCGTGATTTTGTGATGCGTAATCAAATGGATTACAACGAAATGGCTATGCACTTTGACAAGATGGTGAGAAGGCACAATGTTGCTAGAGTATTGAATCAAGCTAGACAATTATTCGCCGGTTATTTGAGAAGACATTCCGCTACTTTGAGGCAAGACTACGTCAATGTTTAAAAAGAAATATTTTGATAATAGAATTTTTAAACTTTAATTATCGCTATAAAGAATCATGATAACGTAATCGTTGAACGTTCCTACGCACGTACTTAATTTGAATTTTACTTTTATAGTAATTCTATTAATTACCCAATTTAATCGTCGAGAAATTTTTTTATTTTTTTTTTTTCAGTTTGATTATTTGTTAAATAGTTGCAATCTTCCCAATTATCGAGTACCTAATGTAATTGTATTTGTATTATTATATCTAACGAATTGAGAATGAAAAGTAAAAATTTGTCAAAAGTTTAAGAAGAAAAGATTAAGCACGATCTATTTAACGTGAAAATAAATTAAAGATCCAATCTAAATATACAATATCGATAATTTTGAAATATCTAATTATGCCAATTACCTAAATATCATTATTAATATAATAAGAAGTGACATCAATTTTCAATAATAAATACATCTCGCTAATAGGTAGATTTGACTAGGGTCAAATTTTCACATTGATTTAAGTTTGTAAAATATTTATTAATAAAAATATTAAAATGCTGTTTAATTTTCATCACCATCATCATCATCTTTAATGAAAAAAAAAATGTGCTTATAAGCGGAAAAAAAAAAAATAAAAAAAAAAAACAGACAATAAAGTGCATTTAATTTTAATCTTCAATAATACGATGAATATAATTGTACATATAATTATTATGTATACATTTCAAACTTGTTTTGTCTGCTATAAAATAAAATCGAATAAATAAAGAAAAGATTTAAAAAATATAATTTATAAATTGAAAGACCTATCCATGAAATAACAACAACACAAGTTAAATATCATCTGTAATAATTATTCAGTCCGTTTATTCAATAAATCCCATCTCAGTTTCTCAAAATTTAATCTTTTATATAATTATTGTAGTAATTATCACTAACATAAATACAGTTTTACTTGGAGTTTTCTTCTTATAAAGATTACATTTTCTCATCATTCTTTATTCACTTCTTCCTGCTTCCTCCGCCAGCCAATATCGTAAGAATTCTAATGAAGATATTTATCGTATCCAAATATATTGATATAGCACTAAAAAGAAAGAAAAATTCATATTTCAAATTCATCGCCTCTTTCACATTCAAATTGAAAGAAAAAAAAACAGACAATTCAATTACATACTCCACTACTTACTTGTTTACCGGATCATACGGTCTAACATAGGGAGTTGGTACCACAGGATGATTTTCTGCTCTGTTGATAATTCTCTGTGTATCATACACCAAAAAACCAGAGAAAAGAATTAGTCCTCCATAAAGTGCTATCGAGTGTAATCCAGCACCCAGCATTGTTGTAGGAGGTAAAAACATGGATCCCAAAGAGCTAACGAAAACCACACCCAAACCAATAGCCAAGGGTCCTCCTATGTTAAGGAATTTTTCGCTAGGTGCGCATACTGCGATTGCAGAAAGACCGCCAACTACTCCAGCTGTGTACAAAGCTGCCCTGGCAATAAGAGGACCTCCAAGAAGACACATAGGAGCTAAAACAGCTCCTAATATCCCTGTGTGAACAGCCCAAGCTAACTGTTTAGCCCCAAATCCTTCCCTGTAAGGAATGCTCTGAGCTACCATGCCCGAACCGATCATTGCAACCATTGAAGCTCCTAGGGCTAGCCAACCTTGTCTTGTTACAAGATTCATTATTGCTGGTGATCTTAGACACAGAACTGCGGTAGTTGCTGTTATCAGGATTGAGCCACCAAAGTACATGTAGGTTGAACGAATTCGTTGTTTAACATGTTCTGGCCAGAATCTGAGACATTGTAAAAGATAGACATGTTATGGGGATCTGTTTTACTTGAAAAATTTGTTCATGTTTATAAATATGAGATTGATAATGATTAATAAACAAGACTAGATACATAAAATAGTTGAATTTCTGTTATTTCTTTAAAAATAAATGCTTACGCAGCATGGTCAATGGCACCAGTAGCTTGGGAAAGGCCTAATCCATAATAACAAAGTCCGCCGATAGCCAGAGCTGAGAATCCAGCAAGAGCTCCTTTTCCTGCGCTAAAAGCTGTAAGAAAATGATAAAAAATATTGCAATGATTTGATCGGAAGTGTTTGAAAAAGAAACACAATTTCTAAGGCCTTGAAAATAATTCAAGTAATATTAAAATGAGGAAATTTTGGGCCTGAACATTACCGCCTTCACCCGCCGGAGCCATGGCTTGCTCTACTGCTGTCATCCTTCTCCGAGCAGTACGAGTAAAATTGGTACGTCCATCGTTGGCAAAAAGTCGAATAGTTTCGACCTTTGGTACGAAAGATTTTGATACTATCGGCGTTTTTAATAGGGTAACATTTGGGGCGAGCGTAGCTCGACAAACTCTTGCCAGCATCATTTTGCTGAGATTATTTTAGGCTTTCTGAAATCGATGTCCAAAAATTATGGTAATGAATATTTTTAATTGGTGACAAAAATTCTGTAGGGACATAGATGGTAGGTGTTATAAACATTTAAAAAAATTAAAAATTTGGAAAAACAGAAGATATTGAAATTTTATATGTAAATGAATAAAATTGTTTAAAAAAATGCGAATAATATGATCAGAAATAATGAAAATTTTTTTTGAAATTGATAAGAAAAATCGCGAACCTAACCCTGGTTAACGTCGCTATGTAATAAAATGACGATAAAAACCTTTGAGATGATGAAATCTTGACGAACACAGTGATTTAAATGTTCGATATGGGATTCATGTATTTTTCAAAAAAATATTAATCGTTATATGAAATGTAGTACTCACATGACGCAATAACAATGTAATTGTTTTTTTTTTTCTTCTCGTTATATGAAGAGATCGAACTGAACTCCGCAGCAGCTAAACAACTTCTGCGCTCCTACACTTTGATTACGCGAGCAAATGACGCAGTGGCGTCGAGGTCGAACCGGCAAACGTTTTATACATAAAACTGTACACTTGAGAAAATTCTAGATCATATTTTCTCGAATCGATTATGAATAAAATATATTGCGGATAAAAAACGACGCATTATATTTATTCGCGTTAAATAAATTTCTCGGTATTTCTTAATGCACTATATAATGTGATAATTTTATTTATATCGTATGTCGATAGACTTAAAATTCGAACGTTTACGAAAAACGCCTGTTAGGTTACAAATAGGCAACACACGGTACGTAGACGTACGAAAAGCTGCTCGTATTCACGGCGTGGTTAAATTTAACGATAAAGTAAATAGTTTATCTACATCATAATTGTTAATGTAGAAATTGTTTTTTCTTTACGATTTATGCAACTGTTATATACAAGGAACACTTGGAAAAAAAACCTTAATAAATAGAAAATTGAGAAAAAACACGGGAAGAAAAGGAAAAGATTGAAATAAAAATATAAATATAGTATAACAAATGCAAGAAACTCACCGTACGCTGTGCCACTTGATTGAAGCTACATAAAAGATTTGGCGAAGCTTCTGGAGTCATGTAACACGTTGCAGGGATTACACACACATGCACACACATACACAAAACACTTTTTAAATTTCACGCACAACACACGATTCCTTTGTTTTTATTTCTTTGTCTGTCTTTATAATTATTTTTTCAGCTTGTAACTATTATTCGAATAAACAATTTTTTTTTTTTTCAATGATAATTAGTTTACTGTTAGTCAATTTCATTCACAATCAGAATTAATTCAACTACAAAAGATATTTGAAAATTTAGATACAGATCAGACATTTGAATTTTCTTTTTATCCTGTAAATGTTATTTGATACGTACGATTTTTCACACTAATAATTGCTTATTGTTATAGTCAGTTTCACTCAATATCGAAATTTTTTCAAATCACTATCTCGGATAATATTTCCACGTACCTATATTGTATTCCGCGATGATTTTGTACGGTAAAATAAACTAAAATTGTAACATAAGTAAAATCCCGGCTATACTCAAAAGCTATACTAACTGTTTAAAACAAAACATGGCTACCACGATCGTCGATTGCAATGAAACTTTGTCGAACTGTTTGTTTCGCAACTTTTCTAGAAATCTGTTAATATTTCGACCGTAGGTCGTTCCTAAAGATTATTAACTAATAAAAAAACAATAAAAGTCGGATATTTACCATTTGGAGACTCGATATGAAGCCTAATATCTGATTAAAACTACCCAAAACACTGCACTTGTTACACCGGCTCGCGACTAACAAGAGATTTGAAAAACAATTGACTGCGCGACGGTGGTTGGCGGGAAAGCTACGTGAAGCGATCGTCGTTTGTTTCGCGCATCGATAATCGATCAATAGAAGGCGCGCGTCATTTGAAACGCTTAAGCATACGTAATTATTTTTATTTGCCAATTTTATAAATAAATATAAACAAATTATGCATCTCGGGCACGAAATTATGCGCAGGCAATCGAGATGTTTAATAATATATTTAAAGTTGATTATTTGATAGACGATAAATAATAACTAATTTAAATAAACGAATCGGAATTTCGAATATATTCGTATTAGGAAATTCCTTAATTATTCTTAAGAATGTTACCAGGACATCTTGGAAGAATTTAAATTGATGGATAATATTTTTCGGTAATTGAAGTATTAATGTAAAATAGTATTCATTGGTTTCTTGAATTAAATAGGTATTTTTATTCAATGTAAATGAGAAGAAAAGAAAAAACCAATGATCTAAATTATAGAATTTGATAACTTATAAACACAGATTTTATTTAGGGTTTGATAAACAAGATTGGTGGTTTAGATATGATAATTTCACACTGGATTCTCACTCTTTTATATACAACATCCTAAAAAATATCATAGATACCTTTACTACAGTAGTACGAATAGTTGTTTATATTTATTCATTTATTTTATATATATTAAATAATTAATTAATTAATGGATTAACGTACGTTATTAGCGCGTAAAGATTTATGGGAGAAGTGTATATTATTTAAATACGATAAATTAAATAAAGGAAGAGCCTATACAACATGAATATAACATTTGAACAAACAAAGCTATGCCTGAAAGATTTTGGAATGTATCCAAAACAAGCCTCATTATGCAGCTCTACAAAACACTAATCCCCGAATATATTTGTTTTTCTTTAATAAACAGAAGCATCGTGTCTTCAGTGTCCATTAGACAATTTTTAAATATACTGCCACAAATAGAATCATAGAAAAAAAACCATGGAAGGCAATTTCAAGTTTTAATTTACCTAATTGAATTTAAAAATGAAAAAATAAAATAAAATAAAAAATAAAAATAAAGACACAACTTCATTTTTATATCCCCTATTATATAAAAATCACAACTATTCACATACATATACCATTAGCCATATTATTTAATCAAAATAAACGTGATTTTAGCTTTTTTCACGCAAAATTACGATATCAATCATTATCGACGATGTATATATGTATGTAGATTGTTTGGTGGTAATCCTGGTTCAACCTTTCTTTGCCATAGCTATTCCCAATCCCAAAATACCTGCAACTCCAATAATCACACCGCCAGCTGCTGCTATGCCGACCCATCCCTCTGTAGAAAAAAAAATAAATAATTATTACCCATGATGTATTATACATAAGAAATTATTATCATCCATCCCCCCCCCCCCCCCCCCCCCCCAGTCATTATACCTTTTTCCATTTTCTTTTTTATTGTCGTTTCTAAATGTTGGACTTGCTGGTTTCCTGGCTCAATTTGAAGGAATGCTCTGACGTAAGACAATGCTTTGGTATACTCCTGCATAACAAAATTGAAAAAACATGATTAAATCTTTGAACTGTATTTTTGTTTTTTGAAGAGAGTATGTTATAAGTTGAGGGAAAAAGCAATTAAGAATTGGCTTTGTGAATGAAATCTGGATGATCACCGGATTTTAACGGTCAAAATTTCTTTCAGGAGAAAATTTTTCAATACTTGGCGAGGCGGTTATTTGACCCATACTCATAAGAATATTTTATATGAATTAAATTATTACTTTTATCCTAGCATTTCCAATCGCCAAATAATATAGGCAATCACGTTTCCCGGTCTCTCCGTCTTTGTTGAATAAGTCTTCCAGAAGGATTATTCCTTTTCTGATATCCGCCGAATATTTGCTCCTGACTAAACACCAGGCATATTCAAACTGGACTTTTTGGGTAACATTTGAAGCGTGTAATTGCTCGTGATAAACTCGTTCGAATTTCTGTAAGTAAAATATATTTTAGAATAAAAAATCGTTGAAACAGCATATTTTTATTTACTTTTATCTTCATTAATGTTATTACAATAATATATAGGTTTTTTTTTTTTTTCTCCGATTAGTTTTTTTCCGAATATGATTCAGATGTTATTTAAAATCACATAATTTTAGATACAGTGGAAATTCTAACGACCTATATTCTGAGAAAATAAATTATATACTATAAGGAAAATTTGGATTTAATAATGACGATGACGTCCGTGAATCAATATTTTGAAGGTTATGACACGACTTCGGTTAATACGGAGTATAATTTTAGACAAAGTAATCTACCGTCGAGATAATGTCGTTGTTCAAACAATATCAGATTGTGAAATTTTAAGAATGAATAGACCAATCTTCGCTTAACAAAGATAGTAACACATATCATTCTTTATTAATCGTAGTATCTATAGCACTAACCTCACCTAGCTTCCAGGAATTTTAGTTTAGTTTTATTGCGAACGAACGACGCGTTCGATATATTCCAAATTTATTAGACATATGTAGGAATGTAAAATCGATCTATTCCAACTTGTATTAAATAAAATTATTCATATCTACGAACCTTTAAATCTTCCGAAGAAACTACCTCGTCTAATACGTCTTCCATGGTTCCGACAGGATGGCGTTTCGTTTTATTAGTCACTATTTCCATTGAGTACAGATAGGTATAGAGGAGCGGACAGCGTGGTGGGGGTATGCTCATTTACTTTGCCTTATATACTAGAGCTTTCGCGCCCCACTAGCAGATGGCGCTGACAAAAATCGCCCCAGTTTAACTCACACATAGAAGAGTGCCGCGTGGGTGAGACGCACACACGTGAATGGCTCACAGCGACCCTAACTTTAGCACCCCACTAGCATTGAGTAAAGTCAATTGTTATAGAGATGCGGACAGCGTGGTAGGGGTATGCTTATTTGCTTTTTCTTATATACTAATGCTTTCGCGCCCCACTAGCAGATCGCACTGACAAAAATCGGTCCAGTTTGACTCACACAAAGAAGAGTGCCGCGTGGGTGAGTATAATTATGCGAAGACCCAAACTCTGTATTTATAAAAAAAAATAAACAATATTTATTCATCAATAATAAGCATATACGGATGTTGTATTTGAACATCACGCAGTTTACAACTTTATAAATATTTCAGACTTATTATTATTATTATTTCGAAAAAAGTATAGTTTTAAGAAGTTAGAATCTTGTCTTATTATCGGTCATTAGCAACTAAAAGAAAAAGAAGAACAACATTTCTTAGAGCACGTCAATTATTAAGGATTTTCTAATTGATTAATTATACAATACAAACGCTCATTGTGTCGACGTTGTAAATAAAAAAAATAGAATTAAATTATTGCAGGAAGGTGTTTGAATCTCGTGTATTGAACCAATACCGAGATAATATTTTTTTAGTTAAACTTAACATCAATTCAAATAAGAAACAAAAATAAAAATAAAACTTTAATAAAAGGCATTCTATCAATTTTTGAAATACCTAATGTTATAAACAAGATACGTCATTCAATATTTCTGCCATCATATTTTTATCCTGAAGAGCTGATCCCAGCTCATCTTGGTCCCATTGTAAATGAACTTTAGATAATTTTGTCTCCTTTTTAACGATAACTTTTAAAATCCCTCGAGTTTCAACGAGAGAACATAAACCAACAAATTCTGATGTGTCCAGAACATGTATATGTCGTTTTTTACATACTTTCTTGTACACTTCGTGAAGCTGCAAAAGAAATAGAAGAAAATAAATTATTAAATCATTAAAATTATGCTTTTTCTTCATTGTCTGTTTTCATATATTGATATTCTCGAAAGGTGTACATACCTTTCCGATAGTCACATCTTTGTTTCTACCCTTTTGAAGAATAAGCATCAATGAACAGAGCAGCAACTTCTGCTGTAAAGGAAATATATTTTCTTCGCTATTCACGTTATGAACTCCTCCATAAACCCCATTTAAAACTGAAACAACTTCCTTCAGAGCTACGGGCCTATCCTGAGGAAGTTGTTGCTGTTTGCTAGGACTTCCTCCAGTGTTAATATCTGAAATACCAAAAATATCCCAAGTTATAGTAAACAAAATAAGCTCTTTCTCAGGAAAATTTTCTTATTGCTCAATTTCTCAAAGTGCATTAAATGAATATTACTAATTTCTCACCATTGTCATTACAAGGCTGTAAAACCTGCGGGACTCTCTGTGATTCAGCAATTTCAATAACCCTCCTGCTAATATCTAAAGCTTTTCTAATATCACCAGAAATAGCAGCTACTTTTCCCGCCAGCATTTGCACCGCGATACCATCAAAAACATCCGTAACTTTAGCTTCCTTCAATCTCTCAGTAATGATATTAACTATCTGCTGTTTTGAATAGGGTGCAAAGTGCATTAATTTCGGTTTAAGTTCACACCTGGCTTGTAATCTAGGAAGTATTCTATCCGTAAGATCCAAGGCGTTTGCTATACCGATTAAAACCAGTTTAGAATCAGGTTTAGAAGGCCATTCAAATATTGTATACAAAACAGACTGTTTCCTGCTATTTAATTGATCAATTTCGTCCAGAACAAGCAAAAGCATTTTGTGTTTAGACCTAAGGTATCTCTCGACTATAGCCTGGTTAGTTTTCTCTGTTCTCCCAATATCCAGGCCCAGATCTTCAACGATTTTTGAATAAATAGCACCCGCAGATTTCATTACAGTACAATTAACGTATATTAATTTAAAAGCCGTCTTAAATTCAGGCTCTAGCATTATCTTGGACAGAGAAGCAGTTTTGCCCGTCCCTGGAGGCCCTGAGACATAAAGAGAGCCAGAACTTTTCTTTTTCAAACGCTCTAATAAAAACTCTCTCAATTCTATCAGCTCCACTTCTCTTCCAGGTAAATTAGCCGGCGTAGAACTATGCAGAGCTTTTCTAGCGCTCTGAAATTTCGTAGATTTAAATAATCTCTTCGGTGATAATTTCTCTCCTTCGTCTGATAGCGAATCTAAATTCAGAAGATTTAGAAGAGCAGTCGGCGTAGATGGTGACAAAGTTTTAACAGATTTTCTCTGTTTAGGAGGAGTAGCTCCGTTTTCATCTGAAATAAAAATCATATATTGAGAATCAGGGAATTTATTAAATAAAAATTTGCTAAAAATTCTGTTTTGCTTAATTTTACCATCAGATTTGCTAATTTCTTTATTGCTACTTGGAGTCGAGACGATATTTTCACTAGTGCCTCGTTTTCTTGGAGATTTTAGATCCTTCGTTTTTGGTATACGGTTATTTTCTACGTCAGAATCAGAGTCAGAATCGCTGCTCGATAATGTGACAATTTTTTTAACTGTTGGTGTGTACTTTGCATTTGGTATATTCCTCAAAGATGCGTTGGTAAAGTCTTGTTTAACAGGGGCTTCTTTGGCTTGATAAAACGACGTAGTTTTAGAACATTTTTTCCTCACGTTAAATGGTATTGTTGTTTGCAAAGCTGACATCTTATTTTCACTTTTTTTATTCGTATTTAAGTTAATTTAAATAAACACTACGCTTATTACTATTGGTTTGTCAGAATATACGGAAAATTTATTAATTCGTAAGGCTAACCTGTCACCTGCTCGTTTATTTTAGTCTTTATTTTTAGTCAATTTATAAAACCTCAACACAGTCAAGTTAATCTTCAGTACATAAAACACATCGTCCAATTAGTAATTTCTTAATCAATCATTTGAAAAATTTTTTTACACATCATACAATTCATTTATTGCAACACTAAATATTGAAGAATGTGTAACTGCTGCGCTAGCTGTTTTCGCGGTTAAATGCTTCGAAAACGCGGGAAATATCATTCTCTGATGCGACAGCTACGCGTGCGCAGTGAGTCATTGTCAGGTAGTTCTAGTCCACGTTCCGTTTTCTGACCTCGTAATTCTGTTCCAGTACCGTGTTCCGGTATTTGAATTTTGACATGATTTTGAATTTGGCGCGAAAAGTCTTATTCATTGGCTGGTTCTCATTCCACATTTCGTTCTTTAACGTAATCAGGTTGGGAACTCTGACTTCGTTGAAATTTCGAACTATTGGTAATCTTGGTGTGATCTGCGGCCAGGTTCCGTGATTTATGATAATAATTAATTACAATCTGCATGAGAGACAGATAACCAAGCAAGTAGGAAGAAGATATAATAAATAAGTAATTAATAAGAAACAGGATAATCTGGTGGAGTTATTATGGCAGCCGACGAAAGTTCATGGCGTACACAGGCATTCAGACAAAGCGTCGTTGCAAAAATGTGAGTTTAATAACTGTATACCGCGACTTGTGAAACGAGGATACGATTTATAAGGAGGACAATTTCAACCCCGTTATTTATCATAAATTAATAATTTATATTTATTTTTATTATTCCTCGCTGTAGCGAGGAGGCTATCCAAAGATCTGGAATGCCGACTACAAAGAACAGCATTGAAATGGAAAATCACGTATTTCAAAAGGCTAAATCTAAGGTTAGTTTAGTACCATCGAAATAAACATTTATACATGAATTTGTTCCTTGCTCAACTAATGTAGACTTCGGATTTTCAATTTCACGCCTTTTTTCTTCGATTCATTTCAACAACGAAACTCCTTTTCGTGAACAATATCAACTATCAGTTTAAATCCAATAACTCTATTCATGTAAGAAACTAAAACACTGAACTATATTCACTAGTATGGTAATTTCTCAGTTCACACTCTTGATGACTCATTGACATTTATTATTCCAGGAAGAATACCTAGGTTTTGTTGCCAGATTGATACTTCATGTCAGAGAAATAAGTAAGTATTTTAAATATTTTAAACATCTTATGTTATGATTTTTCATACTCATTTTTATTATCCTTCAAATTTTATCGCCCATTAATAATATAGGATTAGTTCTGAGCAATAGATATACATATTTTTTCTTGAGTAAATAAACCCTAGGTATATGTATACAAGTGACGAAATCTGGTAATAAAAATAAAAAATTAAAATTAAAACGTTTTTTTTTCAACAAAGTTCAAGATCTATTCGAGTTTTCAAAAGACAAGTGTTATTAAATAGCCAAAGAAAAGTAAGAATGATCTTTTTCTCTCCAAAGTTGACAAATTTAAATCTGCATTCAATTGAAATTATACATTCTTAACCCAGTAAAAAAGAATTTGTTATTTTTTATATAACATTCCACAACTATGTCTCCTTTTTATTATAGATACAAAAAAAACTGCAGGTGGAATGGCTCCTGGAACTGGAAACGCAGGAGGTCAAGGAATGCCAGATCCAATCGGAGCTCTACAGACCTTAGCTCGTCAGGGTACAGGAAATAATCAAATGATGGGAATGGGTGGACCGGTTCCTGGACCACAAGGCATGGTACAACAGCCTCCACCAAATACAGCAACTAATCGTAAGTTGAACATTTTTAAAGGGGAGAATTAAGAGAGAGAAAAAGTATTCCAAAAAATATTTCAAGAAGAAAAATACCTATATATATATATATTAAACTCAGTATCCATTTTATACAATAATCTTCAAATACAGATCGTATGTGGAATAATTTTATTTCGAATATTATAATTAATTAACACGTAAAAAAGAACAGAAAAACATTAATTCTTCATTCATATTTCAAACATTCGTATAAAATACAGACAAAAATGTAACAAAAGACTTTGAAATTATATGAATAGGAATATTATCTTTTAATCTGAAACGATCTGTGAAAGAATCCAAAAATCAAGATTGATTCGGATCAGAGAAATTTTTTTTGTAATTTCTTATTTTTTTTTTCTTGTTATATTATGTAAACTCGTTCGATTCTCAGTGTCTGTATTTATTCGCAAATTCATCTGCATTCTTTCTTTAACAGATTTTCATTAATTCTTAAGCATCGTTAGATTTTTTTTGTAAATTCATGTTTTTTTTTATTTTATATTTTTTGATTTTCATAATTTCCTTATTTCAATTCGCGGTCTTTCATAAAAAAAAAACTCACGGTCTCTGGCGCCATCTATCTTTACAACTGCGCAACTCCGATTTATCAGCGATGTCTATCTGTTCGCGGACGTCATATTTTTCAGCAAAAATAAAAATAAAGAAAAAAATAAATAAAAAATAGAAAAAAGAAAAATCAACATCCATATTTGGAAAGAAAAGAAAAGAAAAGAGAACAAAAGTAGAAAATAAACACTACGCAAAAACTCATTTCGATTATCGTTCTATTAAGCTTTATTCTTCCATAACAAATGGCGGCTAGTCATTATTAAAGTATATTTAAAATCACTTTGCAGCGAATTAAACTGAAGTATACAAAAACGCGTTTTGAATATCATACTTAATCACCGATTTATAAATTGAATTAAAAGAAAAAAATATATATATATTTATCACAAAACCGACAACAACAGCAACATCAACAAGAATCAGTTTCTTTTTATAGTATTTTAAGGTTATAAAATAAATATAAATATAAAATGTCCGAAAGTTCGGCAAATACGTCGGCAAAAACAATAATAATAAACAACAGAAGTAAAATTTTGAAAAACACGAACATGTATTATGCCCAATATGCTAGTACAACTGAGAGCGAACCAGGTTATGATTCAGACAATTCAAGCGGAGCTCGTAATCTGCGTAATTCTCCTAGTCGTAAATCCTTCTATAAAATGTTGGACGATATTGACGAAGAGTTGAACGAACACCGTGTATGGATAGAAAAAATAAAAAATGATAAATTAGACGTTAAAAAATTGGAAAAAGTTATCGGAATGTCTGTGCACCTTGGCGAAGAATCAGTAAGATTTAAAACGTGCTTAGAAATTGGCGGTAGAAAGTTGAAATACTTTAAGATAAAATTGACTATCAAATATGTTCCTCTTTTGAGAAAATGGGTATTTTCTCCTGCCCATTGCCACCTACCATCAATAATAAAGATGCCTAGAACATTTCGATACTATCAAAATCCTTTGGAGAAGATAGTCTTAAGAGTCGTTATAAAGATCCGTAAAATGGCGCTTAATTATCTCCGCAGACAACATTACTTTTGCTTTTTCATTGCCAAAGTTGAAAATGATTATTTAGACGTCAAGATAATGCTTGACGAATATTTGAAAACTATGGTATTGGAATTACATGACAAAGCTTGGCCCGAGGGCTTAACTCGAACTAGCATAAGAGACTCGCTTGAAGTCACTTTTCAATTTGATATAGATAATACAATCACCGAAGCTGCTTTTACTTTGAAATATCATTTTTCAGAATATCCTAAAGGCAGCTGGAAAAAAAATAAAGATATTGTTGAAGAAAGGTTGGCTTTGATTAGCTCAGGAACTTTGGAAGAAGTTTTTAGTCATTTAATTGGCAGGAAATTAATAGGAAATCGTTATGAGTTTAACGACTTAAGTCGCTATTAATTCATACGATTTTTACTCCATTATTTATTATTTATTTTCAATGATTTATCCGCTACCTCGGTTGGAAAGTTGGTCAAAAAATGTTACTCTTTCTGTTTATTTGACAAATATCATGTTATGTTTATAGAGTTGACAGCAAATGTCATTTAATTTAATTTTCTTTTAGATTTTTCACCGTTTTAATCGCCTTACCTCTACTAATAGACACTTAGACTGATTATGATTATCCTGAAACTGAGGTTTTGTATTACGATAAAGACTGTAATCTATAATATTTGTTTAACTTTGCTTAGCGAATTATAACTTACCTGGATACTTTCTAATTTACGTAACTGGTAAATATCTGTGGTTTAGAACACACTAAAACATCAGCTCAATAGCTATAAAACCTTGTTTAAAAGTTAGAACACTTTAATTGATAAGCTGTGTACAAAATAGAAATATAAAACAAAAACCTAAAGCCTCTGAAAGTGGATTTCCTTTCCATATTGCTCTCCGTAAACGACTGAGCATTCACGTAAAATTCTTACTATAACATGGTGAGAGAAATTGTTGAACTCTTCTTCTCTAAACCCAGAGAATGTTAAATTTCAATTCATATTGTCACGCTGTACATAAGAGCTAAACTATACCTGAAACTTATATACCTCTGTTATCCCGCAGTACTTCAAAGTCTAAATCAACGTCCCAGTCAAACAATGAACATGACTGGTATTCAGAACAAAATGGGAGGTATGGGAATGATGCCTGGACAAACTGGAGGACCTATGGGTCACATGGGACCAATGCAAGGAATGCAGGGGGGCCCTATGCAGACACAAATGAATCAAATGAATCAGGGAAACATTCCTCAACAGATGAATCAAATGGCTCCTGGTCAAATGAACCAAATAGTACAGGGTCAAATGGTCCCGGGACAAATGCAGCCAAATATACAGGTTCGTTTTCCTTTTACTGAAAGATAAAAAAACTACCTCACAAACTTCTTTATTTATAATTTGAAATGATTTTGATTTTTCACAAATTATCCGTTATCTCTCAGGGTCAAATACAAGGACAAATGCCTGGTCAAATGGGTAATCAAATGGGTGGACCATTGGGCTCTGGAATGCAAGGAGGAATTCCTCAGCAGATAAATCAAATGCCTCCGCAAATGAATCAGATGGGACCTGTGCAGATGGGGCCTGGTCAAATGGCTCAACAAATGGGTCATATGCAGCGTAAAGTTAGTTTCGTCGAAGTTTTTCTTTCAGTTTAAAAAGAATAACATTAAATTTTATGAAGTATGCTCGAAGCTGTACAATTTACTACAATTAATTACCAACTAAAATCTATTTATCCATATTTCTAGCCTGCCGAAATGATGAACGCAGGCTTTCCAGGCCCTCGTAGTGTCGCTCCAAATCAATTCTTGAGACAAAGTCCTTCGCCATCTGCTCCGAGTCCAGCGGGACTCAATCCATCGAGGTATTTGAGAAGCTTTATTCATGGACTGACGAAATTCTCTTTAATAAACAAAAATGGCATGATAATGGTCAAACAATTGTATTAAAATTATCGTATTTTTGATTCACAGCAATCAAATGGTCGCTTCCCCTGCCTTGGTACCCTCTCCCAGTCCTCAACACGCTATGATGGTCGGGCCTCAACGGTCTGTAGGTAAGCATAGATCAAGGATCTCCAGTTTGAGATCAGAAGAAACGATTTATCGTCAGAGATTAATTAATTAAAAGAAGTTTTAATTATAATGTTTAATTATCTTGAGCTGTTCTTATGAGATGGTAATTTTTTTTTACAGGTATGGCTCCGTCGCCTAGCAGCTCTCTGAACACTCCAGCTGGAATGGGAGCTACTCCAAGTCCTTTACAAGAAGACCAGGCATACAGGGACAAGGTTCGCCAGCTCAGTAAATACATAGAACCTCTAAGAAGAATGATAGCAAGAATGGGAAACGAAGGAAGTGAGTTATTGATATTTATGGTTTTGAAATTTAATAGACTAGATTTCAGTTGATTACTGATTCTTCATTAGTTTTTGTTCACAAAATTCTTTCCTTCAAAGTAAATATTGATACAAAATTGAATTTCAGATGTCGATAAGCTCAGTAAAATGAAAAAGCTTTTGGAGATATTGTCGAACCCAAGCAAACGGATGCCTCTTGATACACTGTTGAAGTGTGAAGTAGTGCTGGAAAAACTTGACTTCAAAAGAGGAGATGGGAGCGTCGGGCCTCCCGTAGCTACGCTAAAGGAGCATCACTTCTTCAGTCCTCTTGTCGAGGCTGTTAACGCCCATCTCCAAAGTCCAGTTGCTAATCACACATTGCAAAGGACTTTTGGACCTTGTTTAGAGGCTTTATTCGGCCCTGAAATAAAGTGAGTAAATACGTTTGTTGGAGTCTAAATATTCAATGCAGGATTAATCTAATTTGTGGCAAAGAAAAATCTAAACTTTTTAGTTTGAATAAAAATTTTCGTCTACTTGAACAATATTTTTGTTTATTTTAACAGAGGCCTTCCTCCACCACTAAAAAAGCAGAAAGTGGAAGAACCTTCGAGCGATATACCGGACGTTTTGCAGGGGGAAATAGCTCGACTAGATCAGCGATTCAAGGTATAAATAAAAAGGCGATGAATCCAAGATTGGATAAATAACTGGAAATAATTTGATATATTGAATTTGATGAATCGACAGCTTCTAATCTTTGAAATGAATTTTTTTGTCCGATAATTTTATAGGTAAGTCTAGATGCGGCTCAACAGAATGGATCAAAGTGTATACAGCTTGTCTGTTGGCTTGACGATCGTCATCTTCCCTGCGTTCCACCAGTTTCAGTAACAGTTCCTGCCGATTATCCTCTCACAGCGCCTAGATGTGTTATGGCACCACACGAGTATAACGCTACAACATTTTTATGCGCTGTACAAAAGGCCTTGAATGCTCGCATATCGAAATTACCTCGTAGATTTTCTGTATCCCAACTTTTAGACACTTGGGAAATGAGCGTTAGACAAGCAAGCGCTCCTACGCAGACACCAGTATCTGCGGCAACTGTTCTCATGGGACTTTGAACATTTGGACTTTGAAATTTGTTTTTTTTTTTTGTTTTTTGTCTTTAGTATTCCAAAATTTGATTCTCGTTTGGTAAAAAGGCTCTCGTAAATGTTATATTTAAAAATATATTTCAATAAACTAAAATAACTATGTAAAGAAATATGAAATCACCTATTCGTCATTAAGTTTCAACATTTTGTATATAAATTTTTCTCAATATCTTTATATTTTATTACAATTATAAATTCCAAATAAATAATAAACCGTTTTGATGATGGTTTAATACAGTTTATTAATTCCTCGAATACGAAAAATAACGAAAAGACTATAAAAACAAAATTATATCGTATTGCTAGGACACTTTTACAATTCGAAAATTTCGCGCGCCTTAGTTACCGTACGTTAATAATAATTCGTTTATAGTTCTAACGGATTTCTACAGATAGCGCCACCGCGTTGATCAAGAATTGAAAAAAACAAAAAATGTATGTATGTACGCACGTGTTGTATAATAATGGCGGTGTTTATCTGACAGCTGGATTTTAACGTGAGTTTAAGATATTTGATCGGATTTTTTTTTTAAGTCAAGTTATGATATTTGTATGTTTGTCCATATGTATATGTGTATATGTTTCGGGTACCTAATGATATGTGTGAAATTGAGTGATGCGTATAAGCAATAAAAAAAAGTTGTATAGTGCTTGTCACGATCGTGTATTATACACGTATTAAAATACGCTGTACATACATACATAGGTATAGGTAGGTTTGTATGTATATACATATGAGCACGGATATTCGTCAATTTGTATAAATAGTTTTTGGACATAACGAATATACGTATATTCATGAATAAACAACGTAGAGATGAGCCAAAAAATTTTACACAGATTATTATTCCGACTTCCCACTGTCTGTCTTAGACAGGAGACTTGGCACAAGTAGGTAAAGCTTATACGGACCGGGCAAAGTCTATTAACTTACACCACGTGATTTAAGAGCCTTAGAGGAAAAATACTATCCAATACTATCATTTGAAAATATTATTTATCTAATACAGATCGCATTATACTTATACGTATACAAATATATGTGTATATGGATGTGAAAATTTTCCGAAGATATTTTAATTTCATTCTGATTATCAATAATTTCTTCAGTCGTAATAATAATATTTCTTTTATTTGTTTATTTTTTTGTTCTTAAGCCATTTATTCATAAATGTGATAAAAAATATTAACATCACTGAAATTTACGTATCTCTCTAACATCTATTCAATGATCGCTGATGATTGATGGGAATGATAAGTGTAAACTCTTTGTAAGTTTCAGATGCGAAAAATGAGTTAGCTAAAAATTAATTGATAAAATAAATTCGTCAAAGATTTTATATATTAAAATGTTTAAATTTACAAAATTATCTAGGCTGAAATAACGGAAGGACATAAAATATTAAACGGTTTCTTTCTTTTTTTTTTTTTTTTTTATTTATTTATTTTATTTTTTTGTTTTCTCGACTAAGATGTTCTTTATTCATTATTCAAAAACGATATTATCAATCGCGAATTGAGATACAAATTCCAGATTAAAATTAATCAATTTACGTATGTATGTACATACATATCACATGTATATCTAATCGTGATAAATACTTATAATTCTTATTTTTAAATTGAATGGTTACTTGGGAAAGTTCGACTAACCTACGTAAATCGGTTTAATCGAAGGTCACGAAGCAGCCACACGCATGTCGCACACGTGGAGATTACAAATGCCAAATGATCGTTACGCGTAGGGATTACGCGTTTTATACATAAATATATACACACCACAAATACATATATAATAATACCGGGTGATTAGTTTCAACCGGCGGTTACAACTTTTTACATTCACATTAGAAATGAAAATATTTTTCTTTTATTAACAGATCTAGTTTTTATTTTCAGGCTCTTCTGGTTTCATTTCTCGGAGATTTCAATCTTTCAATGAAATACTCGATATAATTGAAAAGAAACATCGGAATATCAATTAATTTTCCGCAATCGAAGAACTTTCAATATAATATTCATCGAGTTATTTTTTTCCATTTCTTTGCTTCTCTTTATATTTGTATTTTTATTTTTTTATTTTACATGACAGATTAGGTAACCAACACTCTTTACATGACTTGCACACGTGCATATATATATATATATATATATATATATATATATATATATATACATACATACATTACACCTTTGGACAAGTACGCCTATTTGTTTTTTTCTTATACATATACGCTTACGAATTGCACGCCTACGCTGGTATGTATGTATGTATGTACATACGTATTACATACCTATCCGGTATATACACATCTATATAGAAGATAATCTCGCAAGGTTTTGCCAAAATATTGTTTTGCAAACTAACTTGAATTCCAAGGTCTTAGCGTTGACACATGTACAACGTATATACGTATACATATATATAATATGTATTAATATGTAAGATAATATAATAATTACTCTACGCTACCGATTTAATTAGAATATCTATCGCACAATCTGTTGATCCCTGCTGCGAGCTACTGTCTATCACTTTTGAAAAAAAAAAATAAAAAAACAACTATCTATTTTATGTACAAAGAAGTTTTATAGATGAAATAAATAATTCTATTGTAAGATCTAAAGATAG
Organism: Macrophya annulata; assembly: GCA_963924015.1. Taxonomy (NCBI): domain Eukaryota; kingdom Metazoa; phylum Arthropoda; class Insecta; order Hymenoptera; family Tenthredinidae; genus Macrophya; species Macrophya annulata. The sequence continues at coordinate 2,731,127 of OZ001263.1, forward strand.
AAAAAAAGAATCCTCACCTCGCGAAGAACTAAATTGTAAAATCTTATAGAAGTAACGTTAATTAAGCCAATATTAATAAATTAATTAATTTTGAAGAATTATTAATAAGCATTCAATAGATTACTCCATATTGGCTAGAACTTGAAGTACTGCAGCCAGTTTGTTGCAATTTATTTTAATCTTTCTCTTTTTGTCTTTTGAGACCACATGCTTGTGTAACATTGTTTAACAATTGACGAACCTTTGACAATTGCGATACCGCATCGTACCCATTTCGTAATTTGTATAGAAATATTGCTTTTTCCACTATTCGTTATAATATCAATACTGTAATATAAGATGCGAATTTTTAAATTCTAGAATTACCGGATATTTACCAAATAATTTTTTCACAAGTTTCTGAACCGAATATATCTATTTTTCTTTTTTTTTTTTTTAAGGAAAAAGAAAACTAAATAACAAAAAAAACGAAGAACGTAAACTGTAAAATGAATAAATAAAATTCCAAATGAGATAAAATACGTACATATCTATATGTATAATAAACTTGTTTACAATTAATTCAAGGATCAATTCCTACCGGAAGGTGTGGCTGCATGCGCAGCGCACCGCAGCAAATAAACATACACACTTATATCATCGAATTAACAATCAGCTGTTTACTTACTATGTAGCCCTGAGCTGTCGACCAATCAAATTTCAGTCTCTAGAGGCTCGTGCGCTAGTTCGTTTATTATTAGTCTACAAGTTAGTTTATATACACATAGGTATATGTATATACGTATTATGTATACATAGGTACGTTTGAATTTGACAAAAATTCTTATTATTCCTTAAAAAAAAAAACAAAGAAAAAAAATGAAAATAAAAAGTATAGTAAATGTAATTTAATAAAATCAATTAAAAAAATTATCGATTTTATTTGATATTGTTAATTAAAAACTATATTTTGTTTTTTTTTCATATAAATTTATTAAATTGTTCCATACTGCGAGCATTAAGGTATATATGTATATATCTACGTACGTATGTACATAGACATTATTTAATCAATAGATCGTAATTAATGGTAGTAATTATTGTGTAAATATACGATATTATCATCGCAAACGAATATATACACATGTTATAAAAACATGCAACAAATAAATTGACGACGTAGTAAAAGTCCGTTAAACTCTTACATATAGTCCAGTACAGTTCAGTAGTACTAGTAGTAGTAATATAGGTATATAGGTATACAGTGACGAAGAGTGAAGTAAAAATAAAAAAAAAAAAAGAATTTTTTTAACTAAACGTAAACAGGAGTTGATTATCATTATTGTTATTGCAAGAATACGTCATGATAACTACAAACACCACACACACACATACGCACACGATACTCGTATTTTCGTTTCTCAGCTTTGTCAGGGTCATATGGCGACATATATGTATAGCATATATGAATATACATACGTCAGCTCCTATTCCTACTTTTCTAATATTTTCCCACTCCTGTGTTATTCTCATACAGCATTTATGATTCTACCAATCAAATAAGATCTTTTTAGTGGGTGTGTTACAAAACTTTTATCGGATAATTGTTTGTTACATTATACAATATATATACATATATGTATATGGTATATACATACGAATTATACCTAATCAAAACTTACGATATGACACGTTGCTGCTACTGCGCTACTATAAGCATGTGTGTACAGCATATATGTATGATGTTTATTACTTTACGAAGCCTTTGGTTGTAATCGCATGTGTAACAAATATACATACTACGTAGTAGTATTATTATTACGCGTAAGATATGTACATACTTACTACGTTTTCAACGACATGACCCGTAAATTGAAATTTATTTTATCGATAAAAAAAATAAAGGTATCACGAGCTTAATCAACCTTATTCATATTCATATGTATACCGTTAAATCACTCTACGACCCTTTTCCGTAACTTACATATAGTATATATACATAATATCAAGAGAAGAAATGACCTCATCGGTTATGTAGGTCAGTGAAAACTACGCTTGTACGTATATATATATATATATATATATATATATATATATACAGGAAGCGACCTGCGGTCAGTTATATATGTAGTACGTATATACAGAAGTTGATTATTTATCAAATTCTACAAAAATTATTATATTATACATATATGTATCAAAATTTTAGCGCGAAAATAATCATAATAATAATTGTTACATTCATTTTCACATACTTATATATATATATGTATGTGTTTAGGTTTTAGATGTATGGTTTGTAGGTAGGTAGGTATGTGTTATTTGTTTTGAAGGAAAGAAACCTTCTCTTTCTCGTCGGGTGATAGTCGTTATTCTCACTTTTTAAGCCAATCAGATTAAAGCACCATGTGCGAAAACAAATCGCGTGTTTACCGAAGCCAGTCAGAGCTGAGCTGGGTGAAATAACTAGCGTGATGGTTACTTCCAGCTTCATCAGTACGTATCAAGTGTCCGAGTAGTGAGGAGGTGGTCAATTTTTATAAAATATAAAAATAAATAAATATATTTATATATACCATATACATATATTATGTGCAAAATTTTATGACATATATTATGTAGGAAAATTATCATTCCACTATTTACTTGTTTTTTTTTTTTTCATTCGATTCTTACAATAATAAAGAAGAGTATCGAACGTATTCATACTCAAACAATTGTCTGCAATCATGTAATAATTAATTTGATTTATTAAAAACTCAATATTATTATCATACATGGAAGAAAAAAAATATCAGATAAATTTACGAAATTGCATCAGTTCAATATTCAACTATCTACTATATGCTCCAGCAGAATCAGGTGAATATAATTGATTATGTTCGTTCGTGATATGAAATTTTTGTTTCATTTTAAAGTCTGTGTAATTTATAGATTGTAACAAAAATTTCAATCTCTTTCCTCTTCACATTAATTTTTGTGTTAATATGTTGTTTTTTTTTTTTTCTTTTTTAAATTACCAAAGCTACTATACCTATGTGTATATTTAGTTTCGTGATATTATAATTCCGGCTGAATCAGCGGCTGACATATTACGGAATTAATCTACTCAATATACGCTACACGCGCGGCTTTTTACTACTGCGGCAGGTCGTCCTCACTTAGAGATCAGTAGTCGTCCGCTGAATCGGGCCGACTGTATACGGTAGTATTCTACTTGCACTAGAATTAGTCGTTTGATACTAATAATTACGCTTGATACGCGTTTTTATCTGTTCTTTTTTTTTTTTTTATCTTTATTTTGTTTCACTTCCTCGAATTATTCTTCTATCAATATGACATGCAAAGCAATAATGCGGTCAGATCGATAAAAAGCTTATAATTATTACCGATGAAACGAGAGAAAGACAGATGTATGTATGTACGTACATACATATATACGTAAAAAATAATAAATAAAACATCAAAACAAAAACGAAAAGAACCGGTTAAACCGCACGTGTTTCTCGTGTGCTTAGTATCATATAGGTGTATCATTAATGTTATCGACTTCTATACACGTGATGTAACTGTTCTTTACAGTAAAAGTATACAGTCTCATTTTTTATTTAACACCTTTTTTTTTATATTTAATTTTCTATCCGATATCGAAAACTGGAAATTTAAGGACAGACTCATTCGAATTTATGGAGACAAATTTACTCTATTAGGCAAAAAAAAAGATATACAATACAAGTCCCTGTATTTTAACTTGTAATTATAAATCGTAAATTATAGAAAGTCATGAACACTATTATAGGTAAAAATGTGTTGGACGGTCTTGTTTTTTTTTTCTCTTTTCCACGGTTAACAAACGCCTGACTAACGATGATTATAAATACTCTAAAAGCTAGTATTCAGTGCCAGGTCCACGGCCAACTCGTCATCCTGGATTCTAGCCAGAGGGCAAGACAATCACGAACTTTCCACTCCTCTTCTTTCATACAGGTGTAATAATGAGAAACGTGGTCAAACTTTTGATATTTTAGTTTATTTTATCACTTTATTTTATTTTTTATTTTCTGCTGCAATAATTGAGAAAAAAAAAGAAGGACATAAATTAGGAATAATACATTTTTACAAATCTCTGCAACATAAAAAAATTAATTTAATAATAACAGCAGCTCTTAATCAGATTATTTATTATATATATATATATATATATATATGTGTATACTACAGGTATGGTTTCTTAATACCGAACCGCATTTGGTTAGGTGGTTATTGAATCGTGGGAGATAATGAGTTAATTATAAATATACTTGAGACTATAGGTTTTTTTTCTTTTTTTTTTTCCTTTAATCTCTGCTTAAAACTACTATTTAAGAGTCGGAGAACTCGTATAACTGCAACAGCTACGTAATTCAATGAATACATAATTTTTCGAAACATCATTGACGTAACATAATTTAAATTATAATATATCCATATAGGTATATGTATGTCTAAATATATAATATGTGTGGTATTACGTTACATAGTATCTCATATGTATATTTATGCATTTATAGTATAATTTTTATTTTTTTTTTCTTCAATTCACATAAATTTCAATCTTATACATAATCTGGATGACGTCTATAAATACGTGATATAATATGTGTATATATATTATATAATAAAGTCGAAAAGAATAGTATATATATATATATATATTATGTCCTTTGCAATTGTATGATATTATTTTTTAATCCACTTATTAAATTCGATAACATCACGAAATAGAAAAATTTTACGATATAAAACACTACTACATTTGACTTACATAATTTAGATATTGTCCGATAAAGCTTGATCTATAACACTTGACGTATGTTATAATCGACATAATTAACCGCCTTAAATTTTTTAAACAGCTTTATTCAACGTTTCAAATTCTGACCAATACATTATTGTTAGCGGTTAGTATGTTTACTGACTGATTATTAGCGATCACACGCTTAGTATACACATATAAGTGTTATATGTATTGATTTCCTGTTGTGATTGTCTCGTCACTAAAGTCCGAGTAGCGGTTTATATCTATATATAGGTATATAGATATATATGATTCGGTGAAAGCAGATTATCATTCACAGGATGACAATAACAATTTTCAAAGATGATTAGAAAAGAAAAACATGTTTGGTATACAGTTATAAATAAATCCTCTTTTATTGTTATAGATAACTAATTGTTTTCGACTTCATTTAAACGTCAGATATACGTATAAATGATTTATTAAATTCGCCTCTTCCGCTCTGTATATTTATATTCATATGGTACGGAGGTCATCGACCTTTCTTGATTATTCAACCAAGTGCATCTAAATTGTTATTCATACACCCACATAATATCTTACTTACTCTCACTCTCTGCAGATAAAAGAGATAGTATAAATTTTTTTTTTTCTTTTTTCATTACCGCATTTTTTATTTTATTAATATTTATAGGAGTGAGCCTAATTATTGCGGGGTGTATAATATGTAATACATGATGTATAATGTATACGTGAATTTATTATACATTATCAAACAATAACAAACTGATTAATTATATTTAATCCTCTCGCGTTCTGCTATACGCATACGTGTTATTGACAATGAAATATAATTACATACTATTGACGATATGAATTATATAGTGTAATGACGAGACGCGTATGTTAATTATGTAAATATTAAACTTTAAAATTTATTTTTTACAAATTTTTTAAACATTGGGTTACGTCTATTGATGATTAATTCAGATTTATTCTGTAATTCTTCGTTATTAATATTGTTGTTTAACATTCACATAATATGTATATATATATATGTAACTTATGCGTGCAGAAGTACAACTTGCATATTTATTATTGTCTCATGACTTGAAAATCAGTAAATTATATATTTATATACGTAGATATACATTGATTAATTTTGGCATTTGTTCAAATATTTTTTAGGTATATAGTTATAAATTGTATAATTATAAAGACCGGAAGCTTAGCGACTGTAAACGACGTCTAAATTTTTGGATATAAAATTTACGACATAATTTTATACCTTTTCAACATAAAGGAATATATTATACCCTAAATTAATTATATTACTGCATTGGAGATCAGTTACAATTTTTTCTCAAATCTCGTACCTATAGTAAGTTTCTCAATTTTTATGATAAAAATAAAAGAAAATATGCAGAATAGTGTATATTTTTTTTATTTCTTCTTTTGTTTTTTTGGCTCAGTATCAGTTGAGGACAGCAAGTTGAGTTTTAGTTGAGAGACGTCCACGTCAAGATTTCGCGTATGTTATACCCCATCGCTTACGTAAACCCACTATTTGCACAGTTTGGTAAAAATCAACTTTTCGTTAGAGTGGAATTTTTTTAATTTTTTTTTTTTTCTTATTTTCTTTCAAAGAAATATATTTTGTAAACTAGCCAAAAAGCTCTTTTCTCCTTATAGCTACCAGGTGGCTTATATGAACATACAATTTTTATTTCTTATTTTTACGGCTAAACTGTACATATAGTTTTGAATTTCTCAGTATGTCCTAATTTTTAAAAATATTCTTGCTACCAGTCAGCTCTTCGCGTTCTTAATACATATTTAACTCTTTATTATACTCTCGCTAATATTCTATATATTCATATTCTCTTCACTCTATATGTATAGAGATATCGAAAAAAAATATAATCTCTTAAGTTAAACAGCGATAAATTTATTTGAATAAAAGAAACACCCGCTTAAATAAATCGTTCATAAATCCGTAGCGTTATGCGCATGCGCGTTATGGCGTGGGCGCATCATAGACGCGCGTCTTTTGTTATACCTAAGCTACAATCTGCAGTTGTCCTGCAGCGTCCTGCGGCGTCTCTTTATAAATGATAGAATGCAGCAGCGTCTCGTTTATCGTTCATCGATTTGAAACGGTATTTAATTAATTATTATTTCGTCATATTTTCCGCGATAATACCTATGCACATATTTTTTTTTTTTGTAAATTTATCGTGAAAATAATTTAAGCTAATTATGATTGATGGATAAAATTATTTATACTTAATTCTGAAAACTATAAAATTCTGTTAATCAATATAATCGATAAACTGTTAGTCACGTATGATATACTCATAAAGATATACTTCTATTTATTGAATCATTCTAATCACTTTTCATTCAGCTTTGTGTCACGAGGACATGAGCAAAGGTCAATTCGATTACATATTTTAAGTTAGGTTAGGTTAAGTTATCTCAGTCTTTATTGAATTATGGCCGTGATTCTTGTTGCATCGAGATTAGGTATAGCGATCGTAGAAAAGAAAGAAAAAAAAAACGAACAAAGCGATTATATCGATTAGAGTAATAATAATTGTATTAACAAATCGCGTTAAAGCGAGAGACCTTGACAAATATAAAGAATGAAAGGAAACTAAGGAAATAAATATTACTACGTTTTAGCTTTAAAAATGATCATGTACAAAATTTTATTCAAATATTATTGATTGTTATTCTACGGTGATAAAATTATACATAGACTGTATGAATGCAGTTTATTGTGCATATACATATCTACAGTGACGCGAGATGGCGCAAATAGGTGTACAGGTAGAAACAGAAGCAATTATTTTGCACATTATTGATTGATCAATACGAACTGAGGACTTTCACCGGATTATGCAAGTCCGTATGTTACAACATTTTGGTATACATAGGTAGATAGAGCTGCTGCTCGTCCAGGGTCTAGAAGCATGAAATGGCAAAATAAAACCTAACAAAGTATAATATACACTTATCTACATCTATCAGTTTCATAATATACGTATAATAAACGTAGACTCATGCTGCATCATCGATTATGTATTTACGGAACGTTGAAAATTTAACTTTAGTCTATTCACATTCGTGCGATTGAAAAACCTTTCGTAAAAAATTTCTTATATGTAATTAAAAATCGTAGAATAGTACCGTACGTATTAGTTTCTCGTAATCATTACTAATGTCTTTGTTAAGTGAAAGGTTAGTCAATTATCAATTAATCATATCGTCCGGAACGGTTTTTCCAAATATACTTAAGAAGAAACTCTTTACGTATTACTATTAACCGTCAGAATAATCCAGGATCGAAAAGAAATACCCTACGTTACGATAATCCAGCTAAATAGTATAACTAAAATCATGAGTCATAGTTAAGGTTACACATGTACGAACATGCATAATAATATATAGTACGTCTTTCCGTACTTTGATCGCAGGTTCACTGAAACCATCAGTTCAAAACGCTTCGGTCACGTGGTACACCGTGTCTTATCGATCACGGCTAAGTAACGCTGTTATTGGCTGAGGATAGGATCACGTGACGCGTCACGCGTTACGTCAGAGAAGTGGTGGCTACTGCTGTCTGCTCCGCTGCCGTGGTCCGAGCGTCTCAAGGCTCGACTTGTCACTACGCACGGACCGAGGAAACAAAGGACGACAGTTATCGTCGTCGTTCGTTGTTGTATTCGCGATATAAGAACAAAGTGTCGTGCGTTAATTTTCTTCGTTTATAATCAAACACAAAACATCATACATTATAACGCAAGTTTTATAAATCAATAAACAATATACATATGTAAAGGATTTTTTTTTAAATTCGTAGCGTAAATAATTTTTCAGTCATTTAAACCCGTAACAGAGAACAGTGAAGTCTTATATTCTTTACAATCGAGTATTATAAATCGCTAGTCGTTTAACCGCTTTAACGAATTTAAAGATAAACAGATATATAAATAAGATTTGGCGGTTTTTTTTTCGCTCTTTAAAGATCGTCAGGTGAGAGATTGAGAATAAAACACGTCAACAAATTTAAAAAAAATAAAAAAAAAACAATTAAAATACGGAAATATTTGATTAAATTAGAAATACTTTTGAATAAATTTTTGTGCGTGTTTGTGTAGTAGATTTTTTTTTTTGTTTAATTACTTATTTATTATTATTATTATTTTCACTTTTTTTTTTTTTTTTTAATAAAAATTCAAATAAACCTCCCGCCCGAAAATTGTTGATAACAATTCAAAAATTAAAAAAAAAAAAAAAAAATTAATAAATTTTTTAACAACCTTTTAACAAGAGTGTAATAAAAATAAATCTACAAAATGTATAGTATGAACTATATTGGAAAGTTCATCAGCAACTTCAGAGATTTTTACAATGAAATCAATGCAGCTACATTAACCGGTGCCATCGATGTTGTCGTCGTTGAACAACCCGATGGATCGTTTGCTTGTTCACCATTTCATGTCCGTTTTGGAAAATTATGCGTTCTCAGATCTCGAGAAAAAGTGGTAAGTTTCATCATATTTTATTGTCATTTTGTATTCCATTTTTTAAAGACAAAGAAAAGTTCATTCTGAAGCAAAGAAAGCATTTATTATAAACAAGAATTTTTCAAAAGCTCAAAAACGTTCAAATTCAATCATACATCGACTTTAACTCTAATTTGGAATAATCATCTTGGTATATATTTAGAATTTGTTTATTTTTAATTTTGTCTTTTGATAATTATCTTCATTATATTCCTGTTAGCGTAGATTATCGCTAAATTACTGTTGTCAATAATAGCTGATTTGTTTATCAGTTTAGAATTAATTAGCAAGATTACTGCTATACGTGTTAAGTTTCTACGTACGTCAATTCAGAGTTAAATTATTCCTCTTCCTATTCTAAATTCACATTTCTTTTCATCCCCCTCTCTCAGAATTTAAAACAATAACAAAATTATTTATTCAAAACCTCCCCGTTCTCTTCTATCTCAGGTTGACATAGAAATAAATGGAGAACCACGTCAGATTCACATGAAGCTTGGAGATTCAGGAGAGGCATTTTTTGTCGAAGAAGTTGGCTCAGGTGGTTCTCCTGCAGATACAGAAATTCCACCTCATCTTGCTTGTTCGCCAATTCCACATGACAGTTGTTTTCCTCCGCAAAGGTAAAGAATAACAAGAAAAGTGGATTGATTGTAGATGTTTTTCTTTATTTATAGATATTGTTTTTTCATCATTTTGCTAACACAGCCTCTTTCAATTTCGTAAATAACATTTTAATCTCACATTTAATCGCGGTCTGATAATCATTATTATCACCGCAACTCATTATCCTATTCACATTATTCTCAGGGAGAGTGGAACTTTGTTTCTCAGGTTCAACCTGCTCTCGGAGCTTCCTCAAGAACAACGTGAAAAATTATTAAGAGATTCGGTGCTGTCTATAGAGAGAGAAAAGTGGGAAGAGATGTCCGCGCTGCCACCAGATGAAAGGGAGAAATTTTTAATCGAACAGTTCTCAGATCTTCCTATAGAACATCGCGAAAAATGGCTACAAATTGCTTCTATGACTACCGAAGAACGGGACAAGATATTTAGAGAAAATTTTGGAGTTATTTCTACAGAACAAAAGCAGAAAATGATACGCGAGCAGTATTCCGCACTTAAGACTGAGGACAGAGAGAGACTTTTCAAAGAAAATTTTCCCGAATTACCTGTCGAACAAAGGCAGAAGTTTGAATTTGCTTTACTTAGCGATTGGAAGGGAAAGGAGGAGGAAAAGTGGGACGATAATCCGATGATTGATTCCAAACAAGAAGACGAGGAGATATTTAACATGGATAATATAAACGGTGAAGAACCAAAGCCAGCTTCAGTTTCTACTCCAAAAACATTTAATGCTGTTGCTTCTAACGAAAGAATTCGTAAAATAAGCGTAGTTAATAATGACTTTAGACCTATTACCGACGATCCGCAAAGCAGCTGTAAGGAAAAATCTAGCGACGAATCTAACGTCTCTTTATCGAAAAAAAATTCTAAGGATGAAACCGTCGAGGAAACTAAAGGCGGTAATGGATCGAAGAGAAAACGCAAGAGGAAAAGTATTATGAAGAAAAAGGGAGCACAAAGAAAAACCAGTAATGGAAGCAGCAGCCAGACTGAAATGAGTGAAAACGACATCGTCATTGCCGATGAATCTCAGAGTGAACCGGTAATTTGATTTTTATATTTTTATCACCATAGATTTCTTGAATCAATTCAAAGAGTCCAGAATTTTTTGAATAATATTAATTCCTTTGATAATCATCGATATATTGATTAAAGTTGTTGAAGGGTCCGAGTCCAGTTATAGAAGTTGAGACTAAAAATGCTTCGTCGGAACCAATCGAAGCCCATTTGACATCCCTGTCAAAAGACATCACAGTTTCTCGTCCAGAAGCTGATTTTCACTTCTTCAGCGATACAGAAGTGACTAAGTAAGTTAGGTTTTCGATTTTAGCTTAGAATTTTGGTTACTTTATAACTTTGTAATACTTTCATTTTATTTTAACAGAAATCGGGAGTCCAGATCTCGTTCTCCTGTACAATCAGACACTGAATTTGAGATTCGTAAACTCAGCGAAGATCGAGCGGAAATTGAAGATGAAAAAACACATCAGCAGAGCTGGAGATGGGGTGAATTACCCAGTCCTCCACCAGACTCTTCTCTTTCATCTCATAGAAGTTCTCTAAACGCTTCAACGGCTGTTAATCAACCTAATGACTGTAATTATCAAAGTTTTGTTTTATTGCTTGGAAGCTATTAATAACATGCTTATTATTTTCGCCGCAATAATTTTTGTGCCTAATAAAGGCTTTGATTATTTGTTAGATCCCAAATCAGCCTAAATTTCAATTCTTTGTACTCGGGAAAGACACGTTATTAATTTTGAGTAAAGAAAAAACAATTTTCAAGTTCACAAAGTATTAAATAAAAATTTTGCACGCTAGTCGAAGCTCACCAGTCGATCCTGAGCCGTACATTGGCATACATGAAGAGGACGAATTCTCGTTTTCATCGTAATCCCGAATCTGACGGAATTTATTTGAGCGATCTCAACGCTGACGAACTTGACCCCGAAGTTGCTGCTCTTTATTTACCAACTTCTCATCGCGGTGCAACTATCGTTAAAGGTATCGATTAGCACGCTTTAGCAATTGATAGAAACCGTTTTTCCCCATTCGAAAATTCGTATCCAACTTAAAAAAAGCTTGAATAATCTATGAAAAAGTTTGCTTTTCGTTCGGCTAATTGCAATTAATAACACTAACAACAATGATCAAGTTTTTTAACACAAGACCATGAAAATTATAATCAATTCTATCTTTCTTGTTTCAACAGGTGAAAAGAACATTGACGAGGAAGATGCAGAGTCGGGAAATGGCCCAAGTCTTCCGCAGAGTCCGAACAGCGTAGAGGGAGCAATAGGTGGGCCAAAATCTCTGGACAGTGATTTTGAAGAGCCTAAACATTCTCTTTACGAGAGTAATGCCGAAGTAACATTGTCTCTCTGCGGGGGCTTAGACTCCAAAGATGGTCCATCAGAGGAAGCTTTTAACCAGAACCTTCTCCACTTTGAGGATGTTTGCAACGATCCTAAATTATTCGAAAATCCAAATTTGGTTATTAAAATAAACGGCAAGTTTTACAACTGGGCTATGGCTTGTCCAATTGTTGTAGCTTTAGCTGCATTTCAAAGACACTTGCCACAAAATGCTGTTGAAAATTTGTGCGCTCGTTATATGCTCACTCCTGTTCATGGAGATAAGAAACAGCAAAGTGGAGACAAAACACAAGGCCGTACTGGTTATAGCTCGTGGTTTTCTTGGAGCAGATCCAGTCAACCGCCTAAAAAACCACAAGATTTATCCGAAGGTGATTTAGTCAGGTTTCTATAATTGTAGTCTATTTTTTTTTTTTTTCTTATAGATTTTTAATCAGTTTTAAGTCGAAATAGATTTTAGAATTCAAAAAAGGGACGTGAAACTTTGATAGTTTATATTGAAATGATGATTTGAAGGATTTTAATTCACTGAATAATAATAAATTTTGTTACAGTTGATGGACCAATAGCAGAACAGCCTCAGGACCAGTTGGCAGGAATAAAGGAAGTTTCTATCCCTGAAATTGTGCCATCAGTGAGCATAAGAATGTAAGTTTGATGAAGGAGTTTAATATAATATTTGAAAATTCTGTTTGAAAAGACGAAATTTTCTTTACAGAAAAAAAAATAATAAAAAAACTACGATTACACTTTGCAATAAAACACATTTCTAAAGAAAGTGGACTTTGCAATTGGAACCTGTGTCTTTACAAGTGGATTTTTTTCATTTCCAGGGACTCTAAAGATCACGAAATAATCGACATGCAATTAGCGACTGAAGCGGCAGCTCAAACAAGTTTTCCAAACACACCTGAACAATCTATTCTTGATAAAGCAGATAAAATACGTGGTGAACAAGACGGCGAAGGATACAGCGGCAGCGAAGACTCCGATAGTAACCGCAACGAAACTCAAGGAGTTAAAATCCCAATGGAAAGAAGATCCTACTATGAACCAACAGAAAAATACAGAAAGACTCTGCGACTTTCGTCGGAACAAATTGTGAGAATTTAATCAATTCTTTTATGAAATTTATCTCTTTGTTGTTTGTAACTCAAGTTTTTCTTTAATAACTATCATTTCAGGCCAGTCTGGAACTAAAAGAAGGCGCAAACGAGGTGGTGTTCAGTGTCACAACTGCCTACCAAGGTACAACAAGATGCAGATGTCATATTTACAGATGGCGTTGGGATGACAAAATAGTTATATCAGACATAGATGGTACAATAACAAAATCCGATGTATTGGGTCATATTTTGCCAATTGTTGGTAAAGACTGGGCTCAGTCTGGGGTAGCTCAGTTATTTACTAAAATAAAGAACAACGGATATAAATTATTGTATCTATCAGCAAGAGCCATTGGACAAGCAAGACTAACAAGAGAATATTTGAAGAGTATTAAACAAGGAGATTTGTCTCTGCCTGAAGGACCGCTGCTTCTAAATCCAACAAGTTTACTTTCTGCCTTGCATCGTGAAGTTATTGAGAAGAAACCTGAACAATTTAAGATATCTTGTCTCAGCGATATTCAAGCTCTATTCCCTGAAAACACTAAGCCGTTTTACGCCGGATATGGAAATCGTATAAATGTTAGTGTGGTTTTTGTGTTTGCATTTTCTTATTTTATTATCAAATTTTTAACCATTTTTGTTGATTTTATAGGACGTTTGGGCGTACAGAGCAGTGGGCATTCCTATTGTGAGAATATTCACAATTAATCATCGCGGAGAATTGAAGCACGAACTTACGCAGACATTCCAATCCTCGTGAGTAAATTTTCTTGATGTTTTTTTTTAATTCTTTTGAATTGGTTTTATTTATAGCTGTTTAATCGCATTATGGGGAATTTTGTAGCAGAGATGAAAATGTGACGTACTGATTATTTCATATAATAATATAGGTACATTAAATAACTAATGGTGCTCGGTCGTTTGTTAATGTAGCGATTATACATATTAATTTTAATATACTTACGGTTCATTTCACAGGATATTTACCAAAAATCAATCGAAACAGTGCACTTGTTTAGTGCAATATGTATCTTTGAAATGGTTGAAAAAATTGAAAAAAATCAAAGTGTTGAGGATACAATTAACATTTTTTCTCATCGTTTGATCCTGATTCATTATAAATTTACCATTTTAAATCTACATACAAATATTTTAAACCAGAATTTCAACTCTGTGAAATAAATTCTGAAAGTATTTGCATGCCAAAGTTCTTTTTACACTTGTCTTCTATTTTACAGATTATTTTTGCCTCATGTATACAGATATATGCATTTTTAAAACTTTACCTATGCTTGTCCCTTGTATAATTGTTTATTTATAGAATTGATAACTTTTATTTACTTGATTTAGCGGTTTACTCTTTATTTAAAAGACGTCGATGAATTAAGGGGCAGGAATATTTATTTTCCTCATTACTTTGGGTATGGTTTATCTTAATTTTGTTTACTTTCTGTTACTTGCTCGGTGGAAGATTTTACGTAAAATTTTCTTCTGTGAGTAACGCTTTTATAAGCTGGTTACTTATCCTGTCAGGCAAAGATAAGCTGGGATAGAAAAATCGCAATTCAGACTAACAGACGCGGGGCTGTTTTGTGTGGTTGCAGTTACACGTGTCAGAGCGGAGTGGTCAATGACTTGTTCCCACCATTGCAAAACCACCACAATTCTACAGATGACAACGCATCGAATTTCTAGTTAATTAAAATGATGATGAATTGATCAAATCAAATAGCTAGTCAAAATATTTGTCACAATTCTTTAGGATTGATGACAAACAAAGAAACTTCATATTTTATCCTTTTGCAAGTTATATTCTTTATATATAACTTTAGGGGATCCAGCTTAGCAAATTGTTGATATGAAAATATTGAAAAAATATTCATAAATATTAGCCTATTGCTAATATTTTTAATGAACGTATACAAAACTTATACGATTCTTTAGTCATTGAGATTGTACAAAGCAAAAGTATATTATTTCTCTATATACCCGTGTTGCAGTGCCAAGATTTAATATTTTTTACAATTGATAACAATATTTTATTTTCTATATAATTATCGTTTTATTTTTTTTTTTTAATAAGTATGCGTGACTCAAAAATAGCGCATATTTCTTTCGTGGTATTGGGCTATAAAAAAGTACAATCGCGAAATTTGGAGACATAAAAATCAAAAAGAGATATTTTTATTATCGCAGCAGCTGGACTGCCGATATATATTTTTTAATATATTTAATATTTATTATAAACCGATGACGTATTTGGTTGTACATCTGCTTGCTACTCCTCTACTTATGATATATAGGGTAAGCACTCGACACTACAAAATTGTTTTTCGTTTTTGCTTTAATTTTTAGACACATTAATAATTCATATAGCTCGTTTCATGGCTGGATTTCAAAATTTTCACGATCATTATTATCTTAACATTTATTAACATTTATCCAAAAGGCTTGGTTGGGTTTGGCCTAATTATAACTTTCTCGCATATTTTAGATACTCAAATTTCATTTGATTTTTGTTTTCTTTCAACAAAGCAGAAACCTTTCAGTCGACCACCTAGAATTCCTTGTTAGATATACTTATATCTCAAAAATTCACGCATGAGCTTGGTTTATTCACGCTGTATAAATATTGGTGTCTGGAATTATTTAATCCTTTTTTATTTTTATATATACATACAATTTATGAAATTCATAGAATATTTTGTACAGTTTGATACGTTGTCAAATTATTATCATCAAATACTTTGCATGTTTATATTAAGACTCTTATAAAGTGTGAGTCTGACCTAAACAATCGTTAAACATTTAAATTTACATGGATAGGTTTTCTTAATACCACGACAGAACTTGAATATGTACATTTCTTTCGTCACAGATTGACTTGTCAATCATGCACCATGTTATTTCTCATAATATTTATCCGCATATACATTATCACAGGCAAATACATAAACATATTCGTTTCATAAGTTTACAGCTTGCCAGAACTGCTATCGAGCTCGTAATTGATCTACTCAACATATATAACATATTTAAATCTTCGATATAACTACATTTTCATTATTTTATAGGAGAATTGTTTAGTTATGAACAAAATAACTTGTATCATACTTGATGTATCTGTTGCTAAATCATTACTGCTTGCATTATATCGAGTGTTAATCAAATATTGACTATTTCAGATCAAGAAATTTTACTTTATTCGATTAATTTCAATTTTCAGATATTCGAATATGAGCTATATTGTAGATCATCTGTTTCCTCCGCTTCCTGAAGATGCGACTGATGAATTTAGCAATTTTGCTTACTGGCGTGAGCCCATTCTTGAAGTTCCAGAGCTAGAGGTGCCCACTAGTGACACACAGACAACGCAATAAAAAAATCTGAATTTGCCATTGGAGCAATAATAAATTGCTAATTATTGATTAAAAACAGTTATTCTATGTAGCTAAGTTTTATACTCTACTTATCATAGCGGCTGGATCCGGTTGGCGTACTGCTATTAAAAAAAATAGTTTTTCTTCTTTTTCTCTGTTATTTCTAGACTTGATTTTATTCAAAATTTCAAAGTTTAAATCGAATTATCCCCATGTCTTTTTATTTAACAAATTATTAATTTATTATATGGCTAGTAAATAAACGGCAATATCTTTTCTAATTTGTTTAAACAAATTAACACGAGCCGTGTTTAATTCCAAAAACATTCCAAGATAGGTGATATTGAATTGAATGAATTAATTTAACTAATGGACGCTGGCTGTTTATTTATTCGTCCATCTCGGTTACAGTTCCTTCTTAGCAAACGTCAAGCCGGGTTTCAAGCCGTACCTAGTGGCTTAAGCAGCAGATTAATACCCGCGTCGTTGATTCTGATAAAATAATATTTACAGTTTTTAAATATAAAAGTTGGTTTATCATCGAAAGTCATTAAATAGGTAAAGATAAAACTGTTTAAATGATTTATTACCAAATTTTTTATTTTATTCACAGTTCTATTTGTTATTTTTCTTATTAATCAACGATGCAGGTGTATAACATTTACCTCGTGTCTTGTCCATGTTACTCATTGTCAGACATTATTTGATATTTATTTTTGTACGAGATCTCTGTTCAGTTGGTGCGACTAAAATATAGCGGGAAAAGTTGTTGTTTGGGATGTTTCAAGAACTGACTTATGGTTTGTGATATTTTTGAGCAGACAGATGGGCGAGTAGATATATTTATTTAACGAAATAAAATGCATATAAATTAAAAAATTTAGCATCCGTTTAACACATTGTTACACGAACTGAAACGGGTCTAAATTAATTTTTATGTGTATTGTTTAATTTATTTGATACATATTATGAATTATTTTTTAAGTTTTCAGGGTAAATTATTTTTTAAATGGCTAAAAAGAAAACGAAAAAAAAAAAAAAATTTGAAATCTAAAACTTAAAATAGGAACAATATTTGATTTACTTTCACGTGATATAAAACTATTGCCATCTTTTGATTATTTCTATTTTTTTTTTAAACATATACATATATACATATTTTTTCTCACTCATAAATTAATCTAATTATAATTATTATTATTATTATTTTTTCATCAAGTAATTACTCAATGCTGATCGACAATGCAAAGTGTTATTACTTTACCAAAGAAAGTTTCTTTTTCCACTTGTATGTATGTATACCTATGCTTAGATCTATCAAACAGATCGAAATTTTTTATTATTTTTTATTATTTTTGTCTAGTTAATTATAATTAGAGAATGATAATTGATATTAGATGAATTGGAAACGTGTGGTAATCGAAGAAAAACTCATTTAAAGACATTCTTATGTATTACATGTACCTACCTACCTACATACCTACCTACCTAGTTGACATTCATAAAATTACTATATACGTTAATTAAATTGTTTAATTATCATCGTTTAGTAAGACATGTATATAATATATAAATTAGTCAGTTATGTAATAAGCTAAATTGTGTAAAATATATGAAATTATTTTTTAACAAGGTATCATTGATTCTGTTAGTTAAATATTATTAATATTATATATTATTATACGTTTATGAAAGAAGTTTAGTTTTATTTTTCTTTTTTTTTTGTCTTCTCCGTTAGGATATTTTCATATTATCTAGTTATAATAAGTTAAATATTTCGAGATTTCCCTGACATTATTAATATTATTAATCTGAATATTATCTCGATCGGTTATATTATAGATTATCTCTGACAATCTGAATTCCTGTTATTTGAGGAACATGAACAAAAACGTTTGTACTACATATTAATACACCAATACTTGAATCGCTCACTTCGCTTTATATTCAGTGTCGTCACATAATTGTTGCTATACGTAATACCTATTGATGCTAAATCGTAAGTAAATGTATTTGGAAGAGAAAAATAATCTTGTCATCCGAGAATTTAAAAATGCTTTCAGAGTTTTAGATCAAATTTAGATTCCAACACATCACGAGTCAACTAAAGACGCAAGCCGATAAACTATTAAATATAAGATTCTGACTCTCTATTAGCTCCTCTATGAAAAATTGTAATAGAAATTTCTCTGAGGGTGTAAAAAATTTTTGCCTACAATAATTTATTCATCTATTTCAACGCCAGCATTTTTCATGACCAAAGCTGGCATTGTATTGAATTGAAGGAGTCCTAAGAATACTGATTATTCAGTTTGGATAGGACGAACTAATTAAGTCTTTATCAGAAGTCAAGGCTTAAGATTGAATAATTTTAAAAGACTATTGATTCGATGATTTGATATGAAAGTGTTTGAAATATATAATATAATAGCTCTCTGTGCAACAGCTTATTCAATGTAATAGATAATCATATCTTGTAATCTCTACGAGTTTCACGCAATAAAGGGAAAATAAAAAAAAATGAAAAAAATAGATTAATCAATTACTTCACTGGCTCACTGTAGAGTACATACACATTACAATAATCTCTCATCGTACTAGATACACAATTGAACCTGATCTAGTTGAATTGTTATTAAAATCTTACAGCGTATCTAAAATCTATTTCTTACTGTAGTCTATACACATGTATATTATTAAAAAACCATGGCTGCTATTATAGTGATTGAATAATTCTTATTTCATACGTTTCTCAGTTTACAAATAACTAATAATACTTGAATTTTATTATCATGTTAACTATGTGTCTTCGTTATCAGAGATGTCCCACGATTCTACAGAAGTTGTACTTCGTTTTCTGCGATTATTTAATGCTTTTATATTGAACGCCACTCTTTTAGAATTTTGATTATTTAATTTATACGGGTGTCCATTCACCCAGTGACACAATATCTGTTCATTAATTAACAATAGTTTTAATTTGTAAATTAACTTTTTTGATAATTCCCAGCATATTACTCACCCAAATCATACCGACAATCCAAAATATCGCAAATGTTAAGGAGCAGCTCATCCTGGATTAAATAATTTCAAATATCTTAATTTTAATTTATCAAAATTGACTAGAAATTTAATTTATTTATTTTCTTTTCGCCATTTTTAGCTAAAACTTTCCCCCCCAAGATTGTTTATTTCCAACATCTAGATGCTTTTTGTTCTCATGATATATCAAGGAGTGGATTGTTTCACTAATTCAACAAAAAGAAAGATTTTATCAAAGTAAAATCAACTCTTTATTTTCTTCGAAAAAATATATTTACAACTCTTTTCATAATTCTCAAAAGTATAAAATAACTAAATTCATGTATCAGTAACGGCTTCCATTTCCATTTGTTCCTCCTCCCCATCGTCACTTTCTTTATTCTCTGATGCAATCTTGGTGTACCCTTCGTTTTTTGTAAAAACACCTAAAGGTGTTAATTTAAACGTTGCTAACGCCCTGCCGATTAATTTCTGTAAGAAAAAAACCGTATTTAATGTTATATTTCTCATTAAAAGCCTCTTTCTTTCAGGAATAAAGGAAACTCAATACTGACCAGTATCCTAGCTTGTTCAGGCTTTAGAGTTTGCCCCTTTTTACAGACTTCGTGATTTTTTAGCAAAGTTATTACTCCTTTTTGAAGCGATGTGGGAAGACCTAATTGCCTCAAATGTGGCTCTATACTGTGCGCAAATTCTGGCATTGGTCCTTCACATATAGTAACCGTTTCTGTGGCCACAAATCCTGAACGAGCAAAATCCTCTTCTCCGTACTCTTCCATCCAGTCTAAGACCTTGATAAATAAATAAAAACAACATAAAATTAGATAAAAGTGAAAAGATTTCTGAGAGTTTGAAGATTTTTAAACATTTTTTTTATATTGCTACCTCCTGTTTTGGTCTGTTGGTGAAAAGTAGTCCACATTGTCCCTTTAGAGATGCTGATAATTTGTGTAAGTCATCTTCTGCCTCTTCCTCAGGTGATTTACCCAGTCCAAGAGCCATTATTTTATTTTTACCGAAAAAGAATCTGCTGTCTTTCCACTCTCCTCTAATATCTTTGAGTTTATTATTTCGCATATTTTGTACGGAGAATAAAAATATATTTTTATATTTCGATACGCATTTTCTAATGTCTTCGACTATTTGCTGTTTCAAAACCAGACCCTTTTTACTGGTTTTTGTTAACGTGACTGTAAAATAATGAAAAGTAATTATTATTCGTTTAAATAAAGCGTTAATATCGTCCATCAAATTTTAGGTTAGTTTAAGGTTAGGTTAAAAAAAAAAATTGTTATAATTATTACGATTCTGATTCTACAATATGTTTCGGGTTTGTTATACTTACTTTTCTTGTCTCTTTTTGACTTCGGCATTTTATGTCTGCGATTTTATTAACAATTAATTAATTTTCGCTTTTATTTAAAAAGCATGTGCTTCTCTACATCAGCGCACGCTACATTCACGGAGTAAACAATCTGCATTGAATCAGTAACCCCATATTTGGCTGCGTTCATTTATACCACTGTTTAGTTTAAGCCGATTTAATTAATTGACGAATTGTTTCTTAGCCGTATTTTGAGTTTATTTGTCAATAATTGACCTTATTCATCCCCAGAATCCATAAATCGGAGGAAAATTATGAAAGATAGTAAATAAGTGGTGAAAAATTGAAAGTCAGAGGAAATCCGCGAACGAACGTAGTCTAAAATGGCGGCTTCCGGTGGCAGCGGCAGTGCACTCTGTGAGATCGTGTTAGACGGGAGTCGTTGAAATTCGCTGAAGCCTTGATTTTCCAGGCGACTTTCTGCATTCAAAAGGTGAGTTTTTGCCGTTAAATCGGCTCAATGTATACTCTACTAGTCTTTAATAGAGTGTAAACAACGCTGTGATATATTAAACGTTAAATATGAGCGATGTCGTTTCGGGTCGTGTGAACCCCGTAGCACGAAGAGATCGTGGAAATCGTGGAAAGCGGCTTCCACATTGAATTTAACGAGTAGTTAAGCAGTATAATTCCGTATATAAACCGCGGATTGTATTATTGTCTAATTAACCAAAGGTAGTTAATTATTTTCGTCTGGTATTAAGTGGCATTTTTTAAGCGTATATAGGAGTTAAACCCTACAGCCGTGAATATAGCTACGAATTACGAACGGAATGACGCATTTAAGAGGAGTGTCTCAGGCGCCAGGCGCCATTTTGCCATTTTGCCAGGTTGCCGGCGAAAAAAAATGGAGCTTTTTAACATCCATACGATCGACGATCTGACAGCGTTTGACATTTAGCGTTATACCGAATGTCACACGGTCTTAACCACGTGGTCACACGCGTCAATACCCTATCGTAAAACTCTAGTAATTTAAAGAAATTATCAATCATCAATTTTTAACAATTTAGCTCCTTATATGGTCATGAGAAATCGGAGATCTCTCTCGCTCTTTACTCTCTACATTTGTCATAAAAAATATTCCTATAAATTTTCAATAATTTTCACTTCATTTATTTTTCCGTTAGAAATATTCTCATTCTAAGAATATTACGATAATAATATTAACCCTGCAATCGTACCAGCACACATACTTTTACACTCTCACGTCACATACTTGACCATGACAAACGCCTACAACTAGGCACGCCCTTTCTCTTCTCAGGTAGATCGCTGTATATAACGTAGATATATATTTTAAACTAAAAAATTACTATTATATCTTATTTCTAATATTTTATATTCAACGAATTAAATATATATAAACGAATTAATAACGAAATTTTAGTAGTTTGTGTATAAACTATGCATCAATTTTCTTCCATTCATTTAACTATCCGAACAACCGCGGACGTCCAGTAGTGACAGTAGTTATTTGACCTACTGTTTAATATGATCGTTGTAATAAAAATTATTAATAAATATTGTTATTAGAGAAAGAAAAAAAAGGGGGAAGAAAGATTGCAGGGAATTTTTAGTGTACATATTTGTTCTTATATTTAGACAATCGATTAATTGTCGAATGAAAATATAACGACGAATGATAATTGCTAAACGATCGAATCAGTGCGTCGATCAATTATTTTTAGTACCGCTTAAAGTCTTAAAATCCTTTGGAGGTTTATTATAACGATGCTATACAGATCAATAACAATTCTAAGCTTATTAGCTCTGCTTTTTTTAGAACTTTTTATAACTATTTAATTGCAGTAATTTCCGTAAAAATTTTTCTCTATTTTTTATGCAGTCATACAGATGCACATATAGGTATATGAATTATATAATAACTTGAGAACAGAATATCGTATTTCATAAACGGCGTTGTTTCATTTTACTTTTATTCATATACGACGCTATATATCGCGTCTGTCTCTCTGTCCTCTTTTTCATTCATGTGTATGTGTGTGTGCTCGGTACTGTGAAGTATCCGTGTGTGATAGCTCTATTAAATCAAGGCCACACGTTGTCCATGCCCATGCAGGTTGGTACGTCTCTACGGTGACGTAGGCCTACCTACATCTGGAATCTAGTCAGGTCGAAGGCCTTTATATTACTTTTAACGATATGATTATAAATACGTACGTTTATGTATGTATGTAGGTACTACAGAAAAAAAAAAAAAAAAAAAAAATGCTCGTGTTGTAATTGCAGCAACATTCTTCAATCCGATTATAATATACGTAACGATTTGAGGAACAAAAAAAAAAATAAATAAATAATCTTTCCTTTTTTTTTTTTTTTTTTCTTTTTTCTTTAATTTAATTTGATTTAATTTAATTTTTGTATTCGCCGTATATATTGTATATATTATACGTATAGAAAGAGATTTGTAACAACAAAACGATTATTATATACGTAATTTTTGTCTTAACTGCGAAATTTTTATACTGTTAAAAATATGAGGAAAAAAAATTAATAAAATTAAGTATACTATAATATCAACGATAAATAACGATATGTATACAACTATAAGTATAATTTGGATTTATACTATGTATATGTTGTATATCTACGTTAATCATCTCGACTAGAGGAGAGGCGCGGTAATGACGATCCTTGTGACGTCACGGGTTACGGAGAAAGAGATATTAAAACTAACGTCACATCCGCATTTTATAGCTTGACAATATACTGCTGTAACGTATAACGTAAATCGTAGTATACTTACAATACACACGTATTTACGCCTTGCCCACAATTTTATATATATATGTTGTATATATTTCTTTTTGTACAGCTTTACTTTGTACAAGGTATATATTATCTATACCGTGTGTGTAGGTAATCATACGTATACCTATGTATAATATGGATTAGCCCAAAATACATCTTTATTATACATGTGTGTATATGCATATTTTGTAGATACATATTTTATTTATTACTGTTCATTCAGTGATGTAGGATATACATATACGAATTACATAGACCTACATACATGTGTGCCTTAGGATATTTAAATATCCGCTTTTTTATATCGATCGATCTTTTTTTTTCCTTTTCTTTGTACTACAATAAGGAAGTTTCATTTTTTTTTTTTTTTTTTTTTTTAACATTCTTTTGCTTTTCCTCCACCACTACGGCACGGTTGGTTCGAAATTCTATTAAATTCTTCTCTACTGATCAAGATCGTAAAGATAGAGAAACGAAAGAAAAAAAAAAGGAAGAAAAAAATTAATTAATGAACAGAGATGAATTTTGTAATCGTTTTGAACGTACGATCTTTCAATATGTATATAGAAATATTATATCTATAGGTATAGTCTGCGTGTATGAGTCAGCGAAATTTAAGTTAGTTCCAAGACCGACTTGAAGGAGCAATTTAACGCGTTTATACTTCCGGTTTTAACTACGTAACGGTGTAACTTCTTTTCTCGTTTATCCTTTTCTTATAATTTTTGTTTGAAAAAAAAATTGTCTTTTTTTTCTTTGATTTTTAATTTTGTTTTTTCACTTTTAAATTAACTGAAGGAACGGAAATCGATATACTGTATATTATAATTTTGTTGAAAAAATTGAAATTCGACACTCAGTGTAGGGACTGTCGTAATATTGGATTGGATTAAAACATCGTGTGATTTTTTCGGTATTTGAGGATTAAAGATAAGTGACTATTTGCGTACGATATTGACTATCATATTACATTAAAGTATAACGTGTATGTACGTAAAATACATATATATGTATGTAATCTGTTGAATAGAATTTATTCGTTTCACGCTTTGCGAGGATGGTACAATTTAATCAAATTAATATATCTTATCTTATTTATACAATATACATTTATATATATATATATATATATATATATATATATATATATATATATATATAGGTATATAAAATTTCTCAGCTAATATCCATATTATGTATACCTATAGGTAATTCTTACGTTGAACAGAAAGAAATATATACATATTTTAAATGTATGTATAAAAAAAAGAAAATGCAAAATAATTAAAAAAACAAAAAAGAATTAATCATCGAAAAATTTCTATTAAATCTTTAAAAGGCAATTGTTTAATTTACCTGTTTATTTTTCATTCGATTTTTACGGTTTTGTGCGTTTACCTATATATGTCTGCATATAATACGTAAATTACATTTACCGCTTTTTAGCCACATACACATGCGTTCATGACGCGTAAATATGCCGGGTTGACATCACTGGCTATTCCAAGCTACTCTGACGCATAATTATTCTTTCTTTTCTGCACACGTGTATATACATATTTATATATATATATATATATATATACACTATACATATATTTAATAATATTGTATATACTTTTAAACGCACCATAGGTGTACATATCGTTATGTATATACATATTATTATTATTGTTATTATTAACCCGGGAATACGTACAATTATCTGACAAATACTGCTGAACTCACATACATATCATACTTTTCCACGAAGTATCACTGCAGTATAATATATGTATGTATGTATGTATGTAATACGTGAATCTAGATATTACTCATTAGCAGACCTATATTATAGTACATACCTATACATAAACGTATCATATATTCACATAATAATTTTTCAAGCCGGGATAAAAAAAAAATACTGATAAAAATGAAAATATTCTTTTTTAAACCGCTACACCTATATAATTTATATACAAGTGTTTCAAGATATGATTGATTGCGATGTATAGGGACTTATTTATACATATACATCATACTCTCTGTGTATACCTATATACAATTAACAAGAATGATATATAATAGCTACACTTCGTCTTTAACAACTGTGCAAGTAGATTTTATGGAGTAATATTGCATACCTATGCAACATACATACGTGACAAGATCATGCTACGTGAATTTTTTTGATTATTATTAATATTATTATTATTATTTGAGCCTATTTTATGCCAAAAGAATATAAAATCCATCTTTTTATTTATTTATTTTTTTGTACTGTATAAAATACGTGCACGTTCGTTTCGCATCGTCACTTTGACTTACGCCTAACAGTATGCAATCTAATGTACAGGTGCACATTATCTCTCATGCATATCTGTTTTTTAATGTTTATTTAAATGAAACATTATAAAAGAATGAATGAATGGTATGAAAATTGGAGTTATAATTTTTTTATTTTTTTCTATTACCATTAGAAATTTTTGTAATATACCTATATTTACAGGTACGCGGAAATTACCCTGAAATAATATACAAACACACACACAAGCGTGTACATACAATATGTAATAAGATTTGGGTACATACATGTTTTATCGTAAAAAAAAACAAATAAATCATTTATATTGCGTTAGCCCTTAAACCTCGTCGGGTATGTATATGTATGTACATTGTACATGTATACCTATGTATAGCTTTAGATTTACACGGGTATACGTAGAGGGGCAACCTGTAGCCTGTACAAAAGCATCGAGGGTCTACGTTAAGTGTTGTTGCTGTGTATATATACCTATATAGGTATATATATGTATAGCTTTAAGTTCGGTTTAGTACCTCGCGTACCTCTTACCTTTTACCTACCTATTTCGTTACCCTCGAGATAAGGAGTGAATAATAATAATAATAATAATAATATAGTATTCATTGAAATTTAAATTGAAGTTGAAACAACACGAAACTAAGCGACTTATTATACGTAGGTATGTGTTTTAAATCTATCGACATGGTGATTTTTTTTTTTTCTTACTTTTTGTATACTATTTTTGTTTAACAAAACATCAAATTCAAAAAATAAAAAAAAGATTGTCGGTATAAGATGTATTGTATAACACAAATCGAATGCCTACGAATAATTGACATCTCAACACACGTCACCTCTGTAATACTATAGTTTATTTATAGATTTTAATTTAGCAATATCCAATATATGAATGAATCGAAATTGCCAATAGATACACATATGTATATACACGGATAGAGTCTAGGTATATGTTATAGGTATAGTATAATTGTACCTAAAGCATAACTAGTGAAAGATACCGATTTCCAACTACATGAGGTCTATTTTTATTTAATTTATACACAGAATCAATTATTTTATTATTATTTTTTATTTGTTTTTTTTTTTTTTTTTTTAATTTTTTTACGAACCAGCTGTACTTTTAATATACATATAATGATATAACGACTAGAAAATATTCGAGAAAAATTATATTACATCAATTTTTGTTGTTCATTTATTTTATTTTATTTATTCATTTATTTATTTTTGTTTTTTTTGTGGCACACTTTGTGGACTGTGGAATAATACGGAGAGTCAGGTAACCTACATGTACCCTAATTTTACGAAGTAGTCTCTTTCTCTCTCAGCTGCGAGATGGTTTGACGTGAGTGGTGGTAACGACTATCAGAGACTTTTTCCGGACTTCTAGGAGTAGGTGTATATATATACACACCTATGTATATACTTATGTATATATAGAAGTAAAACGGAGGTATATATATATATATATTTCTTTCTCGCGTTCATGAGTCAGAATCCGCGGAAGTTGTAAGTTGCTTCATGACGATGACGTGTAGTGCCTAGTAGACCTTTGGCGCAAGGAATTTAAACGTAAATTTGTTTTTTTGTCAACTTTGATAATTTATATGCGATAAATTTTCAAATTAATCTAAATTCTAGATTACGAAGAATCATATTATTTTTTTTCTCCTGTGTATCCATAATTTTTATTTTTAAACTTATTATAACAATGAGAATTATTGATTGATTATTATATATCGAAGGATGAAAAATAAGACGAGGCAATTTTAATGTTAGCATATATTATCGCAAGTCCTGTTGCAGATGATGTTCCTTAAGATGTTTTATGTATATTTATATAGGTATACCTTACCTAATACCTGTATACTTATTTCAACACTATACAATATCCCGTAGCAGTTTATCGATTCGAGCCTAAATTTAGGCCGCTTATTACTGAACAAAGTATATAGATGATATTAATTTATGGAGGAAAGTAAAAGAAAAGAAAGAGAATCTAAAAACTGTAGAAAAGATAAAGCTAGCGAATATCAGTTTTCTCTGTTCGTTTGAAAAGATTTTTTTTTTTTTTTTTTTGAATAATATCTTCCATTACTTTTTCTAGAAAATGCATTTCTTCAAATTTAATAAATCGTTAATGTAAGAGATCGAGAATTTTCTACGACATATATACTCATTATACACATAGGAAGTATAGCTATGTATTGCTTGAAGAATAAAGATTTTCACGCTCGTTAACCTCCTGGGACTCGCTGCGGCGAGCTTTAAATCTCGAATAAAACCCTTAGCAGCAAGCTTTGACCATTAACGAGAACACAGAATCAGTCCTTTATTCAGTTGACATAACCCGCAGCAAACGAGGCCTTTGAAGTTCTTGCGTCTCGCCTAATGTACCTCTACCTGTCTTACGTTACACCCGCGTATAAGAATGATTATTTTTTATCCTATCGGTATTTCTTTTCTTTTCTTTTCTTATCTTTTCTTTTCTTGTTACTCTCTTCTCTCCAAAATAAATAAATAAATAGCCAGACTCTTTTTTATCAAAAACCTTTTTTTTTTCGATTATTTCAACATCCATATCATCAAATCGAAATTAAATCTCAATATGTATACAACGAACAGACAGACGATCAAACAAGCGAACGAAAACCACCCTCAATCTCTTTCGTTACGTTTGGTTTGATTCGAGACTTCTTTCAGAACATATTTTGCCTAATCTTTTTTTTCTGTTTGTTTTATTTATTTATTTTTTTTTTTTCTATTTTTTTATATTGCCAGAATTTTCTATAAGTGTAATACATGTACATGCAGCATATACATACATTTGTATATGATAGTTACGTAATTTTAAACTATTTTTATCGTCTCAACGACGACGCGACGAAATTCTCTTCTCTTCTCTTCTCTTCTCTTCTCGCTGTCTCTCTCGGGCAGGTGCCGCGCGCTATGTCAGGCGGGGGAGCAAGTTTAGTAGCGGGGAGTTTACGGGTGCTGCAGGGTCTTGCGCGCGCAATAGCGGATCAATATTTCATTTCACCCTCGCCAAACTGCGCTTTTCCTTACCCTATACATACCGAGCGCCGCCGCGGATGGATACACGCACATGATATATCGGAACCTTATATACCCCTGTATCTATATATCTATGCCTTATACTTATACGCGCATGTCCGCGTCTTGTATAATATGTATCATAAAACCAATGCGGTCGCAGGTGTTATTCGACAAGCAATGATTTTTCTTTTATTTTTTTATTTTTCTTTTAACTTACCATTTAACGCGAAAATTATTCCCTATTTTAATTTTTCATACAATCGATGTCAAATTCTTATTTTCTTCTCAGCTTCAAATGTAAAAAAAAAAAAAAAAAAAATATCAATATTTACTGATAATTTTTTAATCTATGTATCATTATTTTTATCATTATGCGGTTTTTATTACATTAACAGGATATACGTACTGTATAGAGTTGCGGTTTAGTATAATGACATTCTCTCTACGTATTTTCTGATTCACTATTCTCAAGTAATTTTATCATGATCATAAAATGAGTATAGATACAGCTATGTCTGTTTTCTTTTTTATTTATTTTTTATCTATAATTGTTCTTCAATTTTTATGATATATAATAGTATAAATTTAACTTGATTACCTTAAATTTTTTTTTTTTTGTACGTTTAAAACATCGCAAGGCATGATTATATCTATATCACGTGTTCAAGTGTCAGTGTCAGGGCAACTCTCGTCTTTGACCTTAATCTGTTTGATCCGATATTACAAAGTACTAAGTTCTGAGCAAGTAGGGCCTAACGCGTGGTATGACGCATGTAACCCATTATACTAATACGACTTTCTCTTAATAAATCTTATGAACAAAAAAAATAAATTAAAAAAAATAATTGCTGTAGGTATATTAATGCGTGATTTTTTTTTTTTTAATTTATATCGATTGTTCTTATTATTTTCATTTATATGTATTTTCGATAACAAAAGATTTCTAGAAATTACACGAGATGGAACAAACAAACGAGTTACATGCGCTGAAACGTAATTAAACGTATTTTAAAAACTCCTCAAACGGTTGTTTGCTATTCGTCACTCATATGACCGCGACATGTTTATTTAAAGAAACGAACGCGCGACTGTAATATACAGTACCTATATACATCTACAGTATATAGCAAGTAAATACCTATAAGTTAATCGAATTATTAATATTCCGTTAACTATTTGTTCAAAGAAAATACCGAGGCACGTTCCAACGTTTTAAATTTAATAATAATAATAACGATTACAACTCGTTGAAATATATTTCCGATTTTTCATTTACTCCATTATACATAGGTGTGGTGTATGTATGTAAAGCTATGAATAGCTATGTATTACAAAGTTTCGAAAATGGAGTTCAATTTCCTTTCATGAATTTCGATCTACCCTCGAGAGTTCAGTTTAGCTCTTTACCTCTCCCTCCTGCAGATCTGCGATTTCTTTGAGTAAAATTTTCGTCCTACCAACCTTTCCTCAATATACCTCAAAGCCCTTTCACGGTTCACTTAATAACACCGTAGCTTTCCAAGAATATTTTTATATATATAAATATATATAAGGCATTCAATTTGATCGAAATATATATTCTACCCACATAATATTAATAATAACAATAATAACAAAATATTTAATAAAGGAATCGAAAAATATTTATTCGTATTGAAAAATAACGAAAATAAATTCAGGTATTGTTTTTACTCCCGATTTCAGGGATGTGGATAGTGTTGCATACCCTAAGGCGCAGCAGGAGAGTCATAGATTTCGAAAGAACAGTGAGAGGGAGAGAAAGAAAGAAAGAAAAGAAAAGAAAAGAAAAGATAAAAGAAAATTATATTTATAAAAGTTAAATTTAGGATAAGAATATGAAATTATAAAGGATAAAGAAAATGTAATGGAATGAAATAAAAATTAAATAATAAGAACAAAGCGTGCGATATATAACGGGGTGGGGGGCACCGCGTGTTGTAGTTTTCTCTCATTTGCCCCCGGGACACCACATACAATATTCGTATACGTTGTAAGATCGTACGGCGTGCCGGTGGCCCCACCCAGGTCGGCTGCCGCCATGGTAGTGACGATCAATACTTTGTTACCGGGCGTCGTGTGGCGGAAATAGCCGAGTATGATTCGAGGGCGAACGATGATAACCGATGAAAACCGAGGCCCGGTCCGAACCTGGCCGACTATTGGAACGGTCTCAGTCGTTGTGCGGGAGTGGTCCACGAGTGATGTGTGGTGTAAAGTGTGACTGACGTATAAAAAAAAAAAAAAAAAAAGACAAGACGTAGTAGTTTCAGATTTATTCGGAGTATTTACGTACTCGATTATTTATTATTCTGAAACCTTTACACATAGGAATAAATATCTCATCTAGTCAGCCACGTTATTTCTCCCTCCCCCGCCCCCTACGTTGCCAAATTCGGTGTACCAGCGGCACCAGTGTATTTATTTATATTTATTGTACAAAAGACTGTTTAAATAGGTAGGTCTCACCACTCGACGCATTCATTTTCTATTACTATAACTATAAAATAATTCTATCTATTTAATCTACCTATACGTATGGTTAGTTACGTGACAATCATCTAACCTCGTCTATTTTAACTTCTCGTCATCGAATGGCCCATATAAAATAAAAAAGAAAAAAAATTAAAAATTGATAATGGCATATATGTATATGTTAATTTCAATATTTTAATACATATGAAATAATAAAGAAAAGGGATTACATGAAAAATTTTGTACCGATTCCAAGATTCCAAGATCAATAATTTCGTAAAATTATTTCTTGCTTTATATTTCTTAAAGGATATAAAAATCTCGCGCGCCGGTCGGTCACCGCTATCGATCGATTCATATCACACCACGGGGTACACCGCACTGCTAAAAGTGCCAAATCCGCATTGCTGTAAGATTATTGAATATTTATTAGTAATGTAACCTCAAATTTATACGCCGATTATTATCAAGTATTTGAATTTAGTATAACTGTTAGTCGAAAATATATTACGGGATTTGAAACACTTTGAATGATTTAGAATCATGTATTACACGCGGCCGGGAATAGTTTCATAACCTAAAAACCCTGATTTTTAATTTTTAATTTTTTTTTTTCTGGATCGAAATTGTTTCAAATTAAACTACATATATTTAATACTGATAATTGATCTAGATCTCTTAACTTAGTCGACTCGTAATATTACTTTTCAATTCTATGAATAATGAATAACAATCGTAACAATTAAGATTAATTTTCATTATAATTAGAGTGTAATATATTTCGCCGGTATAATGTATAAGCAAAGGCAAAGCACTCGGCTCTATAACTCAGGCACGCCACGGGTGTACGTACGTATGTATATATATATATGTATGTATAACGTAAAGCGACGTCGTATAGAAAGCTTATCATACTATTTATCAACTAGAACGAACGTGCGTCTTTGAGAGAATAAAATATGGTCTGATAAATGCAAGATATACCTTATGTACTGTAACCCCCTACGTGTATATATGTATAGACTACATATATACTCGGGAGGAGAAATAACTGATAAAATTCTATCTTTTTATCGTATACTTATATACCTATATGTACAGTACAGTATATACATACGCCATTCGTCGATCTTACGTATATATGTACGTATTATTGCTAAAGCGTTACTGCAGCAAACTGAGTCTGTATATCATATGTATACCTGTATATACATAAGAAAAAAGAAGTACATATATATATTATGAGTATATATTTTATACATTTACTATTACTGCGCCCGTCGTCTACCGTCAGTCTCAGCAATCCAATTTCAACCGGATTCCCGGGTTATATCGATCGATGTGTCTCTCGTTCATGACGAACCACCAACGCGAAATTTACAGACATGATGGCCGGGGAGAGCGGGTGACGCAACGAAATAAGAGGGGAAAGAAAGGAGGGAGATCTTATTGTTTAATTATTTTAATTACCAGATTCAATATATATATTTTATATACTGTATTAAGAAGAGAATGAATCGATCTGCTCAACTCTCCCGTCTATCTAAATCGATGTGTGCATTTAAATTCGTTAATAAAAAAAGAATAAGAAATCGACTGTAGATCTTTTGACGGGATTTATTACTATGAGAATATGATTGAGGTTGAATGATAAAATTTTACTATATGTATGGTCATGTAAAACAAAAATTAAAAGGTAAAAAAAAGTAGGGTTTGGGGAAATTACAAAATTCTATGTACTGTTGTCGATTAGTTTTTTTTTTTTTTTTTAATTCCATTTTTTTAATACTACGATCCTCTCCCGTTTACGCGAAATCGAACTGTAAACCGGAAGCGTATGAATCAACCGGAAATCAGGTTTTACCATGCGGCTCCTCTCTGCTCTAGGCTATCTGATCATCTTCTCTTCTCTTGTCGCAGCTGTTGCTACTGCGGGGTTAGGCTATTTTATAGCAAAAGACATGCGACTTTATACGAATGAACGCGTTATATAAAAAATTATAAAAAAACAAAATTCAAAGGAAATGAAAGACAGAAAGAAAGGAAAAAACCAAAATTAAAGATAATTTACGATTAGACGAATTCTGGGATTATGACTTTCTAAATTACGCAACCTCGGATATTTTCGTAATTATTCGTTTATCGTTATAGTATACATATATTATGTATGTATGTATATGTATAGTTTTTGTTGGAAAGAGAATAATAAGTTACGTCATGGTCGTAGAAGATTTGACCTTCGCCTACGACAAGCCATATTTTGTCATTTTTATCGAGTTATTTATTTAATCTAAGTTCAAGTATATCGAGTATAATTACATAATTCAATTTTAGTATTAAATCGAATCATCTAATGCCAAGCGATTTATATAAATTCGAACAATTGATATCGTGTCTTTTTTTTTTAATAGAATAAAAATTCTGCGATATTGTGATACGGTCGTAACTTCGAACATGCGATTCCAATGATTATTCATATCGATTTATCGATCTATTAATAAATTACGTCTTCGTTTGATAAAAAAAAAAAAAATATCGAAAGCTTTGGAAGAAGCAAAATTGATCAATTGTAGTATAAACTAAATAAAAAGAAAGAGAGAGAAAAAAAAAGAAATGGTATAATAATCACCAATGTATTGCGGCGTTTTCTTCCATTAATAAAAGAAGAGAGAAGAATAAACTTTTTATTTTGTCTCGAATCGATATGAAACTAAGGAGGGGTCGTTTGAGGTCGTTGATTACTATTTTTTTTTTTTTTTTTTTACATAACATAAAACTGCACCAGCATACATTGCACTCGTGTATAATAACAATATCGATACTGATTGGTTCTCTGCTGCCCATTGTCACAGATATACTCCCTTTGTTATAAATATTTTAAATAATAATTACTCTCCTCGATGTCTGTACGATCGACATTCAAAGCTATTCTCTAATCAATAATTAAATGCGCGCACACACGTAACAAAATTCATAAATAATATATATCGAAGAAAAAAAACTCTCCCTTTTTTCTATTTTGTTTGTCATTTTATACATGCAAATTCCGAAGACTGGTCGAAACTCAAGTCGATTTTGAAGCCAAATTCTAAAAAAAAAAAAAAAAAAAAAATTCACTTTCTTTATACGTGCCATTATTCTCGTGAATATATCTTTCTTTTTGTCGTCAAAATCGAAAGGTACACCCTGTATATGATTTGGGTTCAGCTAACACCTGGTAGACCCTAAAGTATATTTAGTCTCTCGACCATATTTCGTCTTTAAGCAGGCAACAAATCATAGGAATGCACCTGGCCTATTCTTCAGGGTCTTTCAGTACAATATCTCTTTTTCTATCCGTCTATCTATCTCTTTCCGACTGTTAGTCAGACAGAGGATAATCCTCAAAAAGGACAACACAAAAGTAAAAATTAAGGCATCAATATCTGAAATGTTATTTTTATTATTATGTTTTTTTCTTATCTTTTATTGTTGATAGAAAAGAATTTTTTACACTTCAATTCTCAACATTCTTTAAAAAAAAAAAAACAAAAAAAAACTTCTCTCTGGGCACTAAAGACTAAATTCTTTAGAAAAGGGACTAAACTCTCATCTATTTTAGTCTCCAAATTTATTTTTATCATACCCCCGGGCTACTCAGGGTAGTTTTATTTCTTTTATTTTTTTTCCAAAGTGGAATATAGCCAGAAATAAAAGTAGTTTGAAAACTTTAAAGTTTGCATCGCTGGAAGCATTGGCTGAAAAATTATCTATTATGTAGTTAAAAGATTGAGCTGTTTTATTTGTTTATTTCGATTTTTTAAATTTATAATTTTTTCTTTTCAATTTTTACAGCCGACACAATGTCCGTGGACAAGGAGGAACTGGTGCAGCGCGCAAAGCTCGCCGAACAGGCAGAGAGGTACGACGATATGGCAGCAGCGATGAAGGCTGTGACTGAAACTGGAGTCGAGTTATCGAATGAGGAGAGGAACCTCCTCTCCGTAGCCTATAAGAACGTTGTTGGGGCGCGGCGTAGCTCGTGGCGAGTAATTTCCTCAATTGAGCAGAAGACAGAGGGCTCAGAACGCAAACAACAGATGGCCAAGGAGTACAGGGAAAAGGTTGAAAAGGAACTACGCGAAATATGCTACGACGTTCTGGTAACTATCAATCCCGAGCTGGCAGTCCCTCTAATAGATCCCATTAAAAATTTAAGAATTTTGGTTTTTGGAAATTGCAAATCCGGATTTAATAGATTATTTTCATTCCCAGTTTTTCAGTAACTCAAATTCCAGTCTGGAATTAATGAAATGTTTTGTAAAAGAAGCTTTCAATGGCTCGCTTGAAAACTACACCTTTTTAGCTACCTGTGGTGACCCCAATTGTCCACCTTGGGTTTTACAGGATTTAGAAAGATCTAAAGCGTCTAATGTTACACAGGGATCACTTACCGTAGTCATTTATATCATACACCTACCTAGGCACATGTTTAAAACATAATTTGACACAGATCCTCCTTCACACAGAGGAATATCAAAGTCTGTTATTATTATTATATTTATTTATTTTATTTTTTATTTTCTCTGTTAAAGTTTCATTACCAATAATAACAGTAATTAATTAAACACACCTTAATGTCTTCTGGTTGGACGGATAATTATCAATAGCGACTCGCAACTTTGTTAAATGGCTTTGGCCCATCTAGGCGTGGCACTTCCGCTTTAAAACTCTAAATTTCTAAACTCCAGAAATTGTTTACAGAGCTATAATCATGCCCATCCTTTAGCCGATACTTACTATATTTGTGTGGTAAAAAGTCTTTTGTTTAACATGTAATGCATAGTTTGCACAGATTAGACTTTGTAATAGTAGTTTTTAGTTTCAAGATACCAAAGGTGGCATAAAATTGTCTCAATATTTAAAGTTATTCAGTCTTTTGTCATTAATGGGATCAGGCTGTTTAGTTTGATATTATAATAGCCTTTAGTTGAATATGTAACTTAGGGAGATGGTGTCGCTATGTTGCAGGGACTCCTGGACAAGTACCTGATCCCCAAGGCCAGCAATCCCGAGAGTAAAGTATTCTACCTAAAGATGAAGGGTGATTACTACAGGTATCTCGCAGAGGTAGCCACCGGAGAAACCAGGAACAGTAAGTATTGATTTTTGTTGATTTAATTATTCCTTGATATGGTTTAATTAACAAATTTTGGGACTCGGTTTCAACACCGCATCGTTAGCATAAATATTCTCTAGTCTTATTATAACAACGTAAAATCAGTTTATAAATTTTTTTTTTTTCTTTTTTCTTTTTAAGTAAAATTGATTATACAAAGATATTTATTCAATATTTTCTAATGAATTCATGAATTCGTTGATGCAGAGTCTAATATATTGTAAATATGCAATTGATAGTCGATAAGGAAGATAATTTTGACGAATATTTTAGGAAAGTTTGAATTATTGATTATTATAATGTTTAGTGAGAGTGATTATTTGTTCATTTATATGGATTTAAAAAAAAAAAAAAAAAAAAAAAAAAAAAAACTGGATGTGCATGGGGTGTTGAAAGTATAGTTAAAGAATAATCAATTCTCCCTACTACAAAATAAGCTGTGGTAGACGACAGCCAGAAGGCGTATCAAGACGCGTTTGAAATCAGCAAGTCCAAGATGCAGCCAACTCACCCCATCAGGCTGGGTCTCGCCCTCAACTTCTCGGTCTTCTATTACGAGATCCTGAACTCTCCAGACAAGGCCTGCCAACTGGCCAAACAGGTACAGATATTCCTGCCCTCCGTCCCCAGTGTCCAACCCATTTTTGCACAGGTTTATTTAAAGAAGGTGGCGGGAGAGACACTCGGTGATGGATATGGTCGCTGCTTGCTGGTGGAGACATTGCTGATCATTGTTGCTTTAGTTTAATAATCAGTTTTTCTTCTTCTTATACTTTGGTTTTTACAGATTTTTTTTTTCTTCACGAATTTAAACAGAGATTTCAGGTTTTGTTTTTTGTTTCGTATTTTTTCTTCGTTTTTTTTTCTTAGGAAAAGGCATAAAAATTATCAACTGAAATCTCTGTCTTACAGTTCCCTCTATCTCTCGTTACTTGAAAACTATTCTGGTTTTTATTTTTTTAATTTTTTTTTCTTGCTTTTTCTTTCGTAACTGAGTAAATCAACAGAGAGTAACGTGCATCGGAGTCGAACGAACGCGAATAAGTATTTTTTTTAAATCAATGGTGGCTGGTTTGCGTTACAGCGGTCGTGGAAGACTCCCAAAAGGCATACCAGGAAGCGTTTGACATAGCCAAGGCCAAAATGCAGCCCACGCATCCAATCAGGCTTGGGCTCGCTCTCAACTTCTCCGTTTTCTATTATGAAATTATAAACTCCCCAGCCAGAGCTTGCCACTTGGCTAAGCAGGTCAGATTAATAGGTTTTCTGCTTGGAGTTGAAAAATTACATATTTTCCTTCTTCTATTTTTTGTTTTTTTATTATTGTTTCTTATTTTTTCTTTTTCTTTTTTCTTCGAATTCTCTACAACAATTAAACATAATTAAATTAAAAAAAACTGCTGGGTAATTTATTTCTATTTTCTTTTGTCTACAAAAAATCAATCGATTTTCTTTTAAAATTAGTAAAAGCTAGAATCTTGATTCACGAATATTAAATTTGATTCTATTTTTAATAATGAATTAAAATTCAGCAGTAGTTCTGTTATTGGTAATAAGTATATCTTAATGTTTAACAGCAACTAGTATTGTTCCAAATAAAATGAAATGATATTTATATTGTTTATTTGACTAACGCAGGCTATTAAATAGTCTCAAAGTAGCGTGTTTTTCTCTTTTTATCTCTTCAAACACTTAACTAATTAATATTATAAAAATTATTATTCACACTTTCTGTTTTATTAAACTAAACTAATCACGATAGAATGACCGATGCCATTTTATATTATGTATTTTTGCCAACGAATGTTCAGGTGTGATGTCTCCACTGTGCTACTAATGATTGTGTGCCATATTCTAACCAGTAATTTGTTCAATAATACGATCTGAGTGTTTATATTATTATTTATCATATTTATTGACTAGTATTTAATGTCTTTTATTTTTATTTATTTATTTTATGTTTTCTTTTATTCAATTGCCACTAATCCTACCAAATGATGCCATCCCATTGTCTGTTGGTTTCTAACGTGGCGGATATAAAATTTATTCAATCATATATACCGTACTTTATCTAGTTCCATTATTATATGGTTCTTATTAGTACTGAAATCTGACAATGAGTCAATATTAGGTAAAATTTTTTTTTACCATTTCAAGTTTTATTCTTTATTTTTTCTAATTCAAAATCAATACAAAGAATCTTGTCTATTCATTAGCATGTTCAATTATATAATTAACAGACTATTAGATTTTTGGATTATATATTTATATCTATAATTGAGTATCCAACGTCGATTAGTGAGAAAAGTTTTAAAAATATTTCATTGCTTTCTTTCGTTTGTAATTTTCCAAGAGAAAATGATAATTGTCTGACGTTAGATACTCTTGTGCTTTATTTATGCGATTATTATTTCCTTTGAGTAGAGAAAGAAATAATATTTATACATTTTTTTCTAGGCATTCGACGATGCGATCGCGGAGCTGGACACATTGAACGAGGACAGCTACAAAGACTCTACGCTTATTATGCAGCTGTTGCGTGATAACCTTACTCTGTGGACAAGCGACACGCAGAACGAAGGGGATGAACCACAGGAGGGAGGCGATAACTAACCCCCCTAATTTAAGTCCTAACTCCTTCTAATATAAAAAACAAACAAAAAAAGAAAAAAAAAAAGAAAAGAAAAAAAACAACAACAACATCCTATTCTATCGTCCCCCGAATTCCCATATCCCACTGTCCCTCTTCGCCCTCGCGTACCCCCCCCCCCCCCCCCCCTCCCCCTCCATATAGAAAAACAAACTCCCTAAACAACCCTCCTTAAAACTCCTAAGAAAGCCAACTTGTCTTTATAAAAATACGTTCCGAAGGCTACGCGTGGTATAAAATTGTTAAATCTCGACATTTGTGTTTTACAAAACCAACATTTAAGATTAATTGTCGAGGGTAAAACCCTGTTTTAATAAAAACAGATAATAAAAATAAAAAAGAAAAAAAAAAAAAAAAAAACAAGAATAACTTTTCATTATGAAATAAAGATTCTTAACGAAATATTGTATTGATGCTAGATTTTATTGTCTAGTAGATAGAACAGAAGTGAGAGCGAGAGAGCGGGAGAGAAAGAGAGAAAGAGAGAAAGCGAGAGAGAAAGAGAAAGAATTAATCGTAGTAGTCGAAATTTGAAAATTTCAACCACGCGTATAATAGTATGGAGAGCGAAGGATTATACAAAAAAATATAATGAAAACAAAAACAAACATCCACAGACGTCCCAAAGAAGGCAAAAAAACAAAAAATATATAAATAAAAGAAATAATTAAAAAAAAAAAAAAAAAATAGACAAGAATAATTGCACATGTGTTTCAAAAACAAACAAAAACGAAAAAAAAAAAAAAAAAATTTAATAAACGAATCTTATTGATTATGTCAGGGAAAAAAAAAATAATAACGAGTGGTTTACAAAGCGATCGTAAGAAAGAATAAAGAAGAAGCAGAATATAATAATTGTGTTTGGTAAAAAAGAAAAATGTTAAGCAAAAAGCAGAAGCGAAGGAAAAAAAAAAATTAATATCTTAATTGAAATGGCAAATGAAATGGTAATGTTTTTTTTTTCTTTTTTTTTTTTTTTGATTTTGTCGAGAAGAATTAGAACTAATTGTCAAAATGATATTGCTATTCAAATTTTGTGAATTACCAACTAAACGAAGAAAAAAAAAAAAAAAATAACGCTAAAAGAAGAAAAATCATTGATACATTATATACCCAGTTGTCATTTAAAATGAAATTTCACATTGTCTAGCAAATACGATATTATTATATTAAAGAAAAAATAAAAATAAATGAATTAAAAAAAAAAGTATAAAAGAAAAAAAATCAATAATAATAATGGAGAAGAAAACACACATACACACACACATACGCATATGCAGGAGGAGAAAGGAGAATAAATAATATACATTTATTAAGTTATTCAGTTCAGTAATGAGAGAAGAGATAACAACATCAACAACAACAATAATCAACAGAAACAACGTCGGTGGTAACTTAATTTCATCTTTATTAATACATTATTCTCATATTTTTAACAATTCATTATCAAAAGCTGCGCTGCTATTGCTGCTGCTGCTGCTGTTGCTATTATTATTACTACTACTACTACTTCATTCGCTGTATACCATATATCTATCTATATTATTACTACACTACATAGATATTTGCCTGTGGGAATAAGAAAAAAAAAATTAATAACAATATTATTATTAATAATATTCGTAACAATTATGATTTCGTGAAGAATCCGAAACACATAACATTAAGAAGAAGAGCGTAAATAATACAAATTATAAAAGAGGCATGTTCTTGAAGTTTTTTTTTTTTTTTTTGTTTTTATTTGTTTTTGCTTATCAAATCATAGCTCTGGTTGTCGTGTGGATTGCTCGAGCCTGCG
Organism: Macrophya annulata; assembly: GCA_963924015.1. Classification (NCBI taxonomy): domain Eukaryota; kingdom Metazoa; phylum Arthropoda; class Insecta; order Hymenoptera; family Tenthredinidae; genus Macrophya; species Macrophya annulata. The sequence continues at coordinate 2,772,610 of OZ001263.1, forward strand.
TAGAAAAGAAAGAAAGAAAAAAAGAAAGAAAGATAGGGAAAACATACATAAAAGTACATGTTTTATATTACCGATACCCTTGCCCTTGCTCTGCTATCCCACCCTACTGCCCAACTTCAATTGCTACCCCTTTAACCCGACCCCGAAAAGACTTTTTCCCTTTTCCCATACCCCGAGTCCAAAAAAAAAATAATGAAAATAAATAAAAATAATGAAAAAAAAAAAAAAATCATAAAAATGAGAAAAAAAAACCTCTTTATATATTATATATCATAATATATATATGATGCCAGAGATGTTTACTACTACATAATAATTCATGTTGAGGTCGGAAAAAAGAAAAAAACAAAAAAAAAAAACAAATTGTATGTGTATATTTTTGTTGTGCGATCCTTTTCTTGGTAATAACATAATAACTTTGGTCGGACCTACATAATTATGCGAGACTCTGAAGAAGTGAAAAGACAAAGAAAAAAAAAGAAATATATCAATATTATACAATTGTATTGTATTAAACACATGATAATTCCACTTTCAGAGGAGTAACCCCGTCCCCTCCGTGTACCACATACCACCTAAATACAATCTTTTTATGAATCAATATTTTATTGAATGAATATACATGAATTTATAAAGTAAGAAGAAAGAAAGAAAGAAATAAAAACACGCATATACATTTATATACATATATAGATATGTTGTAAAGATACTGTAAATGAAAGGTACGGGAATAATAACAAAACTATACACACCGTGTTAATATGAAAAGAAAATAAAAACAATTAAAAAAGTAAAAACCCTTTTTCGGCGATGATGGCTAGTTTATAAATATTTAATAATTAATGGTGGAAATAAAGTAATGAAGAGAATAAAGAAAAGAAGTGAAAATAATTAAATGAAACAACCAGAAAGAAAGAAAAAAAAAAGAACGAAAAGACAAGAAAAGCAAAAAGTAATAAGACACGCATAATATCTTTTCAAAGAAAGTAAAAATCAATGAATAAAGATGAAAGAACAAAGAATAGAAAAAGAAAAAAAAATCAGTCAATCAATTCATATACACACGTTGTCATTACAATCTAACTTGAACTGATTTCGAAAGATATCTATTTTTTCGTATATATATTACAGATACAAAGTAATTGATATATACGTTTTGGGTAAACGTGTTGCTGTCGTGTTGGTATTATCGATGTATCGGTGTCTGTCGTCGCAACAAAACAAAACATACAACAAAACATAAAATAATATAACGTAAAGTCTCGATCTCAATCGTGGTGTTCCACACATTGTATACCAATCAAAAAAAACGATGATAATTGAATTCATTGTCCTTACCAATCACAGGATCCAAAACAATCTGCTAATTATTAAATACGTTAAATATATCTTTTTTTTATCGCTGATATATATTTGTTGCTCAATCGAATACGAGAGTTTTATAAGCAATCCAGGGGTCCGCTGGGTGAGAATTAAGGTACAGAATAAATCACAGTAATTAGAAAAAAAAAAAGATTACAATTTTTTTAATCAATCATCTATCTTAAAGGCTTAATCTCGCTCAGCAGGCCCTAATATTTGTATTTCCCTATTTCCCCAACTATTATTAAAACCCTTTCATTGTCTCAAGAAAAGATAAGAGCGAAAGTAAGAAAGATAGAAAGAAGAAAAAAAAAACGCAAACCAAACACGTTTTTACTCACGCATGTTGTACTCATGATGTGTTTTTTTATTCTTTGGATTAGAAACTTTTCCAGAATCAATTTTATATACTCTTTTTTTTTCTCAATATTTCTTTTTTTCTTCAATATTCTTTGTCTTCGTTTTCGCTGCCTTATTATTATTATTCTTATTATTATTCCTCTTATTCTTCTTATTCTTCTTCTTTTTCTAAATAGAATTTGAGAGTCTGATCCAGAAAAAAAAGAAAAGTTTTATAATTATTTCAAACGAGAACCAGAGAAAGCTATTGTCAAATTAATCACCGATTGGTGTATGTTGTAACTTCTTAGCTGCTTCCTTCCCTGCCCACGCCCTCGCCCTCCCTTCGTCCAACAATTTCAACTATCCTCCTATTTTAAAACTCCTCCGATTAGAAGAAAAAAAAAAAAAAACTACTACTAATTACTACTACTACATAATAATAATATTAATAATAATAATAATAATAAACTATTATTATTAATTAACACGCCATTTTTACCCACTTCACCATACGCAAAAAAAAAAAAAAAAAAAAAAAAAAAAAAAAAAAAAACCACCACCACCACCACCACTCTTTGTCCTGAATTACGTTGTTCTATTTGTATTTATCATCATCCATCGTAATTGTAAATTATAATTATTATAAACGTTTACACGAAATAATAAATTCTGATAAAATGTCTGAAAAAACCATATGAACGCTATTTATATTGCTTTTGAGGCCATTATCACAATTTTTCTCCAATTAATTTACCGTATTTAAAATAAGTTTTAATAATTGAACAAAAAAATAAATAAATAAAATAAGAAAAAACAGCAGTTTAAACTAAATTCGAAATTTAAATGTCATAGACATAGTTTTATTTGTATTTTCATTTTTATATTAAAAAAAAAAAAAAACACCAATGAGTGATGCGTAAGATTGTGTGTACATGGAAAAAAAACTGATGGAAGGGCATTGATAATTACTTTTAAAAAAAAATGTAAATCGCTAGATTTCGATAAAAAAAACTAAGATTGTTAGGCTTTTTTTACTTACAATATCTTTTTATTGTTTTATATATTAATTAAAAAATAAGTGTAGACAAATGTTACGAAATATGTTTTGTATATCATTCTTTCTTTTCTACAGTATGCGTTTTTAGTTTACATTATATTTCATTTGATTCTCTTTACAGTTGTTTGAGCCATGAATCTCTACTTAGCAATTGACTCAGCAGTTTTTTGACATCGATTTCATATAATATGAAATAAATCTACTATTCGGTGCTGCGAAGAAGGAAACACTTTCTACAATCATCAGGTAATTTGTCCACTTATACATATTTAAATTATAAACATACTTAATGTCTTTGAATTCAATATTTATTATAATTATAGTCTGATAAAGAACGGTTTCAATCAAATCTCCGATTTATTATTATTCTTATATCTGAGTCAGTCAATTCGTGATGATTTTGACCTTGTGGTCTATTTTCTACATCCTCAATTGCCCCTAAGCGATTATATATATATATATATATATATATATATATATATATATATATATATATATATATATATATATATATATATATATATATATATATATATATATCCTTATGAAGATAACAATGATAATAATAATTTACTAAAAAAAGCAACGAATCTAAAATTACGAATGAATGAATCATGTCCGACGATGATACATGTCTTAAAATTCGACCAATAGATTTCATCACAATCTTTAATATTTTTGCGAATTTAAATTGACTCGTGCTCATCTCTAATTAAAATCATTTTAGGCTTTATCAATATGTATTAAGAATTTTATTTTACGTCAATTGAAACAATGCAAGAACTGTATGCACTAATCGTGAATATAGTTTCGTCAGCTTGCTACACGAGCTATTAATATTTCTATTTTTATACCGATTGTGAGATTTGAATTTAAGTCGATACATTGTTGCGTTTGCCGCGCAGTCTTATGATTCGTCAATTGCCATACCAAGTGGCGCCGTCTATTTTAAATTTTGAAAAGTCGTCTGCTATTCGAAAATTAGGTGGTGGGGATATTTGCACAGCTCTAAGGTCACCTTGAAACGTCCAAACGCCGTGCAGGTGACTTCTGACAGCCGCCCATACGAAGTGGAAGAATATTTTATCGGCTAAAAAGTAAACATTATAAATATCAGAGATAAATTTGAGTGAGTATTAAGTAAGTATTTATTATTTATTTCACGACCGTGACGTGGTATCAATTTTTTTTCATTGCCAAATCGTTTTATTTTAGACCACGTTATGTATGCGACACACATCTAAGACATAGAACGCTATTCAAATTTCGTAACATTGTTCTTATTTTGTTTTCACATAGAAACTAATCATTTTCTTCAACTCAGTTGTTAATCGATTTTAATCCTTTTTCCATAATTTTTTGACACATTTACAAGTATTCGTCTAAATTTCAATTATATATGTTTAAATTAAACAAATATAGGGTTATGTTTTAATATCTACGATAAATTATTTCACAAATCGAGTACATAAATCTCGTCGAATTTTTACGATTCATGAAACGTCAATATAGCTTGACTTTTAGTACTCACAACCTGTCGAAAACCGGAAACGTTAATGCATCATCAAATTCTTTCAACCCTCCTACATCACCATGCGATGATTGTAACTGTAAAGAAGCCTGCAAACATTGTCAAAAAACTGTTGAAAATGATTCTAAAAAATCTGAAAAATTATCAACCAATTATGATAATAATTACCAAACTTCGTCAATCGCAAGACCATCGCAAACCATCAGAAATCCTTCTAGACGTTTAACTTTAGCTGCCACTAAGGCATGTGCTAACTACAAAAAAAGAAATGTGTTTTTTTTTTTAACACCATTTTACAATCAGATCTTTTCAATTTTTATTCATTTCTTATATTTTATTCCCTTAATATATTTGATATAGTTTCCTTGGATTTCTTTTCTTCGTTTTGGAGGCTATACTGACGTGTGGTTTGACGATTGGGACGATATAGATTCAGAACAAGAAAATTTTGATAAAGTGGATTCCTTAGTTAGTTAAAAAAAAGGCGTATTTCTGTTTTTGGTACAGAAATTTGCAATCGTTTGAAGATATTTTCGGAGCTTACTTAATGTGATGCCATCAATTTTTATATAGGTCGTAAAAGTACCATGCAAAAAACGTGTATGTATATTAAAAGAAAGACTGAAATGGATATCTCAAGAAAATTGTACCAAGGCATGGTTTTTTTTGTTGTTGAATTTATAGTTAAAAGAATTGTGATGTAATATTGGATAAATATTTCTGAAAGGTTTTAAATTAACTTGCATAAGTTATTCCAACGGATATAATTATCATATGACCATGTTTGTAAGGCTCATAATGTGTCTATTTATACTGTAATTAATTTGTTTATTTAAATAATTTTTGCAGTCAGTAAGCAAACTATACTTACGCATAATGGAAGAAGAACTTGCAGCACAAAAGTTCATAAAACCCGGTAGTCACAAGGGCAAGGGTATAGCGGTATTCACTAGCGGTGGAGATTCGCAAGGTATTAATGATAATATGGGAAAAATGTGATGAAAACAGTTATACATTATTGATATAAACTTCATTCATATTTAATTTCCCAAGAAATATGCAATTATGTTAAGAACAGCCAACAATTCTTTTTACCACAAAAAAAAATTCTGATGAATAATAATACTGTAGTCATTTTTTCACAGGTATGAATGCAGCGGTACGTGCTGTAGTACGTATGAGCATTTATCTAGGATGCAAGGTATTCTTTATCAAGGAAGGATATCAAGGCATGGTCGACGGAGGCGATAATATTGTCGAAGCTACCTGGTCCTCAGTATCTTGTATAATCCATAAAGTATGTTTTAGATATTTTGAAGTAAATTTTCTCACAAGTTTTATGGATGGATTGTTTATTAAAAAAATTGGGAATTGATGCAGTTTCATAAATAAGTTTTGAACATTGAATGAAGAGATTCAAAATAAAAAATCAGCAAACTAGTTGTAAAAAGTATTTGAAATATTTATACATCGTTTAATCTCTGATTTTTTTATCGAAAATTATGTTACCCAGATATAAATACAGATTTTAATTATTCCAGGGAGGTACAGTAATTGGATCAGCTCGATGCATGGATTTTAAAGAGCGAGCAGGACGACGTAAGGCTGCCAAGAATTTAGTCCAGCGTGGAATTACGAATTTGGTCGTTATCGGAGGTGATGGTTCTTTGACTGGAGCTAATCTATTCAAAGAAGAATGGGCAGAGTTGCTAAAGGAGCTGATAGAATCTGGTATAACTTTGAGATCCAAATAACGATAGAAAATTAATGAAATCCTTTAAAAAAGAAGCCCAAAATTTCAGCAGTTTTACTCCAATTAAAACTCCTCTTTTTTGTAGGTGAGATAACTCCGGAGCAGAGAGACAAGTATCAGCATCTCCACATCGCAGGGATGGTCGGCTCTATTGATAATGACTTTTGCGGAACTGATATGACTATCGGTACAGATTCCGCACTGCATCGTATAATCGAAAGTATAGATGCTATTGTGAGCACAGCATATTCTCATCAGCGTACATTTATAATGGAAGTAATGGGTCGTCATTGCGGGTAAGATTCTGCGTGGTATATGATTAAGAGTTTATTCATTATTCTGAATGATTGTTGATATTGGAATAGGTACCTGGCTATTGTCGGCGCTCTAGCCTCCGAGGCTGACTATGTATTCTTCCCAGAAAGTCCACCCCTTGCTGACTGGCCTGAAAAACTTTGTAGAAAGTTGGAACAGGCACGTTGAATATATATTCACAAAATTTCGACAACAATAAATCTAGATAAATACATCTTTCTTTTTTTTTATTTTTTTTTTTCTTGTACACTAACTCAGCCTGATCTAACGAACGTTTGATGTCCTCGTGTTTAAAGTTGCTATTTTTTTTTTTTTCAATAATAAATTATATTATATTGTCCAACATTTTTAGCTTCCAGATATTTATTCAGCCTAAATGAAAATATATAAACGTTTTTTTTTTTGTTACATGTTTTGTCGCAATATGTATTCTCCAAATTTGACTAGGAGAAGATAAACTTACATAGATACAAAACATTGTCAAATAATAATACAAAACTTACTAATTATGGTCATCATAAACTAGTCAATACGCTAGTTTGCTTTCACATAATTTTCACAGCTAGAGAAATACAATTTTATTTTTTCATTTGTATTTGTATTCGTTATTATTAGTAGGCTCTTTATGATATACTTATCAATAAATCACCACATATCATTTAATAGATGAGTATGGTGATAAGATTAGGCGGTATAAAGCTTGTATAACGTTTTGAATTCCCCCAAAAAAATATCTGTGTCTGCTCGATGTTGCCTCAAATGAGGTTTGACAATGTGATATTACAGTTACCTAGCTCTGGTAGCAGCCATGGCCTCCGAAGCAGACTTTGTCTTCATGCCAGAATGGCCGCCTGAACAAGACTGGCCTAACAAGCTCTGCAAAAAATTATTGCAGGTGTGATTATGGAATTCTTACCTGGTGAAGGATTATATTTTCTTATAATAAAATATACATCTCTGATTTATAACTATTGTATTTAAAAAAAAAATTTAATCATTTATTTTGTCACTGTACAGGTATCATTTTTGTCAATATTTATCTCCTATAAAACAGATATAGACGAGCTTTAAAATTACTATTGAATATCGTCATCATCAATTTACCAGAACATTTATGTATTGTATCTAATTTTGATACTCGCTCGCTTTAAGTCTATCCTTTTAATATAACGTTTTATATTTCACAGATTAAAGCTGAATATACATAGCTAATTTTTAAAGCGCATATAATATAATATTCAAGAATAATAAGTAAACAGCTTTAACTTCTTAAGCTATTTATAAAGCATAATTCATTTCTACTATCCATTGCATTCTATGTCGCGCCATTATTTTCATACATTCATACTGCTGTTGCTGTTACTGCCGCTTATAGTTTATTCGCTTGCCTATTTTGTCATTATTATTGTATTGATCGTTACTGTGTAAAAATAACAAGATTCATCTAAAACGGCGAAAGGACTTGTCCGTTAAAAAAAAATCTATTCTAAATTAATAAATTATACGTTTGTTATAAGCTTTCGTGTCCAAATAAGCTATAAATTTGAATTTTCATTCGAATTAACGATTAATTAACTTTGCATATCAATTAGCTTTATTCATAAATCGGTACAAGTTTGTATCGACAAAAATTTAATATAACACGTTAACGTTCAACAACAATTAATAACATTGTATTAGAATTTAGAAACTCTGTTAACAGAGTTCTGTAGTAAGTACAAATAAATTCATCAACTGATTTTCGGCTAGTAATCAGCTGAAGATATAATTATCAATTTCAAATCTTGTTAAATTTTATAGGAACGTCTCACTGGACAACGTCTTAACATCATAATAGTAGCTGAAGGTGCTGTAGACAGAAACGGAGATCCTATAACAGCTGAAAAAGTTCATAAAGTTGTTGTCGACAATCTCCATCAAGATACGCGAATTACTGTCCTTGGTCATGTGCAAAGAGGAGGAAATCCCTCTGCCTTTGACAGAGTTTTAGTAAGAATTTTTTATGTATATGTATATATGTATATTAAAAAAAAGAATGGTAAATATTGTTCACAAAGAATAAACAAGACTAATCTTTTTCTTTTAATAATCTTGTATAAAAAATTTTAATCAGGGTTGCAGGATGGGTGCTGAAGCAGTAATGGCTCTCATGGAGGCAGAAGGAGACGTAGAAGCCTGCGTAGTAACTTTGGATGGAAATCAGGCCGTCCGTCTTCCTTTGATGGAATGTGTAAGACGTACTAAAGCTGTGGCTGAAGCAATGGCTCAAAAAAATTGGGAGCTTGCTGTTCAACTGCGTGGAAAGTGAGATTTTTTTTTCCTTGTAAATCTTGTTTCTGTAAAACATATCAATGATTCTGACTCTCGGTCCTGTATTCAGATTAAGTCACGTAATTTAATTTCATTGAATTGAATTCATATATTTAATGTTATTTCAGAGGATTTGCTCGCAACTTGGAAACCTACAAAATGTTAACCCGTTTGAAGGCCCCTGCAGAACCAGTCTTGGGCAAAGTAAGATTACGCTTTTATTTTCATATGGATAAAGAATGATTGTATATGTATAAATATGAGCTAGGAATAAGCAGATTTACTTGATTGATAGAAATTAGTGTAACTTCGTTGCTATCTAGGATTGAGTATATGGATAAAACGAATGATTTAAATGTCTTTATATCGCTGCTTTAGGATAATCAAGGCCCTACATTAACTAAGGTAATTTGATAATTAAAGTAGAAGTTCAAAGTTTCTTTCACGCACGTTCATATCACTGCTTGATATAAATTAGACTTTGTTGCGTGACTATTGATTGTATAAATTTATATAAACATTTGTCTATTACATGTCATACAAATAGCAGAACACTATGTGGGGACAAGTAAGTTTTAACTAAACTGTTTCAGGTGTACAAAACATTTATATGTACTCGTTTGATTATACTTTTACCCAAATCCATCAAAGCATGGCTTAGAACTATAGAATCAACAGTTCATCTGATCTTTATATATATATTTTTTCATATAATTCACAGATTTAGTTTTTCTTATTTAAAAACAGTGTTATCTTATCACTTTTTTATAGCATGCGAGTAGTAGCACATACCTATTCAAAGTATGAGAATAGGAAAAAATTTTTTTGTCTTATACAGCACTGCAAGTTTCCAGTTTCAATCTACCGTTTTATCTGTTTTCGAAATAAATCGTCACATCATCGAAAAATTCTTTAATACTAAACAAAGCACGTGCATGATTCTACAAAATTCTTCACATACTTATATCAAATATTCATTTTTTTCAGGATCAATACACTTTAGCTGTCATGCATGTTGGTTCTCCGTCGTGCGGTATGAACGCCGCTGTTCGATCTTTTGTCAGAAATTGTATATACCGTGGAGATAAGGTATGCAAACTTATCTCAATAAATAAAATATATTCATATGAAAATTTGTCAAGGAAATTTATATATAAACATTTTATCCAAAGGTTTACGGTATCTGCGATGGTGTTCCCGGCTTTATGGCTGGTAAACTTAAATTAATGGAATGGCCATCTGTTACTGGCTGGGTAGCACAGGGTGGAGCTTACCTAGGCACCAAGAGAGCCCCGCCAAAGGAGGATCAGCTACCACAGATCGCTCAGAGACTTAAAGAATTTGGAATTCAAGCTTTACTTCTCATTGGTGGATTTGAGGTATGCTTTTTTAAACAAATTTTTTATACATAATTGATTTATAGTTACATTAAAGCAAAATCCAAGATATATTATCAGTTTATTTTAATACAACCAACCCATTTATCTGATAGTAGTAAACCGATTTTTAATTTTTTTATTATTATTATTAAAGGGATACCAAACTTGCTTAACATTCTGCGAGGCCCGAGATAAGTACGACGAATTTAAAATTCCGATCGCTATGATACCTGCAACTATTAGCAACAATGTACCAGGCACAGAGTTTTCTCTTGGATGTGATACTGCGCTTAATGAAATCACTGAGGTGTGTGTTTTTCAATAATAAATTTTTTATAGAATAAAATTTAGAAATTTTAATACTTAAAATTCGTTGTCTTTTACAGATCTGCGATCGTATTCGTCAATCAGCACAGGGAACTAAACGACGAGTATTTATTATCGAAACTATGGGTGGTTATTGCGGCTATTTAGCAACAGTAGCTGGTTTAGCTGGCGGAGCTGACGCAGCGTATATTTTTGAAGAAAAGTTTAATATCAAGGATTTAAATCAAGACGTTGTAGCAATGGCTGCTAAGATGTCTGAGGGTGTTCAAAGAGGATTGATTCTAAGAAACGAAAGTGCTAATCTTAATTACAACACAGATTTTATGCAAAGATTGTTCAGCGAAGAAGGAAAAGGATTATTTAGCTGCAGATCTAACATAATAGGTGATTAAATTTATAATATAATCATAAAAAGTATGCGAATATTTCCAATTTTCTATTAAATATCTGATTTCTTATATTATCATCAATTATTATTTCAATAATACAGGACACATGCAGCAAGGCGGCTCGCCGACACCTTTCGATCGTAATTTGGGTACTAAAATGGGATCTAAAGCTGTTGAATGGTTTACTGAACAGTTAAAGAAGCTGACTAGCCCGGACGGAAAAGTTAACGCAGTTACTCCAGATACTGCAGTTATGCTGGGTATTGTAAGACGCCAATACAGATATACTCCGTTTGCGGAATTGAAGGATATTACAGATTTTGAGTAAGTAGATATTGAGGGAGAGATAATAATCGTAAATTTTATTGTTATTAATGTTTATTTTCTTGTTTATTTAGACATCGTATTCCCACTTATCAATGGTGGATGAAATTGCGTCCGTTGTTGAAAGTATTGGCTAAACACGAATCGACCTATCAAGAAGAAGGTCTTTACATAACTGTGGAAGACATGGATATTGGATCAGACGAACCGTTGCTGTAAATACAACATTTTGAATATATTTTGCGAGGTAAATATACTCCAGGAACCTGCTTAGCAGCTGTGTGTGCGTAATTACAGCTTAGATTAGGTGATATAACTAGGTATTTGATTATGATATAGATAATACAGTTAATTAGATGAGATTTTGGAAGGGTGAAATATTTAACGATATGAAGAAGGGATAAAAAATATGAAAGAAAGGAGAACCAGTTTTCTCTCAAATAACAAATATCGTGATTTGTTGTAATATGAATATTTAAATTGTTAAATTTACTGTATTGTCTATAATATACAATACAGTAATTATTTATAACGATTAATATTATCAGACGTTAGGATAAATTATCACTATGTTATTTAAATTAGTAAGACAAGTTTTTTCGACGAAGTGATTTACACTGGATAAACTTCAAAAAAAAATGAAAATAGAAATAATCATGCTGATTATTAGCTTTTGTTCCTTTTTCATATTCGTAACTACGTACGATCGGTATATTAATAATATTTATTTTACTATTCACTATTAAGTTATCGATGCGATCTTGTCATTGGCGAAAAACAAAATAATAATAATAATAATAATAATAATAATTGGCTAATATACGGAATGATAACATTGAATATTGCCTCTCATAGAATATTATTATATACACTATGTGTATAGAATGTATGTAATATTTTAACGGTTGTATTGATATGCGAATTCAATTTGAGTGGGTTGATTTATAAAATTATGAAAAACAAAAAAAAAAAAAGTAATAATACTAATTAATATTTTAAGAAAATCATTCGAAATACAAGTTTAATCTCAGGTAAGATAATAGGTACAAATACAGTACCTGAAATGAAAAAAAAAAAGGTATGGTATAAATTAGGAAATTATATAAAAAAGAAAAAAATAATTAAATTGGATAAATTTAAAGTAAAGATTAAAAAAAAAAAATTAAAAATTAAAAATTAAAAATTAAATAGTAAAATCGTTTATCAAATTAATGTTAAATTAAAGTATATAATACATATATCTATTCGGCCAAAAATCAGAATATATAATGTCTTTGTTACGATTGATGATAAGAAAATTGGCAAATTAAGATACGAATAAATAAATTTTGCAAATTGTTTTTTTTTTTTTTTTATCTCTTGGACTCGGATAATAATCAATGAGAGATATTATAGGACAGACATTACCTATGTATAAATAAATATTTAAATGTGAATTGATGGAAAGAATTAGAAAGAATGTAAAAACAAAATAGATAAAAATTAATGAAAAAGAACAAAAAAAAAAACAAATTTAAGATCGTATGACGTACCTATTGGATAAAATATTTTTCTTGGCTAAACTTTGTGGTCTAACGTACGTATGGTATAGGATTAATAAAGATAAGGAAAAAAAATGAAAAAATGAAAAAATGAAAAAAAAAAAAAAAAGTTTTGTGGCACTTTCAGTTAGGGAAGAATTTTGTCGTTCAGTTACGCGTTATTCAAAGCTATCTAAAAGCTATTTGGAAAAATATACTCGTCTACCTCAAAAGATAATTTGTAATCGTAGTTGGCTCTTTGAAAGTCAACTTGAGTCGGTGTCGGTTGCATGTAATGTTTAAAGAAAGTAAATAAAAAAAAATTTGCTAAAACTTAAGGCTTATACGACCACAAAGATATTTAGATTTAAATTCATTTTTCATTGGTATTAATATTTACAATGCGTAATAAAATTACGCTAACCAAAATTAATAATACAAAATTATGTATGTATGTACGTAGAATTCAAAATTGCTAATTATACGAAATGAAGATATTTAAATCGTACGTATTTAAAACAAATTTGCGATGATTAAATTTTCGTTTCTTAATTGTGTGTTCATTAAAAATCTCTATAAAACATCTACGCTTTGCTCTTATCTTAATGTTTCAAGATAATGATACAGACGTTTTGTTTAGAAATTTAATTAATCAGCTAATTGATTATTTGTCTAATCTCATAATCATTTATATTCATCGGAAAGTTAAATCACAAGAGCTAAAAATACACCCTCGCCATAGTAAAGTAAAGAGTAAGGATATTTTATAACTAAAGGTCTTTAATAATGTTGAGGAAAAAACCAAAATCATTAGGACTTATAAAATACCGAGTAAACGACAAGTAGCATAAGAAATGCACCACGGCATTTGTTCCTGGAAATTTTGTTAGATCCATTTAATTTATTCATATATAACTTAAAATATAAAGAATAACGTATTTTGTAGAGATAACAAACAGAAAAGTAATTCGACAATTGTCTAACAAAAAAAAAAAAAAAAATGGCTTACAGTAAAAATAATTAAAAAAAAAAAAAGGAAGCGGATAGAAAATGTTGAATATGTTTAAATTAAATACGTGTTATCGATATTGAAATTCGAAAAATAAAATTTCTTTCTCTGTTAAATAAATAAGAGATAGATATGCATAAATGTTATAGACGGATATTACCTAACCGGGTAAAATTATACTATATTCATAAAAAATGAATCTACAAACTTAATTGTATAACATCAACAAGTATAAGAATACGATATTAAGTAAGATATGTGAACATAATTATTTTGTATAGTATAAAATTGTCGTAATATTTTCATCACATTTTTTCTTCAAAAAATTATTATATTTCTGTTTTTTTTCGGGTCACTATTATTTTATTTATTTATTATTTTTTTTTGTCATCCTTTATTGAGTTCATAGAATCAAATATATAAAATACATGTAATAATAATAATAGTAATAATAGTAATAATAATAATAATAACAAAAAAGTATTATTTGCCAATAAATAAATCCAAAGTTGATATTTTGTGATTAAGATTTTACGCGATCAAATTTGAATGGAGTTTATTTTTTAATTATATACTTTTTTCCTTTTTTCGGTTCATTGTTGATCAATGACCGTTTTATTATTCTACAATAGTATTATCACATCGCCATATTATATCCCATTTCGTCAAAATAATTATACCTATCGTAAATTATTATCATGCTTATTGAATACGAAACATTAATTCGACGTTATCATATTCTATCATCTACATATATAGGGCGATTTTTAATTAGACAATGTATACTATTCGATGTAAAATGAAAATCAGTTTATAAAAATATGTTACATTATAAATGTCGTGAAATAAATTATATCTTACAAATACCGTTAATTCTCTTTATATATAATATAATAAATAATTTTTCAAATAATCTTTATAAACATATGTATGTATAACCGTTGACTGAAGATTATCTTCAGTCAACGGTATAATGTAAATATCGCATTAAAAATAGTTTCAAATATTCGCGGATTTTTTTTTGAATCAATCGAACAATGTGCAACAATAAATGTCAAAATAATAACTACCAATCGCTTCTAAAATCGTTTTGCAAATATTAAAATTATCCAACTTTATTAAACTCATTTTTTATCATTCGTTCAGACCCGATTCAAATTGTCTATTGAATTTTCTATCGTCATTAATTAATAACCCGATTGACCATTGTGGTGCCAACGAATGTGACGTTGTTATACCGAGCCATTTCAGAGGGCGTTGTAGTCGATGGCATATGCCGCATCGTGGATTGTCGTGGTCGAGTTCCGCGTAGACCGTGCTACGGTTTTCACTTCGAGGTTGGTTTCGGTCTGTAGCTAGTTGACTGCGGCTAACAGATTGGTAGTCTTAATAATATTTGAAATGGTTGCTATAAAAGGGCGTAAAAGTACAAATAAAAATCCGCCAATATTCAGTCATGAATTTGTTATACAAAATCATGCCGATATTGTATCCTGCGTGGCTATGGTATTTGTCGTTGGTTTAATGGTACAGGTGAGTTCGAAACGTTTGAATACTATACATACTGTAGCTTTGACGTGCACCTTCATTTGTACACAATATTATTTCAACTAATTAATATCAATACTACGTTCTCACTTTTATCATTTTTAAAAAAACTTAATTACCGACATACTTATTAGGGTTCACCAATACTTTCCATATAATATACTCACCTTTTTTTCATCTGTCATTACTGTCAAGACTTTACGGTCATTTATAATCGCACCATATGTTATAGTTATTTTATACCGAAACAGTTATTACATACCGGTGTTGGGTTTTTCTTAAATTTACTTTAATACGTTCTTATCGCTATTATTATTATTATTACTAATTATTTATAACGAATAAGTTTAATAGATATATCTTTATTAAAAAGAGATTCTGTCTATTATACTGTAGAATATCTATAAACTAATGAACTATACATTTATTTCACAGTTATTTGTTCCATTAATCTATTTTTCGAACATGTTAATTGAATACTTTTACTTTAATTCGGTGATCGTTTATATTCATCCAAACATATGTTCGATATTTCGCGTTATGTTTGACGATATTTAAACAGTCCAATAACTAAAAAAATTATACACAATTATACAATCGTAGTTTATACAGTTTGTGTTATATTGGTTTTACGCTTTTAATTTTTTTTTTAAATCACAGGTCAAATATTTATATATGATAAAATAATTGTACAGAAAATTTTTCTATAATTTATATATTGTTTTCATATTTCTGTACTTAGGTAACATCACCATTAGCCTATACATTTATCGCTGTACATCACAATGTATCGACTGCTTTGAATCCTGGTGAAACATCTCATTTACCTGAGAAGTATACAACCGGGTGGAAAGATGCTTGCGCAGTATTCTTTTATTTTCTTATAACAATTGTCATGCACGCAGTCATACAGGAATATATATTCGATGTAAGTATGAATATGAAATGTGACGAATATAGTCTCTAAATTATCTTTAAATAAACTCATATTTTTCTATGATTTATTGATGTGATTATATAAGCATTAGAAATTGATAAAAAAAAAAAAAACTATTCAAATAACACAACTTGTAATTGTCCTTATTTCAGAAACTCACCAAGCGTCTTCATCTCAGTAAAATCAAACTTTCAAAATTCAACGAATCCAGTCAATTAGTCGTTTTTTATCTCTCCTCAGCAATTTGGGGAATCGATATAATCGTTAGGTAATATACAAATCTAAACTACACTTTCAAATATAAGCTATAATAATAGATAAACGATCAATGTTAATTTTAATATTCATTATTTCTAGGGACAATCTTCTGCTGAATATAACATCTCTGTGGGATGACTACCCGGCGCTTTTATCCTTCTCATTGAAGTTGTTTTTCATCGGTCAATTTGCCTACTGGCTTCATTGTTATCCAGAATTATATTTCCAACGCGCTAAAAAGGAGGAAATTCTTCCACGAGTAACGCAAGCTACTGTTGGTCTAATCTTCACATTTGCTGCATATTTTTTCAAGTATGTTATTTTTGTAGAATTATATTCGTTTTATTTTTTCTTTTTCTCTTTAGCTAAGAATTATTTCTTGAATTAGTGATAATATTTTCGTTTATTTTAAGCAACAACTGTATACAGTTTTTTTTCTTGTTAACATTGTACCCTCCAGTTGTGTAATGTTATGTTTTTTCATATTGTTTCACATCAAATATTTATACATATTACTTTAGTAGGTATGTTTCTTTTTACATTCTTTTGTTATTTCATTTTAACAGCTTCCAACAAGTAGGCGTCATCCTCTTAGTACTTCATTACATCGGAGATGCACTTCAGCACAGTGCTCGTATCATACATTTTGTTGATCGCAGTGAAAACGCGACTAGTCGTAAGTTTTCAAGCGTTTTCATTTTACTTGGAAATAATTGTTTAATAAGTCTAGATTTTTTTCTTTATATGTTTTAATTGTTGATTCTACTCAAAATAACAAATCACGCTCATTTTTTAGTTTAAAAGCTTGAAAGTTTTAATATAATCCATGTATTTTGTTTTTCAGTCGCTTTTCTTATCGCTAATCCAGCATTCATCTTGGTTCGCATTGTTTCAATTGGAGTAGCAGCTCTGGTATTCTTTTACGGGTTATCACAGACTGACTCATCCCTAGATTATGCTACTGGCAATTTCAATATCCCGGTGATTCGGTATGCCGGTTTTGCCGGAATATCTCTATTCCAAATCTGGCTTCTGTACAGGTTTTTCAAGAGGCAGGTAAAACGTACCCAAGATCTGAACGCCCCTGTTGTTGGAAAATCGAAATCAAAACAAAAACCGAAGAAGAAGGATGGAGGTGCGTTTCTTCTTGTCTAGCTAAAATCGTTTTGTTATTCGTTCAACTGTTGTTGAACATAGTACAATATAAATTTTTAATTTGAATGCAGTTTATAGTTGAAAAAAAAATTGTCTCATCATCAATACTTAAATTGCATTGTTATTATTTTTTTCTTTTTTACAGTCAAAAAATCAACTCAATCTGAAGACGACGATCTGCCTGAAGTCGATCAAGCCACTAACAAGAATTTGAGATCTCGTACTGCTGGAAAAGCGAAATAAATATAACATATCAACAGCGAAATTTAATGCTGCGATCCTCCGTGTTCGTTATTAAGATTTATACGAGCCCCTGCGAAATTTTTTTACGAAAATCTTTGATGATCGTGTTGTATATAGTCAGAGAGAGAAAGAAAGAGAGATAGAGAGGGAAAAAGAGGAAAACAAATAGATAAGAATGAAAGCTAAAGAAAATAACTGAGAATATTACCTATTTATAAATAAGTAAATATTTTCGAATTTTTCATTAAATATCAGAGATTGTCTTTTAAATTATACAGGATTCAACCAATCTTTTTTTTTCGTCTTTTTTTTCATTGACATTTTTTAATCGGAAAATTCGACAATGTTTATTATTTATTCCTATTTAATAATTATAAGGACTAATAAGTAAGCGAAGGTATTTTTGAATGGGGGTCTCATAGTTATCGAATTAACTTTATAAGATGTTTCTATTTTTTAAAAAATATCACCGAATATTTTCTTCATCATATTTCACGCGCCGAATAAAGAGAAAAAATAAAAAACAATATTTTACAAATGCCATTATATTAATAAATTATCAATTCTATTTGAGAATAAACCAAGTACAGTTTAAAATGACATATTGTGAAATTAATTCAGGCGAAGTACCTATATCTGTTATACATAATATAAGATCGCTAATAATAACAACTTATTAGATTTAATTACATTTCATTGTAAATTGACATATTTTTTGAAATGTTTTTATTATATATTTACAGACTTTACTTAAACTTATTATGATTAGATGGTAAGGCTCTGATTGATGTATTTGTAATTTAATTCTATTCTATCAGTATCATATATCCGTACATTTGTTGTTTTTTTTTTCAATCTACAATAGGTTTAAGTAGAATTTATCAAATAAATTTTACATATTGAAAACGTTTTCTGTAATTTGATTCTGTATTCTTGTTCGCAATTACGTAAATTCGTCAGTCTGACCGCGAGATGGCGATACCATTTCATTAATAATTCATTCATTCGTTTCGAACCCCGTTGGCGAGGAAAGCAACGACGTTGAACTTGAATAGCGGCACTTGCTTTCACGGGGTCAGTGGCCCTCGTGGCGTCAAAGAGTTCGCATTGGGGCCTGTGAACGACTTCAATATAAATACTCTGAACAGATATTGATATTATAACACTCGTTCTTCTGTTACAGATGAATTAACTTCAATCCAGAGTCCGAACATATTCGTCTGGTACGGATTGAAATTCCCATTGCAACGAACGAGTGCATATTAAACTTAGTCTTTGTAAAGTTAGTTGTATAAGGTATATTATTGTAGCAAAAATGTAGTTTATAGATATATTAAGATATCTCGATGTCAAGAAGCAAATAAAGAAACTCTATCAATTGCGATGGGTACATATTTATTTTTAACAAACAATGACAAGTTACCTTATTTCAAACTGCCCCCAGTCCCTGCAATAAATACATATACGTCTGTACAATTGCATGCCTGTAACGTAAAAGTTTTTCCCGCCAAAAATTTTAGCATACCTCCTCGGTTCAGATGTTCTCCTGGTACTAGGAGCAGTTTTCGGATTAAAATTTTTATAACTCTGAATATCGTAAGTATACATAGAGACATAGCATCGTGCATGAAGCCATGTATATTTATGCATGCATGCCTGTACACTGAAAAATTTTCCCGCCAAAAATTTCGGCACACCTCCTCGGGTCAGATGTTCTCCTGATACCAGGAGCAATTTTCGACTAAAAATTTCAAAAATTCCAATTTTTGTAAGCGAATGAGACATGCAAAGAGACACACATCTATGCGAATGCATGGCTGCATAGACATACGCTCCTGATTTTTCCCGCCAAAAATTTCAGCACACCTCCTCGGCTCAGATGTTCTCCTGATACCAGGAGCAATTTTCGACTAAAAATTTCAAAAATTCCAATTTTTGTAAGCGAATGAGACATGCAAAGAGACACACATCTATGCGAATGCATGGCTGCATAGACATACGCTCCTGATTTTTCCCGCCAAAAATTTCAGCACACCTCCTCGGCTCAGATGTTCTCCTGATACCAGGAGCAATTTTCGACTTAAAATTTCAAAAACTCTGAAAATTTCTAGCATACATAGAGATAGCTGAAAAATTTTCCCGCCAAAAATTTCGGCACACCTCCTCGGCTCAGATGTTCTCCTGATACCAGGAGCAATTTTCGACTAAAAATTTCAAAAATTCCAATTTTTGTAAGCGAATGAGACATGCAAAGAGACACACATCTATGCGAATGCATGGCTGCATAGACATACGCTCCTGATTTTTCCCGCCAAAAATTTCAGCACACCTCCTCGGCTCAGATGTTCTCCTGATACCAGGAGCAATTTTCGACTTAAAATTTCAAAAACTCTGAAAATTTCTAGCATACATAGAGATAGCTGAAAAATTTTCCCGCCAAAAATTTCGGCACACCTCCTCGGGTCAGATGTTCTCCTGATACCAGGAGCAATTTTCGACTAAAAATTTCAAAAATTCCAATTTTTGTAAGCGAATGAGACATGCAAAGAGACACACATCTATGCGAATGCATGGCTGCATAGACATACGCTCCTGATTTTTCCCGCCAAAAATTTCAGCACACCTCCTCGGCTCAGATGTTCTCCTGATACCAGGAGCAATTTTCGACTTAAAATTTCAAAAACTCTGAAAATTTCTAGCATACATAGAGATAGCTGAAAAATTTTCCCGCCAAAAATTTCGGCACACCTCCTCGGGTCAGATGTTCTCCTGATACCAGGAGCAATTTTCGACTAAAAATTTCAAAAATTCCAATTTTTGTAAGCGAATGAGACATGCAAAGAGACACACATCTATGCGAATGCATGGCTGCATAGACATACGCTCCTGATTTTTCCCGCCAAAAATTTCAGCACACCTCCTCGGCTCAGATGTTCTCCTGATACCAGGAGCAATTTTCGACTTAAAATTTCAAAAACTCTGAAAATTTCTAGCATACATAGAGATAGCTGAAAAATTTTCCCGCCAAAAATTTCGGCACACCTCCTCGGGTCAGATGTTCTCCTGATACCAGGAGCAATTTTCGACTAAAAATTTCAAAAATTCCAATTTTTGTAAGCGAATGAGACATGCAAAGAGACACACATCTATGCGAATGCATGGCTGCATAGACATACGCTCCTGATTTTTCCCGCCAAAAATTTCAGCACACCTCCTCGGCTCAGATGTTCTCCTGATACCAGGAGCAATTTTCGACTTAAAATTTCAAAAACTCTGAAAATTTCTAGCATACATAGAGATAGCTGAAAAATTTTCCCGCCAAAAATTTCGGCACACCTCCTCGGCTCAGATGTTCTCCTGATACCAGGAGCAATTTTCGACTTAAAATTTCAAAAATTCCAATTTTTGTAAGCGAATGAGACATGCAAAGAGACACACATCTATGCGAATGCATGGCTGCTTAGACATATGCTCCTGATTTTTCCCGCCAAAAATTTCAGCACACCTCCTCGGCTCAGATGTTCTCCTGATACCAGGAGCAATTTTCGACTTAAAATTTCAAAAACTCTGAAAATTTCTAGCATACATAGAGATAGCTGAAAAATTTTCCCGCCAAAAATTTCAGCACACCTCCTCGGGTCAGATGTTCTCCTGATACCAGGAGCAATTTTCGACTTAAAATTTCAAAAACTCTGAAAATTTCTAGCATACATAGAGATAGCTGAAAAATTTTCCCGCCAAAAATTTCGGCACACCTCCTCGTGTCAGATGTTCTCCTGATACCAGGAGCAATTTTCGATTAAAAATTTCAAAAACTCTGAATATACGAATTTTTCCAGTATTTCCGTGCGCCTTATTGTATGCAATCCACACGCCATCCATGTGATATCCAAATTGAGATTGCATATCATTAGGCGCACCTAATTTTTCACTCAAAATTTCTAGAAATCTAAATAACGTATCTTTGATACAGGAAATAAAGTGTGGCAGGAAAGGTATTAAATAAGGATGCAATCGATTGTTGGTATATCTCGAGATTTATTGGTGCATCAATAATACAATATTACTCATTGTCGGAGTAATGTATGTATGTATGTATGTACATACAATTTACAATTATTTCTAGAAATTAAACATGTATCCATTACAATTGATCCAGTTTCTTGATTTGTTTCTTGACATACAAGTTATCATTGAGCTGCCCGAAATACGCCAGAAAATACTCTCACTTCTACCGAATATGATTTAGAACGGAGGGTGAAGCATTCTCTCAGATTATTGAAACATACTCAAAAAGTGATAATCAATATGAAAAAACAATTTTCGGGATTGTCAACTCGCGTCAGAAATTCGCGTCAACGTCGCGTTTTAGAAATATGAATTTCTAAAGCGAATCAAATTCACACTCGGGAAAACAGTCTACGGGGATGTTTCTTAGATCGCGTATACAATTTAAATAAATTTCATTTCATTAATAAATACACTTTGAATATGTCGTAGCAACGTGTCTGTGTGTGTTGCGACAAAATTATCACTAACGCAACTCCGATGTGTACTCGTTGACGCCACGACGGTCACTGAACGTATCGTATAGCTTGCCTACCATGTAACGCTATAGCTTCCCTTGTCGTAGGTCAGTGCTCGTACATACGTTCAAAGCTAGTTACTCGGTCGGTCACGGAATCTGGCGAACTGGATGAATCGTAAAATGGCATGCGGGCTGCATATAATACGGCGTCTGGATGCCCGTATCGATTTAACGTTTTAAATTGTTATTAAAAGCAACGGATTATTAATATGTATTTACAATACATACATACCTGTTTTTTTTAAACCAATCTAGCAATGAATATTAAAAATACGTTTAAAGATTAACTGAGACTCCCTGGAATTTGTTTGTAATGATAAGGATATGTCGAATCATGTGGAATTCTATCATTCTTTCATGATATATTATTGATGTTGTCCATTTTAACGTAATGATATTTATAATTAACAGTAATTGATTAATATATTCAATTTACATACAATTATCATTATACAGTTTGAATCCCACAAATATACACAAATTATTTGAACAATCAGCCGTGCTAAGACTTATTTAAAGTTCGGACAACTTAAAATAGTTATTTTTCATAATTATTTTCAAGAGGCTTAAGTCAGCGTTTTTAATTTAAATCACTCAAGTTTTACTATCTTGCGATTAAGTATTCTACAAAAGTTTTTTTATTTTACATAATTCCCACCTCTTAATATAATATTTTTTTTTTATACCGATGATATTTAGTATCGAGAGTTCAAGTAGTCGCTGATTTCGTAGCCTTTATCCAATCGATTTCAAGGGCTGCAACACCGGGATGATTGTCCGGTAGATACTGACCGTTGTCTACTTTTAATCCAATATTTGTTATCGAAGTTATGTCCAGAGGATTTGTCTGCAATGGTAATTCCATACCACGATGATACGGCTTGAATTCTGACAACGGTAATCTTACGGTTGTAAATTCCTTTTCGGGAGCCTGAAGAAAGTAAAAATTAACGATAATCATCATTTGGATATTGAAAAGTTAATCGATGAATTAATAAATTCATTATTCAAGAGTAAATGTATTTTAAAATAATTATATTTATTACCGAAAATATCTGCCCGTATACTGCGGAGTCCTTTCCCAGTCCTTTGTGTCTTAACAGCATTTTATATTTGATATTTATACCCTGGCCTCTGCACCGTAAAATGATATTATTGAATTCGGACAGATCGAAGTTTGTGTCGCATCGAACCGACGCGAAGCCTGATCCGTTTGGTTGGGGGTTGAAAAGAGTGAAGAGTATAGCCCGTTGAAATAATTGGGTTTTTTGGGTCACCATAACGGCCTTTGACATTCCTGATGGCTTGACCGTGTCCGAATGCTCGGTCCATGCTGGGGCCTGGTCAGGACCTCGCGTGAAGTCGAAAAGAGTTTGTACCGTTCTGTAAATAAATCGATATTACAAGGCTTAATTCCAGTTGATGTAAAATCAAAACCAAAACCAGACTTTTCTGTTTTCTTTTCTATTTTTTTTTTTTCACCATTTTTTACAAGTTTTTAATTGCACTGCTTACCCGGAGGCAGTGGCGACCATCTCATTTCCGTTTTCTTGAAGACAGAGTTTAGGAAGTACGGAACTTCTTCTCCTGGTTTTGTTGAAACTCGGCGTTCGGCTTGAGGTCGGAATCGTATCTGAGGTAGTATTTTTGATTGGAGGTAAAATACTCGTACCGTACTACTCTTCGAGAGAGAGAAAACGGCGGAGACGTCGGCGTCGTGAGTAATTTTATATAGGTAGAACTACTAGTTCGCGTATAGCTTGCTAAAAGAGAATTTCGCGTCCTTGCGTGTCACGGTGACATTCAAACTGCTCGCGGATTTAAGACTTGTTATATACAAGATGTATGTACGATCCTCTCAACGACGAAATAGCAAAGCCAAGGATAAACCGACGCTCGATTTATAGATTTTGTACTTTCTACAATTATCGCTATTGCCTATTCGATATGATATTTAAGATATTGAATGGATATCATTTGGTCAATTTATTACATAGAATTTGTTTTAATATAACCACGATGTTATAATTATTCTAGAATTTCGTCGTTGGGACTTTGAAGTGAAATAGAAAATCTTTCAGCTTAATTATCAGCCTCCAATTTTTCACAAAAACTGCAGAGTATACTGTATAGATTAATTAATAATTCAGGTACCTATAATCTCTCAGTCAAAGCTACGAGAGCTCGACTTGCTCGGTTTAACAGCACCGCTGATCGACTGAGCAAAATGTTTGATCAATTTTAAACCGAAGAGAATATTTTGTCGTCAATTCTGCAGGCTTTGACGGAATAGATAGAGAGAGAGAGAGAGAAAGAGAGAAAGAGTTTTATCAAACAATACAGTATCCGGACTCCGGATTTTAGTAGATTTAAAAATAACATCAAGGTGTATTGTGTAATATAGGTATACCTATTTTTCAATTTTAATAATTGTAAGATATTTAATTTTATTTTATTATCAATTTATTCAGCGACTGCAATGTAGTTATTTTTAAATTAATAATTCGTGGCTGCTAATTTATATTTATATACCAAAAATTAATAATTTTTCGAGATGAAATATTGCAGCTGTGTATTAATTTACTGATTGGAATTTTTATTCTTGAATTATATTTTATCGATCAAACAATTTTTGCAAGTATAATATTAAGTTATATCGTAGTTATTATCAAACTCTATATGCAGAGGAAGAGAAAGACGTTCATTTTTATTGGTCTTATATTACAACGATCAATCAATTAGAAATTAGTACAATATACCTATAATCTGTTCAGTGTCACATTCAAATTATAAATGAATGAGAAATTAATCAAAGTTTTTTGGTTTTCTTTTTTTGGTTATTAGATATACAAAAAATGTATGTATGCATAAAATTTATAGATTTTTTAATAATTAAATCGTTGATTTATCTACACCGTAGCGATTATCGTGTTTATTTCAAGTGATGAAACTCCGCTTTGATGAACCGTTTTATAAACGCCTCCGTACATTTGAAATCCAAAGTTAGTGATTGATGTTACATCCAAGGGATCTGCGTTTGGAACTTCCTTGCCTCTGTAATAAGCTTTGAACTCTGTGAGAGGCAAGGAAACTGTAGAAAAGTTCTGGGAAGACATGGGGGCCTGAAATCAGTAGACCGGAACCAACCCCCCCATTTGAATTAGCTAAACGCAAACACTTTACGTATATACATTATACACCTCGGAGAAATTTTTCCTCTCGAAAAAGCAAACAGTAAAAGAGAAAAGAAAAATTATAATATGTTTGTGCAAAGCTAAATGGAACGGATGAAAAAAAAAAAAATTTTTTTTAAACAGAAAGAAAAAAACAAAATGAAATAAACGAAAGAGGGAATATTATAAAAGAATTTTTCTTTCGTTTTTTCTCACCGTGAAGAATTGCTCGTAAGTTGGATGAGGCTCGTTGTCCTGTCCTCTGTGCCGCAGGACAATTTTATAGCCGCTATTTTCTCCTTGTCCTCTACAGTTTATATCGATATTTGATAACCCGGTTAAATTCAAGTTAGTTTCGGTTCTTACACCGGCAAATCCGGCACCGTTTGGCTGAGGATTTAGAAGAGTAAAAAAAACAGCTCTTTGAAATTCCTGAGTCTTTTGAAGCGATATAACTGCCTTTGATTTTCCAACCGTTCTCACGACGTCAGATTGTTCAGTCCAATCGTCGACGTTTTCTAACGTCGTAAAGTCGAATAGTTTAACATCGCTGTTCAATATAATAAATAAATAAATAAATATCTAAAGAATATCTAGATTCTATTCTACTATATGTTTTATGTTTTAGAGAAATTTTAGCGTCTATAATTTATTAGAAAAATAACAAAAACGACGTAAAAAATAAAAAAAAAAAGGGGGAAGAGATACTCAGATACTTTCTCAAAACTATTTACTGCGTTATATATTTCGATATCTCCTCTTCCGATCCGTTTGATAGCAATGAAAATTCTCTGACGATGTAATGGGCTCGGAAGTTCGACAGAACGAAAGATTGTGAATTTGATGCTATCCTGTTTTCGATATACGAATTATAAAATCAATCGGTATAACGTAGTCGTTTAAATATTCATCTAAAGTTTAGAGTTTAAAATACTTTATTTTTTCTTTATTTTTAAAACCGGTCTAAGTTATAAAAAGCTACGACAGTACACGTTGATAAAAATAAAAGTAAAATATCGTTAAAATATATTACACATAAATAGCGCGTTTCTTAATTATTACGTCACACAGAATTTATAATTCAGTGTATAACATTCCCGATAATTATATAAAACATCACGCTTACCCTCTGATCGCCGGTACTATAGCAGACCCCATAACTAATATTCCTGTAATTTTGAAATAAGTATTCAACGACATGATGCGAAGTTATTATAGAATTTATTTTACAGTATTGTAAACCGCGATCTATTAGCTCTGGTAGTTCGAATGAAACTGAAGTACACTGCAGCGAGTATAATAACTCACGACTTATAACAGATTTAATTCCGTCGAGTAAACAGATGGCAAAGTCGTTACACACTGTCTGTTTACTAGTGATAATATTCACGATCATCCAACTGACCTTATATACCTAAATACATTACGAGGATGTTGCGTAATGGAAAAATCTTATAAGCAATAGCTGTATGCATACGTATTGATGAATATTTATTAGATTTTATATAGAGATTAGCTAATTACTATTTTCCGTTGTTTATTATTATCCAAGACAATCGTTATTACCCTAAATTATTAAAGGAAACGTTTAATTCCTTCCTGCGATTTATAATCTAAGAAACTATTTCCATTTATCTAGCTATACGAAAATCTAGATATACTTTTGACAGCGCGGCGCGGAGCATGAGAAATAGCAACAAGTTAACGTAAGCGCCTGTGTGTAGCCCACCCAACATACGTTATAACGTTTCAATTCCACGGTTCCGGAATTTTAAGTATATCCGTTCACAGAGTGGTTCACTTTCGAATAGCAAGTAAATATCACGTTGATTCTAACCTAACTTAACCTAAAAGTCTCGTGTCTTATAAACGAAATAATTTACATATAAAGCCTTCGGAAAATATAGAAAAAATGAATAAAAAAACGTCTACAGTTACCTTTGACACTGTTCCAGGCTTTTGTTCGGACTGCGGATCGATATTACCGCTTCTAGGTGCAACTGGTGGAGTTTCTTGTTACAGTTGTAAACGATACTGGGATGGGAACGGTGGGTGAAATAAAGTATTTATCTAATCTGTTGTGGTGCATAATATCGTCGAAATTATTAACCCGGTATTAAAAATGATGACTTTTAAATATCTTATTTGGTTTATTTTTATTTTTTTTCGATAGTTTTCGGGGATATGGCTATGTCGTATACTCTGAATTTTAACACCGAAGAAGATTACGCATCGTCGGCAAAACAGAACGTCGATGATAAAGAACAGGCCGACGGACCGATAGTCGAACGAACTTGTCCACATTGTCAAAATGATAAAATGTCATATGCCACACTGCAGTTAAGATCGGCTGACGAAGGTC
This sequence comes from Macrophya annulata, assembly GCA_963924015.1. Lineage (NCBI taxonomy): Eukaryota > Metazoa > Arthropoda > Insecta > Hymenoptera > Tenthredinidae > Macrophya > Macrophya annulata. Next base: position 2,800,492 of record OZ001263.1, read on the forward strand.
AAACCATATTCTACACGTGTACAAAGTGCAAGTAAGATTTCACGATTTTTCACTTGTTCACTGACAATATTTATTAATATTTTATTTATCCTGTTTTTTCTTATTTTTTCTTTCTTTACAGACGTAAGGAAATCGAAAACTCCTAGAAGAAGATCTGTGGCCAATCTCTTGTCTTCTTTTCACTGAATTTTATTGTCATTTGATATTTTCTTCGAAGTTTCTTTTTTAAATTAATGTAAAACACGTATTTAAACTGATGTTTTTGTATAAATTACCATTTTTGTTTTTTTTTTTATAATAAAACATAGAACTTTATTTATTTTACATTTAACAAATAATTAATAATGAGTATACAAGCAACTGTTCAATACTAAAAGTATTGTTGATTTCTACTTTTTTTTTTTTTCATTTCTTGTTCATAGTTGTTATAACAATACTCAATAGCATTTTCACCGAATCTAGATATATTATTAATTAAGTATTTTATTATTCTATTTTTTGTTTCCTATATTTACATAAATTTTTTGAGTTGTCGAGTTAAAATTCTGCTATTATTATTATTATTATTATTATTATTATTATTAATATTATTATTATTACTATACTGGGTTGATTAGTAATTTACATAATATAATCCCAAACGCGCGATCTTATTAATTATCGAATGAAAAATAATATCGGGGTTTCGTGGTCCTTTTATTTTGGAAACAAAAACAGTGCCTCCTCCTCCTCCTCATCATCATCACCATTAAATAGTAACGATGTTATTAAATGTATTGATTAATAAAACAGTACTAATATTTACACTGTAATATTAATATTATACCTATATTTACTACTTATTGTTAGCAGTAGAAATTTGCCAATAAACATTATAATAAACACCTCATTTTCTTATTAATTGTGTGTGCTTCTGTTTGTTTTTTTTTTTTCCTTCCTTATTATTTTCGGCATAGATATGATTTATAGTTTATCAGAAAACAGCTAGCTACTACATAGTAATTATAACTATAGATAGAAGAGTATAGTTGTTCATAAGGGATTTTTTTTTTTTGTTTTACCATAAAATTATCTTTCAGTATATTTCATTGATTAATTTATACCATGATGATTTTGGAATCATTATTGATATTTACATATATAGAAAAATTAGCTGGAAAGTAGAGATAGATAGATAGAGAGAAAAAAGAGAAAGAGAGAGAAACGAAGACATGTTATCTGTTTATAATTCTTTCTTCTTCATATTTTTGCTACTTTTTTTTTATACTATTTTTGATATAAAGATTAAAGTTACCCGTTTCCTGTATACAATACATATATTCACATTTACAAAAATGCCTGCGTACAATTGTATGTATAATAATAATAATAATATCCATATACCTATGTATGTATATAGTGGTATTGAAATTTGATTTCTTCAAATATTTATTAAGAATAATGTTATTACTATTATAAATATTTTCTTATTATTATTATTATTATTATTATTTATTTCACCTACTTTTCCCACAGCCCTAGGATATTAAACACTCACCAAAATATCGATGACCCCAATTTAAATGATTAATCAATTTGACTACTTAATAAAAAAATTTCTATTCTTTTCTTATATTTTTTTGTCAAGTTCTAAGGCCGTAGCGGATTTTATAAACGAGAATTAAATAATTTTATGATCAAAATTTATCAGAAAATATCTACAAATAAAAAAAAAAAGTTAATAATTTTTTTTAAACAAAATTTGAAATATTTCGTCACCTCAATTGTTTAACTCTACAATATTCAAAAATGGTTTTCTCAGCCATTTCAATTTAATAAAAAAATTTTAAACGGCACGTAAAATTTCATTTTTCTTTAGTTTGTTTGGTAATATATATATATATATATATATACCTATTTTATCGTACATAATATAAAATATGTACAAGAAATGATGAATATATGATCGGTAGTAAAAGTACTCTTATTTATAATATTATAATATGTACAGATACGCCTACACAGTACACAATGTTTTTTTGCTCTTCTTCTTTGTCTTTACTGAATTTGAACCATTCAGTTCAATATTAGATGTGTATGGCTTGCATGCAATAATAGCTTGCAGGACACGTGTAGATTATTATTGTTATACATTATACATATAAATAGTTATAATATATTATAATATATATATATATACCTATATATGTATATGTATATATATATATATATATTTTCTATACAATAACTAGCTACGTCAATTTATTATTTCCCTGCTCATGTCATAATATTAATTAATTAATTAATTAAGTTAATCAATCAATCAATTATTATTTATTATTAGTTTTTTTTTTTTTTTCTTATAACGATTAAATCGATCATGAAGACGATGTCTGAAAACAATCGTCCAAAAAATTCTCCAACGAGTGATAAAGATGTGCTCGTGATAGGGCTATACCGTGATCCTCGTCCGTGTAAGTCTGCGAAAATAGGGAAAGAAATTAAAAAATATAAATAAAAAAAATACAAATTCAATCATTTTTATCTCCAATATCAGAGGGAAAAGTTTTCCAAATTGTTAGTTTACTATTCTGATCGAATTTAATTAACGAATGGGGGGAATCGAAATTTGGATAATTCTCTAGCTCTGTTTGTTAATAAGTAAAATCTGTAAGTATAGTATATTGATTGTAGAAATAACGAAAGTTTTTATCATTACCTACAAAAGAATAATTAAAAAAAACGAGACCTGAACAGGTCAAACAATGTATTAAAACCCAAGAAACTCAATTACAAGTATCATTATCAAGTATATAATTCACGTAATAGCTTAGTATCAAATTATGCTTGCCCACGCATTAATTAGTCAAGTTAACTTAGTTTGTTTAATCTAGAGTCAAAATCCAGCATCAACTTTTCAGAGGGCAGATCGTTAGACAAACTTTTACTTCAAACTTGTATTAGTCAAGGTATAGAGTGTAGGGAGGGGGGGGGACTGTGGTTTAAAACCTTTTTTATTTATCTCTAAAATAAAATTATTATTATTTTCTTAAAATTTTTTTCTTCCTATACATACCTGCTGTCTAAATAGAATATCCTTGTGTTCTAAGACTTTGGCAAGCATAAGAGATTGCTGGTAATGAACATTGTCGTCTAGGGTACCATGTATCAAATAATAATCCTTATTTTTAATATTATCCACCTTGTTCAACAACTGACCCTGTTCATACCCAATTAAATTATCGGTGGCTGTTGGAAGGCCCATAAAACGTTCTGTGTAGATTGAATCTGATGAATAAAAATTAAATAATTTTCATATTATTATGATGATAATAATTGTTATTATTATTATTATTATTACATAATTAAGTTTTATTTTTAGATTTATACCGCACGTTTTCTATTATTTTTATATCGTTATTTTTTTCTTACCGTACAAAGCCCAGTCTGTTACCGGAGCCACGGACATTCCACATTTAAAAACACCGTCAAAATCTAATGCCAAACTCATTCCGGTAGCGTAACCGCCGTAACTCCATCCCCAAATAGCAGTTCTAGTTGCGTCAATGAATGGCAACTCATCTTGAAGATATCTGAAGAAAAATAGAAAATAAGTAAAAGAAAATTTTTTATTTTTTTCATTTTCACTGCAGTTTCTAATATTTCTTTTTTTCCGAATGTTTCTTTTTCTTTTTTTATTGATGTAAAAGGTAGTTTTCATGTGTAGGATGTAGAGGTGACAATATGATTGTGTGTGTGTGTGTGTGTACAACATAAAAGATAAAAGAAAACGAAAAAACAACAACAGAAAATGGAGAGTAAAAAAAGAAAAAAAAAAAAAAAAAAACAAAATACAAAGCGAGCCTGAAATCCGTTGCAATCAGTTGGCCAGTCTCCAAATTCCTTGGTGGAGGTCCTAGCAGGAGGTTTTTTATATTCTACTGGACACAACGCGGTGGTAAAAGAGAACGAATGAAGAATGAAAAGTAGAGATAAAAAAAAAAAAAGAAAGAGATAGATACATATGTATATAAAAAGACACGAAGATTCGAGACAGAATGGAACAAAGAACCGCGGGGCGGGGGAGGAAAAAAAAAAGAAGTTACTTTATACCTTATATATGTATATATATTCGTTTTGCCCCGCAGCGTATATGAGCCGATTTGCTATAGAAATAAACGACTCTATATACCTATATATATACACACACACATACCTATAAATACATATACCGATATACGTATCTCAAACTTTGTTGAATATCTCTTGTTATATGGTAAACTTTAAAGGGTCGACATATAGGGCGACGAGGTCAGTCAAAAACAAAAAAAATGAAAAAAAGAAGAAAAAAAAAGATTTTCTATATAAAGTTTACTTCTCAGAATATATATACCAACGGTATATAAGATTTTCGTTTTTTTTTTTTTTATGTAATTTTTTAACGATATAATGTTTCCCATTTCATATTTAATATTATATAAGGCACATGTACAAAAGAAAGGTACATTAGAAAAAAATAAAAAAATAATAATAATGAGAACGAAACGTACAGCTATAATTTAACGAACGAAACTGGTACACGGTGATAGAACTTTGTGGTAAATTAACTTCAAGTTAAGACAGCAGCCCATTTTCCTCCAGCTACTTACTTACTTACTTACTTACTTACTTAGTTACTTACTTACTTACTCCCAAGCCCGCAAACATTTATATACATATATGAGTGTATGTGTGTGTGTATAGCCCTTATAGCCTTAGCGTTGAAAAAGGTAGCTAATTTAACGGATAGTGAGTCGGAATTGGGTGTTAGGAACTAGAAATTACATCGCACATTTTGCCAACGAGCATCTGGCGACTGATTTGCTCTGTTGATTATCAGCCAAAATTAGAAAAAAAAAAAAAACAATCAATGGAAAAAAAACAGAAAAAAAATAAAATAAATATAGAGAAGAAGAGAAGAAAATTTACAGAAGAATTAAAATTGAATAAAATATTAAAAATCAATCGATATATACATATCGGTAGAAATAAATGAAAAGAAATATGTATATTACCTTGTCACATTTATCTGGTCGACGATCTCGACTGTACCAAGATTACGATAACCAGCAAACAACATGCTGTTTCCCTTTAATCCGGAACCCCTTCCGTCAATGGCAGCGTGGATAATGCTCTTGTTCGTAACTAGATAGGAACCCCAGTCGACGTTAAACCTCTCGGTAACTTGATAGGAGTCAGGGCCTCCGTATCTATAATATAATAATAATGTAAAAAAAAAAAAAAAAAAAAAAATAAGAAGATTAAGAAAAGGTCTATATTATTTATTAAATCTAAAGTAGGGTAAACTATCTTTGAAAATCGATACAGTATAAATCCAATGAATTCGAAAGAACAGATTCGCTTCCTAATTATTTGTATTTAAAAAAGAACCACACACACAAAATGTAATGAAACTTATTTTTCTTTTTTGTCTTCTCATTTTCCAATAAAAGCTTAAGATATAAATAGCCGGTTTTTGTCGCGTGCGAGTAAAAGAGGCCAAGTACGAGATTGCTCTCCTGAATTGTATAAAGGTTCGTTAATAATTCTACGAACGTCCGAGGTAGAGTTTCTCAATTCTTCGGTCCGAATAAGAGATGTTCTAAAGACTGGAAGAGAACTCGACCTTATACCTCTCTCACACCCTACACCATCCTCCCTCCACCCTTACTTTTACTCCACCTCGTTTCCCTTACGCGAGCTTCACTGCTGCCTGGCTCTGTCAATTCTTTGCGTAAAAGGAGTTTGGAATCCTACCCGTTTATTGCCATTCCTCTTTGACGCAGCCCGCCGAGTCAATATCAACGCGTTCAAATTAATTCGAGCTAAAGATTCTCACACCGTATACCCGATGTTTTACACCGTTTCTCTTCAAATTATATCGCTATAACATTTGTATATATTTTATGTATACTAGGTATATATGTAATATATATATCTACAGAGAAATTAATTATTTCAAGGGTTTGTTAAGCCAATTGTGTATATATTTATCTACTATATATATATTTTCCATGGTACTTCCTTTATCATTAATTATACCAGAAATACTATAAAGCACGTAAATTTACAAGCAGGGTTGTCGTTAAAAAATTAAAACTTCATTTTTTTTTCATCAAAATGTCAAAAAAAAAAAAAAAAAAAAAATTTTTTTTTTTTTTTCAAATTTCACCCTTTTTTTGTTATTTATTCAATTTTCTGAAAACAGACGCGCGAAGGTATATATACCTATATAATCGTTTTGTGTACTCGCTGCTATATACCAACTACTACTACAAAAGTGGTTGAATTCCGTTGGGGTTTTGGCAGTACGTCATTCCAGATAAGCGAAATACCCCCTGGCTGGTTTCAGTCGAGGTTTAGGGTTGGGGTGGGTTGGCCAGCCAAAGTCCGGCTTGATCAGAGATCTCCCAGCTGCTGTTGGGCTTTTCTATCCACGAGAATGAGAGAGAGAGAGAGAGAGAGAAAGAGAGAAAAAGATACTACAGGTACACATACCTATACGTATATACGCGTATATGTATATACGTATATACTGATGTTTCTGCGCTTTCGCGCGCGCGACCGAGTTTATACAAACTGGGCATTGTTTCATACTAACACCAATATACGAGTAATTGTTTCGGCAAGGGATTTCACCCCGCACGTATATAAACTGGACCAAAGCTTATCGTGAGAGCGATAAAAAAAGAAAGAAAGAAAAAAAAAAAAAAAATAAAAATACGAGTTATAGTTCTTCCCTCCACTTCCTCAATTTTCCTTCCTGCAGTATACCTGTCACATAGTATCCTATGTATCCTATATACCGGTTGCAAAAAGAGAAAAGAATTTTTAAAATTGCAAAAAAAAAAAAAGATTATTTTGAAATTTTTTTTTTTTTTTTTTTTAGCGAAATCGAAACACGCGATATTCGTTACAGTATACCCTATATACTGTATTATAATATAGCGACGTTAGATATTGTTTTATATTGAATTTTTTTTTTTTTTCACCGTAAAACCATTTGAAAGTTTTAGTTTTTTTTTTGGGGGGGGGGGGAGGGAGGTTTTTTTTTTTTTTCTCCTACTTTCGTGCTCTTTAAAAAAGTTTGTTGAATAGCCGACCGTGTGCTGTGCTCCGCCTACAAATTAGACATTATTAGGATTTACGCGTCAAGTTACTTTGTCCTTATGCTCACATCCTGCGTGTTCACTCCCTTGCGCGCTTTTCATTCGAGTATATATATGTATATATACCATGTATAGTATATAGTATATATACCTAGTTAGATATGGTATAATACGTGTAAATTTTCTGCTGCTACGGTACAGTCTAAAAAAACCGCAAAAAAAAAAAAAAAAATAATAATAATTATAAAAAAAAAAAAATACATAGAAATATGGAATCCGCATGTTCGGGCATATATGTATGTGAATTAGGCGCGTTGCGTATATATCTAACGATGTTTTATGTACACGATTTATATGTATACATTATAAGCATAATACGTGTATATTTATTAATTATAGATATATGTCAGTATTTTTGCGATTTTTGGTTAACGGTATAATATTTATAACCGCTAGTTTATTTTCTAGATCTACAAATATAATATGTTTATTCAATATGAATGAAAACGGGGATATTTGAACAATAATAATAAGAATCACAGTAAACAACAAACATGAAAACATTTTAGTTTACTTATACCTGTATTTTTCCAAAATTATTATTTCGAACAATAAAAAAGGGGTGAAAAATTTCTAGGATTCGTTATTGTCCATTTTCTTTGATTTTTCAGTCCATATTAATAAATTTATTAATTATGAGTTAATTAGAATTTTTAATATTATTCAAATAAATTTGTAAAAAATTTTTAATATATTATTTGAATAAATTCGAAAGAAAAAAAAATATTATTTCTTCCCTTATATGTACAACTGTAATATTATATTCTTGAAAAAAAAAAGAAAAACCATTTACTTGGTATTCGATTATTATATGGAACCGCAGATATGAGTGAGATATGAGTTGGCGGAGGTTTAGTCGCGTACATAAGAAACCCCGAACGTAGAATAAGAAAAAGAAGAAGAAATATGGCTGCTTTTAGCAGCAGGTTCGGAAAAAGAAACTATCAAAAAAAAAAAAGGAGTAGAAAAATAATAATAATATAAAAACATGAATAAACCAAAAAACCAAAAAAAAAAAATACTGGTGAACTTCGAAAGCTTGGGTTAAGTGCTTTCATTGAAAACACTTGGAAAGCATTTTATATAGGTATAGTATACACGAGTTACATATACATATACACGCACATAATGATGTAACACATATGTGTGTATCGAACCTCGCTTGAAACCTTATTCTTATTCGTTTAGAAATTTTTTTTTTTTCAAATTTTTTTCTCCGAGATAAAATGCGCAAAAAAAAAAAACACACACACATACACAAAAATGAAAATGAAAACGAGACGAATAAAATTTGTATAAATTTTATTATATATATTTTTTTTATTATTATACTCACACGTATACGAGCATCGGATATTTCGTTGCACCAGTGAGATCAGCGTTCGGTGGTACCAGAAGTCGTACTTGTGCTTCAAAACCACCGGTAACTGGTACCGAATACCTTTTAACTTCGGGCATTGACTTTGTCGCGACAACTTCAGCCACATCCGAGTTATCCTCCCAAGTGTAAAGTTTCGTACCATCCTGTTGATAATAATGTACAGGGTTTAAATTTTATTTTCAGAGTACGTATACTATATAATACCCGTATGTATATCTATGTACATACATGGGTACGATATACAGAAAAGAGATTGAATTTTTTTTCTTTCTTTTTTCATTTTCAATGATAACCGTCTGTTTGAAACGAATCAATGAAAGAAAAAAAAAAAAAAAAAATATTAAAAAACGAATGGCGTTGTTTTGTCAAACGAAATAACTCTTCGATCCACGAGGGGTCAAGCCAATACATATTGAAATTTTGAATTTTTTTTTACCTTCCCGTTTTTTGTTCGATGTTTTTTAAAAAAAAATTTTTTTAATGTTTTCAGGTGTATGAATATTTTCAGTTGAAATAGTACAGAAGTAATTGATGCTTATTATTATTATACTGTTCACATTTAGAATGAAAAATTCCAAAAGTGAGTGGATAAATTTTGTTTTTCTTCTCCCATGTTAGATAAATGGGAAATAGAAAATTGCGATAAGGGACTTGTTAATATTAATATTAATGGGCTTAAATTTGAACAAGACTTTTTATTTAACCTTACTGTAAGTACAGAATCTGTTTGTGAATCGAAATAAAAAAATAAATTTTGGATTGTAGAAATTGTATATATACCCAATATACGACATAAAATAAATATATATATATATATACATATATATTTTTCGATAAAACTGTACATATATGTATCTACATACATATCAAAAGTTTGATACCTCTGGGACCCCGAATAAAGCTATACACCTATACCTATAGAAAACCTCTGGTGATGTTTGAAATTGAAGGGATGAAATCGCGACGGTAAAATTTCGACAAAAACTTGTGTGTAACAAAAAAAAAAAAATAAATAAATAAAAAAAAAAAAATAACCTGAAACTCTCTATATGCATACACATACATATGTATATGTGTTATACCGTTCATAATTACATGTGGTTAAATATTTAATATATTATAACGAGACGATAATTAGCTAATTAGGTACGATTTTTCCAAATTTCTAAATAAATAAATATATGAGTGGATATATGTATATTATGTATGTTATAGGTATATATACATAATATGTAAGTTTTAATATCAACTATGTGATTATGTACTATAATATACATGAATTTTCAATATCGATATATAAAAAGAAGACAAAAAAAAATATATATATATATATATATATATTGTTTTTCTTTCAATTTTATATTATAATACGAATGAACAAATATCCCAAGGTATGTACATTCTCCCTATGGTACCCTTTAGGTACATGAATATACATACACATACCTACAGGGCCCCCTTCCTGACATCTGTGCAAACATCTAAATTTCATTGTGACATGTTTTTCACGAGTAGAAGAGGAGGAGCAGCAGCAACAGCACCTGTTACATGCCACATAGGTATCTGCTAACCCTCGCCAAAAGGGTGAGTATAGTATAGGTATGCGGGTAATCCAGTGTGCGATTGAATGTGATAATTAAAAAAAAGAATCGACAAAGGAAAAAAAATTAAAAAAAAAAAAAACGAACAATAAAAAAAAAATAAAAAAATAATAAATTAGCCGCGGTTCATCGAATTTTTGTTTTTAATTCTTTTTTTTTTCTATCTCTATTTCCTGAAATAATGTTTTCGATTCATATATAAAAACCACAAATGAATATACATATATCTTCCCGCAACGTTCATGTCTAATTGTCTCAATCTTTCCCGAGTTAATTCACAGTTGTAAATTTTACGGAATTAGAATTCGAGGGAAGCGAAGGCGAAACTGATGGCGAAGGCGGAAACAGTCAGAAAAGAGAGAAGAAAACAGTGTGTCAGAGAGAGAGAGAGAGAGAGAGAGAGAGAGACAGAGAGAGGGAGAAAGAAAAAGAGAGAAAGAAAGTGGGGTGAAATTTAAAAGCAGAACTTGCCAGTAAATTGTCTGTGTACGAAAGTTGTTGGTATAAGGTAGGTTATACGTTTCTGACAGGCGCAGAGGGTATTTCCTGAGTGAGAATCACTCCTTGTTGCTACTTCCCGCAACGACTTTAATAATTATTGTTCTCAAAGAAAGTATAGGTAGGTAGGTAGGTAGGTAAGTACAGAAGTACCAGTGGGTGGGTTTTAAGTTCATTGTCTCAAAAACCCTTGGGGCTGCACGACTGTTTTACTTGGTGCACCGGGTACAATCCCCCACCTCCTCATACCGACGTTGAACAAGTATACATATATATATATATATATATATAACATCATAATTGTATACTTGATTTAACAAGAATAAGAGAGAATAATGAGAGTAATAAGAATTATAAAAATAACAATAATAATAATAAAAATATAGACGACAAATTTATTTTAAACAATTAAATTTTCAATTAACGTTTCATTTTCATTCTTTCTATATACTATATATATTGAATGAAAATTTTTATCATTTACTTTATTGAATTGAAATTAATTAAGCTAATATATTAGAAAAGTTGAGTCACGTATGTATTTGACATATTTTAAAATGATGAAAAGTTAAAAAAAAAAAAAAAAAAATAATAATATTCATTGAATACATATATAATAAAATAATTTAATGAAATATGTATAACTATACTTTTTTCATTAACTGCGAATATAAAAACATCGCGATTCTAGAATTTAACGCTTATATACCGTATGTATGTATACCAACGTATATATAGGTTAGTTTGTCGACCAATTAGTCGTTATTTATTTAATTGAAATAAATATATATCAGCTCACTTTGAAGGCTATAGGTACTTAATTTACATATATACTTTATATAGTAGATAGGTATACAGAGTGAAAAAGTTTTCAAAAAACCATTCAGAATTGTATGAAGTACTTTCAGAGTGATCTCACAAACAGATTTCCATTAAAAAAAAATAAATAAAAGTAAATTGTAATTTTTATAAAAATTGATGCAAGAAAAAGTTTCATTTATTTATTTATTTATTTATTTATTTATTTTTTTTTTCTTTCATCGCGTAGTTATATTCATAAAAATTTATCGTACTTGGGAATAGTCAGTGACATCAATCATATAACGTTACTCGTAAATCAATTTTTATTCAAAATTCTGATTACGATTATATTTTACGAATTTTTCATTGTGTTCCAAATTTGGAGTTTTTTTTTATCCGTCAATAACCGAGACGTATGCATGGCTGATCCATTGAGAATCGTAAAAATATTTCAAAAAAAAGGTGTATGAAAAATTTTTCAATTTTTTATTTTTTTTATAACAAATTTTTTTTTCGTAAACTTTAATTAACCATCCCTTGGATTAACGATTCACCAACTCTAACATCGTATATATAGGTATATACATATTCGCGATATATATATGTTATACGCAAATATAGGAAAGGTAGGTATGTATGTATGTATGTACATAAATAAAGCTCATAATATTACACGTGTATGTATAGGAGTAGGTACATATATGCATAGAGAAACTAGCGAGTCGAAAGTCTAGAGAAGTCACGGTTGATCTCTACCTACCTCAAAGAGTTGGAAGGATGGAGGGAGATAGTCAGTCAGGCAAGCAGTAGAGTAAAGGTATGTTATATATGTATATATATAAAAGCTCGGTAAATTCGCTGATGCGAATTAAATCCAACGGTAGATATATACATATATACATATTATATACATACGTGAGAGAAATGAAAGAAAAATTTAGTGAGAAATGGAAAATCGATAAGGGTCGCTACTGCTTCTGCTGTTGCTGCAGCGGTTTAACAAATCAAATAATATGATAAATTCTTTCCCCTTTCACCCCCTTTTAAACAAAAAAAATTTCTTTTTTTTAGTCAAAAAGAATACTTTTCCCATATAGATAAATGATAAATTTATAATTATGTATGTGTAAATTATGTCGATATGTATATATGTACAATAAAATTTTCTATGTCTTTGTAGTTACTTTTGAAAATGTTGTCAAAATTTAATAGACAGAAGTAGTTAGGTAACTAGTAACCTGGTATCAAACGATTTTTATTATTTCATTTTGAAGAACGGAAGATAAATCACGAACGAGAGTTAAGTAGGGTAAAAAATTGGAAGGGGTAGAGTAGATGGAAAGGGAAGGGAGATGAAGAGAAGGGAAGGGTAGAGTAGGTAAAGGGTCGAAGGCTAAAGCGGGAGAAGCTTGTCAATGGGTTTGAGACGAGAAGCATTTTGATTGTGTCTGAATTGAATTGCGAATTGAATAATGGGGTCAGAAACTTTAGCCATTCAACCTTGTTGGTGGAAGAGGCGAAGAGGTGGAGAAAGGGAGGTAGGAGTAGGAGTAGAAGGGAAAAAAAACGAGATAAGGAAACAAAAAAAAGAAAATAAAAAAAAAAAAAAAAAAACAGAGACTCTTTCGTTAAATTCTGCTACGGAATTGTAGGCTAATTCATTCCTTTTTTTTTTGTTTTTGTTTTTTTCGTACCCTCCTTTCGTTTTCTTTCTTTTGAAAAGAAGATGAAGAAGAAGAAGAGGGGTGAAATTTTGAGAAAATAAAAAATGAAACTTACCTTAGAATAAATTGATATATCTGGTACTCCGGGTCCAGCACATGTCAAAATGTAGTGGGAATTATCGGTTGATAATTTAGCCGTGTTGTAAAGACAGTAAGTGTCACCATTGTACGATTTCAATTCACAGCTTAAACATTCGTGGGTAAATTCAGCATTTGATATATCGACACGATAGAGATGTTGCTGAGCAGGATCAGAAGTCGCTGTAGCCAGGTAGTACCTGATAATTGAAAGAAATAAGAATAAAAGAAATTAATCAGAAAGAGTAGAAGCGAAAAAAATTTAATATTATTTTCAAAATCGCAGTTTCAGTTTATTAAAAAAAAAAAAAAAAAAAGAAACAAAATACCTTGACGATCGCGATAATTAAATTTCGCTCGAAATCGCACGATGTCAAATATAATTTTTAATCAAAATTTATTTTAGGGAAGGAAAAAAAGAAAACCGTAAAAAGGTATATTTTGGGAAATGGTGGAGCAAAATGGGACCCCTAACATATTTTCAATATTTAAAAATAAGTGGTGGCAAAAATCAACCGTCCCAATTTTTATTTAAAAAAAAAAAAAAAGACTACATAATTCTTATGGCTGGGTCATATTGATACCGATCGTGAAATCGGCCTGTTTTCTAAAGGCCCCGTTTTGCCTCATCCTTCCTTACATATAAACGTGTATGTAGATAATAATCTATACGTTTGATCGGGAGGAGGAGGAGGGGGGGGGGGGGGGGGGGGGAGATATTATTAACTAGCCATAGAAATCCATATACATAGAGGTATAGTATATATACCACATATTTCTATAATATACGGGTGTGTATGTCTAACTTTCTTGTGAGTTATGTCTCTTATGAAAGGCGGAAAAAGTTTGAAAAGAGGGAATTGAGCCGCGCGATATCCGTTACTGCACCCAGGTTCGTTCCCGGGGATTCCCGGATGTCCGGGTCCTCGGCACCTCGGATATATAGATATATATATATATATATATATAGTTGGCACATTCGATATATACAATAAATACTTATCGACTTATTATGTTTCACACGTTTTTGAGAATTATAACACGCGACATAGGTATGACAATGATGACAAATCCTAATTTTTATTTTTTCTATTTTTTGAATCTTCCTATTTTTTTCCTTTCCACTCCCCCAATGAAAAATTAATAATGAATAAAAAAATAAAAAACCAACGATTTCACTTCAAATTTCTTCACATGGTATATGTAGATTATTATTATTATTATTATTATTATTATTATTATTATTATTATTATTATTATTATTATTATTATCATAATTATTGATATAATGATTATAATTACAGGATTTAGGGGTTCGTCGTGAACCTCGAAAAGCCAAGATGGATGCGATAGGTTAAATGAACAGGAGGCTAAAATTAATCCATTTTGAATAACGGGTCGTAATCCATCTTCTCGTCTTCTCATTACCGTCTATAATACTTCCTATATATCTATATATGCATAGAGATGCGTGCGTTAATATATTTATATATATAATATATATATGGATATAATATAGGTATAGATATAATAATTCACGGAATTTCATCCGGTATTCAAATCCCCTCTCTTATCCTATTCTCCCCTATTATATCTCTAACATCACGACATGAAAACCGAGGTGCTATTATCTCGTATAAGATATCGAATTACAATATACCTAGATAAACTAATCCGTTCGTACTAAGTTCAAAACCCAAACCTTACCCTTTGCGTTACTTTACCCTACCTTGCCTTGCCTTGCCTTGTCTTGTCTTGTCTTGTCTTGTCTTGTCTTCTACTATATACATATATCTGATTTTGTGTATATGTATACCTAAACCATTCTATTATATTGTCTGGGATCGAGTTAAAGTTTGGAATTTTAAAAGTTCCGAACGGTCAAAATTGCGAATTTATTTCAGAGACGATTTCAAATTTTTAGAAATGTTAAAGTTCGATAGGTATATTAAAATTTGGGAAAGATCGGAATTTAGATAACTAATAACTCGGAAAATTCAAAACTCCTAAAGTTCAAGAATTCGAAAATTTAATTGAGGGGCATGACGCTCCGTGCGTGAATTTCAAGTTTCGGGAGTTTTGGCCATTCGGATCTTTAACTTTCGGAATTTTAAACCCTCAGTGTTTTTCGATTTGAAGTTTTTTTTTTTTTTTTTTTTAATCGACTATTGGCGGACTTTCGGGGAAATACTATTTCTAAAAACTATAATGAATTCGTTAATCCTAAAAAATTTAATTTCTACCGTTCGAAACTTTCAAAATTATCAACTTAAGCCCGGTCTCTATTATCGCAAATTTTTTTAATTATAAATATTGTATTCATACATATGGAAATACGTGATATATAGGTACCTATACATAGGAATACATAAGTTTTCGTATATACATACCTATATACAGAGAGAAAAATATAGAATATATAAATAAAGTAAAAGTTTGATGTATCAATATAATATGTACATACATATACATACCTATACCTATATATCTATATACACCTTACAGTCAAGGACCAAAAAGTTATACATATACCTGTACGTGTATAACCTACGAGTTCAGAATATTGAATAAGAAAATTTTCCTCAATATCGCTATAGTAAAAAATAAAAAAAAATAAAAAAAAAAAAAAAAATTGCATCTCCGATTATTTAAATTCTAAACAAAATTCTGTTCTAAAAATTTCACCATATTATTAGCAATACCTATAATAGTATCTATAACAATCCCTAATTAAAAATCCATCAAGAGTTTTCAAGACAGAAATGAAGTAAAAAAAATTGAAAAAAAGAAAAAAATTAAATCGTTCTTTCTAACGTCATATTAAAAATTTGTATACATTGAAAAAAAGAAGTTTTTTTTTTTTCTGTCCAAGGAGACAAGAGACAGTAATTAACTGACACGAATCCCATCCCTTCCTCTATATCAACTCAATTGCTAATTATTACACCTATAGAATGCAATTAACGTAAAGTTTAGGTAACGCATTAGTAGTTAAACTGCTGATACCTACCTACTCTCAAACTGCAATCTAATTACTAGTTACGTCCTAATACTATTCACTGTTATATATATATATATATATATATATATGCCCGTCTATACTATAGAGGGTTTATGAAATTGGATAAAAACGATAAAGGTTCGAAATATCTCCGACGACGAAGGTGAAATTGAAATGAATTACTTAATTAATTAATTAAATGAAACCAAGATGATTATTATTATTATTATTATAATTGAAAAATATTTTTTTCTGTACTCACACTAAGGAATTATCCTCATCCCAAGATACGATTTCGGTAACGACATTTGTACCCGAAGTAAGGGCAGTTGTTACCGGTGTACCGGAAGTAGCATTAGTAACGATAACCAGCTGACGCCAGTCACCAGTTTCCCCTTGATTTTGTGGTAAAATAAGTAGAAAAGCAGTTCCATCTTTACTGTATTTTGGTGCTTCAAATTGTTCTACCCATCCCGCAGATTCGGAGTAAAAAAGTCCCTGAATATAAGAAGAAATGTGTTTAATGGTAATCGAGATAAAAAGAAATAAAAAAAAAAAAAAAAAATGTAAAAAATTTGTAGAAAGTGGTGAAGAAATAAATAAATAAATAAATTTATTGATATTATTATTATTATTGTTATTGTTGTTGTTGTTTTTATATATATATATTTACCGTAGTACAAAGGTTGGTAGATGGTTCGCATAGTTGTACATAAGCTTCGTTTTGTACACGGTTCATCCACGTTGCTGAAACTAGATTTTCAGTTGGAAAATCTACGGCTGCTAAAATACGCTCTACAGTGTCTAGCTGTGATGGATGTGATATTTCTATCAAAGTTACGTTTCCGTTTATGGCTCGGTCCAGATCAACGTACAACAGTTTTACGGTCGGATTTGTTGTACCGCTCTGCGAATAAAGTAAATAGCAAAAAATAAAAAATCGTATCGTATATATATATACATATACATATATATCGTTTTTTTTTTTAGTTTATTTACAGACCGAGTAAATAGCGTTTCCGATTTTTATTGTAGGAGTGTTTTTTTTTGTTTTTTTTTTTATGTAAACGAAAAATCTTCTAAAATCTGGCAAAAATCAAAAAAAAAAAAAAAAAAAGAAACGATTAACGAATTTTTGAATAATAAGAGATATATGAATTCGATAAAATGAACGAGGATCAACAAATTATTCGCTCGTAAGACGACAAAATTTTGAATAAATAAATATAATAATAATCACTCTGATTCGGTTGGCGATTTTTAAAAGAAAAGAATAGAAAAAAAACAAAATTAACGAACAAAAATTTGTGTAAAGGAAATCAGGCAGTCAGGTAAAGGTTTTGGCGTTGATAAACGGTGTCAAAAAAAAAAAAAAAAAAGCAAAGAAACAAAACAAATAAAAAAGAATAAAAAATTGAGAAAAAAAAAAAAAAAAACTAAATCTGGGGGTGTATGTGAACGTGATGTATGGTGAACAATCGACGAAGGCCGTGTAGATTTTTTATAAAGAGCTAACCCGTGGTTTTGAAATGAAAGTGATGTATATATATATGGTACATATGTGTATATAGTATACATTAGGGTGTGCCAAATAAACCGAGTAATTTTTATTTATTTTTTTTATGTTTTTTTGTTGTTGTTAAAGGTTCAAGGAATTTTAAATAAAAATTGTAGCTATACTGCAGAATCTTTCTAAATATAGGTAGATCAGTTCTTGAGATATAAAAATCTAAAAGTACCACAAGAACATTTCCGATGTTACTTATAAATGGGAAATAGAAAATCCTCCAAGTATTAATATTAAGGGTTCAGTTTTTTTCTTTTTTTTTTTTTTTAGGCACGATATTTGATCGTTTAAAGAACAAGTTTTTGAGAGAAACTTTTTTTCTTTTTCTAAATAATAGTCGGTTTATTTGGACCACTTTATGTGATTAAATACATATTAAAAGATCAAGGGATTGAAATTAGATAAAACGTTAAACCGAATTTTGTTTTATTTTATCCAACTTATATATAAAAAAAAAAACTAAATTTTTTGTTTATTGGGTTTCTCTTTTTTTATTTTTCTTTTCTTCTGTATTTGACGCGACGATTTGATATAGGCACGCTTGATCCAAAGTTATCCGATAACGAATCATTGTGATTATTCACCCATGTGTTAATTCGACTGTATAAGGGTCGGGGGTGGTATATAGAGTTTCAAAGCAAGAGAGTAAATTCGCACGGTTGGCTTTAACGTACCCCCTACAATCTACATACCATCATCTCGCACACCCTCTCTCTCTCTCTCCCTCTCTCTCTCTTTACTTGACTATCTACCTAATATCTACCTATATCTATGTCACTAGGGAAATTTCGCTATTAGAGACACGCGAATTTCTACCTCTTGGACTTTGAAATCCTTTAACATACTATATCTATATACCTATTCGGTTACGCGATTAACCATATATCTAACTATGTACGATATAGAATTTACATTAAGATTATAATTTACACAAATTAAGGGGGGTTGTAGTGTTCAAGTTCCAAATTTTGAACTTCCGAACGATAAAATTTATACGAATTTTAATATTATATATATATATATATACCAACGTTATAAATTTTCGAAAGGCTATTTCCTCCAAAAGTCTTGATAGTCGATTTGAAAAAAAAAAAAAAAAAATACCGACGGTTTAAAATTCTGAAATCTATAGATCCGAAAGGTGACAAAATTTGAAACTTCGATCCGGTTGTGAATTAAGTTTAATAAATTATTCCAAGTTGGTATATAAAACAACTAATATACATATACAGCCTGCAGATGCTATACATCTTATACCCTGTTTTAAACGATCGATTACATAGACGCGGTGAGATTTAATCAAGCTATAGATATACGTCTAATACCGAACTCTATATGTATATATGTATAGATATATATATATATATATATGTATCGAGAGGATATTTAACAGTGTGGTTAAACTCCTCCAATCTGTTGCACTTCAAGGTTATATATAGGTTAGCTGTTTCGCGAGATAAACTTACAATTAATCAACGCGATAGCTGGGAACTGTTCGATCGTAACTTTGTATAATTATATATACATGATAATTAGTGAAAATCATAATAATCGTAATGTGAAGTAATATAATTGATACCGATCATAATATTATACTATCGAAGAAATATAACGAGAGATTCAAAGATAGGGATTTAAAGATTTTTTTAACATAAAATTTTTTTAATAAACCTTTATTTTTTCTTTTGATTCCTTACCTTTGGATAGTGAATCGGTATTGCCGATGGATACTGCGATGCCAGACTACCCGGGTATCCATAGAACGGTATATTCATTACTGGAGTAACGGTGTCATTAAAATGTCCAAATACAAGCCCAGATCCATTCGGAGAGAACCATAAAGCTTTGTTCGAGCTAAATATCTCCTCTGAAATAAGATGCAGATATTGTTTTTTTTTTTTTTTTTTTTTTTTTCAATTATTTATTTAGGATATAGTAAGCACAAAATTTAAGATTAAAATTTATGTATATAGACAAATACATATATATTCCGTGCTCACTATTTGCTCGTTATTAAAATTTATACATTTATCTATAGGTTATAATGATATGACGTTATATAGTCATTTTATTATCATTTTCTTCATATAAATATAACATACTCGTATATGGATCATATATTTATATATATATATACATACATATTTGCGAATAAGAAGCGAGAGAAAGGATATATAATATCCGTATCAGTAAGTATGTACACAAGAAACTGGTATATTAATATTAATGATCACTTTAAGTTGAGAAACGTTCTTTATCTCTCTCTCTCTCTCTTTCTCGTTCGTTTACTTGCTTGTATATATATACATATACATATATAGTATATCATATAAATGTATAGTAATATCGTATAACTGATGTACACTGTTTACGTACGTATACAATATTGTCGCAGAGAATTTCCTATATCATTGAATAAATAGGCATATTCTGGGTAAACAACATATCTTACCACATGGTAGGTAATATATACCGAGTCCTCTTCTATGTACATACATATACGTATATACACAACCTACATGATGTGAGTACAAATACGAATGTACATATATATATATATGTATTCATGTATATGTACATACGTACTCGATATAAACATCTCTCTCTCTCTCTCTCTCTCTCTCTCTTATTGAAGTTCTCTAAAGCTGGTATGAATGTTCGAAATTGTTACATGAAGATACATATAATTTTTCATTATAGAAAAAAAAAAAAGCGGTCGGTAATCCTGACCATTCTACAGTTTTTATCTTTTGAAATTATTTAGTTTATTTCAAAGACGCAATTTTTTTCCAATTATTAAAAAAAATTCACACAAATTATGTAACAAAAAAAAAAAACCGTTAATTTTGGAGACAAAAACGGTAATGGGCTTACTTTTTTGATACAAAATATCGAAATCCTTTTATATAAAAAGAACGACAAAAATAAAAAGAAATCTGGAATCCGACTATCGTTTTCTTGCGATTATCATCGTTTCTTAAATAAATAATAATGATAATAATAATAATAGAAAGAGAGAAAGAGAGAGAGAGAGAGAGACTGGAAAATTAATTTAGTTAGAATTCGTAATTCTTGTATGCTTATACTGCAGAATATACTATATTTGAAGTGGTTTACGCGCGAGCCGGTTCCAAGGAGATAATAATTCAGTCCGACATTAAACTGTGTTAATAAACTTAATTTACGATTCTTTAAAAGAATTTCATTTAAGAATAAGACGCAAGTTTAAACCCATTGCTACGAATGTGAAGGTGGATAATAGCGCACGGTTCGAGAATGGTTATATCCAACCAAGAGATTTTTCTATTTCCTTTTCCAGTGTCTTTTTTTATTTTTTTTATTTTAATTTTATTATTATTTTATTTATTTTATTTATTTTTTCTTCAAACTTTCAAGTCGCTGCAAGTATATTTTATAAGTTGAGAAATAAAATCAAAAAAAGTAAGAAATTTTTTTGGTAAAATTTACAATAAAATTGCAAAAAGATAAGAAAAAAAAAAAAAAATTAAATCAAAGTCAAACACAAGGCTAAATCATTCGTGTATATTATATAGACCATCTCTGGTGTTATATACCCTATATAATGTACATGTTGGTATATATGTATGTACGTACATATAATGCTTCTAACTAACTGGCCGTCTGATATATACCGTACTAGTCGTCTACGGTCCGAAGTACAGCATCCGTTACGTCAAGACGTCACACCGGCTGACGACCATCAACCTTGACTAATTCGCGGAGGCTGTTCCCGTTGTATACGATATCACATGCAACGGGTGTTACGTATTACTTAAGACGTATACGTTTAGATGAAGTATTTTTATCTTTAAGATATACCAAGAAAAAATTAATTAGACCCAACTAAACCGAGAAAAAGTAAGAAAACGAAAGATACTTTCATTTTCGGTTATAAAAAGAATTCGAAAAAACATATTTGAGAATAAAAGACGATTTTTCACGGTACTTTTCATCGTCCGATAATAAACACGTGTAATCACAGATTAAAAATTAAAAGAATTTTCACAACCGAAGTAAATACTTTTCTCACATCACAAGAAGTGATGAAAATTAAAAACGAATTATCATTATTATAATTAATGATACAAAAATGATGACTCTAAAATCTCGTTGTAAATAAAATTTTTTTATTAAAAGTTAAATTAATTGAAAATTTTACACCCTGTATCTAGGAATTAGGTAGTCAGTGACAGGCTAGAACTGGCCTCTGGCCTTGTGTGACAGAGGGTATATATATCGGGGGTTGAACGTTACCAGTTGACGCCATAAGCATCTTCTTGAGTTCTATAGTCTATCCTAGATTGTAGAGGGTTGAGGATAGAGAGTTCGCTAATCAACCACACGAACGAACGTTACCCTACTATATCCTACCTTATATATAGATATATGTATAGCTCGTTCATTTCCTAGGTTAGTTAGTTCCTTCGTTCGTTCCTTCGTTCGTTCATATAAGTTAAGGGATCAAGCGTCTCGTCGGTCTTATACTTCGTAGGAAAATTCATTAAGCTATTATCCGTATTCGGTATAGAACGGTTGGGTTATTATAATACGTATATATGTATGATAGTATATGCGGTATATACTATACTATATATATATATATATAACTTTGACAATTTTACTCTAAATGAGAAATTTTCTCATATCATGAGTATAAAAAAAAGTTTACGAATCTGAACGACTGACAAATTTCAAAAAAAATCAACTAATTCATTTTCTCAAATTTCTGTTCAAGATTTGAGATATTGTGAATAGAACGTACACGAGATTAAGTTCAGTTTTTAAATAATTTTTTATCAAATTTAGGTAAATGGCATTGAATAAGGTCTGAGATATTCAGAGATGGTAGGAAGGTGGATGTAATGGTGGATGATGTATATAGGTAGGTACCTACTTCTGCTTGTCGTAGTCGGCAATTCGATAACTCGAAAATTTGGAAATTCGCCAACGGAACGTGACGGACGCGGATTCACGTTAAGTAAATCTTCATTATCAGTCCGGAAGGAAGTTTGAGAGCGATGGGCAGAGGAGCGAGGATATATATAAGAAGAAGAAGTAGAAGAAGAAGAAGAAGAAGAAGAAGAAGAAGAAGAAGAAGAAGAAGAAGAAGAGGAGGAGGAGGAGGAAGAGGATCAAGAAAATTGAAGGGAAAGGGGCGAAGAAAAGCGTTGATTGAATTTCGTAAGTGGTGTCCCTACAACGGGAATTAGACTTTCTCCAGAAGAGACCAATTTGATCTTCCTCACGATTCAACGACCATTTCTTACTCGGTATATATATATCTGTACATATATATGTATGTATAGCTATATAATAAAGTAATTTCAACCGAAAGAAAAATTCTATTTCTCTTCCCTCCATTTATTTATTTATTCAGATTCATCTGTAAATGTTTGAAAAAAATTATATAATAAAAGATAATGAATTAATTACCGTTTATATGTATATACCCAATTTTTCAAATTATAGAGTATAAAATGTATAGAATATATAGAATAGTTCAATATCTGCAGTGGTATATAATTCAGGTATTTTATTTAGAGATGAAATCGCTGTGGAATAAAGGCGAGAGCAGTCGATGGTGCAGCGAAAGATGTGCGGGATTTTAAATCCCGTGGGATAGGTATACGGGAAGGTATAGAGAGATGTATATATATATATATATATATATGTAGGAAAGAAGAAGGGCGACAGAGAGTAGTCCTGGGGGTTCCATTAGCGGGAAGGATTTACCAAGAGGATTCTTTTAAATCCTGTCGGCTCTATTAACGTCACACTTTCCGATAAAACCGAAGTTTAGGCACAACGATCAAGATTTTCTTCGGAAAAAAAAAAAATAAATAAAAAAATTATTTTTGACCAAATACCAAATAATTTTTTATATATATATAAAAATATTATCTATTTATATGAAATTTTTTTATGCTTCTCTAATTATTTTATAGCATTTTGTATATATATATATTTTCGTTTTATTTTATTTAAGTTTCTTTCGTTTATTTTTTAGATCAAAAATTTTTCTTTATTCATTAATTGTTAGATCGAAAAAACCGTAAGAATTATGAAAATAGAAAAAAAAAAAAAAACTATGAGAATAGGGACAACAAAATTCGATGAAAAATAATAAGAAAAAAAAAAGTAATTTTTTTAAAAACGTAAAAAATAAAAAAATAAAAAAAGAAGAGGTAAGAACAAGAAACGCGATAGTTTATTACTGTGAAATTTATTATAACATTTCCAGAAGAGAGAAACACAGTGAGAGAAAGAGAGAGAGAGAGAGAGAGAGAAAGATAGAGAACAGGGAAGTAATTTACGAACCTGAAGAGAACTGCACCTGTTACGGCTTGACTCGATTCATCGTATTAATTAAAACAGAAGCACCTTAAATCTAGGGGAAAATCTAGCCGAAAGGGAATAACGCGGAATAGGAAAATTTGAAACATATATACTTACATCTAGGTATCGCGTGACTAACTACTGACTGTAAGGTCATATGGTTTCGTCAAAATTTGATACTGATTAAAAAAAAAAGTTGTACGACTTTATCGAATGTTAAAAATTTGATTATAGAAAATGATTAAAATTATTTGAAATTAATTTAGAAAGTGAGGAAAAAAAAAAGAAGAAAAATTATCCAAATAATTTTAGAAAATCAAAAATATAAGAAAGAAACAAAAAAAAAAAAAAAAAATGTGGATAAAATTTATGCTAACAAATTTGATTTAGTATTTTTTTATTTTTTTTACCCAACTCTCAAAAGAAAAATCAATCTTTTTCGCTATATACCTATACATAAAATAATGAATTTTAAAATCGCCAACTTCATAGCGTATATATATACAGGATTATATATTATCTAGCTTTAGTTTTAATTAACAGTTTTAGTATACGGAGGTGGCTGTGACGTACCTAACGTTGGCAATGAGGTATACCCTAGGTATGTACGCATATGCATATATATCGCGGATCTGGTCGGGTCGGGCCGCGCCGTACCGCGGCCGCTGACACGAGCGATATGAGAATCCATGCATAGTAAAATTTCTGCAGTGGATATAGAGAGCCGTTCTATCCCACTCTCTTCTTTACCTAATTCATCTTCTTCTTCTTATTTTTTTTATTCTTTTCATTTTCTAAAAATTATCTATTTTTATTTTTTTTTAAGTATTTTTTTTTTTTTTCTATTTTTCTACCTATTTTTCGCTCGCTTTTATTATACTTCAACTCGTTTTTCCCTTTTTCCTTTTCTCTGCAGTACGCAGCGCGGTGCGATCTCTTGCAGGCTATTCGTCTTTCACCTTTTTATACAGAACGTTCGTTCCTCGCCTTTCTTTCTTCCGTTTCTCGGACGCTCGAGAGCTAGATATAGAGTTGATATAATTTCATGAATTCGTAATATTTAATCCTGACAGTAAACCCTGGGCCCAAACTTCACCCGTATCATCTTACCTACCGAACGAGAGATATAACTGGCTAACCAGAAACGACGTTAAACCAGATTGAATGTCTACTATAGCTTCTTATTTAAAGGCTTCCCAAGAAACGGAAGGAAAAAAATCAAAAAAACAAAAAAAAAAAAAAAAACAAGATCTAGAAAAGGTAGTTACGATTTCATGGTGTTTTTATTTTTTATTTTTAATCATCTTAGAACCCCATATTAAAGTCGAAAGTTAAAATTTTAATTTGGTTTTTGTTTTTTTTTTTTTTTTTTAATCGTAAAATCGAAAATTCAAATTAAATTGACATGGTAATTTTTCTGAATGTAATATATTGTAAATTTGAAAAATTTTCGATCCTTTGAAACGAGCGAAAATTCATATTTCTATATCGAAAACCAATCTCATCGAGAATATATATAAAAAAAAAAAAAAAAAAAAAAAAAAAAAAATAAAAAAATCATGTAAATATATGAATATATATATTTTTTGTTTTTAACTCACCCTCGTAGACCCAGTCCGGAATACCGTTGTATATACTGCTGAAAAGACCATCCGTTGTTATCTCATAATCGGTTTCAACGTCAGCCTCTGGTCTGTAGTAGATATTGTTTTGGGATACAAATACCAAGCTGTTTCCGCGAGGTGCCCAAGTAGCTAGTTCGAGCATCGTAGCTTCGTTGTGACTGAGTCTAGTTTCTATGCTGCAAAATTTGAGAAAAATAAAATAAAAATAAAAAATAAAATCCAAAAATGAGTAAATAATTTTTTATACGAATATAATTTCATAGATGAAATTTTACGATTTAAAGATTTCAATTTTTTTCAATTTTCATTTTTTTTTTTTCAATTTATTCTTATATATTGTATAAGTTAGGGCTGATTTTTATTACAGGGTCTTCTCATTCTTCTCATTCTGCATTGTGTTTTGTGTGGCTGTTGGATTTACGGTCCTACACCCTCGTATAATCTTGAGGTATTTTTTTTTTTTTTATCATTTTGCTTTTTGTACCTTATTCGGTTTGTGGAATTCCGTAACAAAAAAAACAGAAAGAAAAAAAAGATTTTTTTTTGTTTCCTTTTTTTTTTTTGTTGCCACGCGTAAAAGCTCGATAGATATTGACCTGAAGGACCCGGGGTTTTTTTTATAACAATTCATAAAAGATGCCGTGGCTCGAAATTCATAGATGGGAGGGGAGAGGGGGAGTAAAGGGGGGGCCGATGGGGGTTGCTATAAAAAGTTTCATATCCGCATCGCACAACTATATACCAACCACCACCCTACACCACCCCCAACCCTCTGACCATTTGTACATCGAAATCCCGAAGGAAACATTTCGAAAAGACCGTGAATAAAGCCACTGGCTCCTTCACTTTCCTTTTCCTTTCGTTTCATGTAGCTTTTCCGTATACTCTGGACTTCTTTTGAACCTTAAGGACTTTTTGTTCCCGAGTGGGAAGCCTCGAGTTTCAACTGAAAGACGTGTTATTATAGGACAAGCTTTTTTTTTTTTTTTTTTTTTGACTTCTTTTTTCTCGATAAGTATGATGTTCTCGTACCTATATAGATATCTAGGTATATGTATATATACCGTAATGATATTATAGTGTAAAGAAAATGAGAAACTAAAACTAGTTTCTGTAAAATATCCATGTCACGTTTTTATTTATTTATTTATTTTTTTTTTTTGTAACGAGAAATTCGAATCTTAAAACGCGAATCGCGAATCTATATGAGCGATTCTATTAATTTAATTTTCGCAAGCCTCTGCAAATATTTTTTCTCTCCTGAGTTTTATCTTTTTCGAAGACGATGTTATAAGAAACAAAAAAAAAATTTTTTTTATTTTTTTTTTTATTTTTTTCAAGAAAATAACCGCCTGCAACGTCAGCTACCTACTTTAAAACTTATACTGTTTATACAGAATTTTCTTTTCTCTTTTTTTTTCTATCTCTCACTTTTTTTTTTTTTTATTTTTTGTTATTTTGTTTCATGCGAAGCTCACGATTTTTACAAGTTTCATAAGAACTGCGCTTTCAAACTTTGCAAGATAGTTGACGAAAAAAAAAAAAAAAAAATTGAATCAAACTTTTTCTTATGGAATATTTTTGAAATAAAATATTGTCAGTATATATTGGGAATCAAATTTGTCTACAATTTAATATACATTATAGTCTCAATAATATTTTGCAATGAGAATAATAATGACAAAAATTTCAATTATCGATGAAAATATTTAAAATGAGATGAAAATTTTTTGTTTAATTTTCGTTTTTTTTTTATTCAGGAGTTTATAATTACGGTTATTTATAGGTATAGTCAATCCCGATTGATTGTTACAAATGAATTCTGTGCTTCCTTTGATTAAATTTGAATTAAAATGAATGAATAAATAAATAAATAAGTAAACGAATGAATGGATGAATGAATGAAGGGTGATTAAAATTTGTGTGTTGTTATATTTGTAACCTGATGAGGAATCGCTATGAAGAGAATTTGACCTCGTAACTATGAACGTAAATGTAGAATTGTTGGTGGTTGTTACTGTTATTGTTACTATTACTGGTATAGGTCCGCGTTAAGATGCGACACGCATCTGCCATTGTCATCTAGCAGAGCATTGTGCCAAAGTACAAAGTACAAAGGAAACCTTGGATCATTCTAAAGCAGTGGCAATTTCTTACCGTGCCTAAAGATAAATGGATTTTCCTACAGAGAAGAGAAGAGAAGAGCTTTGGATACAAACAACGCCAACTCGCCGTATCCCACAAGGGACCCGATTATATTGCCATAAACGCGACGCGGCACTAACCCTGCCCCGTTAAACTTGATAGATGCAGGGTGTCGAGTGACTCGTTATTAACACTGAATACACAACGAGAAGAGTAGAAAAATGATACGAAATAAAATGACGAATTGTGACAAGACAAAAAAAAAAATTTTTTTAAATTAAAAAATATATCGCTGTAAATTATTTTTTATTTTTTTTTTTATTTTTTGTTATTTTTAAAAATTATTTATTTTCATATACTCTTAGGTAATTTTATACCGTTCCTGCGACAGTAGCCGTAACAACAGTAGCAGTATAAGGTATAGTATATAAGCAAGGCAGGGATTTGGTAAAAATAAAAAGAATCCCCCTCGTGAAAAATACCGCAGCGATGATTCTTGGTACTTTTTGCTTTAACTTTCTTTCTCTCTTCTTACTTCTTTTTACTTTCTTTTTCTATTTTTTTTTGTTTTTTTTTTTAACTTTATTCTTCTTTATTTTCTGTTCTTTTCTCGTACTTTTTTTTTTCAGTTTTTTTTTTTTTTCTTTTTTTGTCTTATTTTTCTAACGAGCGACAAATATGCGAGGAAAAGCTAAATTCGCGGTCTCTGCAACTCCTCTCCGCGGTACGGTACCCGCGGTGTGGTACGGGTACGGTAGGTATATACGGTAGGTACGGCGGACGACTTTAATCGCAGCAACGCGGGTATAAGCTCGCACTTAAATGCTAAGTTGGCGTATAAATCTACGGATGAAACTCGCGGATTAAATTCCCGCACAGTTTGTAATTTCCACTAGGTTCGTGGGTATAAGATATACATATACTATATATATATATATATATATATATATATATATATATATATATATATATAAAAATATATATACATATATATATATATACGTAGGCAGGCAGGCAGCCAGCCAGTCAGCTAGCCTTGGCCCATCTCTCGCTCCTCTTCTCAAGATTAAAATGCAAATCTAAATCTTACTATAAAATAAGTCTAAAATATTCTTGTAATTTTATTTTATTGTTAAATTAAAAAAAATAAGATAGAAATAGATATTATATAGATTTTTTATATGTCTAAGCATATTTATATTTATATTTATATATACTCACAGAGTTTCTAGATTCACGATCGTGTATTGAGCCAGGTAAGTGTGACGATACAACTGAAACAGAAAAGAATTTAATCCAACGATTTTTAAAATGAAAAGTTTTTTTTTTTTTTTTACTCCATTACTATAAATTTGATCACTTCGATTTCTATTTTTATTATTTCATATGAATATTTTTCGGGGTATATGGACACATATAATACATCAATTGTAATTAATTAATTAATATCATTGTGACTATATCAAAAATGAAATTTCTTGTAATTTTTTTGTAAAAAAAAAAAAAAATTTACGCAAATTTTATGATAGAAAAATTTATAAAAAAAAAAAAAAAACTGAAATTCCACTACCATCTCTTGGTCTCCAAATCTTCGTATCTTGTCATACAATTAGTGTGAATTTTTTGAAAAATTAAACAACTGCGTTTTCGAGATAGAAATAATAAAAAGTTCATTTTTTTTTTTTTTTTTCAAAAAATTTTTGCTGGTTTTTGAGGCTAGAATTATCACGTGATAAAATGTAAGATGTTCAGGATTACATGAAATGGTCAATATAAAAATAAAAAAAAAAACATCTTTAAATCAAAAAGAGAATTTCTTATTTTTTATTTCCCTCCCGTATGTGTTTCTACATTTTTTTTAAAACCTGTCAAACACACGTATGATTATGTCGTTCTAAAACCGAGAACGTTACATACAAAAACCCGTTATAATTGAAACTGATAATTATTATCGGTCTTCTGTCGATGCAGCGTGACCTTTATATGTACATAAATGTGTGTACATATATATATATATATATATATATAGAATCGATTACACAAATCCTCGATATATTTTCACGGTTTCACCAACACACCGACATACATACATATACATTGATAATATCCTATACCAGTCCACCTACGACGTAATAACTTTGTGGCAAGCTGAAATTAATTACGTCTTCTAATTGCAAATACTTGTTCGCTTTGTTCGACGCGTGGATGTCAAATTTCTGAAAACGACGTGCGTCGAATTAATTCCAAAGGAATAAGGAATTCAAATGGAATGTTGAAATGAATTTTGAAATCAGAATTCAAGCTCGGTTTGAAATGTAAAAAATTTATTTCATCATCTTATCAAATTTTTTTTTTCCTTAATTTTTTTGTTGTTTTTTTTTTTTTTTTTTGTCTAATCATTTAAATAACGCCATCATATTTTTCAACTCTCTACCTATATACCTTGTACCCGACTAGTTGTATAATATAGATTATTCCATTTTTGTTTTTCTTTCTTTTTCTTTATATTCATTTTTTATTTTTTATTTTTTACCTCGATTAACTCTTCGAGGTACATCACACCATAAATCACGATATTAAACGGAGTTATAGCCGGGGATATGTTCTAGCTCCATGGTCATTTAAACGTGTCGCCTAGCATGGGAGTCAGCGTGTATTATAGGTTGGCTTCCGTGATCGGTACGATATCTAGGTATATCTAGATAGGTATATGTACAATCACCCCTCTATATACTATACCTAAATACCGGGGATTTAAATTTACGTTCGAATCGATTGTCGATTGCCTATATATGTATATATATACAGAGAGAAACGAAATCTCGGTTCATCGTTTCATGTAAATAACGCAATATCAGGGATTCCCAGTCCCGATTTCGATCCACCTCTAACTCCCATTTACCATCAGATATTTCCCTCCTCATCATCATCCCCTATCACATAACTGCACACCGAAACTGTCAATTATTGCATATCCGTAAAGTTTGAAAAATAAAAATTCATACTTATAATAACGAAATTATAAAATGTATACGATTTCAATTATACATACGATGTGGTAAGATATATTTTCAAGTTTTTCATTAAACAGAAATCAATTAGTGATGAAAATTAAAAGAAAATAGAATAAGGAAACTCAAGGTATAAACTTTATTGCTACCGTGATATTTTTTTTTTTTTTTCATTTTTTTTATTATCATGAAAATAATTAATGACAACTACGGAGTAAATAAGTACATAGATATATGTATTATAGGTATCTACGTAGGAGTTTCGAGGTGAAAATTAATTAGAAAGCTGAAGGAACGTCGCGGTCTCTGTGTTTCGTAATTAAAGACGTGTGGCAATTACTCTTGAGGAGAAAGAAAATGATGAATGTTCGATAAAAGTGGCTTCGATATATATATATATATATATATATATATATATATAGTATATTGCGATGGGCTTTCAAGGGTCAGTCAGAGTCAATAAAAGAGTATAAGAACTGAGTGATTGGCTACGAGTCTGTACTAAACCAATCTAGATTGGTACAAATGAGATAGGACTAAAGTAAAGAATTTATAAACTTTAAAAATTCCAAATTTCAATATAAATAGACCTAAAAGTTTTTCAAAGAAAAAAAAAAAATAAAAATAAAAACCACGCATCGTCATTCATTGATCTAAATTCATTCGAAATTTTCTTTCCCAAGTATACTCATAGCCACTGCAGTTCTATTCATTCTTTATATACGTGTTTTGTACGTGTTGGTATTATCTGGCTATATATATTAATCGATATATCTGCCAATTTAGAGATTGGTTTTCCTACGGAGTTTTATAGAATCGATAAATTAATACATATACGGTGAATTTTTTTTTTTACAAATATACGGATAAGGTACGTTTCACGTGAGCGATTTCAAACTCAGATGATTCTAAAGCATAAAAAATCTATTCAGAATAAAAAAAAAAAAAAAAAAACCGAGGTCTTTTCCTCTAGTGCATCATACAGTTTCAATGTTGAATAGAAAATGTTGCGTCGTTCCAACACTGATTGGATATTCAAATATTTAAGTACATTTTCGAAACTATACTATCCACTATTACTATACGTATTTATGTATGTACATATATACTTCGTAAACTGGTAAATTAATGCAACTACAACGTCTCGTTTTATCCATAAATGAAAACTAGGTATTTAGATATACATATAATATATATATATATATATATATATATATGAAGGGACAAAAGTGTGTTAATCGTCTCTAACTCCTGTATATTCAACAATTCCCTATTGTTACCCATATCGCAATTGAAAGTTTTGAAATTAATCCATTTACAGCAATACACGTATATACATTATATATACAATATATACACATATGCATTCCCGCTTTGCAATTATAGAATAAAATTAAACTTGTATTTAATGTTTAATTTATGTATAAAATAGGTTAGTTTAATTTTATTTAAACCTTACGTTATATACTTAATTTACATCGACTATATATACATGTGTTCCATAAATTTTTTTTGGCTCCGTTATTTTACTAACAAATATTCCGCGGTGTAAATATATTCTATATATATATATATATATTTTATTACTTTTTTTTTTTTTTTTCAACTACAATTTTGCCAGACGAGTGGATATCAGCTGGAATGAGAGAGAAAACCGAACGATTCTAATCGACTGAAAAAAATTCACTGGATTTTATTATTAAGTGCTCTTTATCACGTTTGGCAAATATCCAATGAAAAAAAATAGTAGCCGCAGGTTCATACCTGGAGGATAGAATGATGAATATAAATCGTGTGTACTGTATTAAATTGGTAGATTACGGTTAAATTTGAGATAAAAAAAAAAAAATATTCAAAAAATCTATGATATAGTTGGTTTGAAGTATCGGGAATTTTTTTTTTAATCTTTCTTCAATGATCAAAATTGCGAATTGATTTCCGAAGATTAAAAATTATCAGAAACGTGAAGCGGTAAAAATATTTTCAAAAATGATATGTAAAAAAAAAACAAAAAAAAAAAAAGAATATTTTACACAATTACGAGTCAAACATTGAAATATATAATGGAGAATTTATCAGCTACGACCTTGTACCCTCGTCAATTCAGATCCTTCTCCTCTCACCCTTGGAGACCAGGATACCAATTGTCTTGAGGTAAGGGTTTTCGAGGAGACGCTCTTGGAATACGCAAAGCATCACAACAACCGAGTTCTGAGACCGTTGTTAGGGGGTCGAAAAGCGGCTGCTATATTTTGTTAAAACAATTTAGGTACCTACTCGAAAGCAGAGAACCTCTGTGCCTCCTTATTACCTATCTCAACAAGGTTTAGTTTAGCCTGTTTAATTCTTGCTGTTCTGTACAGTTTATTTAATTAATATATATATATATCCTTAATTAGGCGATGTTAAATTTCTCCAAGTTCGAAAATAATTAATTCCATTTTATTGTATACGTACAGAAATAAAAAAAAACAAAAAAATTTCAATCAAAGCTCCGATTTCCAATACTTTTAATTAACATCTCATACATTTTATAATCGATTGAAAATATAATATCTATAATCTTTGTTTCTTTAATATAAAAAAATAAATGAATTTTATCGTCACCCTGTATATATAGACTCATACATATACCTATTCGTAAGGTCCGCATTGACCTCAGGGAAGAAACGTGTCGCCCCAGATATAAGTCGTCGTCGACGTTGTAGAGGAAAGCCTCGACCAAGGGGGACAATGGGACGATAATTTCTCCCGGAACTCAGGATTTTATGCGATGTGGGATGGTGGTATAGAGCGGTGTGGTGGCCCTTGGGTCAACTGGACCAGAGGTAACGGGTACGTGCTTACGTATACTGTAATAACGTTTACCTAGATAGAACTCGAGGAATCTATATAGGTATATAGATATATACGAGCATCTATACTTAGAAAGAGTTATAAGTCACACGATACCGAACTCCAGTTGAATTTCGATTAACGAAAAACGTGAAATAAAATAACGAATAGATTATTCGAAAGCAGAATTTGAAACCAGTTAAGTATAAGTAGAAACAATTATTTTATCAAGAGAATGGGATAAAGTAAGGGCAAACAATACGGTGTTTTTTTTTTTTTTTTCACAGTATGTACTTTTCATCAAACAAAAAACTCTTGTAATCACCGAAATTACTGTCAAGTGTATGGCGAATGTAGATCGAAATTGAAAAATTAAAAGTCGAATTTTTTAGTTAAAATGTAATAAAAATAAAAACAGGATGAAGGGTCTTAATGATGAATAACATCCATTAGTATAGTAGCAAAAAAAAAAAAAAACTCAATCCCTTAGCAATGTGAAACGTATATTTGCTTTCCGAATCGAATTTTGTAGTATTAGACCGTTAATTTTAATCGTATAAAATCTATATCTCGGAAATCTGAATCATCGTATGAATTAAATTTTCTCCAACCACCATAAATTGAGATATGAAATAGTTTCTAACCGGAAAATGGTTAGTTAAATAGAGGCGTATAAATTCTATAGATCTATGAATAGGTGGATAAATTTCTAGTTCTAGGTATATATGTATGTACATAATAGGTAGCTCAGTGGTGCTACGAAATGCATATCGAGGTAGGTAGGTAGGAAGGTAGGTTGTACCTTGCCCTAACCCACGCTGATTTGTAGCAACAGTAACTATCGGAAATTTGCTCTGGTACCAGAGAGAGGTACGAGTGGTACGAGAGGACTCGAAGAACGGACGAGAATCGAGGGATGAAGCGAGTGAATATATATGTATATATGTATATATACCTAACATTGTAAATCACAGATGCGGAGCGGAAAGCCTTTGGGCGTTTCGAGGGCAGAGCAGAGGGCACACACTCGTAACAGACAGCTTTGAGATGTGGTATAAAGAGGGAATATTCAAGATATATATGCATATAGGTACCTATACATATATATATATATATACATATAGGTATAGAATTTTGGAATAAGAGTAGGAGGACTAAGGAATATATTGGGGATGAGAGATGAGAGATGAGGAAACGAGGAGAGTATAGTAGCAGCCCGCATATGCGCCAACATTTACCCAAAGTACACATATCCGAATGATACCTTATTTGGGTTATCGTATAGGTCACGTTGCTCGTTCCGTAATGGTTGATGACGAAAGAGCAAATATAGAGCTTAGACGCGTGTCTATAAACGATACGAAATTGAATTAAGTTGAAAATAGTTCGTTGACTGTGAAATGACAAAATTTAATAATTAAGATATAAATTCGGTTTCAACTTCCGTTACAATATCTTTTTTTAGATAGGGAAAACATCATTTGATGTAAGTGTATGTCATGTAAGAAATAATAAAAAAAAGAAGAAAAGTGCGTAGAATAGAAATTTTAGAAAATAGTTCACCGCGTTGAATTTCTTTTGGATTTTTGTTCACTTATTTTGATTTTGTGTTTTTTTTTTTTTTTTTTTTTTTTTTCACAAAATGTTTCCCCGGGGTGTATAGAAAATGAATATAGTGGAAAAACTTTTGATTGAAATCATTGAAAGCGATATGAAAATGCGCGGATAGTGAAATATACAGAATCTCTTGAATATACTTTTCTCAATTTGAAACGAAACGACGACTGACTGCCTTTGTGTATTTATATTTCATAGAAAATTGTACGCTTCGAGTGAAGTAGGTATATATCCTAGGTATATACATATACCTATATTTACATATAGTACTGTATATGTATAGTTATATGAAACTACCGAACGTGTATATATACATACAAACCTATCCTACTGGATAAAGTTTATAGTTTAAAAAACCGATAATATACCTATATGTGTACCGAAGCTTGAATAACATAAAAAAACCAAAAAAAAAAAAAAAGTTTTCAATGGGATCAGAAAAGTTGATTTGTTGTATTTTTTTTTTTTGTTTTTGGAATTACGATAATTAGCACAATTATACGAAATTAAAAGAAAAATCTAATTCTGATTTTTCATTTCGTATTTTATTTTTAAATAAATTAAACCATAAGAACAGGAAATGAACAAAATTTTCATAATGTGAAAACTTTATAGGTAGATGTGTATGTATGAGTTAGATATTATATATCGGTAATGATTTTGACACGATTTTAGATCCGCAGGAAGTTAGGTATATAAAATAAAAATTTATTGATGCCTATTCGAGCTGAACTGGTGGGATTCAGTGTTGTAATTGTAAAAAATAGACCGTTCCGAATCGAACCGTAACAGGTTTCCTATTATTCGGGATTCGTTGGAGACCGGAAAGGCGTGAAAAAAAAACCATAATTTTTTTTTTTTACACGTTATTCGATCCGGGCCTGGAGGGTATTCCGACGAATAAATCCCACGCTCAGGGTCTTCGGTGGAATTTTAAAACGTGAAAAATCGAGTACTAGGCGAAAAAAAAAAAAAAAAAAAATACAAATAAAGAAAAAAAAAAAAAAATGTTTAAATGACCCTCGTCGTAAAACGAATAGAGCTATTGAAAAAGTATACAGTAAATAAAATATCCGTATCAAATATGTGGCTTTGAGAATCTTTTATTGAAAAAGTTTTTTGATCGTACTTAAAACTGACGAGATATATACTATATTATACATATACGTATATAATAAGTATATGTGAAGAAATGAGAAGGTTCAGAAAATAAAAAAAATTTCCAAATAAAATTTAGCAACATTTGATTAAAATATTTTTCAACTTCAGATTTGAACGAATGGAAGGGAGAAAAATAGGGATATATATATATAGAAAAAGAAAGAAATAAAAAAATATATTGCAAGAAAAAAAAAAAAAAAAGA
This sequence comes from Macrophya annulata, assembly GCA_963924015.1. Taxonomy (NCBI): domain Eukaryota; kingdom Metazoa; phylum Arthropoda; class Insecta; order Hymenoptera; family Tenthredinidae; genus Macrophya; species Macrophya annulata. The sequence continues at coordinate 2,837,284 of OZ001263.1, forward strand.
AATAAAGTTTTCACTTTAAAATTGATTCGCTCAATTTTCTAACGCGTTACCTCTGCATCCCCTTCCCGCAGCTGTTGGCCTCGACGTTCGAGCGGATTATTGGAAAAGCATTTATAATACCTTTGAGAAAAATGAATAATAAATAATAAGTTGAATACGAGAAAAAAAAGGAATCGTATCTTAATGAAACTGAAGAAGAAGAAGAAGAAGAAGAAGAAGAAGAAGAAGAAAAGGAAAAAGTGAAAGAAGAGAAAGAGAAAAAGGTTGGAATATAATATATTACAGATAACGTTGACTTGATTAAATTATTATCAAATGATTATATCATCCGGATATAGAGAAGAAAAATTATTATCCGATCTAGAAACGGTATTAATCTCCGATAATTCTCACGTCTTTAATTAATCCCAACTTCCCCCCCCCCGTATAAGTATGATAAAAGTTAATTAGATTTCATTGTCTTTTAAAACGATACAAAATTACCCTGAAGATTTCAATACTAAACTTCATTTATAATCCATCACTCTCTTATTCTTTAAGACTCGATTACATAATTATTGAAGATTTTTATTTTTTCTTTCTTTCTTTTCTTTTCTTTGCTTTTAATACCGTTTTATAATCTTTAGCACACCCAGTACGTACATACATATATATATATATATATATATACATATACCCCTCCGAATATAATTTTGGGGAAGAAATATCGATTCCTTACACCTACAAAACCCTCGCATTATATCCTCCTCGCTCACCTTTGTATTAGCCCAAAAGTTCGACGGATGATTTATTAGCGATAATATATAATTTTTTGGTTTTTTTTTTTTTTTTAATAGACACACAGTCTCGCATTTATTTTTCTTCTTTTTAAATATGATGAATTTTTTTATTTTTATCAATTTTATATAAAATTATATTAAAATTGTAAGCGATGTTTTTTCCTCTTCTTTTAACTTCGAAATGTATAAACGATAGAAAATCAATGAAAATTTTTGTTAATTTTTTTAAAGATAAAATACGTTTTGAATTTAATCGAAATGAAGTCGTCGCGTCGTCTTGTGCTGTCAGCGATATTTAATTCCGTTGAATCGAATGAGATCCTGGATAATTGTCTTTGAAGATAAGCTAGAAAGTGGTCCAGGGTCTCTGTACTTGATGGAGCAATATCATTACCGTATCTAAATTGCAGCTACAAGCCTGGCAAGTGGTAGCCCTATTGTCTATTCCTGGTGGAGAACTAAAGCCCAAAGCCTTTGTTGGTATTCAAACAGCACCACCGGCTGTCCCCCTCCTTCCACAAGAGTTCCTCTAGAATCTAGATTCTAGATCCTATAGTTAGGAAAATAAACACAAATGGAGACCTATTCGACAACGTCACGTAGTCGATGAAGCCGCCCTTCCACTTCCACTTCCACTTCCACTTTCCACCTTCAACCAATACTCCAGAAACCCTCAATTCTCATCTACATCCATATCACATCTCAATCTTCCTTTATAAATCTATATACCAAAATATATCCTATAACATCTGAAGAAAACATCATCATCATCATCATCATCGTATCTTTACGTCAAAAATAAAAATAAAATTATTCTCATTTCAATTTAAAAATAGAAAATTTAGGAGTACAAAATTAAAATTCTTCTACGATGCTAAGTGCGATTAAAAATCCTTTTTTATTTTTATTTTTTTTATTTTTTTTTCATTAAAAACAAGATCCCAGAATTTTAATATTCCGAAGTATAAAATTTCTGAATATCAAAAATCGTCTGAAAAAAAGAATCCGCAATTTTTACCGTTCGAAACTTTAACACGACTCATTTTTCAAGAACGTTTGAGCTCTGAGGCTAGTAGTAAGTCTCGATATTGGTCAGACAGTGCGTAATAACTGGCTAGTAGTGATACAGGATATAATGTCAGCCTTTATGGTCTATAGTTCTAACCTGCTACATATCCGCAGTGCGAAAACGTCGCCTTCGGCATTGCGAAATCCAGTCAAACGGTTAATCCCTCGCGAATATATACCACATATATTATGTATATATGTAGGTATATAGAAACGGTTTGTATATCAGACCCTCGGGGGAAAGGATTGAGCAGTGACCACGTCTAGTTTGTAACTGTACATTATAGGTATATTGTACATATATTAACCATGTATATATATGTATATATATATACTATAGACACGGCAATGATAGAGGCATGTATATGTATATTCATATATATGCGTTTAATATAATATACGCATATACGAATTATTTAATGAGACGAATAGCGTCGATCTCTGCAGTCTGCAAGTCGATTAACTTAATCGTATACGATTATCAGGATTATATTATAACAATTCGGTTCACGGATTTTGATATATTTTTAAAACGACGAAGAGAAGAAAAAAAGTAGAATGAAATAAATAAATAAATAAAACAAGTAAAATGTTTTTTTTTTTTTTTTTGAATTACCACAATCATCTTCTTATTTCTAATTTTCATTCCCTTCTTTTTTTATTTATTTTTATTTTTGGAAACAGACGAAAAAAGTGATTTAGACACGTTCTTATTCACTAGATTAGATCGGTAAAAAAGAAAACCAAGAACGTGAAAATTGTCCTCTCTGTGTAAGGAAAGGAAACCATCGCATGACATGGTAGCCAGAAAAGTTGATTAGAATCAATTGTTATCCTCAAACAGGCGAGATAACTTCCTTCGTTGACTAAGGGAAACCGATTTGGCCCGTACCATAGCTGACGTCAGTAATTTCGAATGGGGTCCTTTTTTTCGTCTTTATTTTTTCTCGTTCGTTTTTGAGGGGTTGAAAATTAGTTTCATTGTTATATACATATACTAAGAAAATTCAATCTATATACGAATAGGTAGGTATATGAATAGATATAAATTCGAGGTTTTTCTCAGAATTTTTTCATTATTTTATTTCTTTCCTTCTTTTTCCCCAATTATAGGCGATAATTAAATGCCAATAAGGCTGATGTATCCGACAAGAAAAGGAAAAAAAAAAAAGTAAAAATTAAATAAATTCACATAATGAATATTTTATGATGTGAATGATGAACCTCCTTTTACGAAAAAAGGTAAAAAAACAAACAATAAATATCAAAATCAAAAAACCAAAAAAAAAAAAAAAATCGTATGCATGGAACGTTTATGTAAATATGAGAAGTTCTTTTTTCTTTTCATCTTATTTAAAAACTTTCTAGTGAAAAGGCATAATTCTTCTTCTTTTTTTTTTTTTATTCTTTATTTTTCTTTTTCTTTTTATCACAGAATTATTCGACAAATTTTGTTCTTCCCCCCCCCCCCCCCCCCCTTTTTTTTCTATTTTTCAAATGGTTCGAAAAATGACGTAACGTCGGTGTAGGCACACAGAAATAATATATCCCGAAGGCAAAACTTACGCATCCGTAACGAAGTTCACGAGGGGTTATGAACATATATATATATATATATATTTACTTATATATACATATAAGGGAGTTTGAAAGTGAAAATTCTATTTGCCTTCAAGTTCGAAAGGGCGGGGGAAAAAAAAAGAGAGAAAGAGGGAGAGAGAGAGGGGAAATAAACAGTACCAAAGGGAACGAATCCCCATGACGTAACTAAACCGTAAGGTAAATATTCCGCAACTGTATATGGTCCATATAACGTTTCAATTTCGATAAAAGCTATAGGTAAAAATAAAAAATAAATAAAAATAAAAGTTTTTTTTTTTTTTCCGATACGTATAGGAATCGATTATTTTCATCTTGTATCGCTTTACTTTCCATCCCCCTTTGAAATCCGAAAATTAAAATTTAGTGAAAAAAAATATATTCAATTGCTATTTCCTTATTTTAAAACCTGATACTTGAACAAAGTCCAAGTTTATCGCGGTCTCACGGTTTATTGGCCACTTATTGGAATTCGTTGCTATGCTATAGAAACTGAACTGCAGCACAGGGAGCAACCAACAGGTGAATACCAGCTATCGCGGACGTAAAATCAGTGCCCATAAAAATCGTGAACTGGAAAATCCTTTCCTACCATATATATTATACATATATTGTTTTTTTTTTTTTTTTTTTTGACCAGATCAAGAACAAGGCATACGGGTATGATCGACGTCGAAAAATAAGTAAAAACAAAAATAAATAAATAAATGATAATAAAAATATAGTAAAAATTACTAGAATCCCATTAAAATATCACAAATCTACATAATAAAATTAAAATTTATACACAAAATAGCATCGAGTAAGTAAACATATATAATTCTTACCTTGTGGTAGTTAGACGCTAGTAGTAAGTAGTTACGATCAGCGGATATTTGGTAGTCGAAACTGGCTCCCAAAATCTGTAAAATATGAATAAGAAAAAAGAATGAATAAATAAAAAGTAAAAATTAAAAAAATTGAATTCGAAAATATTTAAAGGGTAAAATTATCTAGGAAGAATATTTTTTTTTTTGTATTTCTTACTTTTGCCAAAAAAAAAAAAAAAAGAAACCTAAAAAGAAAAAAAATTCGCGATAGAAAGTGAGAAAGAGGAAATTCTTGAGACAGTCTGGCGCTTTGAGAGAATTGCGGACGGTATATGTATATACATATGTATATAAAGTATATATGTATATGTATGTATATATATATCGGGGGTTTCCTTTATATTGCTCTAAATGTAAGTTGCAATTTGGTGAAAATGTATAAGAGGCGACGAGCGTCGCGACGATAGGATAAAAGCGGGTTTTCGTAGGTATAGTTGTATAGGTGTAGAGTTAGGTATAGGTATCATGGGTATTATCGCACGTTGCAGAAGCCCGGGGTTCTCTTCCTAGCGTATCGCGTGTGCGGTAATGAAATTTATTCAATTTCCTTGGCTGAAACGCATGGCGTTTATACTGCACAGTAATTCCCGCTATAATAATACAGGAACAGCTTGACGTCGTTTGTGCAGCTAATGCCACTGTTCTATAGGTACCCCATATATACCAAACTCTAAACTCTATAAGCGAGAATGAGAAACGAATAAGAAAATTATAAGAAATTGTCAAAAAAAAAAAAAAAAAAATTGAGGAAAGAATTTTTCAATTTTCTAAAACAAAAAAAAAAAAAAAAAAATTGATAAATAATTTAGTTTCACAAAAAAATATATTTTTTGTTCTTTTTTTTTTTTCTTTCAAATGTTACCCAAAATTGTTAAATATTATTTTTTGGAATTTGATTTTTTGAAAATCTGGAAATTTTTACTTTAGATATTTTTGAGGCATGGTTGAATCTTGACCGAATTTAAAAACTGATCCAAAAACTCCAATGAGAAGTATATGAATGACAATCTTTTGAAATCGGAGATAATAAGACGATGAAATTTTTATGGTCTGTATAAGTGTAAATCTATAAAATTTATACTATATACCTATGATATATGCTACTATACCGTAGTTTCAACTACAAGTTAGAACGTTAAAACAATAAGCGTAGTTAGGAGACACGAGGCGTCGCCCACAAGCTTCCGACAGCAGTTTATAGTTAACTTTAAACTTGCCCGACAGCATATCGCAGCTTGATACTAAACTAAACTTTGTCTATATGTAATATATAAGTATATATATATATATTTATATACATATATAATAATTTACGCACGTATAAACATACACATGTATACTTGAAACGAAAATTTTTGATACTCAATAATAAAATAATAATAAAAAAAAAAAAAAAGTTTTCTTTTTCAAAAACGAAATTTTATTCTGACTTAATTTTAACGGGCAAAAAAAAATCTTCGCTTCTTATTTTAAGCTAGACAAAAAAAAAAAAAGAAAAAATAAAATTAACTCATCTCAGGCTCAAAGGATTAAGAATAAAATTCTAGAAGGAATTAAGTCCAACTTTTCTTTTTGTTTTGCATTTTGTTTTTTTTTCTCTTCATGTTTTCTCGTATTTTCAAAATTTGATATTATTCTTTACTATCATTATCATTATTATTATTATTATTATTAATATACTCACAGCATTGGTCACCGGTAATATTGTTTCCGATTTTCCAGAAGTAACATTGCGAATTACCAAATTGCCACTTTCGTCTTGAAACAGGATTTCGTTACCTGAAAATAGAATATAAAAAAAAAAAATTGTTTCAAGGTTCTTCTTTGGTGTTTTTATTTTTTGATTTGTTCATATTTTTTTAAACTTTAAATTGTTTTGAAAAATAACCAAAAACAAAAAAGAAAAAAAAAAGAACAGAAAGAAAAAGACAAGAGAATAGTTACGTATATGTATAATTGACATTGTTATACATATACATATATACCTAATGTAGTATGTATGTACATAGAAATCGGTATACCGGAGAAAATTGAATTACTACGCAATACATACGTATATACGCACATGATATATATACGTAGATATATATTCTATAGTAATATATACCCATGTTATGTACTACATACAATTCTAAATTCGCAAATAAATTTAGGCGTGAGTGTTTGTCGAATTGGGAATGTCGATTTCGATCTACATATATATACGTATACATATATGTAGTATACGTATATCTCTAAATCGTAGTTATACCAGCGTGTATAAACACCACTATATGTATAGAACGGAAACAGTAGGTACGCAGTTTCACCGGATATTACCTTCCTGATTTCCTGGAGGGAAATATTCGTTGATGAAAATCGGTTTAGAATCCTCATTTATCTATCTATATAGATAATACATAGGTATAGGTATATACACATCATTTATATAAATAACAATAAATAATCACCTAAATTTATTTTCGTTTATCGATCGAGTCAAATAAACAAGATTTTCTATGTAGATCAAAAAAAAAAAAAAAAAAGAAATCCTCTTTCTTTCCTTATTCTTTGATTATCATAATAATATTGTTATATAAAAAATGATAGACTGAAATATATATTTTACCGTACGTGATACTATATTCTATATATATAATGATAATAAACTCTGCAACGATAACACGACGACATGGGGTATATAATAACCTCGTGGCGGTCTATACGTTTAACTGAAATGAAAGTTTCATTAGCCGGGACAAAACGGGGTTTGGGGTTGCAAGCCCTACTGACGACGTAGTTCTGTCCCTCAGATGATACTCTCGTATACTGACCGTGGATCCCGGACTATTATGGGGCTACTCGCACCATTAATATTAGAATCACGGTCAGCTGCTACTTCTATACCTACTTCGATACTCGCTCAAGCCATTGCTATACTGTTCACAGTTTTACTCCCTTATATACCTAATATCTATGTACATACATACATACATATATCTATACATATATACATATATATATATATATAGACAAATCCCAACGTATTAATATTTTATTGTCACAAGTTATAATTGCCCCGTAAATTAAATACGAAGAGAGAATTTCAGTCATTAAATTCAAGATGAAATTATAAAACGTATAAACTGTAGAGAATATCAAAAGTAAAAAAACTAGTTTTAGTATAATTTTTAATTTACGTTCTAAAAAAAAAAAAAAATTAATCTTCGAGCTTCTATACAATTTTGAAACGAGAAATTGCTAAGGGGATTTTCGAAAAATGATACACGATTTTTTAGAAAAAAAAAATCATCAAAATTCTATAATATCCTCTTCTCGTTATTATTTTATTTATTTTTTCTTATACTTTTATACCAATTTTATACTAAAAACCTATTGATAAAATTTCAACGACGAAGATTCAAGGAGCAACAGCAACGGTTAGCACTTTCTGAAAAGGAATATAGCTGGATGGAAACTACCTTATACCTATCTTATTTTTGTCCTGTGAGGTTGCGGATGTGGTTCAACCGCGGCAAATTTTTCAACCCTCTATTCTGTAGTCTTTATTATATTTATGGTAAAACTGGGAAAAAGTTTCTATCCGCAAGGGGTATGGGAGACAACCCCTTCTTTATATTTTTATGAAATTTTTTTTTTCTTTTCTTTTTTCTCTTTTTTGTTTTTTTTTTTTGTTGTTTTTTTCTACAGGAATGAAAATAAGGAGAAAAAGAAACCAAGAGACGGAACAAACTATCTACATAGCTACCGTGTAGGTAAGCGATCGTTGACGCAGTGAAATGCACAGAGAGAAATAAAAAAATAAATAATTCTACTCAATTTTTTTTTCTTTTTTGTTTTTTGGTGCATTTTTTTATATTCCAATTAAAAATCTCAAGTTTTACTTCAAACATTTTCTTTCCTGTTTTTTTTTTTTTGGGAGGGGGGGGGGTTCTTTTTTTGATTGCAATTTTTTTGGCTAAATGGAAGCGACTAACGAAAGAAGCGGAAATACTAAAAAAAAAAAAAGAAATCTGGGAAAACGCGTAATGAATACACGAATTCCGTTTTTTCTTCTTCTTTTTTTCGGCGATTTCTATTTAAGACCGGTTGATGAATGCGAAATTTTTCTTGGGGTTCTTGAATTCGTCTTAATAAAAGTAAATTTAAAAATAGGCTCGTTAAATGAGGAGCGTGAATTTATTTATTTATTTTTTTTTTTCTTTTCACTCTTTACAGGAAAAATAAAAAGAGATTTTCAAATAAGAAAAAGCAGAATAAGAATAAGAATAAGAAGAAGAAGAAGAATTATACACAGTATTCAAGCCTTACACTCTTTCCCGTATTTATACCTACCCTTAAAAAGAACTAAAAATAAAATATACAAAAATAAAAAATAAAAAAAATCGTTTTCTCATTTAACAAGGTCGCAGATCTAATTAGAATTCGGTACAACGCGTAAGCGGTTTTTATTTCAAGTAAAGGCCGTCTCCTTTCTCTCAATAAAAATTAACGAAAACAAAAATAAGTAAAAAAAAAAAAAAAATAACAAATTTTTCATTCGAGAAAAAACCGACCGAATGAATAAAAAAAAATTTGAAATTGAAAGAAAAAAGAAAAAAATCAGAAACGTTGTAAGATTAATAACAATAATAATAATAATTTATCAAAAATATAAATAATTTTAGTGACTAATTTCATTGTAAAAATAAAAATAAAAATTCACCAATATTTATAAAAAAATTTTTTTTTTTTTGTAAAATTATTCGCTGCTTGCACCCCTTCCGGTCATAAATTATATATCGTGTTATAAACTATAGTTGACCATTAGATGGTAGGTAGATATGCATATATGTTCCCAGCTCCTATAAATTTGGTTTACGATTAGCGTTAATTCTGGTCAAAATTGCATGATGCATGATAGTGTATAGGAGGGTAAGCCCATAGGGTTCTTCCTCTCTTGGTGCGTGGCCAGTTTCGCGCCCTGCACATGGCTAACACCATGGCTAGTCGAGTCTAGTAACCGTCCATAGAACGTGCGGAACGGTTTATCACATAAACGCGTATGTATATACATATATTTGTATATGTATATTATGCATACATGTATATGTACATATATATATATACATAATATACCTATGTGTATATACATACATATATATACATATATATATATATATATATATATGTATACACGGAAACCGCATACTCTATTACCTCAATTAGGCGGCGGTGTTCAACCCACCGTGAAACTCATCAACTACCATAATTACGCGCCGTTGGATTTACCCCATTTTACCCCATATCTCGCTGCAGGCATGTCGACCCCCATATATAATGACGGTAGAATAATTCGTCAAAATTTTTTAATTTTTTTTTTGTATATTTTAGAAATTTCGTGACAAGTCACCCGGACTCTGACCATTTTATATATTTTTTTTTTTTGTTTTTTTTTTTCAGATTTCACAACACGATAATTATCATTTCAACCCTCCTTCCCCCCTCCCTCCCCCGCAAAAAAAAAAAAAACAGTTAAAAAACAAATTTTCCTTCAAATCGTTTTTTTATTTTTTATTTTTATTTATTTTTTTTCAAAATTATATTCGATTAGATTTGATTTGTTTTTTTTTTACTCACCGGACAGCCACGTCCCGTTGAAATTTTTCGTCATTAACGAACCTCCGAGCCATTCCTCCAGGGTAATACCGGAAGCTGTTGTATCAGATGAGGAATTTGACGGTCTACCAGTTAGGAGAAACACTGCAGCAGTTATCAGTGCGATAACGATGATTCCAACAACTCCACCAATCAGCAAACGACGCCATCCTTGACGTTTACTTTTCGTCATTAATTCCTGCAATTAAAATAAAATTATGAAAAAAATTAAACTAATTAATTAGGATTAATAGAAAACAAAAAAAAAAAAAAATACAATTTTTGTGAAAAAAATTTGTCTTGTTAGTGTTTTATTATTATTATAATTTTTTTTTTCAACTTTATATATACAGAAATACGATTTTTGGTTATAATATTCTTCAATGAATTGAATACATTTATAAATTTTTTTTTTTTTTTTTTCCTTTTTCTTCATCTAATTAAATTTCTTCGACGTAATTTTTTTTTTCTTTCTGTTCTATAATGTATACCACTAACTCATCTCGTGATTCGAAGTTAATAAACTACGGTTGTTAAAAAAGAGAGAAAAAAAAAAAAGAAGAAAATACACATAAATTATCTTGAGTTGGTAAAATGAAATGCAAACAAAATATCACAGGGTAGAATAAGGTAGAATAAGGCAGGGTAAGGTGTGGATATCACAGCTGGTTTTCACCAGCACAGTTTTTGTAATTACTACCCTGTAACGATTCCCTACTGACTCGATTCACTGAGTAAATATATACCAACCACCATCCGAGATTTTCCATCCAAGTCGTTACTCTCTCGCATATATAGAGGCCGGGTTTTGTTGAGGTTATTTCTTTACAGTAAAAGGTTGTCAGGGTCAGCGAGGTTCTATAGCGTGTATAAGTATTATAAGTACACGAGGTCAAGGGTTCAAATCTGTTAGGGTTACGGTTACGAGTATCTACCCTACATTCCTACCTTTCTACTATTTATTTAGGACTAATTTATTTATAAAGACTCGTCATTTCATTATATAACTAAAGTTAAATGAAATTTCTCACCAAATTTATACACATGATTAAATCGAAATTTATCACAATTAAGTATAATTACGATTTTGCCGAGTTTTACACGTTTCATTTTTTTAACTTCCCGCAATGAAAATTGAAATTTTTTATAAAAACGGGAAGTTATCGGTTTCGGTCCGATTTTCGAAAATCAAATTTTCATCAGATCTCAACGTTTTGGGGTCCTAGGAAGCTATTCTGACTATTTTTGGATGGACTTCCGTATGTGTGTGTGTATACAAATTTTTGTCGTACATCTTCAGAACGAATCGACCGATTGGAATGGTTCTTATGGCGATCGAAAGAGTTTATCAAGACTTAGATCTGATTAGATTTTGGAGTCGATCGGTCGAGTAGTTTCAAAGTTGTTTGAGAAATAAAAATTAAAAAACAATTTTTTTTCATGTTTTTAGCGCATAACTCCTAAACTGTTCGTGGGATTAGTCTAAAAACTTGATCAGACTTAGCTCTTGGATAGCCCTTTCGATCACCGTAAGATTCATCAAAATCGAGCGATTGGTTCAAAAGATATTGCACGACAAAAATTTTTCTTTTTGTCGTACGATACTTTTGGAATGAATCAACCGATTTGAATGATTGTTGCGGCGATCGAAAGGGTTCATCAAGACTTAGATCTGATTAGATTTTGGAATCGATCGGTCGAGTAGTTTCAAAGTTATTCGAAGAATAGAAATTGAAGAAAAAAAGATTTGTATAGGGAAAACTAATTATACTTATAACCTTCTTTAATTTATTATAAACACAATAGTATCAATTAATTGTAACGCATTTAACACAGCGGGAAGTTTTAGGGTTTGCCCACAGGTCAACCGGTTTCCTAATTTTTTGATTTTTCTTTCTTTAGTCTAGGAAGGAAATAGTCTACAATTTTTTACACGACTATAATGTGCAGCGATAACTCGAGGAACGATTGTTTCAAAGGTTAAATCTCTCGAACGTGATTTACTGCGGTTTGGAGTATAAAGACGTGTTTGAAAACGTGCTTTATTGCTACCTGCGGTTAGATATATAAATCGGTATAGGTATGGGGTCAAGAATTCTTACTTTTCAATACTTTTTTGATAAGTTGATAATGTGAAAAGCTACGTAATTAATAGAAATAATTAATTATATTAAGTAAGAGTTAAAACCGTGAAGTATAATACGAAATTGTTTTACGATATATTAATTAATTATATAATACAAACCGAATGTACCGTATTAATTAATTATTAACGATTTTTAATAAACTAAAAATCGACATCATATCTCTAATTAAAATTTCAGTCGCTATTCTCCTACCAACCTATACTTACATGAAACAATTTCCTGGCTAGATAATTTTGACCAATTTTTTTTAAATTTCTATCTCTCTCTCTCTCTCTCTCTCTCTCTCTTTTTTTCTATTTTATTTTTTATTTTTTACTTCCTTTACCAGAAATTAGCTCACATACCATACGTGTTAATTCACATGCGGGTAATCACAGAAATATATTAAACAAGGTTATACGTATATAAATGGAATAAATTGCTTTTCAAATTTTACGAACTTTAAATTGTCCGATATAAATTTTATATAATTATTAATTGATCGTGAAATATGTGTATGCAGATTTTATATTTGTCGTTCGAATATACTCGTTTTTGTATTTCGTTAGAAAATCTTTTCTGACTGACATTACCTACGTCAATTTGACGTGTATATATACATATATACATATTATAAATTCTAAATTATACATAAAAAAAACTTTAGAGAAAAACAAAACCAAACGAACGAACGAACAAACAAACAAACAAACAAACAAATGAACAAAAATGAAAAGAAAAATGTGAAAAGCAACAAAATATGTAGAATGAAAAATGTGGAATGTATAGAGGATGAGAAAATGTATTCTGGTTTTCTCGTCTCATCTCGTCTCATTTCATTACCATCTCATCTCATCTGATCTTCTCATTTCTGGCTTTTCGTTTCTGCAGCTACAGGGAAAACTGGTACGAGGATAAGAGGCGAGAGACGAGGTGCTGCAAGGGTGGTCGGTCGGCCTGTTCTCATTTAACTTTTCGCGAGCTGGTAACGAGCAATTTGAACCAGCTGTAATAAAAAGTTTGGGTAGAGGAGCACGAGGTTCTAATGCAAAGCTAAAAGCTCGAAACCTAAAAGCAAAAATGTGTTGCTAACAATCTAAGTTAACCCCCTGTTCTCTCTCTCTCTTTCTCATTCTCATTTTCTTTTAATTTATATCTACCAACGATGGGATAAGTAATAAACTATATTCTCTCCCATTAGTATATGTACACTTCCACCTACCTATATAAATATACATACACACTTTCTACCTAAAAGTTATATCGAGGGTCCTTCTTGTCCCGTGGAACGAGGCTATGGGGAATATATCCACAAATTTAGGGTAAGTACCGGTAAGGTATTCGGCAGGATTTCGGATTTAACAAACGAGGAAACGAGACGGGTATACATTACCTATACACCAATACCAAGAAAACTAGAAAGATGCCTGTGCCAAGTATGGATTAAAACATACTCAAAGATATTAATCAACGTATTAATTTAAATACTAAACGAAATTTTACTAATTGTCAAATTAACTCTCACCTCGATATTCCTCGTCGTAAATACAAAAAGAAAAGAATTATCTTTTTGGTTTTGAATTTTTGAATTTTTTTTTATTCCGACTATTTTACCCAGAGAAAAGATTTTTTTTTTTTTTTTATGCTCACTTTTCAACTATACAAAAACTTTTTTTTCTCCAAATATAATAGAAACTTTTTTTCATTTTCAGTAACACACTTTTTTAATTAGTCATAACATGTATACCTACTCGTGAATTTATAATACAGAATATTCGTTAAGAATTTAAAGACTAGGAGTTTTCTATTTTTTAAAACAAAAAAAAAATTTTTTATTTGATCATTTTGATTATATCGTTCAATCTATAGGATCGACGTGTATTATGTAGCGATACATCGATACTCCCTACTAAGAGGAGAGGAATTAATGGATATTCGAGGTATCCTCAATCGAACATATATATATATATATATATATATATATATATATATATATATATATATATATATATATATATATATATATATATATATATATATATATATATACACATACATGTATGTATCTATGTATCTATCTATCCATCTATCCACCCGGGTACTTCTACTATATACGGGAAAGCTTGAACCAGCGTAAGCGAGAGCCTAGTGGGTGTGGGGACGGTCGATTGCTTGAATAATTTAGTTGTTAATTACCGAGCTGCGCCACGGCGGTCACCGAAACTGATTAGACAAAACGATACACGTTTCACATTCACTGTACTACAGATATATACCCTATAGTTATACATATAACATATTCAAAGAGGGATAGAAATTCCCTGACACGTATATATATACATATAATAGCCTCCCCTTTCCTCTTATCAATTAACCACTTAATGCCTCATCGCCTCTGTACCGAGACTAATAATAAAATCCGTCTGATCGCCGCAAGGTAATTTTAATCCAAAACGAAATAAAAACAAAAAAGTTTTTTTCTTCTTTTTTTCCTCTTTTTATTTCTATGTTTGAAATAAAATTCAAAATAATGAATTTATATTCTGATCATATGATTTCTTTCATCCCTTATGTTTTTTTTTTTTAAATATATATATTTACATAGGTATCTAGTACATAGGTATATATGTATATGTAAAAGTATAGAAATCATGTAAGGAATCCAATTCTGTATAAGGATAGCTATTTTTACGTGTATTTCTTCCGATATATAGTATATTGCATTGAAGAGTTAGATGTTAGTATCAAATATGTGTATGTACTTGAATACACACCGGGCAGCAGTCTACAACCATTGGTATATATAAAAATATAGGAAGATTTTTACTGCACAGATTTTATCTGATCGATCTCATAGAGATTCTGAAGAGATTTTTCTAGATTTTACAATTCTTTTCTATTCAGACTATATCGGACTGTGCAGAAAACGAAAATAGATAAAAATAGAAAAAAAAGAAAGAAAACAAATAAGAAGAAGAAGAATAATAAAGAAGATTCTCCATCTAGAATATCCAAATTGTATATTCTTGTGTATATATCTATATCGTATATGAATGTATGTACGTAGAGGAAAAACAACCTTTCCTCTCTTTGCCATATTTGAAATAGAAAATAAATTTATTCCAATTTTTCGCTTCGAATGGTCCGATATTTGACTTAAAAAAAAAAAAACAGAAAAAATCTTTCTCGAATAATCGTTTCTATTTCTTGTACAAATTTTCTAACTTAAGTAGGAAAATAAACCCAATAAGGAAACAAATTTTTTAGATATAAAATCGTCTCTTAGCTATAGAGAAAATTTTGTAAAGTATTTTTTTTTTTTTGTAAGTTTTTAATTCGTAAAATTTTTAATTATAGATATATATATGTATACGTATCTAGGTATGTACATACATAGTATAATATCGCGTGCATAGATTTGAATAAATTTTACAAACTGGATTTACCAGCCTGATTTTGGTTACGGGCTACAGGCAGTTAGTTGGCGCATAAAATTATTACGAGATAAGAAGAGATTGAGGGATGAGAGGAAGGAAATGGGGATTAAATTAAAATCATTCAAAAGTTAAGAATCTGTTAATCGCAATAAGAAGATGAAGAAGAAGAAGAAGAAATGTCGAGTTAATTCCTTTCTAAAAGTTAAAATCAAAAAATGACTTTCAGATTTTGTCGAAAAACATTTTTTTGAAATTTAATGATTGCGATTTATTTTTAAACGAAAACTGTGAGTACTCGTTCGAGACGTGAAGGAACAAAAAAATATTTATATATATATATATAAAAAATAGAAATTGGAAATTAGGAATTGCGTCTGTATTTTTTTTTTTTTTTTCTTCTTTTTTTCTTTTTTCTATATATAGGGCACTTTGTGTCTGCGGTGACGCGGAGAATTGCGGTTGACACTACTAGGGTCAAGCCTGCAGATGCTTAAGTCGCGTTAAATAATCCACGAACGTCTCACGGGCAAAGCTAGCTGGAAGCTCTTAGCTTAATGCAACATCGCGTAGTAGTTACTACGATATTCTGTCCCGCCGTTATCGTCTTCTTGCTTAAAGCTCAAGGCTCAAGGCTCCAGGATCTTCCTGCACCACGTCTTATAGTATACTTTCCCTTAAAACTAAACCTAATACGATAGAAGAATAACGAAATATCCCCCCTCGCCTTAGCCTCCTTTTTTTTTCTTTTTTTTTTTTTTCATTCGAAGGAAAAGTCTTGATTCGGAATTTATCGCGATTCCCCAAATTATTTTTAATAACGAAGAAAGAGAGAGAAAGAAAGAAAAAAAGAAAAGACATCGTTGAATTTTTTTTGAACCCAATAAATATGCAGTAAACGATATTAAATTTTGGTAGTAATTCCCGGTTTGGGAATAGAGGACCGCGGATACGTATACGATTGGAGAGCTTAAAATATTGGAAATCGTTTTGACGTTCTTGAATTTAAGCACCTGCCCATTACCGTATCTCTTTCCTTCCTTCCTCTTCTCGAACGTTATCGAAGATACAAACCTATACCTACATATACGCGAGAATAACGCGTCCATTAATATCCATTCGCGAAAAACGAAAAGGGTCGAGGGTAAAAAGGGAGTAAAAAAAACAAAAAAAAAAAAAATCCGAATGAAAAAAGTAAAACAAGAAATTAAAAAAATAAATACAGAAATACTAAAAAAAAAAGAAACGAAGTAACGAATGAAAATATATCTGGGGCAGTGAGCTCGTTGGTAAAAGCCTTCTGCAAATTATATATACTTAACTTAAGTTGAGTTAAGTTAACTTAAGTTAACCGCATCGGGCAAGCCGAGAGCTTAATAAGGTTAAAATAAGGTCGCAGAGTCATTCGCAGAGTTCGCTATATATGCCCTTATGATTCTTTTCTCTCTTTTTTTTTTCCCCCTTTACTTTTCTCTACTTTTACTTCACTTCACTTCACTTTACTTTACTTTACTTTCCGGTTGCCTGCGTTTTTGCAACACCGTTTCGTTTCGTTTCGTTTCGTTTCGTTTCGTTCCTTTCCATTCCTTTACCTACTTACGTCTTCTCCTCTTATACGCGGGTGCAGAGAACGAGACGAAATTAACCTCGAGTCATTAACCAGACAATCCCAAGCCGTAAACCAGCCTCTATTTAACGGTCATAGTTATTTACTTTAATCGCACTAAAATTAACCCTCCGCTTAAACGCTCTCGTCGACTAAGATGGTCATTAATAAAAATAAATCCTTCACCCTTTTAGTCAACTCAAGTAGATGTATAATTATATATGTATATACCTATATATATATATATATATATATATATATATATATATATATATACAATTATATATAACGTGAACGCATTTTCGCAAAAAAAATTGAATAAAGAAAAAAGGCAAAAAATTTTTTTTTTAAATAGTAAGACTTAAAAAGGGTATTTTTCACGGTGCTTTTCATCACCTTATAGAAGCCAGCATCTAATTACCGGAAGTATAGGTACCTACTATAAAAAGTATGTAAAGAATTCAGGTTGGCGTTGAAAAGTGAAAATGAAAATTTATGACAATTTTTTTTTTCATTTATTCACATTTATCTATCCACGTATCTTTTTCGAGGTGAATTAGGTGAATTAGAATTTATAAATTTTGAAAGAATTGTTGAAAAAAAAAAAAGAAAAAAACCAAAAAAATTCCGTGAAAAAATTTTACTCGTGAAAATATGGCCATTTTTTTGAAAAAAGAAGAAAACAAATAAAATAAATAAAATAAAAATAAAAAAATGGTATAAATTGTCAGTCAGAAATTGAATTTCAAATTTTTTTTTCTTCGTAGAATCGAACGTCAAAATTGAACGACATAGGTATGACAATTTTTCAAATCCATTATTCGACATTTTGTAAATTTCAGTTTTTTTTTTTTTTTTTTAATATCGTATAGTTCCTGAGATAATTCGTCGATATTTTCAGACACACGTAATTCTGTCTTTCGATCTACTTAATCGTAAACTTACAGAATCCAAAAAACGTAATAGTTTTATTATCGCCAAGATGTTTTTTTTATTGTAAAACAAAAATTTTCATGCGTTCTACCCATTCATAAGGTGAAATATTTTACGTATGGTAGTTATGCTATAGTACCATTAGCTAGGATTAGCATATACATAATTATATAGGATATGTATATACGTATATATATATACCTACCCTTATATCAAAAATAAATAAAGATTGATCGAGCCTCGTGTGCTTGTCACCGCATCGCGACGCAACGCAACGCAACGCAACGAAATGAAATCGACCGCAATAACCGACGTGATGATGATGATGATGAGGATGAGGATGACGCTGATGATAGAAATATTGTGAAAAAAGGAAAAAAAAAAAAGAAAATAAAATAAAAATTCTTTTTTTTTTTTTATGATATTTCTATACGGCTTGTGAGAGAAAGAGCGTCTATAGAACAATGGGCATTGTGCCGTAGGTATACCGTGCAGTAGCGTCGTCGCGTCGTAGTGTCGACGCGTCAAGTTTGTCGAACAATCGAACCCCCGACACCGCCCGTTATCGCGTTAGTCACGGTCCAAAATCTCTCTGTCTTTATCTATTTATCTATTTATCTCTTTTTATTTTTTATTTATTTATTTATTTTTTTGCTTTTTAGGTCCAACTACCAGATCCTATGTGATAATAAATTCTTCTTCTATATAATCTACTATATACGTATATGTATATACCATATATAGTATATATACTATAGGATATACGGAAGAATTCCTCTGTAGTATATGTAGAGGTGACAGCACGACGGCGACGCCAAACGACACGACGCAACGCAAGCCAAGGTAACGTAACGCGACGCGACGCGATGCGATGTGACCCAAACGTCCGCGAGTCAACTACACAACAATTTATTCTTTGTACATAGCCATATAGCTGTATATGTATATGTATGTATGTATGTGTGTGTGTGTATGTATACATGTCTACCTTTCTACCTACAACTACGTGAATATAAAAAAGCATTGTTCCACTGTCGTTTCCTTTTCAGCCTGCAGCTAGTAGTCCGGGATTCTGCAGAATTCCAATTTTTCATTTTATTCGCAATAAATTCTTTTTCTTTTTTATTTTTTTTCTATTCCGGTATGAAAACAGGATAATAACTACAAAGGTAGGTACATTAGTTCCTCAGTTTTCAAGTTATTCAGAATGACTTTCATTCATCATTTTAATGAACTATTAAAAATTTTTGTAATTGCAGAAATTTTTGTTTTTTGTTTTCACTTTTTCTTCGTTTTTTTTTTTTTTTGGTTCATTTATTCTCTTTCTTAGATGCGAAAATGAGGAAAAGAAAAGAAAAGAAAGAAACAAAAAAAATAAATAAATAAATAAATTTACGTTGTCGAAAGAGCGTCGTCGCGAGTAGTCGTCGGTGAAATCCAGCGATTTATAACAAGTGAAGAGGGGATGGAGGGGAAATCGTTCCGATAAACTAATAGTGATATATTATCGAGGGCTAAGGAACAGGGGGAATCGTTTTTCTTTTTTAACGTTTTTTTTTTTTTCTTTTTTTTACGTCAATTTTTTTGTTCCCTTCTATTTTTCTTCCCTTATTCCACAGAAAGCCGGGCGTCGTTAAACGTTCGTGACGTCATATAATAGTGCGTATGCTTTTTTTTTTGTTATTTTTTATTTTTTTTTTCCAAATTTGCAAAATCGTTGAATAAGCCAGGTACATATAGCATATACATATAGCGAGGAAGCCAGAGAAAGAGAGAGTTACCTATCGAGATTTTGGAGGCAAGTCACGTTGGTCTCATCTGCTCCCTAGTTCTCACACGATTCTTGACAAGGACATTTGTCTGGGGGCTGGTGGTAAAGAAGAAGAAGAAGAAGAAAAAGCAGAAGAAGAAGAAGGAAAAGAGGAGGAAGAAGAAGGTAGATATATGTATTAGGCAGGTATATAGGTAATTTTCTAAAACATATCCAGAGTTTTCTCAAAAAAAAAAACACAAAAAAATAAAATTACGATTTTTCCATTAATTTGTGAGAAAAGATGAACAAAAAATTTTTATTTTTAAAGATCAATTTTCGAATATTACATAGAGTTAGTCCATTGCGGTGAAAAGGTACATATCTACTGCAACTTACATAAGTTAAACTGTTTTCCCATTTTCTGACCGCGATCGATTGTGTTCTTTCGGGTTATATGTGAACAGTGACTTTTAAATCTGCTGTAGGGAAGCAATTTGGTTGCCTGTGGATGAAGAAGAATAGGAAGAAGAAGAGAGAAGGAAGAGGAGGGAAAAAGGTACATACAAAGAAAAATCTTGAAGTGTAGAAGAGGCGAACAGGAAACGGGATTCGAAAGACCGAGGATAGAGGAATCCGGGTTCCAAAAGGAAGACCTCGGAATAGAAAAGAGTCTCAAGAGTCAAGAGTCAAGACACGATCAACGCTCGCTGAGAAACTAAACTTGTGTTTTTCCTGTTCTCCAGGTAGTAGCTAGTAGGTACAGATACTACTGACGGTATTTAGGACGTGACATTCCTGACTACGCTACTCTTACTGAATTTGGTACCTGTACACCAAAGGTGAACTCAATGTACGATTATCTTACTTTCTCTCTCTCTCTAAGGTGTTTCGGTAAAAACAAAATAAAAAAATAAAAAAACATAAGCTGAAGGGAAAAGTCAAAGAAGTATAAAGAAAAACGAAGAGAAAAAAAGGTAAAGCAAGGAACTTATTAAAACTTGAAATTCGATTTCAGTTTTCTTTCCTTTTTTTTTTTTTTTATTTGTTCTTTTCGAAGTGTTTCAGCAAATTCAACAATTTTATTATCAACATAATAACCGACTTTGTTTGTCTATTTCTAGTTTTTTTTTTTGTTTGTTTGTTTGTTACATATCAATTTTTGTATCATTTGATTGAAAAAAGAATTAAATAAATATTTATATTCCGTCTAAAGTTCATTGTTTTTTATTTTTATTTTTTTTCTCTTCCTTTCGGTCATATCTCGAATGTTGACTTCGATATGATTATCCGACTCGCTGATCTCATATAGAAAGAAAATATCTCCTCTCTTCATCCCCTATAGCCAAAGCTGAATACTTGCTGCACTGCCGCTACCGCCGCGCTTATTCAAGGAAATCAAAATCGTGCCATGTTTACAAAACCCGAGGCGGATTTTTTGGCTTTACCTCCTGAGGTATGGTGGCCACAAAAAAATTGCCTCAACCTTTAAATTAAATGGATCAGAACGAAGGAATATAAAAAAGAATAAGAGAAGAAGAAAAAAATTAAGTTTAAATAAATAAATCACCGTAGATTTTCTACAAAATTGATCTACTTATTAAAAGAAAAGATTAAACAAAGAAACAAAACAGAGGATTTCATCTCATCTTCTCTCAAATTTTTGAGTGTTTTTTTTTTTCATCTTTTTTTTTTATGGAAAGAACGAGAAAGAGAGAGAAAAAAAGAGAAAGAGACATGAAAGGTTCAATATTGTGAAATTTAGAGAAATTTATTCAATTTTTTGTGATTGCAATTGATAATTTTTCATTTTTTTTTGTTGTAAAATTTTTGAATTACGTTCTAATCTTTTTTATTTCATTTTTTTTTCCTTGTTTTCTTTTCTGATTTTTTTTTTTTCTTTCTTCTCGTCACTAATTTTTTTTTTCTCTGTTCTACTCCTTCTACTTTATTTTGGCATCTAATTTTCCGTCCCCGTATAACGTCGCAGCTTGGGTTTTAATTTCGTATGACTTTTCACCCTCGAATAAATTTAAGAGAAGAGAAGAGAAGAGAAGAGAAAAGAAGAGAAGAGAAGAGAAGAGAAGAGAAGAGAAGAGAAGAGAAGAGAAGAGAAGAGAAGAGAAGAGAAGAGAAGAGAAGAGAAGAGAAGAGAAGAGAAGAGAAGAGAAGAGAAGAGAAGAGAAGAGAAGAGAAGAGAAGAGAAGAGAAGAGAAGAGAAGAGAAGAGAAGAGAAGAGAAGAGAAGAGAAGAGAAGAGAAGAGAAGAGAAGAGAAGAGAAGAGAAGAGAAGAGAAGAGAAGAGAAGAGAAGAGAAGAGAAGAGAAGAGAATAGAAGAGAGTTTCTACACAGTAGAACTTCCTATGTATATAGGTAAAAGGAAGAGAACGAGAACGAGAACGAGAACAAGGACGAGGTGCCATCCAAGCAAAGGACTAACTATAATAAGGAAGCATACCGTGCCGCGACTCGTCCCGACGCGGTTTCTCGCGTTTGCCCACAAAGATAGGCGGCAACTGTTTCTCAAGATTTGCGCCTCCTTCAGCCCCAAAACTCTCGCGCTAAATACACGAGATTCAATTTAGGATTCCGTAAATTGAATCCGGATTGGAAGGGGGTGGCTAAAATACGAATATAGATATAGATATAGTAATACGTTTATATACATATATATATATACATAAATATATATATATACTCATCGCAAAGTACGCGCAATCTCCAACCTTACCCAAAAATTCGCCACCCTCGTAATTGAAATCTTCCAATAATAATAATAATAATAATAATAATAATAATTATTATTATTATTATTATTATCGGAGAAAAAATTTGAGGGTTGATTATTCTCTTTCCATTTTTCCGGTTTGTGTTATTTTTTTTTTTTGTTTTTGTTTTGGAAATTACTGTCCAGCGTTATCGTTTAAATAAATTGAATGATGAAAAAATTATTGAAAAGATTCGAAAAAAAAAAACCAACAAAAAACTAAAATCAAATGAAATTTTTTGTAACTTTGTGAATTTATGAATATAATACCAGTTTCTTGTTCGTTTGCTAATCCACTATTCGTTCAAGTGTCTTTAGGTAGGTATATAGGTAAGTGTATTTTCAGAAAGCGGTATATATATATATATATATAGTATATATGTATATATAAGATATGTACCATAGTTGTATAAAGTGAAGCGATAAATTTGTCGTCGTCGTCGTCGTCGTCGTCTTCGAGGAGAAATAGGATGCGGATACGGATGAGAATAAGGATAAGGCGAAAGACAACAAGTTGGAAGACTTTGTAGAAAGAGAAAATTCATTGATAAAGTAAACAGCGTTGATTTCGTTGCCTAACTTTGCAGAGTCGCGTAGATATAGTAGATTTATATACCTATATATATATATATATATATATATATATATATATATATATATATATATATATATATATATATATATATATATATATATATATATATATATATATATATATATATATATTTTATACATATACGTAAATATTCTTCGAAGAAGAACCAATTTAGCTGGTAGATATAACGAGACCTTATATATATATATATATATATAGAATTATCTTCATCCGATAAAACATACAGTATGGTATGTACATTTTACATATATGTATAAAATGATGAATTTCTTTTAAAATATATGCGAATATTTATCGAATTCGTTTAAATTTATATGTACATATATATGTACATAACTATATATTTGTCAGATATTCTCGTTATTGAAAGATATTATATGAACAGAAAAATAGAATTGTAGAAATAATTATTATATATGTATTATCATTCCTGAAGTGAAAAAAAAGAAATCTTTTCATTCCTTTTTACCCAAAACCGCACTTTTCCTGATCGATGAAACGTTTAAAAATTAATTGTGCAACATTTAGCGTGTTATATGAATTTCTATGTATACAGCAAAGTTGCGAGATTGCGTATACATATATATACATATATATATAACATATATATATATATATATATAAAAGTAGGTATGAGGGAGAATTTTATTATAGCATGCCTAAGCAATATTGGAAAATTTTTCATCGCCCTTGATATGATCGTATACATATATACATACATATATATATGTATACAGTACAGAGATTCTAGACGCGTCATGGGTATCCACGTTACGTTACGGTACGGTACGGTAAGGTTACCTATACTGACCCGCTTCCTCTCGATATATACACATATATATGTATATATATATATATATATATATATATACACTTTTCCGATAAGGTTGTAATAAGGTTCCGGCTAATCCTTGAACAGGGAGGACAGCTCGGTAATTGGCTTTACCAAGGTAGTAGCTACCGACGACTTATACATCTATACACCTGTATGTATAGGATGTGTATATATATATATATATATATATATTAAATAACGACAGTCGTAAAAATGATTCATTGAGTGAAACTACCATCAATCTATCCGCTAACTCGCCTATAGCTAGCTATCACCATAAATCGCGTTTTTCCCACATACGTATATAATATGAAGTGTATATAAAGAAAGAAAAAATTATATTTCTCACTTCTAGGTATAATGTACAATATATATGTAGCATAATTGTTTTAAGACTATTTAAAAAAAAAAAAACTGCAGAAAAAAAAGAAATACAAAAAAAAAAATAGTAAATAGTATTAAAAACAAGTAAATTCATTTCTTTTCTTTCCTTTTTTTTTTTGTTTGACACAATTTTACGGAAAATTTATTAGTTTTGAGAGAAAAGTATATAAGAATAGCGGAGGAAGGAGGGGTGGGGGGGGATTAAAAAAGTTTGTCTTGATATATTTAGAATTTGTCATTCAAATCTAGACGTATGGAAAAATTGAAGAAATTGCAATTTTCCGGCAAAGTGAATAAATAAATAAATAAATAAATCTCTATATGTATCTAGTATATATATATATATACGTAGGGGATGAAGGATTTTGAAAGTGAAAGAAAATCTAAAAATCCCTATGTATATCGGGTTTTACTAGATATATATTACAGGGTACACAGTGGCTGCAGTGGTGGATATTTTCCGCGTTTAGAAAGATATATAACCAAAAGAATAAGAAAAAAAAAAAAAAAAACATTGGTATAGAAACGAGTTATGAATACACGACGAGAAACGCTGTAACAAGATGGCGTTGGTGGAAAAAGAGGAAAGAAACAAAAGAAAAAAAAAAAAAAATTGATAAAAAAAAAAAACCAACAACAAAAACAAAAATAAATAGCTGGGGCAGTGAAACAGGATTTTCGATCGAATTTAAAAAAAGGCGAAGAAGACAAAAAAGAAAAAGAAAAAGAAGAAGGCAAACCTTTTTCTCATACGAGGAAAAATTTTTATATTCCCACTGCGTATCTGTTATACAGTCCCGCGATTGCAATCGTTCCCTTAAAAATCTAAGAAAATGAACAAAAATGAGAAAAAGTAGGAAAAAAAAAAAAAATAAATAAAAAATTACTGTTTTAGGTAAAATTTTACCATCGAAGGAAAAAAGACCGAAACGAAAAAAAAAACATAAAAAACGAACAAAAAAAAAACTGTCGTTCGTCGAACAGAAAAATAATTAGCACATGTATTAGCGGATAATACTTTTTGTTTCTTTGTTAGCGACAGACAGATAGACAGACTGACTGACTGACAGATAAGACAGACAGATAAAGAAGACAGACGTATAAATTCCGGACCGTTACAATTATACGCAATCCAAGGTACAAGAAGAGAGGACAAAACAAGACAATAACTTTTTCTACTGATACTAAAGAAAGAATGTAATAATACATGGGTACAAGAGTTACTGCCTTAACGAATAGTGGATTTCATGTTTTTGGTTTTTTTTTCTGTTTTTTTAATTTTTTTTTTTTATATTTCTTTTCTTTAACGAAGAATCAGCATTTTGTTTTATTATAAAAAGTACGTTGTTTTCATTTAGGTATTTCTGATAACAAAATATCTGAAGGCTGATGCTATAACGATCCTCTACAGTCTACACTACCTGCACCGATGTACACCTGTTTACTCATCGTTAGTGAATTTCTTACAAAAAAAATAAAATAAAAATAAAAAAAAATAGGAACTAAAAAAAATTTGCAGTTAAAAAGCTACAGTTTTTTCCTTGCACGAATAATAATAATAATAATAATAATAATAATAATAATAATAATAATAATAGCAATTATTGTCATTACTTTCTATCTACATTTATCTAGTTTGATATAATTCGCATTACGCTGGTATAATTATTATACCTGTATATAAATATATGTACATATTATGTACGTATATATATATATATTGTATTTATTATACATATTATAGCTACAGGTTAAATGAATCTAATTTATTTTTTATATACTGTGATGTTGTGAAATATGTTTACCTAATTATGTATAAAAATATTCTTCTCCTTTATTCTATCCTATCTCTTATAATTTTCATTTTCTATATCAATCTTTTTCCTACATATACAGCTGGTATATGTATAGGTATATAAGTATACATATACCTCAATTTTATATTATCACATAATAATTACCATATAAATTATTCGATAAAAAACTGGATTATACATACGCATAAGA
This sequence comes from Macrophya annulata, assembly GCA_963924015.1. Classification (NCBI taxonomy): domain Eukaryota; kingdom Metazoa; phylum Arthropoda; class Insecta; order Hymenoptera; family Tenthredinidae; genus Macrophya; species Macrophya annulata. The sequence goes on from OZ001263.1 coordinate 2,863,694, forward strand.
GTATCCGAATATATATAACTAAAATACATAACTCTGGTAGAAGAAGAAGAAGAAGAAGAAGATGAAGAGTGAAATAAATTCAATTACGTATTGACAGCTGCTGCAGCAATTGTGTGTACCAACGTATCTACCTCCTTTCATTTATCGTCACGTAAAATTTATAGATATATATTTTATTTTTCTCATTTTTTGCCGTTTTTTTTTTTTTTTTTTTCTTTATTTTTATTCTTCTTCTCAAATCATTATTTTTCTATTTGTAATTATTTGGTATACTATATATATATATATATATTATAAATTAATTATACAAAATTCACGAGATCGAAAGCGAAGTTTTATATCGAAACATAACCGACTGTTCACTATCAGTCGAGGAGGGTAGAGGTATATAATATATGTTATGTATATATATATATATATATATATATATATATATATATATATATATATATATATATATATATATATATATATATATATATATATATATATATATATATATATATATATATATATATATATATATATATATATATATATATATATATATATATATATATATATATATATACGCATGATGAACGAGGAATCTTTGAATTTTTAAGTACTTTTACTTATATACAGAATAATATACATATATATATATATATATATATATATATATATATATATATATATATATATATATATATATATATATATATATATATATATATATATATATATATATACATACATATATATACCTATACCTATATACTGTGTGTATGTGTACTCGTATACCAGTCATCACGGTACATTGAACTTTAAGTCAAGTTTATTTCGTCGAGTTGCAGATATTTACCGGTCTGGAAATAATTTCGTTAGATTTTCAGCTTCTAGACTTTTCTATCATGGTTACTGGTTACTGGTTACTGGTTACTTCTTACCGCTTACTGCTTACTGCTTACTGTTTACTGCTTACTACTAAGCCGGAAGGAAGTAAGAGACCAGTTCGTCGTCGACGTCGACCTCGACAGGCATGAAGTTATAAAATACAAGACGTAAAGTACGTTAAAGTGCAACCAGAGCAAAGCTGGTAAAAGGCAGTAGCCGTAATCCTTGTCGCGTGGTAGAGAGAAAAAATAAAAAAAAAAAAATTTGAATGGATTAAATACACGGGAGAAAAAAATTAAAAAAATATTAAAATTAAAACGATAAATTTCCATTTACATTTCCAGTTTTTTTTTTTTTTTTGGAAATATATTCGCGTAAGAAATAATAATTACATAAAAATATTTTGAAATAAACATTTTGGATTCTAAACTTTATAGGTATAAGAATATATACATTATATATATATATATATACGTACTATGTATATAGAGTGGCAATTGATTAATTTAATTAAATTCTTTAAACGACAAATGCTGCTGCCCTACCATCTTCGTTAAGAATCAACAGAGAGAAAACAAAGTTCGCGAGAAAGGGAACAGATTGGAAATTTTAATTAAAAGAACCAACAGGCTAAATACACATATAGGTATATACAGAATTCAGACACACAGATAGACAGATAGATAGACAGATAGATAGACAAAGAGAGAGAGAGAGAGAGAGGGGGGGAAAAGTAAAAATCAGAGTAAAGATTTTTTTCAAAGTATGATATAAAAAGAAATTTGAAAATATATAGATATAAAGAAGAAGAAGATTAAGAAGAATATTCTATATACGTTTTTAATGCATGAATTATATAGAAAGTAATTAATCGTGTAATAATTATACTTCGTTCACTGAAATCATACAACCGCACAGAGAATATTCTAAACGACAATTTGTCTTATAAATTTTTTTTTAATTATAGTTTTTTTTTGATTTGATTTACTTTGATTCATTTATTTCGAATCGGTAATATTGTCAAAAATGCGGTATATTAAAAAGCTATTAATTATAAGTTTTAATTTTTATATATTTTTTGAAATTTTCTATCTAGTATCTATGTATGTACATATACATATATATATACCTATACATACGTATATAAATTGATTTAATACAATAGCTTCGCTGCAGTAACAAAAGTAGTTTAATTAAACCGATATTAGAGAAATATACGCGCGCGGTTCTCTCACTGCCCGCTACCAAAGCGCAATCGACGGGCAATTTATTTTTATTTTATTTTTACTTTTTTTTTTTTTTACCCCCTTATTCTTCAATTTTCTCTCTCTCTCTATTTCTCTCTTTTTCTTTCTCACTTTCATATCGTTTTTTCTTTTTTCGTTTTTTTTTTTTTTTTTTCTTATTTTTTGCGTTTTATTTTTTATTGTCTTTTTTTTTTTTTTTTTTTTTTTTGTAGCAATGGTGCAGCAAACGGTATGTAAAACTATGCAAATGGCTTCATAATTTCTGCAATTGTAATTTCCCTTCCCTTTCGGAAACTTCACTCTTCTCTTCTCTTCTCTTCTCTCTTCTCTTTTCTCTTTCCTCTTTTCTCTTCTCACAATTCTCTCTTCTCGATCTTCTATTCTTTTTATAACCTACTCAAAATACGAATAATTGTGTCTAACGTCTTAAATCGTGGGCAGCCAATCATAAAGAGTATAATGATAAAACTTAAGTGATGAGACGATGATGTACAAAAACTGTTCCATATTCAATTTCTTTTTCAAGAAAATCAAAAAAAAAAAAAAAAAAAAAAACAAGAAGAAGAACCAGATTTTTAAATAAAGAATTGACTTAAAAATGAGCTTTTTGCTTCACATTCCGCAATATTATTATTATTATTATTTTATTATTATTCAACACGATTCATCTTTATTTTCTAATTATTCTATACATATACATATATAATTCGTTTTTTCTGTTCTCTCTCACTCTCTCTCTCTCTCTTTCTCTTTCAATTATTTTTCACGTCGAGTATAATTATCTCCCGACTAATTAGCACAACTAATTAGTAGCTAATATAACGTCGACGACGACGCCGACAAAGCTTCAAATGTAATATTTTGATCAAAAGAGAAAAAAACAAAAAATCCGAAAAAAAAGAACAAAATAAAAACGATCAAAAGAAACGGAATAAATCAAAGGAAAAATTAATTTTTAATTTTCTAATAACCACCAGTTAGCACTCTCTCTCTCTCTCTCTCTCTCTCTCTCTCTCTCTCTCTCTCTCTCTCTCTCTCTCTCTCTCTCTCTCTTTCTCTTTCTCTCTCTCTATCACTGTCTAATTTTTTTTTTTTTCTTCTATCTTTCCTTGCAATATTTCAAATATATAGTAGCCATCATTTTTACCTAGATATATTTACAAATATACATAAATCTATGTACCAATTATAAAATAATGAATAAATAAATGAAATAGGTATGTAACATGCACGATATATTGACAAAAGTGAATGTAAAACAAGTATTTGAAATGTTGATTCAAGTGAAGGTAAAGGTGAAGGTTAAGGTGAAGGTAAACCGCAAATATATCCGGGAATGACGAAGGACTAATTTAAAAAGAAATTTATATCTTTTTTTTTTTTATTATTATTCAAGTTTGATCGAAAATCTAAGAAATAAGAAGAAAATTTTTTTTTTTTTCGAAATTCTGTATTTAGCTTAAAGCCACCAAGGTTTTACCCTTGTCAAGTAAACTCGTATGAGTTAAAGGAGATATATATATATATATATATATATATATATGTAAGTTAGGTATAGTATAGATATATGTATAAAGGTAGGTTGATTTGCACACTCGAAAACACAGGTGCGTTCAAAATTCAAATGCCCCTCGGGGCAACCAAACAACGCCTCGTTAGTAAAGACCAAACAATTTGTTATCCAGAATCCGAGAATACTGTATAATCTCTATTGTTACAAAAGTTTTACTTAGGTATGTAGATAGGTACATATATACCTATGCACTGTAAAACCCTTCGAAACTTAGGATGTAGGGTGTGTATAAGGGTAGGTATAACTAGCTATTTAAGGTCGTGAGAAATCCTAGTTAAGTATTCTCTCTGTGTATCAAAATCAGGATTAAAACCATTGAGTAGAGAATCGCACGTGATCATGATCAAGTATAAGAAAATTAAATTATCTAAAACACAAAGAACAAAAAAAAAAAAAGGACAAGGATTCGAATTGAAATTCGTAATTCTTTTTTTTTTTTCGAAATTATTAACGCAATTTATTTTAATTGAATCATGAAATGTATTCTCTCAGTTAGAAAAAAAAAAAATTATTATTATTTTTTTTTTTTTCTTTGCTAATTGTTAATAATTATAAAAATAATAATAATAATTGAGGCGAGAAAAGGAAAATGTTTTTGATCATAAAACGCGAAAACGGAGGAGGAGAACGACGACGACGACGACGACGACTGATGGTGTTGTTGGTTTCGTGAAAGTTGTTACATCTCAGCTTCCATAGCTCGTTTGTTCTTTAACCTTTTAATTAAGGGAGTAAGGTTAGGTATTGAATTTCACGGCTGACAATGAGTAATTAAAGAGAGGAGGAGAAAAATTAGACGACAAAGTTCTCTTGCCTCTTCTCACTCTGACTCTGACTCTGACACGAGCTGTGTGTAATAAATATACTTAACCAAGGGCAGAGAAATTCTATATATAGAATATATACATATATATTAATTATTTCTTGTTAATTGATCATTTTACATCAAATCTAAAAATTTCAATTCTTCGCCTAGATAATAAATTTAGATACTCGGCTCTGATGCAATTTGTAAAATATTTTTTCTTTTTTGCTTAGTCAATTTAATCAATTAATTAATCGATTATAGTTGAAAAATTTTAATTAATTGAAGCTACGTCTACTATCAATTTTTTTCAAAATTGGATACCTCCGCTATAAGCTGCGTGGTAGTATATACTATATATATAAATATACGTATCTTCATCTGTCCGTTTAACCCTTTTATATATGCGAATTCTCGTGAATTATTTTAGGTCGGATTTTCGCGGTCTGAAAATGTCTGTATATTACCCATCAGACTTTACCACGTCTTCCCAATGGTAGAAAATTGGTAGCAAGGTGCCTATAGCATAGGCAGCTGTATATTATATTCATTGGTAAAGGTCGTAAAAGAAGTTCAGTGGGTGATCAATACCTTATTCAGAGAGCTGACCTATCTTCAAATAAAAAATAAATAAAAAACAAAATATATATAAAATAAACAATTTGGAAGATATGCTTTGATTCGGATTATTTCATTTTTTATTTTTTGTTCCGAAAAAGAGAGAGAGAGAAAAATTTGGAAAGATTCTTTTTTTTTTTTTTTATTACTAATTTCAGTTTTTTTCCTTTTTTTTTTTTTTTTTTTTTTTTTTGTTTTTTGGTTTTTGTAATAACAACGTAGTCGAAATTTCAACTCGACGAGAAAGCTCAGGCTAGCTGAGCAGTAGATTCGGGCACTACGTATGTATGTATGTATGTACATACGTAGAGTGCGGTAAGAATTGTAATTACAGTTGAAAGCGTGAGCGAGAGAGTGCTTGAAAATACTGAGGTGGAGGTCTGTGCAGAGTAAAATCTTATGCGCCAGTGAGTTACTTACTTAGTTCACGAGTCGCGTACCGTACCGTACCGTACCCAGTACCTTTCTGTACGTTTCGTGTAATAAAGCATTACGACACTGAAAACTGGCCAAAATGTTTTCAGGAAAAGGCAGTTTCCAACGTTTACGCTAAACTTATTTCACACCGTTAAATTCAACATCTATAATACATATGTATATCTTTATGTCCCCAAAATTCATATGAAATAATGTAAATTTTATAAATTATTACGTAGATAAACGTGTATAGATTTTATTTTAATTTTCAGTTGTGAAAAAAATTTTATTACACATCGTAGTCAAATTTATATTGAGTTTACATTTTTTTTGTTTCTTCTTTTTTGCTTATTTATGGTTTTGTAAGTTTCGAAAAAAAAAAAAAAAAAAAAAAAGAAATACCAATAAAAAATAAAGAAAAATGAAATTCTGGGATATTATGATGCGAAAATTTGAACAGCTGATTTCGCATATATAACTGTACTATATAAATGTAAATGTGTATTAAACGGAGGAGGGAATAGGTCGAGAGCGAGGGTGATGGGCGATGGACGGAGGGTGGTTTTCATCATTGAATGATAATGAAATTTTCCGGATAATTCACAAGCCAATTCGTCGAATAAATTGCTTTCAAATTAACGACTGTTAGATCTCCTATTTAGCGAATGATTCGCGTTAATTATTTTACCGTTTGATGGATCAAAGACCTATATATATATATATACATTATATGTTATTTTTTATATTGTAAAAAATCGAAATTGGACGATATGAACCGAAACTGTTATTATTAATATTTTTTTTTTTTTTTGAATAGGGCTAAGCAGCGATCTGCAATTTTCTCTTCGAATTCGAGTATACATATACATATACATAAGCAGGAAGTCCCATGAATACAAAACAGTGCGGTGAGGTGAGGTGGAGGTGGAGGTGGCGTCGACCCAACTTCTCTTTCCACCACCCCCATATAACGAGGCAGCCGAATAAGAATTCGAAATTTAAGCAAACTTCGCAACAGATAGCGACGCGATAACTAGATACGAAAATGTATACGAAAATGCAATGAGGAGAATCCCATAATCCAAGTTTATACACTGTACTCGTTATATTAAAACTTTTGCACAAAAAAAAAAGAAGAAAAACAAAGAAAAAAAAAAAAAAACTCACCGAGATATATCCGAACGTGTAATAAAAGTATTTTCAATAAAATATACAGAAAATTAAATTTTTAATTTCACGTTATGAATTTCATTTTTTAAATAGAATTTTAATAATGTATATGTACATACCTATATCTATTATTATATGTATAGTTTCAAACGAGTCTTTGAATCACGGGGTTTATACAACTAAGATTCGGTCGCTAATTTCATCCCTTAGAGACTAGGTACGACCGACAACGGGACGCATTGTTCCGGGTAGAAATTCTAACACGGAAGTTCCTAGTCGCGGTTGTAAGTACGTATCCCTATAGTGTCTCAAGATCCTGGATTCTCTGTCTTCTACTTGTAGGGGGAGGGGAGGGGGAGGAAGGAGCAAACTGTGGCAAAGTGTAAAGTTGCTAACTTTACGTTTGCAGCAAGTTTGCGAAAGTTCAAACAATCGGTATTAAAACATGACATATTATACAACGTCTGAATCGTGACAAACATTCAACGAGACATGACAATTTTTTTCAGAAAAATCAAAAAGCATTAAAAAAAAAAAAAAGAAAAAAAGAAATAGAGATAGTCAGGCAAATATAAGTGAAACAAGAATATTTCCATTGTACATCCACATTTCACTGTATTTAACAAAAAGGAAGAATCGTTACGTTTACGTTTGTATAACCACGTAATGCATATCAATCATTGAAATAAAAATTTGGTCATGTCACGGAGGCGAGAGAAAATCCTAGGCTTTACGTATATATAAATAATTTGTTATAAATATGCGAAACACGACGATAACATGCGTTTAAAAATTCTAAACTCGATTTGACAATTTTCAAAATTGAACATTATAGCTGTCTTTCGAGGAATTGATTCTGATTAGTGATTGAGGAGGCTGTGATGATGGTCCTCCTCGATTGAAAATCTTTTTAAATTGATTGATCCTCTAATTGAACCGTTGTTTTTTTTTTTTTTTTTCTTATACTGATACGACATTTTTTCTTCTTCTTTCTTTTCATCTCTTGTTTTTTGTCTGCGATGTTTACTGTAAGGGAATCATGGTCTGTGTCGAAAATAGAAGAGTAGGTATATATATATATATATATCTAGTCTTCAGATTAGATAAGAGGATTTTTATACAAACCTCTGTTTTGTTATTGAGGATGAAATTTCTCGGGCCAACAATAAGGAAGAAAAAAAGGAAGAAAGAAAGAACTAGCCTGCCTGCCTGCCTACCTATAATACCTACCTACCTACCTACTTCTTTCCATAGCCATAATATATCCATTGAAAAGAAAAAAGGGAAAAAAAAAATAAATAAATAAAAAATGAAAAAATAAACAGAACCACGTACTACGGTTCATTTATCTTTATTATTTGCGTTCAGTGGTGCGAGATTTGAACAATTTTTATTTTATTTTATTTTTTTCTGTTTTTTTTTTCAGATTTTTTGTTTTTTTATGTTTTAGTTCATTTTTTTTTTTTTTTTTTGTTTTTCTTTTAAGCCCTGGATTTGATCGAGCGTAAATGCGTAGCCGTATTATATACAAAAACGTGTATAAAAGCTAGTATATTATATGTATGTACATACATAGGTATAAGTTAAGGGGGTGTGTAGGTACCTACACGAGGAAAAGAAGACGAGGTGAAGAGAAAAAAACGGTAAAAAAAAAAAAAAACCAAAAAGAAAAAAACTTCTTTTTCTTTGTTACACTTAGTTTGACGAGAAAGAGAGAGAGAGAGAGAGAGAGAGAGAGAGAGAGAGAGAGAGAGAGAGAGAGAGAGAGAGAGAGAGAGAGAGAGAGAGAGAGAGAGAGAGAGAGAGAGAGAGAGAGAGAGAGAGAGAGAGAGAGAGAGAGAGAGAGAGAGAGAGAGAGAGAGAGAGAGAGAGAGAGAGAGAGAGAGAGAGAGAGAGAGAGAGAGAGAGAGAGAGAGAGAGAAAGAGAGAGAGAGAGAGAGTGAAAGAGAGTTGTGAAAAAATAAAGGTGAAAGAATCGAAGAATACGCTGCAGCAGGCAGGCAGACAGACAGACAGACAGACAGACAGACATACAGACAACGAGAATCTTCTTTACATAACTATATACCTATAAAGTAGAGAAGATAACGCGATAGATGCAGTATGTATATACCTATATGTATAAAGTTGTATGTATATATATATAAATATAGAGTTATATACGTGTGTACAGAGAGAAAGAGAAAGAGAGTGAAAGACGGGAAGTATATAAGTAAGGGAGGTATAGGGAAAGAGAACACTCGTTTCCCTTGCAAATGCTTCGTTCAATTTACGATTCGATTGCAACTTTCACGCCCCAGTAAGTTAAAGATAGGACCTTAACCGCGAACCAAAAATCAAATAATGGTCTCCGCTGAGTATTTTCCAATTTCCGTTTGTCCAAGCGGATTTATATACTTGTATATATATCTATATATACATAGCCAACCTATATATGTGTATATAAATAAATAAGTAAATAAATATGGGGCTGCTAAATTGATCAGAGAAGAGAAATGAATGAACGAAAAAAATTAAAAAAAAAAAAATTAAAATATATATATATATATATATATATATATATATATATATATATATATATATATTGTAAAGTGAATAAATTTCAAGTAAAGTACCTACGAACGAAAGATGGGAAAAAGACCCCCCCCCTTCCCCCCCAAAAAAAAAAATATTAATAATAATAATAAAAAGTAGAACGCCATTTATTAAACGGCCGCACGTGGATTAGACGCTGTCAACGTTTATTTATAGGATAAAATTATAATACCTGGTACATAATATGTATGTAGGTAGGTATAGGTATATATACATATATATATATAGATTATATGTGTTATATATGAAAAGCTTATCCCCACGGAATAAAGTAAAAAGCAATTTTTCACACAGTATTATATATCTATACCTATAATACCTTATGTAAACTGCAGCAGCAAGCCAGCTATAGTATATACATATATATATAAATAATAATTAACGCGTTGAAGAGTGAGAAAATTAATTACCGTAAATACTATTACCTAATTATGAAGATGATTTATAAGATTCACAGTCAGAAATTAATAGAAAATAAAAAATAAATAAATAAGAAATCAAATTTTATATATTTTTTTCATTTGCCCATTAAAATTAACGTGTAAATAACTAACACAAAATATTTGGGATAAACTAGGTGTATACCTATGTATAGATATAGCCATATATATTTATTATGGAGAAAATAATGAAAGAAGAAAATAAAATAAAAAGAAAATTCACCATTACCTACCTACTTCAGAGGTTTAAAACGATATATAGAGACTGGCAAGTAGCGTGGTTATAATATAACAGTTTCCTTTTTTTTTTCTTTCTTTTTTTTTCACTCCATTTTCAGTGAAACTAAAAGACCCGCGAACGTCGTGTCGAGACATTAAGCTGTTTTCAAACTTTTCCATTCTAAATTTTCCATTTTACAGTTTCCATTTTTTTTATTTTCTCAATTCGACTTGCACTCGGCTATGCTACGTTGATATCCTATGCTATGGGTATAGTTTCTCAGGTTAGTTCTAGACACGGAAAGGGATTTAAGGGTGGTGGCGTATATCTACTATAATGTTAACCTATCTACTATAATACGACAATGGAGAAGACTTTTTTTTTTTTTTTATATACCTATAAGAAAATTATGGAGATAAACGAGAGACTTAAGAAAAGCTGATAGTGCAGGATGGCGATGCTACTACTACTGCAACGTTCTTTTTCACAACTTTTCTTTTTCTCTATTAAACCGATAACATCTAACTCCGCAATCCCCTATATATATACATAATATATATATACCCTTGCATACGATTTTAATTCAAATATCAAAATTCTTCAAATTTTCATCATTTCAAATTATTTTATTTTTTTTTTTTTTTGCGAGCTTCAAAATAATTAGAATCAATTTTTTCTTTTTTAGTTACTCAAGTATTTTCTTGTCAATTCAACGTGTAGACGTTAAGATAAAAAAAGAGAGAGAGAGAAAGAGAGATAAATAAAAAAAAAATAAATAAAAAATATTAAAAAAATATCTGCATAAAATTTTACTTGTGAAACAATATGCGAGGGCGTGCGTTTCTCCATCAATGAGATGCACCCGAGATATACTTGAGCTTGAAATCTGCTAGCTCAGCAAATTTAAGCCTTACATTTCTCTCACCCTACTGCATTACCCTGTTTCACAGCAAAGAGCACATCCGAGAATAGAGATACTCTCAAAAGAGTGAGAGAATTACTGACTAAGAGAGTTAGACAGACTGAAAAGAGTGAGATAGAATGAATTGCGAATTTGAAACGTCAGCACTAGGTTAGGGATTAGGTATACGTAAGCCGGTTTTAACAATCTCAATCCTTATAATATAATACTTACCTACTTGGTATAATCATTATTATACAAAAAAAGAAAAAAAAAAAATCTCAAATTCAATCATTCCCCATTTAAATTTCAATATCTTTTTTATACTTTTTTTTTTTTTTAATTTTTCTCTAGGTATAATCTGTTTTATCTCATTCTAAAGAAATAATTTTATCACAAATTATCATCATCATTATTATTATTATTATTATTATTATTATTATTATTATTATTATTATTATTGGTTTATTTATTTACTTTTTTCTTCCCTTATTTTTTCAGATATATGTATTTATGTATATATAGATAGGTTACAGGTACGTGATTAAAAAATCCAGCCAGCGATCGATATATATGTGCAAGGAAAAGAAAGTAAATGTCTGTATAATTAATAGCTTCGAATAGGGTTTAAAGAGAGAAGGTATATATTGTAAAGGGGGGGGGGTGTGAGGGTATATATTATAACAAGAGTACCTACTTATATATACTTATATACTTGTATATATATATATACATATATACACTTGAAGCAGTGCGAGAAAGATTGAATTGCTTTTAGAGGGGTTTTTATATCCCTTGGGGAAGAAGTAGAAAACCGCGATGCAGTAAAGAAACAAGCGGTCCCGAGTATTATACCGTGATATTTTAATTTCCCAAGACACCTCAATTTTCAGAGGACCAACTTTAAATTCATAGGACCTTAGGGACAAAAAAAAAAAAAAACAAGAAAAAAAAAACCACAGAATCTCTCAATTTCACACAAAACGTTCTTGAAACTTTTATGTCATTTCTATATACATATTAGACGTTTAACTTGTGAGCTATAGGTATAAATATATATACACATTTTACAAAAGAGAGAAAGCAAAAAAAAAATATATATATATACATCAAGATTTTATAAAAATTCAAAATTTCGAAAAATGAATAAATAAAAAAAAAAGGTTAGAATTTCGTGTCTGGGTGTTTAGGGAAAGAAAAAATAATAAAAAAAACAAAGTTCAATTAACAAAGCAAGTAGAAAAAAAAATCGAAAAAAAACGAAAAGGAAAAATCTATTTTCACTTCAATCTGGGTGGGGGTGTAAAGATCGATCAATTTTATATGGAGATTATGGAACAAGGGGTTCCTCCTCCCTTTTACCTCCCTCTTTTCATACCTCCCTCACTCCCTCTTTCCCACGTTATAGATATAACCACCACCGCGACATCGTCATCCCTCGACGTGTGACAGCGCTTTTGTGAAGGGAAATCGCTGACGGCAACAAAGCATGTCGACGAATGGTAATTCCCTGCTTTACATAAAAATTCTACACTTTAGAGCAGATGGCCGTTTTCGCTATTGCACCAATCTCCCACGCTCGTGTCGGTCGCGGGTCTATACCTACACATATATACACATATGTATGCCTATATATATATATATATATATATTGGCTAGGATACTATTTACGATCAAATTTTCATTCATTTTCTTTCTATAGAATATAATATATATATTTCAGTAAAAATTTATAGTCTGGATTTTAATCGAAGATAAACCTAGGGATAGTAAATATCAGGGAGCGTTCAAATTTTGAAAATAATAAAGCTAGGTTAAATTTACAGTCGAAACTGTATCAAAAAAAAAAAAGAAAATTGTTAAAAATTTATGTTACCATTAATTTTCATTTAATTTTAGCAAAATTTGTACCGTTTAAATTTTTGTTTTTTATTCTCTTACGTTTTATTTTGCAGACTTCAAAGTGGCTCTAATTTTCTTTTTATTTTTTCATCTGTTATTTTTTTCATTTTTTTTTCATTTTTTTTTGAGTACTTTCGCAGTTCTTCTTTGACATACATGTGTGTATATACTTACTTATATAGGTAGGTATGTACCTACCTCGAGGGTAAGTCAAGGCCTCGGGCAAATCTTTGTATATAACGATAAAACGTATATACACAACGAAAGAAATATAAAGAAAAATAAAAATATTATATACATAGAGAAGCAGTGAAAAAAAAAAAAAGTAGTAGTAGGTAAGAGATGAAGAAAGATTTGAAGGAGTAGAAAGAGGAAAGAAATAACGAAAAAAAAAAAAAAAAAACGGGCAAGTTTATCTTGTACTTGACTTCGCAGTTACTTCCGACTTTACACGCCCGGCAGCTATTGACGAAGGAAGGACGTAGATTCCCAAGAGTTTACCAACGCGAATTTTCACCTTTTTTTTTTTCTTTCTTTCTATATATATGTATATATATATATACTCTATACCTTCTTATAGCTACATACGTATACAGTACCAAGTTATCTACTATACCTACTCTTTCCCGGATCAGAGTCTTTGACAAATCTCTTTTTCCCAACATTTTCTCTCTATTATTTTTATACTGTTCTCTCTAACCCGGACAACCGTATGATATAAATTTTTTAGTTCTTTAGTTTTTTTTTAAACAAAATTTTATACATCGGTATCAAAAAAAAAATACAAAAATATAAAAAATAAGCAATACAATAAATAAAAAAAAAAAGATATACTTTAAATTCATAATCGAATCGCAAATTTCAAATAAAATTACCAAATATTGGATGAGTATAAGAATAAATTAATTTTTTAATTTTAATTTTAATTTTACACGTGTGTAATTATTTTTCAAATTTCTTTTTCTATTTTATATCGTTATAGCAAAGTCTGATATAATTGCAATTTAATATCAAGACTCTGTTATAAATTATAGTAAATAGAGCACTATGGAGGGTAGGTACGTATACTAGACTATTATAGGTTTAATAGGTAGACACAAATACATTACAGAAGATTGGTGATATAATTATTATCACAAAGGCCACAAGCACTGGCAAGCAATAAAGCAATTAGTAAGTCAGTCCCTAAGCGAAGCGAAACGGACCCTGGTATTGCTTCCAATAATTTCATACGAATTACTATTTTGACACTACATACATAGGTATGTACATACATACATATACCCGTGACGGCACTGTAATAATTGATTACATAAATCGTCATACGATACTCGCATTTACACGAATAATTACAAAGTTAATTTTCAATAATTGTCTCTTCATGTATATCGCACGTTATACATATATGTATATACCTATGTAAAAACACGTGAGTCCAAAAATACAAACAAAAAAAAAAAATCGTTTAAATCGAAGACCAACAAAAATTTGAAGCTGGTAAAAATTAAAAAGTAACGAAATAAAATCAGCATACGATTTCCCTATTTTTTTTTTTGTCATTTCTGTTGGAAGGGGGGATTGCGAAAAATCAAAATTACGATTTATCTTCTGTTTTTTTTTTTTTATATCTTCTATCTTTTATCTTTTTCGGTATTCTGAATCGTGTAAAAATGCATGATATCGTGTTTCACCGATCGGTTCTGTTACCTCCCTCTCCCTCTCCTTCATTGACGTTTTTCCAATTTTTTTGATCTTTTTATTTATTTTTATCTCTATTTTTTTTAATTTTTTCTTTGTCGTTCTCTTTTTTTTTTCATCTTTTTTTTTTTTTAATTTATTTTTATTTTTTGCAGTCTACCAAATCCATGAAATGTTTCCTACTACTACTACTACTACTATTTCGACCACTACTACATCGGAATTATTTCTACCTATAATAATAACACGTCCGATTTTGCTGCTACTGGTGCTGCTACCGGACGTATGGCACCTTCTGTATATACGTATGGTATATATGTATATATGAAAGCACGTATATCCTATAGATAGGTTATACGGGGGTTACGACACCACACTGTGCTTAATTTGCATATAGAAATGACGTATTGCTTCCAATATTGATTTTGCACACGTGGTCAAAAAGACCCGCGTAACTCATGCTATTCGTCGTCTGGTCCAGATCTAGTACCTACCTACCTACCCTACCTCATTCTCCTTCCTCGTATACCTACCATTATTTATTTATTTTTTTTTTTCTTTTTCTTTTTTTCTTTCGATCTTATTTCTTTCACAGATATTTTATCGCACGGTATATGTATATCGGTACAAGCGTTTGACAGTAAAATAAAAAAAAATAAATGCAATCACAATTCATTTATTTATTAATTTTTTTTCTACCTTCTTTCCAAAGAAATACCAAAAAATAAATAAATAGGAGACCATTTTTAAAATTGAATAATCATAAAAAAATTATGAAAATTATATACATATCTATATGGGTATGTATATGTATATATATATAATTTTTCAGATTTATGTATGTATGTAGAGAGCTAGTAGATTTGAGTTATTTTTTTTTATAGAAATTCACATATGATAAGCTTTGGGATTGAATAAGTCAGACTGATATGTATATAGGTATATCTATAGATTATGGAGGGTATTAGAAATTCTATAGAAAGGTACGTAGACGCAGCTGATAAGACGATGAGAAAAGATAGTCATTTCTCGTATTGCGTTTCTACACCCTCTGCAATAATCCCACCCCCACCCCACCCTACCCACTCTGATAAGATTTCTGGAAGGCTGCTGCTAGTGTTCTGAAGAGATTGATTGAAACGGCTGTCACGAAAGCTTCCAGTCTTATGTATACATATACCTATATGTATGTACATATGTATGTATATAGAAAAAAAAAATGAAGATAAAAAAATCAAAAAAAAAAAAAAAAAATTTTTAAACTCGAAGTAATAATAATTCCGTACGTAAGTATATCTCGTTTCATCTTATCGTCAGGAATTATAACACATGTATTATTGTTTTTTTTATATGTAAGTATACATACGTGGATGAAGAAGAACTGCCTCAGCATCCGTATGGTAGATGTATAATGTAAAAAATGTTGTATTTTTAAAAAAAATATTTTTTACTCACCTGAAACAGAGAAAAATAAAATAATGGTTAAAAAAATTTTTATTTTTTCATAAAGTCAAGTTATGCCGGTTGTTTTTTTAATTTTATTATTATTATTCTTCTTATTATATTTTCAATTTACGATAATAAAACAACATACAAATAAACGACGAGAAAAATGAGATAGAGAAGAAAAAAAAAAAAAAGATACAGAGATAGAGAGGAGAGGAGAGTATATTGGAGTAGAAAAGGATCTGAAGTTGGAAAAATAAAGATAAAGATAAATTAAGAAAAAAAAACATCCATGGCTGCAGTTGACGCGGAATAATTTCTTTTTTTTTCTCTCTCTCTCTCTCTTTCTTCTACTTTTCTCTTTTCATTTTTGTATTTTTTGTTTTTATACTTTTTTTTTTTTGTTAGAGACTTTCGAAGATCTCACTTGACGAAAGAAAAAGAAAAAAGAAAAAAGAAAAAAAAAAAAGAAGCAAGAAATAAGAGAGCAGAAGCGAAGAGTCCTCTTCACTTCCTTCTTTAAAAGTAGACGTATACATATAGCTAAATACATATATACGTGAGGTGAAACTTAATTTTTGATTTAGTTATACATATATACATACTTATATGTATTATGAAACTTTAATATGTGAGGAAGATTATAAATAATAAAAATATCGAGAATAATTAAATTGTATATAGATTTTACAATCATCTATGTGTATATAAATACATGTATATTGTATATTTATATATACCTATGTATAAAAAGACACATATATCATTGTCTATCAAAAACGGTGAGAATTAGAACGTCTACTGTCATTCATTGAATCGATTACATCCTTAGATTGTGTATTATCAGTTTATATACACCGATATTTATTGATTAAAAAATCATTATCTTGAATTGAAAACGTCTAATCGTAATCATGACTGACAATAATTATCATAATAGTCACTGATCAATTATTGTACAGATATTTACAAATTATAAATATATAGAATATTTATTGATCGATTAGATCGTCTGGCTAATTGAATGAATGATTGTTAAAAACACAAAAAAAAAAAAATTAAAAAACTGCAAATTACTTCAAATTATTTCTCTATTTGAATGCAAATACGAATTTCAAGCAATCTGTTATACGATAAGATATACGTACAGTGAAATTGAGGTAAGACAGCGAGACTGTGACTGTGACTGACTTGAAACAGTCAGGGGCCATGGACCAGAATAATAGTTATTATAATCCTGGCAAGAATTAGACGGTAAGTTTCGGAATTCAACATCAAGAGTGGAATATGTACAGAGTGTATATAATGTGTGTAAAGTCGTACCAACGTAATGCACTACCATAACAATATATTAATCGTGTAAATTCCAAGCGTTTCTAACAAATTTCTACCCTCTTCCATCCTGGAGGTTATATACCCTACCTAAAATTTCACTAAGAGATTTGCCTCAGTTTCAGACCTCTTTCACGTACTTAATAGTAAATAGTATAGCTTATAGTAATTTCAAATACAACCGTATCAATTTTGCTGTTAATAATAAAAGAAAAGAAAAGAAAATAATATCGACGATTTAAAAAACCATTTTCAATTTTTTCAGTATTTAATATTCACTCTCTGGAGAGTTTAGCAGCTTTCGACAAAGGTCTACAGATATTTTAGTTATTAATCAATTCGATGTAAAACATATGGAGGGGAAGGTGGTACGTGCTATTCTGTGTTGTTTGTTCTGTTCGTATTGTTTGCTAAACGAGAAAGAGAGGAAGAGAATATGGTAAATAACACGATGGGCAAAGCCTGTTGTATTTTGAGATCGAACAGGGTTTTATTTTTTTTTATTTTTTGTTTCTTCTAAATAAGAGTGTAACGGTAATTTTTGAAAAAACATGGTAAAGATAACAAAACCAAAAAATGAGGGAATAAAAAATAAAGACGGAAAGGATAAATAAAAAATAATAAAACCGTTTTTATTTCAACTCCAGAAGCTGTTAATCCGTTCCCTAATTTCATTTCTTATGTAGGGGGTACGGTATATATATATATACAATTATGTATATATATATATATAAGGTACGTAAGTTTATAACGTTCGTAGAGATGAAAATGTCAAGTACTCAATAAAGTGTCTGGATGGTGAAAAAGTCTAATAAATCTTTTAATTGCTATAATAAAAAAACATATTGAGTAATAACTGTTGTTATATTAAGTTATGGCCTAAGTTATTATATATATGTACCCTTCAGTGGCCTATGTACACGAAACTCTCTACATTCGAAATTACCCGGACTGTGATCCCGACCATTTACCATTTAAATGATATTTCAGTGTGCGATAAGTAGATGTAAATTTTTTTTTTTTTTTTTTAACAATTAGAAAATTTGCCTTTTTGAGATATCTGTACTTGTACTTGTTATACTCTAGAACAAAATTGACGTATGAGTCCCGCAATGTCTGGACAGCTGATAATGATATGAACGTTAATTTAACACTGTTGTATAATAATTCAACTTGTAAGTATAAGATTAAGTATCATACACATGTCTACATGAGTTGTAAATAAATAAATACCAAAATGACAATTTAAACTTTAGAGTACATACTATATATTCAGGTTTTATTAGTCAGGGTTCTTCATATCATATCTTACGTCTAATATGTGTGTGTAACAAGTACAAGCGTTGGTACGACAGGTTATCGTAGATAAATGGAAAAAAAAAAAACTTCCAAGTCAAAAGTCGAATTGCTGTAACGAATATTGATAATAAAATTAATTCAATTTCGTGTTATATTGATTTTAAATTGAAAAAAAATGATCATTTGTAAAGATCCGGAAAATCATATCTCGATTTGGATAAAATTTCTTCTCTCTGAAGAAGCTACCAACGCGGTTAGAATTTAGACTTCTGACTAGTTTTTTTTTTTTTTTTTTTTTTTTTTTTTCCGGTCTTTTTACTTCCATCTACAGTTTCAAGTACGTTGATTCCTTATCCGTATTTCCGGTCAAGTTTTAGTTCTACTCTGTTACACGAAAACTTTGTGCTAAACTGGAACAACTTGCACCTCGTATAAAAACTTATCTATAACTATAGTACGAGCGTGCGCTATGTCATTACTCTTTAGTTACAGAAGTAACGTTTTTTAGAAAATTTTACTATTTTTATTTTGTATATAGTAAGTTTCAGTGAAAATAATAAAAATACTAAGAGATGAGTATATGGCTTAATTCAAGATACCTACTTCTCACTCTCTTCAAAAAAAAAAAAAAAAGAGAACCTACATCGATAGTTCTGGTCGTATAGAAGCTCGCGAAAAATCTAATCAAATTATTCCAACGACCAAAATGACGGTTTTTTTTATTTTTTTTTTTTTAATTTTTGATTTTCGGGACACGATGAATTCGTCAAAGAGTAAAAAAAGATGGGTCTGTGCAAAGGTTAGAAAATAAAACAGATCTAAAGCATGAGAAATACTTTGCGGAAAATAGCTCCGCGGAATGGCTAGTTTAGTTGTTCTAAGAGATACTATACATACATATACATATATATATATATATGTATATACAGTATATAGAGTTTCTATCCGGTCAAGTAAGAGTATAGTAGTATAGTCGTAAAGTTGGTAGATTGTGTGTATACAATACTATCTTGTCTCTATTTCTTGAATGAGATTCTAGTCGAGCCAAAGCAAAA
Source organism: Macrophya annulata (assembly GCA_963924015.1). NCBI lineage: Eukaryota > Metazoa > Arthropoda > Insecta > Hymenoptera > Tenthredinidae > Macrophya > Macrophya annulata. The sequence goes on from OZ001263.1 coordinate 2,883,288, forward strand.
GCCAAACCCAAAGCAATCTAATAATGTTAGTATTACATCATGGCATACGAACACAGGGTACACATCATCTCCGGAAAAATACAATCGTCGAAAGAGTCTCTTATATAAATAAGAAAAAAAAAAATAAAAAAAAACATTTTTTTTTCTTTCTTCATCCTTTTAGTTTTTAGTTTTTCATTTCTTTTTTTATACAGGAATTGTAAATGAAGATTAGACCCCCCGAATATTAGATTCAAGCTGTGATTAATTATTCGTTTATTCGTTAATTCGTTTTTCGTATTCAATCCTTGACAGGTAATAATTTTTTTTTTCGTTTTTTGTCATTTTTTTTTATTTTTTTTTGTTTCCTTTATGCAGTATACAGTGAGATTCGGTACAGAGAAGACAGATAGCGTCAGACAAACGAACAAAGAGGAGGGTTGGTTTTGGGGTGAAAATGTGGGTGGAGGTGTGGGCCAGGGCAGGCTTGCAAGGGGGGGTATAGATGTGTGTTTTCAGAGAAAACAAACGACTATCGTAAACGTGATATTACAAGAGAGAAATATTGGTCAAATTTCGTAGGCAGTAAAATATTATGGCACAACCTGATGCTGTCATGAATCAGGTCGGACCACTACCACCACCAACCATAGAAAATAAAGCTTTTGTTTCTCTGTACACTCCGGCCTATCTATTCTCTCTTCTCTCTCGTCAAAGGCATGAAATTAGAACACAAAAAAAAAAAAAAAAAAATTTATAAAATCGAATTTTCCTCGTTTTTGAAAATTATACCTACACACCTTATAACGAGTTAGCTTTTCAAATAATAAAATTTAAGATAACCGCTCGTTGGATTCAATTGCATTAGTCAAGGTTCAGAAAACAGGAGGAGGAGGAGAAATCGGCTTGGATAAACTGATGACATCCGAATTTCATGATAATACAAGCTCAGATAATGGAGTAAGTAGTTAAGTAATTACCTACTGATTGTCGAATCGACAATTCTAAGTGATTAATACCTGTAACGAAGATATGTATCAATGTATTTAGAACCCTGGTCAGAATTGGTTATACCGAAAACTATATCCAAGAATAATTAAAATCAAAAAAATTTCTGACCAATACGATATCGAAGAAAAAAATGAAAAAAAAAAAAACAAAAAAAACTTCAATTCATCATCGATGATTGAATTTTATTAATCGATAATTATACATATGTGCTTCAAATTATTTATTTACTTATTTATTCATTACTTTAATTTTTTGATTTTTTTGTTTAGACGATACTACAACTGCATATGGTGGGTAGTTAGGTATATAAAAATTTAATTGAAAGGTAGTATATATGTATATACGTATTTATAGGTAATAATTCGTTAGCTAATTAATATTTTAAATCTGTTGATTATACCGTAGACCCCCTCTGAACTAATATTTTGTATAATTACTTACTCACCAAACATGCAATCAAATTAAATTGACCTAACAACCCATACCTAAATCGTTTTATGTATATTATTATACTAAGGTATATATGTATTAGTATAAAGTCCATATACGTATGTATAATCATGTAACAAATATATAGATATATCTATATGTATAATATTAAACAGTGATAATATTTATCCATATATATATATATATATATATATAGGTAATTATTTCAATTTTCCTAATTACGAATATCGATGAAATTTATATGGAATTAATCTAATTAATAATTTTAATAATAATTGATAATCGACCTAATACGTCAATTTCATTCATATTATATACTATATGTATAATTTTATCAAATATTTTTCTATAACTCGAGAAAAAAAATTTTCAATTTTACATTAATGATACAAAAAATATTACTGATGATTTTTTGCCTGCGTATGTATGGTATGTATAATCGTAAGTTTATAGACGTAAATATACGATACTTGAAGCTTAGAGGCTTAAGGTTATCGCAAAGTAATGAACTGACTTTATCGTCACGGTTCGTTTCTATAACTAAATAGCAATTTGTTACGTAATTAACAATTCTTTAAATAATTATTAAAATTATTATTATTAATATTATTAATATTATTATTATTATTCTACTCGCGAAAGTCTATCTGTAGATCGTTCAGAACCAACTACCACACACACACACACACAAACACGATAAACTTTTGCCACGTTAAAATGGTCATAAGTATAAGTATAGAATTGTTACTGAAATTATATTAAGGTCAAATTTGTAGCGTGGTCAAAACTCAGGGACATTTATTTCGGCTATTAAATCTCCCGGAACGGTTGACGTTAATTAACGATTACTAATTACCAATTGATCAACTATATATATGAATTAAAAATATTTATCGTAAAATGATAAAGACGCTTTAATCAATCAATCAATCAATTAATTCATTCATTAATTAATTAATAGAAACAAAAAAAAACTTTGTAGAGATTTGAATTTCTTTTTTTTTTTCTGTTTTGTTCATCATTTTTTCTCGGACTAAAAAATATTTACTTACTCTGTTTTTTTTTTTTTTTTTTTTTTTGGGCCCATAAACTCGTTAAAATTCTTTAACCAATTTTTTTTTTCTTTTTTTCTTTTACCGTTTTCTCGTTGTCGTGTTAACCGGGTCATGATAGTCACTATAATAAGGGTGAAATTCCACGCGGACCTTTATCTCGTTGAGATAAAATTTCAGCTTCAGCGGCGCGTGACGAACGTTAACCCGGAATTAAGAGGGAAGCTTGAAATTAAATGGGGGGGAGGGAGGGAGGGAGGGAGTGAGAAAACGCAATTGTCGACTAGTCGGCGAATAAACTTATACCCTACTCTACCCTATCCCCCCCCACATTTATCCCCGAAACCCCTTTCAAAAAAAAAAAAAAAAAAGAGAAAAAAGAGAAAAAAAAATAACCTGCAATCATCCCTGAGGCGGTCGTCGTGAATTTAGTCAAGTATACCAAAAGTTATATATACGAAGAAAATCTTTCCCTCCAAAATTGCAACGGGTCTAAAAAAAAAAGGAAATGAAAAACAAGAAAAAATAAATAAATACTTTTCATCGCGTGAAAACGGTGAAACAACAGCAAATCGAGTCTAACTACAAGAGGGATTATTTCAAATGACTTTTCATGATCTTTCAGCGTGGATAAACGTAAATTTATGATAGTTCTAAAGACGGCTGAGCTATTGATGATAATGTAAAAAAAAAAAAACAGTTCACTTATCATTGGAATAGTAAAAAATTTTCAAAAGATCATAACTCCTTCAATTATTTTTTTCTCAATTTTATTTTTTTGCGACGATATTTATTACAAAATTTTTTATTTCGATTCATAGTTTTTGGGTAAAAATCAGTGAAAAGATACTGAGAATCGATATTTTTTTTATTTTTTTGAGCTTCGATTTGACGTGCGAGTGGTTCATATATCGATTATTTATTTATTTTCTCTTCTATATGTATATGATAAAATATCATATATGGGTATTATCTTCTTACCTATCTATATTACATATACTATATACCTATGTATATATATATATATTTTTTTTTTTTTCTACATATATAAAGATTCTTGTAGATTTTGAAATGAAATGATGTTACGAACCAAATCCTGTGTTTAGTGTATGTGTGTGTGTGTGTCTGCATTCGTGTTTCATTTTTCATTATAATATCCCATTTCCAATTTTCTCTTAGTTTTTTTTTTTTGTCTTTTTCTCTCTCTCTCTCTCTCTCCTTCTCTCCCTCTCTTTTACTTTGCATCAAGTATATATATGTATATACATACCCTACCCACCTACTCCCGTATATATACTACCTATATACCTATACATATATAAATATCCACATATAAGACAGTTTGAAATGAAACGCTGATCGTGACTCTCATTTCCCTCGGTTCAAAGAACTTTAGTATGCAATCATTTCCTCTCTCTGGGTTCCCTTAACTCTCGAACTTGTTATTCACTTCTTTATTTCTATATATATATATATATATATATATATATATATATATATATATATATATATATATATATATATATATATATATATATATATATATATATATATATATATATATATATATATATATATATATACATACACACATACATATAATATACCATAGGTATGTATATAAAAAAAAAAAACAGAAGAAGAAGATGTATATAAATTGAATACCTATACATCTATACATATTGTATATACCTATATACTATAGTATATAATAATATGGTACCTGATTCGAATCGGCAATCTCGATACCGGTTGTTGCAGATCCATTTCTCGAAGCCATCTCTCTTTCCTCACGTTCAATTTTCTCCTCTTCTATATTTATTTCACTCTAAATTGTATAGAATAAACAATAATCTAGTATATATATATATATATATATATAGATATATATCACCTATATAATATATATATATATACGTATATACATCACTCACTTACTTATAAATATATTTATATATACTTGATCAATTTATTTATTTATTTATTTATTTATTAGAATCTCTCGATTTATGGAGAAAAGAAAATAAAAAAATTTCAATTTGCAAGAACCAAAAAAAAAAAAACACAAAAATGAATGAATAGAAAAAAAATTTGTATAAAATTTATTGAAATAGATAAAGAAGAAAAGAAAGGGGCATAAGAAGTAAAAAAATCGCACAAAACGGAAAGGATTACGTGAAGAAGAATGACGTTTCACCTACGGCTACCGTTCCCGAGTGACCACTGAAGCTTGTAATCAATCTTTATACCCAGACTTTAAACTAACCAACTCGGTGTTCATATCTCGCTATCTTATTAGTTATTATCCTATTGCGACAACAGAACGATAGCTTTGTGTATTACAGCTATATATGTATATGTATATACATAGGTATCTATATACCTACATACTTATATGTCTATTATATATATAATGCACTAGTTAGGGAAAGAAATGTACAAGTAATAGTATAGATAGAAAATATTTTTTGATGGTCGTTTTATCTTCTTTTTTTTATTTTTATTTTTTAAATCTTCTAAGACTTAAAAAATAAAAAATAAAAAAAAAACTCAAAAAATTATAAAAGAGACAAAAATCTGTTAAGCTTGAGTAAGTGAGTAACTAAGTAAATCCATCTAGGCCTACCTAACGGTGTTATACTTTATCGGCCTAATCCCTTACACGTTCATTTAATCGTCTTAGTTAGTTAAGAGTTTGAGTTTCGAAGGGTGGCTGCTGCTTGCTCCTGCTGTAGAAACCCGCTCGGATTAATCTCGTTAATCTAGGCGTCACGGAGCCCGGTTGTAGTACATAGATATGTAAAAGCCAAGGAAGCTGTAAGGAAGTACGGGCTGATTGTAGAAAGAGAAAGAGAAAGAGAAAGAGAGAGAGAAAGAGAGATGGGTTGTATATATGTACTTATATAATGTTAGGTTAATTCACGATCAAAGAGAAACTGAAGAAAGAGAGAGAGAGAGAGAAGGAGAAGGAAATCTGCTGATAGACGAAGAGAGTATATATATATGTTTCGAGATGTCTATGTGTTTTTGAAATAGGGTGTGTAAAATGGTCCAAAACTACCATATTTAGGAAACATGTATTATGTATATATGTATTGGTTAATATATAATAATTAATCGATGTATTAATACTTTAAGATGTAAAGATGAAATTTTTATAGAAATAATATTAAAATTTTTAAATTTACTATTTCACCCTCGTTTTCGCTAGATCGTATATTATAGGTCGGTTGGTAGATAGGTGGATATGTGTTTGAAGATAAGTTCCAGACCTCTGGACGCCGATTTGAAAGATCATTAAGGAAAGTTTACGACGTACGGGAGAACGCATACGGGTTTTAGTCGTCGTCGTCGACGACGACGACATTTTTACCTATAGTTTATTATACTACATACATATATCTTATACTATTATCCCTCATACATTCGTATATATATATATATATATATCATATATGTCGTTTACAGAAAATTACAAAAATAACAAAACATATCTAAATCACCTAGTCGAAAAAAACACATGGCCGTTCGTTATTATGTCACCTATAACCTATAATATATCCATACGATATGTATATGTGTATATACATACATATATATATGTAGATATGTAAAGTTAAAATGAGAAAAATGAGAAGAAAAAAAAAAAGGCAATCGGGAAAAATTTTCAAAAACTATTTTTTTCTGTGAATTCAACTGTTTTTCTGGGGTTTTTTTTTTTTTTAGGGGGAGGGGGGGTAGAGGGTTTGTTTTTTGTAACTTGGCAAAACTGTGAGAAAAAAGAATCCAAATCAAATAAATTATGTTTATAATTAGTAAAAATTAGACAAGTTTTTTGTTTTTTTTTTATCTTATTTTAGGGAAATTAACAAATCGTACTGCGAGATGTTTGATGAAGAAACAGAAAGAAATAAACCATATAAATATATATATATATATATGTATAATAAAAATATATATATATATATATGATAAATTCGAGAGTAAATATGGGACAATTAAAAGTAGTTCAAGGTTCATAATAATATAAATAATAAATGAAACTTTGATGTCGTATTATTATAGTAAACGATATACATGTATATAAATATATGTATATGGCAGACAGATTCGTATATTAATATGTTTTTTTTTTTTTTTTTTTGCTTTTTTATATATCATCGTTGATTTTTATCTACCACATATATATATGTATATAGGTATTATATACATACATATTTATGTATTATGTAGTAGGTATAAGGACGACCGACGTTTCAAACTCCTTCGCGGTGAATATATAAATACAGACTAGTCTCTGAGCGTAGAGGTGTACTTAATATGCTCAAGAGAGAGAGAGAGAGATAGAGAAAGAGAGGCAAAACCCTTCCACTCGACGTCCTTGCTAATTCTACTTCCTTCCTTGACCCAACGAGATAATAAGACCACAAGGACCTTCGGGTACAGAGAGAGGGTGGAGCACGTCGAATTCTGAGCCTTGACAAAGAATTTAGGAGCAAAAAAAAAAGAAAAAGAAAGAAGAGAACGAGAACAAGAAAGCAAAAAAAAAAAAAAGCTAAAGAAAATAAATGAAACGTTGAAAATATTTGAATAATTAATAGAATTTTAATTTAAATGCTGTCGTATAAATCGATAGTGATGGATTTTTCGTTTCTATTGATTTTATTTGATTTTCTCTGTATTCTTATCCTCACCTCTCTCTCTCCCTGCTGGACCGTAAATTTTTTTTATTTTTTATTTGACAAAACCGAAAATCTAACGAAATTAACCACCCTGTATAAGAAAGAGAGAGATAGAGATAGAAAGAGAGCTTTGGCTCGTTTGTCCAATAATACCAACCGAAATACCCGACTAGGATTAGGCTCTCCAAAGTTGACATCAGGATCGAGAGAGAGAGAGAGATGAGAGAAAGGGTCGCCAAATTTTCTCCTCCCTCTCTCTCTCTCTTTCTCTTTCTCTATCTCTCTCGATTTTCTCTGACGAGGTGGAAGTGAAAGGGCATGGAAAAGGAAGAGGGAACTGGTCGAACGGATGAACCCTGATATAGATCCTTTCGCCAGGATTATTCGGGAGGGATCGCTGCAGCAACTATAACTATACTGGGGAAACGAAAATGACCTATGTAGGTGTAAGTCTCTAGGTCCTAGGTGTACGTATTACTACATATACCTACGGCTATAATTCCCATATCTATCAAGGACCTAGGCGCGGTGATTTAAGTGGCTCTATAATTTCTACTCGCACTCATCATCGATACAGAATTTTAATTAATTAATTAATTAATTAATTAATCAATCGATTTATAAAGCGATTGGTTAAATTTTTTTTTTCTTTCTTTCTCTTCTTTCCTCTACATTTTTCTGTATGTAATAATATTTAGGTATTTATATATGTATATAAACATTTATACACGGTACTGAGTCATAAATTCTAAAAGTTTATTACATTTTCACCGATTTAAAGTAAAATGCACCTACAATATAGTAATAAGTATATATATACTACACGTATATGTATATCGAGCTCTTATATATATACCCGAATCTATTGGCTCGGCGAACTGTACCATTTGAATAAAAACACTTTACTCTCTGTATTATAGGTATCTACGATTGGGGTTTATTGCTCGGATACCGAATCACCGTTTTATAGGCAGTAGACAACTACTGCTGGGTCTGTTGGTTTCTAGGTATATATATATATATATCTGTAGGTACTGAACACTGTACACCGCGTACACTATACAAATTCTTATCTCAAATTATTTTATATGTACAAACAGAAAAGCGATTTCCAAATTTCAAGTATTTTCTTCTAATTGCTATATTTTTATTTCTAATTTCTTTTTCTTTCTCTCTCTGTCTCTACTTCTTCTTGTCATTTTTATCCCCATGTACAAAAACGAATTAAAAAAAATTCGCTACGAGAATGTTCTCGCGGATTGTCATCGAGCCAAAAGAGTATAAGGTAACCATCTACACCTCCCCCCCCTCCTCCGCCCCCACTTTTATATTTCTGTTTCTATTCCTCTTCGTTTTTCCACTTTCCTTTTTTTTTTTTGTATTTTTCCTCTTCCTTTTCCTTCTTCCGTAGGAAAGAAAGACAATTGATGGTTTTAAGATGCACGAGTTATGGCCAAGGAGAAGTAACGATTCGAATGAAACGGAGCACCGCGGTACATCAGCCAGACAGAGGCGTCGTCGACCCACTCAATTACATCCTTGCTAGGGGATGCTGCGCCTGCTTTCTAGTACCTTATAACCACGATGCAGTTAACCAGTAGAATATATAGCTCTAACAGATTCACGACTATTCTTTATTTGAAAATATGTATAATCTATTATTTTATCGATCCTTTTCCACTAATCATTTATCGATTTAGTTTTTTTACTTTCCGATTTATTTATTTATTTATTTTGAAATTTTGAAATTTTTGAGATGAAAAACAAACAAACAATTTAAGTCGAAGAGGAAAAAAAATGATCCTTTTTTTTTTTTTTTTGAAAATTATATCAAAAATAGTATTTTTATTTTTTATTTATGTAACGAAAGCGTAACTCAATTCCTAAATCCTTATATACCTATATACTATATTATATTATGCATGCGAAGGGTTTTCCTATACACAGATATATATACAATATGTATGTATACCCTTAGGAGTCTGGAGTGAAAAAAAAAGGAAAAGACGTTCTTGGGTCTCCCGAGGACTCAGCAGAGGATCGAGTGAGAGAACTCACAATCAGAGAAGCTCATCTCTCTTGTGGTACAGTACGGTATGGTATGGTACGGTATTATATAGTATACCTAGTATATAGTATAGTATAGGTGAAGGTGAACAGGGGATGATTTATAAAGTCCAAAAAATTTATTTAGTCTATTTACCTAACCATATACATATACTCGAGGAATAATTCGCAATTTTTCCATTCGTCATTCGTTTCAGAAGCCTGATATAAAAGTCGAGAAGCAAAAGCCCGTGACATAACAAGAACGAAAAGCATATAAGCATAAGCATAAGACGAATAATATATAACATTTCAAGATTCGTCGTGTTTTATCGAAAAAGCAGGAAAAATAAGGTAAGAAAATTCAATATTACGTCAATATATACATATATGGGAGAAAATAAACGACGAAAATTTTTATGATTTTCATTTCTATGTACATGGTAACAAAATTATATTAATGAAATGAAAAAAAAAAGATGTATGTATAATACGGCATACGATATGTATACTTGTAATGTATACAGAGTATGGGAGATCTGGTTTTCAGGTAATAACTAATAATAACTGATTTAACAGATCGATTAATTCAAATTAGTAAATTACTTTGGCTATAGAGTAAACAATGCTATCAGCTAGTTCCCCATTTTACAGTCTATTACCTCTGGTGCACCGCAGTTATGTGATGTGGTATGGTGTGGAAACGCCATACCATGCCACACCATACCATGGAATGGAATGGAATGGAATGGAATGGAATGGAACGCTAACGCGGGGAAGAAGGGGTCCTATTACGCTACATATAGATAGGTATATATTTACCTATGCATCGTAGAATTATGCATCGGACTCTTCATATCTGTATGATGATCAATAAAATTTATATACCGTAAATGAATATTCACAAAATACGATTCAAAAAAATATTAAGAATCAGTGGAGTAGATACTACAAGTATAGTATAACCTGACCTGACGTAAAGAAGAAAGAAGGACAGCAAGAGAAAAAAAAAAAAAGGAAAACCTAAATAAAAATCAAAAAAGACAGAAATGATCAAGAAAGTGCAACAAAAGAATAAAAGGCGATAAAACGTTTCACTTCTCGATATATATGTATAGGTGTATAGGTGTATGGGGTGTGTGTATATATATATATATATATATATATATATATATATATATATATATATATATATATATATATATATATATATATATATATATATATATATATATATATATATATATATATATATATATATATATATATATATATATATATATATATATATATATATATATATATATATATATATATATATATATATATATATATATATATATATATATATATATATATATATATATATATATATATATATACATAGGTATATTGCAATACATAGGTATATCTATACAGGTACAGAGGTATATTGTATATCTATGTATACTATATGACGCGGTGGTAACGTCGTCGAGGTCTTAACCTGGATGACAAGGATGTGTATACCCTCTTTCTATAGGTATACCCCATATCGGTAAGTATGTAGGTGTATATATATATATATATATATATATATATATATATATATATATATATATGTATACGTATATGGTATGTATATGTAGAAAAAAGTGAAGCGCAGAGATTTTCAATTTTCTTAAAAGTTCCATGCGATAAAGTCACGCCCAAATAGATATACAATAGGTATGTACGTGTTACATGTGCATATATATATATATATATATATATATATATATATATATATATATATATATATATATATATATATATATATATATATATATATATATATATATATATATATATATATATATATATATATATATATATATATATATATATATATATATATATATATATATATATATATATATATATATATATATATATATATATATATATATATATATATATATATATATATATATATATATATATATATATATATATATATATATATATCCACATACATAGTACGATCTACACGACATACGTAGGTGTATATGTATATAAGTATATAGTATACTTGAATACGTTCATATACATATGTATATATGTATATATTATATACACATTTCGGGTTTCCTGTATATACATCAAGCGTATATATGTAAAATTGAAACTGCAGTCGAATTTACATCGCCAGGTCAAAATGAGATTTGAATTTCTATTTCATATATAGGTATAGGTATATGGAATCTAATTTGCACTATTAGTTTAAATTCAAAATATATTATATATATATATATATATATATATATATATATATATATATATATATATATATATATATATATATATATATATATATATATATATATATATATATATATATATATATATATATATATACATATATGTATATATATATATTTATGTGTATAGGTATATGTATATGTACAGTTCATTGGAAATACTAGAAATTATAGTAAAATTGTTAGAAAAAAATTTTGACGAAAATTTGAAAGAAAAAAAAAAAGAAAAAAACTCAAAATAGCTCGAAAACAAAAATAAAAATATTTGAAGAAAAAAAAAAAAAATCTAAACAAAAATATTAAATAATTTATGAACGTGAATAAAAATAATATATAGCGTTAAAGTTATATACATAGACATAGTAAGTATCTATATATACATGTATGTAGGTATATATACATATATATGTATAAACTGCAAAGTTTTGCGCAACTGCAATGCGGCGTGGGGGATCATTTCTCGTTTTCACTGCAGTCGAAGTATATACGTATATGTATACCTATATATGTACATGCATGTATGTATGTACCTATCTAAGTTTCTCTCTCTCTCTCTCTCTCTTTCTCTCTACGAATTGAGGAAGGAATATAACTACGAGGAGCTGGTACCTAGATAGACAGATAGATAGATACAGATAGAAAGGTAGATAGACCGTATAGTGATCGGTAGCATCGTGGTCGTATAGAATCGCGGAGTTTCGCACCCTGTAATTGACGTTAACTGGTCGCGTATGGTCGCCGGTCACAGCTGAGTCTGACGATGAGGTAAACCGATGAAGTAAACTTACGAGAATGAATGAATGAACGAAGTGAAGTGAAGTGAAGTAAAGTGAAGTGAACGAGTAAAGCGAGTAAAGGAGAGATATAAAGCGCGGAGATTTTGAAACCTATGTACTTAACTATATACATATATATATATAGGTATATAACTGAAATCGGAATTACGAACATGAAAGAAAATAGGAAAATAAAATTAGATGATGAAAAGACAGAAAAAGATTAGAAAAAAAAAGAAAAAAAAAAGGAGAAACTAAATATATATATATATATATATATATATATATATATATATATATATATATATATATATATATATATATATATATATATATATATATGTATATGTATATGTATATATTGAGGATAAAATGCAGAACCGACTCAAGTGTTAGCAACAGGTATTAAACCTGCAGCCATACCCTGGCTGGCTATCTACCTATCCTGTCCTATACTACTGCATGTATACTCCTGCTATATACCGAAGCTCTCGAAACCGCGAAATAAACTTCACTGGAGACATATATAGGTATAGTTATCTACATACGTATGTATCCTATAGATTTTGTGTTGAATGGGGGGTTATATATAACTAGTTTCAATTAATCCACACGGTGTAAAATAACGAGTTTGTAATTATTCTATATCGTATTTTTAGGTAAAAAAAATAAAGAAAAAAGATATATACTACATAGGTAAAATATATACCTATAGATACATGAAAGGAGATGAAAGGACAGTAACAAAAAAAAAAAAAAAAAAGAAAAATGATAAAATTTCGTCTGGTTGTTAAAGAGTTAGTGTTTAAAAATGAAGAAACAAATTTTTAAAACTTTTTTAAGTAACGAAAAAAAAGTAACTTAAGTCGTTCGGTACTTAGAGTCCCATTGTCAGTTGTACGATATACGTATATATATATATATATATAAGTATACATAGATATGTATATACCTACGGATAAAGTTTGGGGGTTGTTTAAATGAAAATGAGACGTAGGGATGAATAAGAGAAAAAGGTTGAACACGAGTAGATACGCGAGGTTCAGTCTTGAGTGAGGTTCGAAGAAGATTTTTTTTATTTTTTTTTTTCATGCTTTTCTTTTCTTGTTTTTTCTATTTTATTTTTATTTTTTTATTTTTTCCAGTTTTTGGTCTTGCGAACGTGTTCTCAACGGCTTTATTCGAGGATTACATGGCAGAGTTACAAGCTATATATATAGCACGATAAAGGCGACGACGAGAGAAGAAGAAGAAGAAGAAGCGGAAGAAGAAGAAGAAGAAGAAGAAGAAGAAGAAGAAGAAGAAGAAGAAGAAGAAGAAGAAGAAGAAGAAGAAGAAGAAGACGAAGAAGCCTGTCGCAAAACTTTTACCTATACGCGAAAGAGATTGTTGTTGGAAAAAGAAAACTCTCCCCTGTGTCTGGGGTCCAATTCCCTCTACAGTACCAACTACCCCTTTTCTTATAGTACAGGTATGTATACGTATGTAGAAACACCAGAATCGTTATCAGAAACGATACGATATCCAGAAAAAAAAAAAACAAAAAAAAAGAAAAAATTACGATATTAGAGCAAAAAAGAAAAAAAATTAACAAACTTTTTGAAATTTTCATATGCAAAAAAAAAAAAAAAAAAGAACTTCGGTATTGTTTTAATAATTAATTCATTTTCTCACATTTGTAATTAAAATCTCAATTAACTCGGTTATGTATGTACTTTATATATTACTAAGTGAAGTTGTAGCGTACAGGTAGGTATACGTTTTATAACAAATATATAATTGGTCGTCGTTGTCGTCGTCGTCGGTTATTATACAGCAATTAAAACCTTGTTAACCATTGAAAATATGTATAAATAAAGTAATAAAGATAAGAAAACAAAAAAAAAACAAAAAAAATTATGAAAAATTTTTCCTTTGACTACATTTTTACCTCGATTTTTACTCTGTAATAACTATTATCGTATTTTAGTATCTGTATACCTATAATAACCCATATAATATACAAGATGAATAGATTATACATGTATAGTGATAATTTTTGAGATAATAAAAAAAAAAAAAAAAAAAAAACCAATTACGGAAACCTACTACCGGAAAACGGTGCGGTCATACCTATTATCTACCTTAATTCTCACCACTGTGTTTTATACCTACATAGGTGTATATATACATATATAATAATACATATATACTACTCTTATAGGGATATACATGTATATATCTATATGGCAATCATTTGCAGCGTTCGCTTTATACCGTGAGAATAAGAATAAAAGTTTATATCCTTGTGTCTTCCACGTGACCGGAAAAACGCTATACACATACATATACAGTAGGTATATATATCAAAGAGACAGACAGACAGACAGACAGAACATAGACACATATTCTCTTTACACTTCTATCTCTCTCCTTTTATTTATTTATTTTTTGTTTCTTCTCTCTCTCTCTCTCTCTCTTTTTATTTTACCTCGATGAGGATTTTTCCGCACTCTGAAGAAAGAGATGAAAATTATTAGGTAAGGGAGAGAAAGAAAGAGAGAGAAATTCAACTTGGTTATATCTATAGTGTCCTTGCCCTGTCAACTATTTCTTGAACTGACGACAACGACTGTAGTCTCTATATAGGTGTAGGTATATACTTGTGTATATATATGTATATAACGATTGAGGGTCTTCCCTGAGAGTATCTCCTTGAAATACCAGATGGGTGTGAAAATAGGGGAAACAACGGTGTATGTATCCCTTAATGCAATATATTTGTTACAACTGACCGAACTGACCGAGTGTGAAGTAACTAAATTATTTAGTGTCATATATAATATCTATATATATATATATATATATATATATATATATATATATATATATATATATATATATATATATATATATATATATATATATATAAGTGTATATGATAGATAGTAGGCGTAAAGAATCAATTTACTAATGAATCACGTAAAATAAATAAAAAAAAAAAATAATAAAAAATATTGAAAGAACGGATCTAAAAGATCTTCCTTTTTTTTCCTTTTCATTATTAATAACGTGTGTTATATCATACTAATTGAAATTTTTCTTTCAAATCTCATGATATATTAATATAATGATATAGTAATACGTTTGTAAAATATATATATATATATATATATATATATATATATATATATATATATATAAATATATATATGTATATGTTATAGAGAGATGAAAAAAGGATTTGAACATTTTTTTTTCCGTTTTTTTTTTTTTTGTTGCAGTTATTTTATTGCCAGAGGCAATATTAATTATTATTTCAAATAAATTTTTGATACGTATAATACATCAAAGTTATATAAATGGTATATATAAATAATATATATATATATATATATATATATATATATATATATATATATATATATATATATATATATATATATATATATATATATATATATATATATATATATATATAAATGTATATAAAATAAAAATAATCGAAATAAATAATAAATATGAACAGAATGAAAAAAAATAAAAAATAAAAAATCGTGAATGTTGGGTTAAAAATATTACGATCTCTAAAAAAAAAATTACTATAATACTGAATAATTCATGAGAAAAAATGTCTATATTTTTATTCGGTCAATTTCACGCCGAAGGATATATGTATAGGTATATAGATATGTATACCTTATACGTACATACGTACCTACCTACCAACCATATCGTGCCTTGGCCTCAAGTGCATGCCCCCGTGTCGTTTGCTATAAAAGCTTTTTCTCTGCGACCACGTTTAGCCATATAACTTACAACAACCGCGAGCAGTAGGTAGGTATGTATGTATGTATGTATGTACAGACCATACCACGACGGGCTGTAGGTACTACGACCACCAACCATCGTCGTCGTGGTAAGAACTGATATAAATTATTTTTCGAAAGGTGTATAAATAAGTATAAGTATGATATATCGAATAAAAGAAAACGTTTTTTGATATTTTTTTTTTTTTTTGTTTCTATTTTTTTTTTTTTAGAAGAAATAAATGATTAATAATCCAAAAAGTGATGTGAATCAGCTGTTTGAATTATGTATTGTTCTTCATCATATTCGTATACCTATATGTATGCGGTGTACGATAATATATATCGCCCTGATTCCCAAATTTTCATCTTTGTTTAATCTTAAAATAATTACGGTAAGAGATCAAAAGATTCTCCGAAGTTTGAACGAATTTCAGATTCTCTGAAATGAAGGAATCTCTTGAAATAACGTTCAGTGTTCATCCAAGGGCTAAATGACTGGGCGAAGAGAGGATATAAAAGAAAAAAGAATAAACCAGAAGAAAAAAAATTAAAAAAAAAAAAAAAAAACAGAAAAGAAAAGAAAAATATATATTTGCGAGACATATTTATTCGCTCGGCCTGAAAACGACCCCCTTTGGGTCGTATGCAGCTTCGAGTTTACAAAAAAAAAAGAAAAAAAAAAACGCCTACACATACATCCAAAAAAAAAAAAAAAAACGGGACAAAGTTTTCTCAAAGTTAAAACTAGAACAGTAAATTATCGTTATATGAACTAACTATACATATGACTAACTAATAACCGGCAAAGTTTGCCACTTAAATTTCACGACGAACCAAAAATAGAGAAGAGAGAGAATAGAGGTAGTATCTTATACGTGCAGTGGTCGACGACGATATATAAAATAAAGGTTGAATATTGTATATAGGTATTTATTTAGAATATAAAAATGAGAAAATCAGAAAGAAAGAAAAGAGAAAAAAAAAAAAAACTAGATTACATTTTCGTTGGTTCTTAAATCGCGAGAACAAATCTATCTACTCTTGAAGGTTCAGAAAAACAAAGAAAGAAAACAAAAAAAAAAAACCAAAAAGTACAGAAGCAAAATGGAAAGAAAAAAAAAAAAAAAAACGAATATAAGAAGATTATATAGTAAACACGTTATATAAGACTTGTATAGCGCGCACTTTTCGCAAAGCGAAGTAATAGAGGGTGTGAGTTGGTACTAAGGGGTCGGGAAAAACGAGAGAATAGAATAGAATAGAAGAGAAGAGAAGAGAAGAGGAGAGAGGAGTAAAATTCGTCGTTCCTTCCTCCCGTTTCGTAAGCCTTGTCGCAGGTGTTGCGTGTAAGTACACCTTTATGCATAATACACACAATGGAAAAGGGAATTCCCCGACAGGGTGTCGGACCCAGACGTAAAGTTAGCATATTCACATATTTTGTAGCAGAATAAGGGAAAGAGGAAACGAAAAAAAAAAAAAAAATTAGAAAAAGAGCGAGAACCATGTCTATGGCAATGTGCAAGAGAGGTAGTAAACCGGTATAATATATATATATATACTTATGTAGATTAAGGAAGTTTACTTTTCAGTAGCTTATATACCACAAATACGATACGCACTTTCAATATATGGAAATATGCGATAGTTCAGTAGGAATTTCTATACATGTATGTATGTATGTACATATGTTAAGAAAAATCTAAAGAGTGAGAAAATTTTGAACTTTTAAACTTTCAAAATTCAACCCTTTAACAACAAAAAAATAAAAATAAAAATAATAATGTTTACCCGTTATACGTAACATACGTAGGTACGTGTGTACATACATACTTCCACATATGTACATCCACAACATAGATATATTCTATACTTATACTAGCTAGTAGAATTTCTGGAGTTTTATCACAGGTGACACACCTAAATTCGGTGATAAAATCAGAACGCTTAAAGTACGTACATAAGTACGTACCTACCTACCTACCAACCCTCTACGTGAGAGAGATTCAGGTTATTTACATTCTAAAGTTTTAACCCCGTTTTGCCATTGGTTTAGATAGCTATACTTATACCTATACATATATACGATAGGTATAAGGTAAACTAGCGAGACACTGGGCTGCAGTTTATTTATTTATATACTATATATATCTATATATATTTACTTATCTTTATCTTTATATCAAAGTTGTTTAAATATATATCCATAGTTATTTACCAGATTATATAAATCAGTCGAATTTTCTGTGTAATATATATACAAGTTCCAACTTTTATCCAACTAGCTGTACTTACACATAAGATATACCAGCTTGATCACTTTTTAGAAAATTATAATTTTTCAAAAAATTTTAATAAACATGAAAAAAATTTTTTGAAAAATTTTCAAAAAATATTAAAAGACATCGCGGTGTTAATCTCAGAATTATATTATAGTAAAAAAAAAAAAAAAACGGATTTTTCCTTTGTTTTCGGTCTTCTGTATATCTATTTATACCTACAGTATTAATTTCCGGTGTAACGTCACTTCCGTTTTAGACTCGCGTACAACCTGCACCGCAATCTCCGCTCGTAAGTAGGTAGGTAGGTAGGTAGGTAGGTAGGTAGGTAGGTAGGTGCAGAGATAATTTTGTGTTAAAATATCACCATCTACTACATCGCTACTATACATACTCGTACATACATATACCCATATACATATACATCACGTTAACTAACCAATCCGGTATAAAAATTTACTTAAAAAAAAAACATAAAAATAAATAAAATGAAATTTATTTTTTGGTTTTTTTTTATTTCATTTTTCAGTTTCCTTTATTTTACCAAAAAAAAAAAAATTATTGAAACGATGATGAAAAAATACTCAGGATATATATAAAAAAAAAACTGGGCTTTAGAGGTATTTTAATTTTTGATTACAGCTATTTTTATCGTGGGACTTAAGGTTATGGAGAGATAAATACAAAAAAAAAAAAACTATGGAAGTATAACAAGGTAGAACAAAAAATAATTAAATAATTAACTACCTACCTACCTAACTAACTTACTAACTATTTAGATTAGTTGCGGTTTATGTGTGAACTAAACTTTAGGAATCTTACAGCATCGTGACGCCTCGTTAGCACGGAAACTGGTGCGTATATCTGTTAATACCTACAAGAACTGGTTTCTTGCGGTTTTGACTTGGTCTTTAGACTTGCTTTTGCAATGTCGATGATAAGAGAGAAATAGAGAGAGAGAGAGAGAGTGAGAAAGGAGAAAGGGTAAGGAATAGCGGAAGTAGAAGAAGAAGAAGAAGAAGAAGAAGAAGAAGAAGAAGAAGAAGAAGATGGATATAGAGAGAAGAGAACCGTGGAGATTGTGGTTAACCAGAAAACCACCGGAACGTTCGTGCGGAGGATTGTGGCCTACGGATATAGATACGCGTCTTTCTCTAACCGACCGGAAGTTGTTACTAAATGTAAGCACACGTGAAACGTTGTTAGGGTTATATACCTACAGGGTTGGTTTGGTTTAGTTTACTTGTGTTGAGTTGGGTTTGTAGGATAGATACATATAGATACACATACTATATATATATACATAAACTCACTCACATTGAAACAGAAATTTCATAATACACCCTACTCATATCTATTTCGTAATATGTACTACCCATATAGAAATCCGTTCATTCTACCTTTTTTCTTTAATCCTATTACACGTATAACCGTGAACAGTAATCATTTCATGTAAAATGATTACCATGAAATTATTCAAAAACGATAAAAAAAAAAAAAAAAAAAAAAAGGTCAATTCTTCATCAATTTTTCTTTGAGAGAAATGGAGAAAAAAATTTCTGGGGGAAAAAAAAAAAACAAAAAAAAAAACAGGTCAATTCTTTATCAATTTTTCTTTGAGAGAAATGAAGGAGAAAAAAATTTCTGGGGGAAAAAAAAAAAATAAAAAAAATTCTTTACAGGTATATAATATTATTTTTCTATATACATAATATACCGAATATATATCTACTTCGGGATATTCGGAGAAAAATCTTGTCAAGTTTATTTTATTTTATTTAGTTTTTTTTTTTGTTTTTTTTTCGTCGTTTTTTTTTTTTTTTTTGGTGTTACAGAGAGAAACGCGATGAAGCGTGCGGTGAAGCTGTGGAAGAGGAAGC
Organism: Macrophya annulata; assembly: GCA_963924015.1. NCBI lineage: Eukaryota > Metazoa > Arthropoda > Insecta > Hymenoptera > Tenthredinidae > Macrophya > Macrophya annulata. The sequence continues at coordinate 2,903,513 of OZ001263.1, forward strand.
GCTCTTGAGACTTTAAGAGGCTTAAGGTTTCGTCGATGTAGGGTAGGTACTATAGATATCTACTATACATCGTATTACCACGGAAAGAGATATTCCCCCCCCCAAGTTAACCTACCCAATTATTAACAACGTGGGTATACGTCATCTCCACGTTAGAATAAAAAAAAAAAATAAAAAAACTAAAAAATTAAAAAACCTTTCCAAAAATGATGAAAGAAATTTTTACAAGGATTTCGATGCAATTCGAGAAATAGAGATGGATGTAGAGAGAGAAAGAGAGAGAAAGGTAGAGTAAAATAGGGATAAGGGAACGCAGAGCAATCAATAGTATGTCAGAGAAGAGGAAGAGAAGTATGAGGTTGAGGATGAGGAGGAGGAGGAGTAGTAAGAGGCTGTGGCGGCCTCATCCAAGAGGACTTAGGCTGGGGTTAGTGGGGTACAGCTAAACTGTGGAAAAACTTGATGGAGAATAATGATCTTGTAGGAATAGGGAATTACCTTTCTTTTTCTTCTACATCTACCCTACCATATCCCACATCGTAGCCCCTCCATACCACCACCTCTATCCACTTCTTTCCCTTATCCAAAAACCCTTCCATTTCTTCTTTCTTCTTTCTTCTTTCATCTTCCATATTCTATCTTCTATCTTCCCCGTTCACAACTTTACTCTGCCACTACCCTCTTCTTACCCTCCAAACCTATACCACCACTGTAGACTGTAGATCGTAACCCGTAGCAGCCTCGGCACCCACGTTTCAGTTTCCCTCGCTTTATCTTACCCTATTCTTATACTGTTCGAACACAGCTACTGAAACCCAAAACCCAAATCCAACCCCTACCTCTCGAATACCAGTCGCATATATCTTCTTTTCGACAAACTAGTAACGGTACCATTACAAAAAAAAAAAAAAAAAAATGTATATTATACATATATGAAAAAAAAAAAGGACAAGGATAGACACGAAAAAAAAAACACACACACAAATGAAAAATGAAGAGTGTTTCATGTACTTATGATAAACCAAAAACCGGCTGAGTATGAGAAAGAAAAAAGTAAAAGAAGAAAGAAAAAAAAAAAGTTTGGAATCGATTGTTGAACTTATATAAGTTTGTTATATATAGTAGCTGCTAATCAAAAGATACTTTCCACCAATTAATCTCACGTTAACGATGCGAGGACGTGAACGAGGGTCGTACTCTGTAGCGATTCTCCGCTCTTCCCCATATCTCTCTACCCCGTAGGTGTATATATATATATATATATATATATATATATATATATATATATATATATATATATATATATATATATATATATATATATATATATATATATATATATATATATATATATATATATATATATATATATATACATATATACGTATAGGTATGTGTGCTATATATATATATATATAGTTGTGTATGTACTATGTACTATGTACATTGTAAATATTACATAGTTTCCGAACTTTCAAAAAGACTATAATAATACAAGTTAATGGTATATATATATATATATACATATATATATATATATATATATACATATATATATATATATATATATATATATATATATATATATATATATATATATATATATATATATATATATATATATATATATATATATATATATATATATATATATATATATATATATATATATATATATATATATATATATATATATATATATATATATATATATATATATATATATATATATATATATATATATATATATATATATATATATATATATATATATATATATATATATATATATATATATATATATATATATACTCGTACATACATATATGACCGCACCGCAATTATAGTTATTGGTGAAAATCACACAAATGAGAGAGAGAAAAAAAATGAGAATATATAAAATTTATTATTAAAATATATAGAAAATGTCAAAACCAGATAATAATTTTCGGTCTATTTAATATTAATTAACGAAACTGTAGTTATAAATGAACAGAAAAACCAAAAATGTAAAAAAGAAAGAAAATCCTCCGCTGCGAAGAGGCAAAACACAAAATAAAATAATAAAAAAAGAAAAAAAAAAAAAAACGAATATGAAATTTTCGTCGACGATATTCGAAAATAAAAAATAAAAAAATTAAAAAAATTTAATAAATGAGTAAAAAATTGATAAAGGAATGAAAAACAATATATGAAAACTTTTCTATATATATCCATACAGAAATATCATTTATAGAATATATAAAGCCCTGAGCTTTGTAAATATATATATATACACTCCTATATAATAATAATAATAATAATAATAATAATAATAATAATAATAATAATCGTGAATCATCCGACACACATAATTATTATTAATCCTTCGGGATTTTGCGCAGGTGCAACAGTATATACATAAATCGTATATAGATATACAGTTATAGGTACAGATAGATGAGTGGTTGGATGGGATGTTGGTTTAAGGTTATAGGACAACGAAATGATAAGTCGAGGCTTATAACGTTGGTCAGGAGAAAGAGAAGATGATAAAGAGCGAGAGAGATAGAGAGGGGGAGAGGGAGAAAGGAAAGAGTGGGGTTCCTTCTGTATAAGAAGAAGAGTTTCTTCCTTTCCTGAAAGCATTAAGTTGTCTAATTTTAGCAATTTGTAGTCGCGTAATAATTTTGCTACAGAGAAAAACGAAAGTCTGGTGTTTCGAAATGAGGGTTAGTAATATATGTATGTATATATGTATAGTACCTATAACGAGCTCGGTTTTACCTTTGTTGCTATAAAACTTTGAAATTTTTTATTCTTATATATACATACATATATAGGTATATTTCATTTATATTTTATGTATATTATACCTATTAAGAAAGAAGAAAGCACAAAAAAATATATATAAAAAAAAAAAAAATTAAAATTAAAAAAAAAAAAAAAAAAAAAAAAAACGAAAAGAAAGAAAGAAGTAAGAAAAAAAACTGATAAATTTAACCGCGTGTTGTATATGTATAAGAAAAAAATGGGACTACGACGGAGTACACCCTTAAAAAAAAAGATAAGAAAAATTTCTAATTGTATAAAAATCGATGCAAGAAAATGTTGCTTTTTATTTTATTTAATTTTTTTTTTTTTTTTTTAACGGTAATTTACATCGTGTCCAAAATTTTGAAAATTTTTATCCTCCAATAACCGACACATTAGATTATATAGATCGAGAGTATGTATACAAATTTTTTTTTGTTTTTATACTTTTGATTTTTGATTTTTTATCAATTTTGTCAAAGGGTAAGTGTTTCTTTTATACCCCGTAGGGTTGGTAGGTAGATGGGTATGAGTAATATACAAGGTGTATGTGTGTGTATATGTATATACTCGTATATATATATAATACTAACGATAACACCCCCCGTTGGCAATACGTGGGGATGGTCACGTTATTAGGGCAACGGGGGGGCTCGGCCCCTGATAAATTACAGTAGGCCACGCGCTACGTGTTCGGGATTATCGAAGGATTATTGCCAGATGACTGGCGACCATTAACGTAACATAGATTACGGGTTAGGCGAAGATTAACGGCGAAGTTGAGCCACCGCGGGAAGAGGGTATTAGAACAAAGAAGAAGGAAGAAGGAAGAAGAAGAAGAAGAAGAAGAAGAAGAAGAAGAAGATGAAGATGAAGAAGAAGAAGAAGAAGATGAGGATAAAGAGCAAAGAAACGAAAATAGTATATAACGTGATACATAGATAGGATTTTAATACCGGGCCTAATGTAAGTATCGTATGAAAAATGATAAAAAAAAAAAAAGTAATTAATCAGTATATAGTAGCTTGATTAAATGATTGAGAATTTGAAAATCCGAAATAAACGAAAAAGACATAAAAAAAAGAGAGAGAGAGAGAGAGAGAGAGAGAGAGGGAAGGAAATCGTTTAAAAGGGTTTAAAAAGAGAAGTTAAATGGTATTGGATTGGTTTTTTTTTATATAAAGATATATAAATGGTATATACATACATCTATAGGGGTTAGAAAATTATCCCTCGTGAAATTCGGCGATTGAAAAACATTTGATTTTTTTTTTTTATACATTTGAGTTTTTTTTTATTACTACCTATACTTTTACTCAGAGAATCTCTTTGTGACTATAGATATACATACATACCGTAAGTTTTCGTAGATACGGGTTATTCCCTTGAGAAAATTTCAACTCTACTCTACTTTCATCTCTATATATGTTTTTAATCCACGTTGCGGATAATCGTACGATGATTTTATATCAAAAGTCCATATATTTGTTGAAAAAAAAATTTTTTTTTTTTTAAATTTACAATAAATATGTATATACCTATGTAATGTACATAAACACATCGAATCATAAAATAACTTCGAAGTTTGATAACAAACAACAGTCGTCTTTTAAACTCGATCTTCTAAAACAAAGTCCAATTTCCTGAAACGTCAATCCTCGTGAGAGTAAAGAGAGTAAAGTAGGTTGAGAGGGGTAGGGTAGGGTAGGGGAGGGGAGGGGAGGATGAGGAAGAGCAGGACAGAGCAGGGCAGAACAGGGCAGTCCGTTATATATACACCGTAGCACGTCTCGCTCCGGGGTAAAACGTGACCATGGCAAGCCAATAACGATTTGGACAAGTGATTAATGGTAACCAGGAAGAAGGAAAGTCAGCTGTTATAAGGTTCACAGAATCTAAACCTGGTGCATCTCTGCTGCAACAGCAACAGCAGCAGCAGCATCATCTACTACCTACTGCAACGTAAGTCCAATCATCGTCAATCTTCTAGCTCGAGATTTGCTTTTTTTTTCAAGTTTTTTTTTTTTGTTTTTTTTTATTTTTGCGTCGTTTCCTCGTTTGTTTTAATATTATTATTATTATTTCAGCATTCAATCTCTTTCTCTCTTTTGATCGAAAATCGATATAAAATTTGTAGTGAGAGGAAGGGAAATGATAATTTTCATTGATAATAATAATAATAATAATAATGGATGAGTGAACGTTGAGTTTGAAATTTTTCGAGTGATATCGTGTCACTGATTTGAATTATATTACGTATAATATACCTACGTACATACATACAAGTATACATATACTAGAGAAAGAGAGAGGGTGAGAAAGAGAGAGAGAAAGAGAAAAAAAAATCGATTAATTGAAAGGTAATGAAAAATCAAAAGCCTACAGTTTTTCTCTCTTGCTGATCACGCTCTCATTCACCTTGATTCCCTCTCTCGGATATCCAGAACTAAACGATTCAACTCACGTGTCAGGCACACACCCTGGCATCATCACGTGCTATTCTAGCACATGTGAGGTGAAGGTTGGGAGATGGGATATATAGGAGATGAGATGAGATGAGAGGAGAGAAGAGAAGACTAATTCCCAAGCTTCGCATTGTATAAAGTGTTCCAATTAAACCCCCCTCCATCTCCCGCATCATTCTGTTTATTTTTTAAAATTATTATTATTATTATTTTCATTAACAATATCGATAATTTTTCGAATCGAAAGAAAAAAAAAAACATGAAATCATTTTACGTTTTTACTTCTATTTTTCGTATAAAATTGTTAATTTTATTATTATTATTATTATTATTAATATCGAAATTGAAATGTGACAAGTGAAATCGTGAATATTCATTAAGATTTTTTTACTTTTTTTTTTTGTTTGTGGGTACTTTTTGTAACTGACTTTGTGGTCGGTATGTACATATATATATATACATAATTACATAGAGTAATTTTTGGGCTTGGTTAAATCCGGTTAATCAACTGGAACAAGGTTAAAACCTGAACACACGCCTTTACAACAATCAGACTATCATTAAAACTTCGCGTCATTCGAAGGACGGTCGAAGGTATATTATGTCGACGATTGATGCATTAAACTATGTATACCTATATTTCTAGAAGAAAAAAAAAAAAAAAAAATCTTTCTGATCGGTTTCTCTCCGAGTGTTTATACATATATACGTGCCGATCCTTAAAATCGATTTTATATCACTTAAAATAAATGTGTAGGTGTGTACATATCATCGGCGGGTTTTTAAACCGTGGGCAAAATTAGTCAATATATAACTTTCGGTAATAAATTGAAATCTATAAATTTGGATAGAAGAATACCAAAAAAAAAAGAAAACGAAGAAAGAAGGAAAAAGAAAAAAGAAAAGAAACCGACTCGTTACATTTCAACGTTTTACAGTAATATACAATATGTATATATATATATATATAACAGAAGTATGTAATATATAGGTATGTACATACGTATAATTGCAAAAATGACCATATTTTATATCGCGACAACCAACCTATGTACAAACAGTATAAGCAATTTGATAGCTGTCGTTTCATTTTGTGTTATACTTATATTATACAGTATGGTATGGTATTGTATTGTATGGTGTATATATATATATATATATATATACTTATACCTATGTATACTTTTTCGTGTTATTTCATTCTACTTTATTTTTATTTTTATTTTTATTTTATTTTATTTCATTTCTTCCTCGAAGTGAAACAATTTCTCGTATGCCCACGCAAGCCGCAATTACAGGAGCTTTAGAAGTCGAAACCCGCTTATACCAGAGAAGCAAGAGTACAACTATACATATATACACAATATATATCTATACTATATATATAAATATATATATATTTATGGTCTGTACCCACGATCGACATAGCCTTATAGGTACAGAGAAGTACAGTGTGCCTTGACTTTAGAAATTTCTCATAAATAACGAACAAGCAAATACAAGAAAACAAAAAAAAAAAAAAAAAAAAAAACAAAAACGAATAAGAATAAGAACAGGACAATTTCTTTAATTAATAATTTCTTTCCCCAACCTTCTTTTTCCTTTTTTTTGAATTGGTCTCTTCACGGTGATAGTCAAAAAAAAAAAAAAAAACCGGTACTTAAATTGATCGATAAAGATCCTTTCGATCTCGACCATCGCAGGAGATAAGGAATAGAGCCGCAGAGAAAAAGGAAGTTCTTTTCATTATTATTATTATTATTATTATTATTATTTTTGGCACTATTTTTCTATTTTTTATTTTTTTGTGGCAACAATAAATTTCCCACAGGCAGTCTCACGACGTATAAATTATAGACATATATACAATATACATTGATAAGTATATACGTAGATATAGATAATAAATTTTTGTCTGACTTAAAAATATTTTATTAAATTTCAAAATACACGTATCGAATAAATTTCTTACTGATAAGACATATTATAAGTATATGTATGCTGTACATGTACGATTTACTTGAACGTGTCGAAGATTTATTGACTTTTCAAAATTCAGAGTGTCTACGTAAACAGGTATGTATACAGTATATACATATATATTATATTAGATATATATATATATGGATATACTTTTCACTCATGTCTCTTATGTCTTATATATATATATGTGTCTAAAAGAAGAAAAGAGAAGTGAGAAGAAAAGATGAGAAACCCAACCCTGCAACCATAACCACCCTTCGGTTCACCCACTCCCAATGTTTTACTCCTATTTCACTCACATCAACATCACTCGTGAGAAAAAAAAAAAAAAAAAAAAAAGAGATATCTTCTCTATACCTACTACTACTACTTCTCTTCAAGACCGGGGGGAAATCTTAGTGAAATACTTCTATTACTGGACGCAAAATCCCCGAAGTTATTATACCAAAAGGTAATTTGATTGCTATATAATATAATAGGAAGGAAGTCTTGAGTCTGCAGGCAAACAGAATGAAGCTGCAGTGTACGTAGGATTTAAACATGAGAAAAATAAGAAGTAAAATTAGGGTTTTTATTTTTTGCTTCAAATTATTTTAATAAATCTCTGTTGTATGTTTAACGTAGTCGGTATATGTATATAATATAATAAACCTACCCTAGCCCTAACGTTCGAAAGAATAATAAAAGCCGAAAAAAAAAAAAAAAAAAAACATAAAAAACGTAGAAAAAAAAAAACAAAAAAAATGAACAGCCGCAAATTACTTTGCGAATGAAAATGACCTCCTCAGGTATATCCTCCTCTATATACTCGTATATATACATTTATATATAAGTAAAATAAAAAAGAACAAGAAGGTATATTAAAGTGAACGAAAGTAGGTATAAGAATTAAGATTCAAGCAAGGGAAAGTAAAATCAAGTAAGAATTTAATTAGTTGAAAATTTTTTAATCTATCTCTCTCTCTCTCTCTCTCTATTCTTTTTCTCGCTTTTTCACTGTGATCGACAAAGTTTATATATTGTATTATACTTTATGGATATACATAACCTGTATAATATAAAAGTTATCCATATTTTTTTCGAATATTTTTTATTATATATGATCATATATATATATATATATATATATATATATATATATATATATATATATATATATATATATATATATAATAACAATTAATTTATTAATTTATGATAATTAATAAACTTTCATGATTAAAGATATATTTGTAAAAAATTCTAGATTTTTTTTTTTCGATCAGATTTCATAATTAATTATCTTAATAATTATTTCGATCGACTGTTTTATATAAATGCAGTATTTTTCAAATTATAATAAAATTCCGTATACATTATACGAGTAAAGATAAATTTATAAAATTATTCGTAGAAATAATTAGTAATAACAATATTTGTCGTCCAAAAAGAAAAAACGAAAGTTGGACAGTCCTTATAATAAAAAAAAAAAAAAAAAAAAATCCAAATAAAGTAAAACAAAATAATATAAAAACACAATAAATTTATAATTAGAATTTTTTAATTTTTAATTTTCTTTCAACTTTCAACTTTTCCTAAACTCGACCTCGTGATTTTTTATGTTTTTTTATATTCTTTCATAAACCGGAGAAACAATAATTATTTTTTTTTCTTCTTCTATTATACGTATATTTATATACATATATGTATATAAATACGTATACTATACATATATACCTATATAATATATATCTCGTTACTTGTTCGTTCGTCCCCGCGGTGAATCCTGACACAGGATATATATATATCGCTAAAGCTAATCTTTGCGCAGGCGATGGACATCCTAAGCCCTGGAGACCCAGAGGGGTGATGGTGATGTTGGTAGTGGCAGTACGTACTACGGTACGTAGTCCAGGAGGTCTAAGCGGAATCCGGGTTTTGGTAGACGACTTAGCGTTAGACCCATCCCTTACAGAGGTCTGTCTGTCTACCTACCTACCTACCTACCTACCTACCTACCCGGGATCCCGGGGACACGTTTTAGAGCGCAAAAGCTTGCGTCAAATTTCGCACTATATAAAGCACCGCGTACACATATACATCATACATAGAAACCGGCATAAGGTACTTACAACGTTATACCTCCGTAAACCCTAATCTCACGGAATTAGAAATTATTTTCCATGCTACTGATTACACACACACACATACATATATCTAAATTTATTTTGTACTATGCAAAAAAAAAAAAAAATTAACAAAAAATAAAGAAATATATAAAAAAATCGTCATATGTATATATATACATAGGTATATATATGTGAAAATAATTTGTGCGAAAATTAGCAGGAGAAATTTGTTAAAAAAAAAAAAAAAAAAAAAAACAACAAAAAATCGTGAGATAAATAATAAAAATTAAAATCGTTGAGTAAAATTCGAAAAAAAAAGAAGGAAAAGTAGAAAAAAAATACTTGTGTACATAGATAGGTATACGTATATATAAGAGAGATATGTGAAAGTGAGCAAACACAAGACTTTCGTTCATTAATATACGTGGGAATTAAAATATGATCATATAAAAATACGTTATAGCTAGTTATATTATATGTTACATACTTATATAGGTATGTACCGTGATCGTTGGGATTATATTTTTCAACGTGTGTAATTAATCCAAAGATAAAAAAATAAACAGCAAACAAACAAAAAAAAAAACAAAAACAAAAAAAACCATAAAAAATCCTCAAAAGAAAGGAAATTATGATATGAAGGACAGTGCGGGCCACACTCGACAGCCTTGTGGTTTAACCCTCATAGGGTATAGGTTATGTATACAAGTATATGTAGAGAAGAGTGGCTACGTAATGTAATATTATAACTCTCAGCGAATCCCTTCTGCCCAACATCCCTTTTCCTGTTTCCTCCCTTCGTGGGCTACACCACCACCTTTATCTCTCTGATTTCTTTTTTTTTTTTTTTTTTTCAATCCTTCTGTTTTGTGTGTGACGTGTTTGTATATAGGCTAAATTCGCAAAAAGTCGCAAAAAAACAAAAATAAAAATAAAAAAAAAAACAACAAAAAAATTGCAAAACGTGGATAGATAAAGAATTATATATGTATATATATATATATATATATACATACACATACTCGTAGAGGATTGCGTTGCAACAGGATGCGTAGGATACGTATATGAACCTACCTACTGGTAAAATATATTGCATACATATATGTATCATATACAGTGGAAAAGTTTAACAGTTAGCCATTAACTGCACTCGTGGTTATACGTATATATATATGTATATGTATAGTAATGATTTTCCACTTGACCCGTTTCACTCGACGATATCCTTCCTTTACATATATGTATATATATATATATATATATATTTTTTTTTATTTACTGCCCTATACCTACGTCATATTACACACGTTACTTTCCCTTCTCTTCTCTTCGTGCTTTTGCACTTCTATTCTATTTTATTCGTCAAACTGTGATCTCCATTGTCTCTCGCGACGTATAACCTACTAGGAACTACTCTCTCTCTCTTTCTCTCTCTCTCTTTTCTCGCGCGGGCAAAGAGGTATTTCCGGTATTCTCCTAACGAGCGATCGTCACTTTTGCTGCTGATGCTGGTGCCATGGTGCTGCAGTAAGCTTACAGACTTCGCGATTTTACTGCGCTCTACTTCGGCCAGTAGTAATAGAAGCGCAGATATCTGCACAAGGCAGCTTATCACGCGATATACATATGAATGTATATATTGCTGAAAAGTTTATTCCTATAGTATATATTATATAAGGGTAGAAAAATATTTAAAAAAAAATATATATATACAGGACGTTGTATATAAAAGTATGAAGTATAATAAAACGAAAAATCAAACCTTTGGATTTATTTTAGATTTTTCGAATGTATATAGGGCTCGTATACATATATACCTATACCAGTATGTAATATCTTATTATATACAATCGACAGGATGCGATGAGAGAGAATGAAAAAGGAGAGAAAAAAAATAAATAAAGTGAAGACAAGAAAAAATAAATAAATAAATAAAATAAAGGGAAAACCTCTCGAAGAAAGGTTCTCTCGTCACATGACAAACGTTGCTGATACAAGGCTTCTACTTCGATTTTCCGTATCCTGTACGTGTGTATAAGTTAGGACGCCTGTATCACACGTTGTATTATCTATAGGTATATATATATATATGATAAATTCCCATATATAAAATAATAATTTTGATTTTTTAAATTTGCATTTTAATATGTATATACATATATGTATATATGCATGTATGTACGTAAGGTTGAATTTTGATCGTTGAAAACGCGGAGACAAATCTTTCACGCGGTATAGAAAAATTCTTAGATATAGTAAAAGGGTATGTATGTATGAAATATATATAAATGTATATACATACAATGTGTAATATACGTATATGTATATCATGAAGTTTGAAGTGGTATATAAAACCGACATGTTTGTGTGTATATGTGTATGTAAATATGTACGTATGTGTATATCCGAATCCAGAAACGCTACTGGATGCACTTTGAGTCTCTGCCAACTCAATTCGCGGTAGGTAGAGAAGTGCAGCTAGAACTCTAGATTCCACTCTAGAGAGGCTATCCCTACCTATACCCTTACCCCTACACCTACATACATACCATACGTATGTACGAGGACAGAAAAGGAAGGTGGAGGAGAAGGATGAGGAGAATGAGGACGGAGAACGGAGTTCACAGTTATTTGTTATATGTGAATGAAAAGGATCGCCGCCTTCTCACTCGGTCTACCTTACTGTGTATAGAGTTATAGATAGAATAGGTACAGACTAGTAGTAGGGTAAGATGTCACAGAACGCATAGACTTATTCCTGTAGTTTTACTTATCATTTTTATATGGTTTATTTTATTTATTTATTTATTTTTTTTCCCTTTTTTTCCTACGATTATTGCGTATATTACACCATGAGTTTTTTTTTTATTTTTCAATTTCTTATTTTTCATTCCTTTTTCTGAAACATATATTATAATCATGATTTTTTATGTATATATTTACATAAGAGAAAATCTTGAAAACCGTTCAGAAAAGAAGAATATTATATATATAAAAAATTGTACGGTAGTGTGAAAAGAAAAGAAAATAGAAAAATCGAAAATAAAAAATTTAGTAAATCTTTATTTTTTCTTCAGTTCTTTACTTTTTAATTTTTTTTCTTATTTATAAATTTCATTAATTATAATTCCATTTTTTTTTTTTTTTTCTGATACTGAACTAATATATTCAAAGACATATTTAACACCTTTTGGAGGTATAAGTATGACCAGAGAGAGAGAGAGAGAGAGAGAGAAAGAGATGAAGAGGGGGAAAGAGTAGAAGGAAATCCCTGTGGTCGCGTAAATGTGGAAATTGAATTTACATTCTATATATATACATGTATATATATATATATATATATATATATAATATGTATATATACCTATATACCGACAAAATCATTAGCCACCGTTGAAAGGCAGACTAGCTATAGCTACTACGGGGGTTGAGTTAAAGGTTCAGGGACAGAGATGGGTGACGACGTTATGAGGTATAGGGTACAGGGTATAAGAAATGAAATTATAAACTGGGGGGAACGGGCTCTATTCATAAATATATACACCTCTTCTCCCTTAATATCCTTAGCACGATGATGAAAAGACTTAGATACTGTGTATAAAGAATCACCAAATTTGAAAGAAAAAATAAAAAATATATTTCAAATAAACCAAATAATGACAAAAAGAAAAAAAACTTGAAAAAGTAAAAACAAAAAAAAAAAAAACAGAAAGATTTTGTACAGAGTGTAAAAAAAAAAACTTGTTAAAATGAAAAAAAATCAGAAAAGGAAAATAAATGGCGACTACTATTCGAGCTTATGACATCATTGCCATTTTTATTTTTTTTTTTTTTAAATTTTAATTTTAATTTATTACCATCGAGAAATATCCGGGTCTCGTATACTTTCGTCAAACTTTTCGCGCGCAAGTATAAGGATATAAGTTTAAGATGTAACGTGGTGGTGGGTGGGTGAGCGAGCGAGGTAGTAGAAGCGCACTGGGAACGGTACCGGTAGAAGTAGAAGTAGAAGTAGAAGTAGAAGTAAAAGTAGAAGTCGAAGTAGCAACTAGCAGCAGCTAACGTATCAAAATTTAATGCAACGTGAGTTGGTTCGAGGTTGTAGGAAAGGGTAAAGGCATGGAGGGGGGTACTTGTTTCTGTTCGTTTCAAAGCAATTTGCTATTCATAAGAGTCTCACATGCAAAGCTTAACCGTATATGCAGCAGAAGACTGCTATCCCTGCAGTCACTTGCTTTCAGGTAGATATACACACACACATATATATATATATATATATATATATATATATATATATATATATATATATATATATATGTATACATAGTTGAGGGCTTATTTAACTACAAAATTTAAAAAAAAATTTTTTTTCTTCATTTTCTTTTCGTCCCAACCAAGCGCAACTTTCACATCAAACTCTCTACGTAGGTACGTATGTGCATACATACGTACTTGAATAATTACGGAGGTATACATAGAATTATAATAAATACCTACATATATATGATACACGTTACGGGGATTAAAGAAGATATCTATATAATTTAAATTGACTTAATTTTTAGTTTTTTTATGTTTTTTATTCATGGTTTTTATTTATTTATTTATTTATTATTGTTATTATTTGAAAGAACCTCAAAATTTCTGATAATTATTTCAATACCACGTATATTACGTGAAAATCGATCCTATACCTCTATAGTCTCTTATCATAGTGAATTGTCAACGATATCATTTTCCGGATAACAAAAACAAAAACAAAAAATAAATAAAAAAATAATTAACAAAAAAAATAAATTCCATAAGAGAATTATGAAAAAAAATTTTCTTTCTTTAATTTTTTTATTTTTCTTATAAATTCACTCTCTATAGATTATAACCAAAAAGAAAGAAAAGAAAAACAAATTTTTGTTTCAAGAAAAGAGTCTTTCGACTTTGGCAAGAAAAAAATAAAAACGAAAAGAAAAGAAAAGAATAGAATAGAAAGGAAGAAAAAAAAAAACCTAATACAATATGTATATGATGGACTGAAGAAAAGATGTTGACTTATCATTGCAGAAAGCTGTTTCTGTAAATCCTTACGCGGCCACTTTTGGCTTAAGGCAATTTTATACAATTTCATGCAGTATAATATATAAGCTGTCTGCACTTGCATACATTACACATATACCAAGATATATCTGCAATGAGGTTTATAAGATGTAGTTTGAATCAATTTTATCTTATAGTAGTGAAAAAATTCTTTCGGTTTTATCTGTAATATAAATTTATAAAAAAAATTTTAAAAAAAAAGCTGTTTTTGTTTCTATAGATTTTGTTTTTCTATAAGTACATAGATATTTCATAGGTATATGGGTATTTTTTGACAAAGACATAAAAGCAAGGGTATAGAGAAACAGAGAAAGAGAGATATATAGTAGATGCAGGTAGAGGGCGGGGGAAAAAAAAGAGACGTAAATAACGAGCGATTCGCGTGCCAAGGAATCCGAGGGATTCCAAGGGTCGAATTTTTATCGAATTTCGCATTTGGTATAGGATTTCGATGATACCTCCTTCTCTTCTCTTTCTTTCTTTTTCATTCCTTTCCTCTTTCTACAGAAATAGATATTAGGTATCTAATACAACCACCACCATGCGTTTGAAGGTCGAACAAAAAAAAAAAATAAATAAAAAATCCCTTTCACTACCAAAGTCAAGACAAAAAAACAAACAAACAAAAAAAAAAAAAAATTATAATAAAAACGAGAAAACAAATTCCAGTTTAGAAAATTTTCTTTTTCTTTTTATTTCAAGTCCACGTTATTCGAATTCATATCAAGAAAAAAATGAATTGAATTCGAAACACACAAAAAATAAAAAAATAAAAAAAAACAAAAATAATAAAATATCGAAAGATTCTGCAGTTGTGCATCGTTGAATCGTATCTATTTTATTTTGGCAATGATTTCTTTCATCTCTATAGACCGAAATATATTATTTAATATACACACTGTACTGTACTATATATGTATTATAATATACGCCGTATATATACCTACGTGTATAAATTTATACTAGACCAACTAGTTTTACATATACGAATAAATATATATGTATACATGTATAAATACCTATATTATATAGTATAAAATAGGATTTGAGATAGAAACTAGAAGAATATACGTTTCTGGTAAAGCGTGTACATAACTAAATCTAATGATTACTCACTGTACTCGGATGGGGTGACGGAAGAGAGTCTAAAAATTATAAGGTAGCGGACAATTTGGCAGAGAAAAAACATCTCGCTAATGTTATAGGGAGTAACTTCACGATAGCTATAGATTAACGAAACAATATTTATATCTATAAAGCCTACTATAGTAGTAGTAGCAAGGTATGTATACGCAGTACGTGCATTTTTTAGTGAATATTACACACACCACGAATACCAACCAAAAACTGTTCTATTATTCTGAGGACTGCGTTCAAACATTCGGGTTGGTATACGTGATGTACCGCATTTACTAAAACGCACGGTATAAATAACGAGATTAGAAATAGGGATATGAAATCAGCGTAGTAAATAAGAAAAGAAATAAAACAAATAAACAAAAAGAAAAAAAAAGAAAAACAACGACAGTTGAAGATATTCAATATATTCATCAACTTACACTAACGTCCAGCCTTCCCTCGGTCATAATTCTGCACACGCGTCACACGTAGGGCTACGTTGTATCAGATTGAAATCCTGCACCGTGGTTGCACGTGGTTCGACGATGCAATGAGTTTTGATTTTGTTTCTTGTTTTGAACTTTTTTTTTTACTAATTTATTTATTTCATCATCTGATTAAATAATAATAATAATAATAATTATTTATGACTTTGCGATATATTTATCGGCAATATAAACATATGTATAAATAATTTCGGTGGTGTATATATATATATATATATATATATATATATATATATATATATATATATATATACATAAATGTATATACGTATATACGTAAGTCACGTGTATACGTATACCTAAATCAAAAAGATTGAATGAAAATTAATCAAGCGAACGAGATAAAAAAAAAAAAAAAATTAAAGAAAAATTTTAAATTTAAAAAAAAAAAAATAAAAATTTATAGAAATAAAGTTGCAAATTAATACACACGTTATTTGTAAATGATAATTGTTAAACGAGGATTAAACCGTACCTCGATATATATTTTATGTTGTAAAATTGTCGATTTCTTATTAGAGTTTTTTTTTTTTTCACACAGAATATTAGATACGTATATAAAAATCACTTTATTTAACAACCCACTATTCGTTTTTATTAATCGCGTGTAGGTACATCGCCCAATGAATGAATGAATGAATGAATCAATCAAGAAATCAAATTTTAATAACTAATAAACAACACGTGGCACTTTTATGTCAGTTTATGTGTCCAGTACGATCCGCGACAATCAGCTGTGTGCCGTTGCTATAACAGTCACAGTCACTTTAACCACCGCCGTTGCCGGCTCACACTTTGGACTACTAACAAAGTTTTAAGTTGCGGTAGATCAGGATCGTAGAGTGTAAAACTGTTGCAAGGGTTATGTGACTACTGCGCGTGTAGTAGGATGGATATAGAGAGTGTGAGTGTTCCGAGTTAAATATCGTGTGTCTCGCGCGACGGTTCGACGAGGACTGAAAGACTGAATACTGAAGCGAAGCGAAGTGAAGTGAACCGAACCGAACCGAACCGAAACTAACAGAACAGAAGTGAACCGAATTGAACTGAACTGTCAAATTCTCGACTCTCGAACGCGTACTGAACGGAACGGATCTCTGAACTGAAATCCTCCACCACCACTACTACTGGCTGCTACTACTGCTCCTGCCACCGCCACTGCCACTACCACCACTACCACCACCACCGCCGTCGCTGCTGCTGCTGCTGTCTACCAGGCGCGTAGCGCAGGCCGCAGTGAGCACATCGTGGATAAAATACATCGTTGGACCCCGAACTCGAACTCGAACGTGAACGTGAACGCAAACGCGCCGAGGAGAAGAGAGGAGAGGAGTTAGGAGTTTGGGAAGGGCTTTAGAGATTCGGTTTCGGTTCTCCTAACTTGGTGGGGATGAAACGTTACAGAAAGTAGGGAGAAATTATAGGGAAGGTAGTAGAGCAGCGAGAGGCAGAGGGTTGGCCCCGGACCTGTTGAATGTCGATACCTTATCACTAGTCGTACCCTCGGCCCCCCTGAACGATATAAAGGGTACCAAAGAATAAAAAAATTAATAAAAAATAAAAATCGGCATAAAGTTATTAATTATTTAATTAACTTTTTTTTGGTTTTTTGTTTTCAAATAAGATTTATATTTTCAAGGAAGCAATCCTTCGTCGATTTATTTATTTTATTTATTCAATAATTTTACGTACTATTGAATATATTTTTATTTTCATTTTCGTTGATTTTATATATAAAAAAAAAATTTTATATCGATATATGTATATGAAGAAATTAATTCTTTTTCATGAGGTAGAGGTATGAGATAATAATATTGGAAAAATAAAAAATAAATAAAAATAAAATAAATGTCGAGTACGTATATTCACTATCTACCGAATCTCGTTGAAAATCAGTTAAGGTTTAGATCGAAACCGATGATTGCTTACTCCCGAGAGTGTGTAAAGTGTATAGCTAGAAGTATAAGGAAAGAAAGAGGGTAGGTATAAGAAAAAGAAAGTATATAAAAGAGTAGACTGTACAGATTTTACCCAGTATATATGTATGTATGAAAGATTCTTGAAGAAGCTGAGTTTCGAAAGATGAAGAAGAAGATGAAAAAAAAAGTGTCTCTTTTTCTATAATCTTACAATTTTATCTAACGTAAAAATAATTAACGACTACGTCGATGACAAACCCGACAAATGCGAGGAATTTAATATAATCTTATTATCGTCGTATGATCCTCGATAAAAGTATCGAATTAACCGTTTCATCTAAATAATCCGTTTCGCACGATTATAGTCACAAAAAATGGTCGAGATTGAGGCAAGACGGGTATAGGTACGTACGATCTGAAAAATGGTTGAAAAGAAAAAGAATTAAGAGGAGTAGAAGGGGGAAAAGGAAATGGAGAAGGGGTGGGCACGGCTGAGCTTTTCTCAATTAGTCGTGTCGGCGCTATGATTAAAGATATCAAAAGCTTTAGCCTGTTCGCGCGAGCTGGCAGATGAGGAAAATAGCCTCAGGCCATGCAGCGACCTGGTATATCAAAGGGAATTCGCTAGGTGAAATTCTTGACTCTACCCTCCAGGCTGGTAAATTATTTCTCCTCCTCTCTATTTCTCTCCCTTACTCTAATATATCTTACCATCTTTTTTCCTGTCTTTCTCTCTCTATCTATCTTTTTTTTTTTTTTTTTTGTTTAAACTGTAGCTTTTTAAGAAAATTATATTCAATTTTTTCTCACCATAATTATAAATAATTAATTATATTTTTACATATAAGCAATTATCTATTCAAAAATTATATCAATTGATTTTTTTTTTTAACTTATTTTCAATCATTATCTAGGTTTTAAGTTAAAGTTCAATTTTTTAGTCCAAAGAAATCGCGAACTTATAATTTTCTTTTTTTTTTTTTGTCAATTATTTGTTGAGAATATAATTAAGGTGTATGAGGTGGTACTAAGTATATAGATAATTTTCGATGAGTTAGGTAAAACTTTTGTTAAGGTAACTGTAGTATATATACATATACTTTATAGGTACAGGGATAATATGAACATACATAGATGCGTGGTTAAGTATAGGTGTTACGCAGATGACTAAAAACTCTGTATAATACGCGAGAGAGGAGAGAGGAACTTTGCCTGTCTGCCTGCCTGTCGACGTTGATAATTGATGTCGTCGTTAAGAAGATCCCTTGAGAAGAGCGGCAGCGATTATGTAATAATAATTAAGGCGATTATAATATAATATGTATCCTAAGTATATAGGTATAATATAAATATCCGCGCGAAATTTTGATGTGGAAAAAAAAAAGCTAATTATGTATCTGGTATACTTGTATAATATATATATATATATATATATATATATATATATATATATATATATATATATATATATATATATATATATATATATATATATATATATATGTATACCTATATAAAAGACTGAATTTGTTTTTGGACAAATAATTGTATTCAAAATTATCCCAATTTTTTGTTCGGGTTTTTTAATTTTTTTTTCTTCGTTAAAAAAAAAAAAAAAAAAACTACGCGTAGTTATTATAGATATTTGCCGAAGGGTCCTCGATCGTATTAAATATATATATATACATACAATGGAAGGGCGTCGTACCTACGTAATAGCCGGTGGAAAATCGTTTAAACGAGATTGGAACTTACGGCGAATTGTCGGGACCGAGCTTTTCATCGTAGCAATAGGGATATGCAGTCGTTGGCTAGCGCGAAAGACCTCTTTCAACCTTATACAAAGCGATCTTCATCCCCGTCCCATCGTAGCCTGCTGCAATTTGGTGAAGAAAATCTTTTTTATCTCTTTTTTTATTTTTTTTTTTGTTTTATTTTTTACTATTTATTTATTTTGTCTATTTCTATTTCTATTAACTATTTTCTGTTCTCTTTCTCAGCTTTGAAAATTTACTAAAGATAAAAAATTAGAAAAAAACAAAAAAAACAAAAAAATAAAAAAGACGATATATGTATAAAAAAAAAAGTTTATTAAATTATGGATTAAACGAAATTGCTATTTCTGCGTACCTGCTGCAAGTAAAATCCCTCGTACAAGTCTGATTTCAAGGTTTTTTGTAGATAATAATAATTATAAAAGTGTAAAAGAAATTTTCAAAAAAACAAAAATACAATTCGTGTGAAAAATATTATTATTCATATAGGTACTCGAGGTAAAGCGAGTCAATTCCTGTAAATCTATATATACATGTATATATATATTTATGTATTGTATACATAATATACATACATTGAAAATGCGTGAGAATGAATAATAAAACCTTTCGGCTTTACTTTATTCGAGGGTAAAAAAATAAAAAAATTTCAAAAAAAGACAGAATAAAAAAATTGTTGTTTGTTATTTCTGTTTCTCTTTTTATTTTGTTTATTTAATGAAACGAGTATATAATATATACTGTACTGTACATAAATCATCTTGTTGTTTAATTACTCGCAACATCAAAGGATTAATATAAAAGTATATATATATATATGTATACATATATACATATATACCTATATAGAGTAAAATGTAAATGGATGATAAAATTTGTATTTCTTTATATGTTTTATTTTGTTTTTTTGCACATTATTATTTATATCAAATGAATCGGAATAATCAAGCAAAGAAATTAATGAGTCTGATATTATTAATGACAAGTTGAATTGAGACCGGAATTTAATATCTAAAAAAATATATGTTTTTAAAAGAAAACGAAAAAGGCAAAGTAAAAATTAAAATATATATACATACGTTTACACAAAAAGCTGAAAAAAAAATAACTCACTCTATGTATTAGTATGTAGTTATATATATATATATTTTACTGTACAGTGCAATTAACAACCGGATTCAGAATCAACCCTCACTTGTTGGAGAACATATTATACCAACGCTGACGTAGCAGCTCTGTTCTGTTGATGATCGTCAGCATGTTATATCCAATGACAAGAGATTTAATTAAACTGTTATACAATATACCAGTACATAGGTACATTTTCCACTGTAATTAATAAACATGTGTAGTAAAGAATGATTTTATAATCATATGACATTTGAATGGCCGTAACAATATTAAAAAAAAAAAAAAAAAAAAAAATTTAAAAAGAAACGAAAATTTACTCATTATTATACGAAATGGTTAATCGATAAATATAAATTACATAGACTCAATATATATATATATATATATATATATATATATATATATATATATATATATATATTTTGTTTTTATTAGTTATATTTATATAAATATATATAAAATCGAATTTGTATTATAATTAGTATAATTATTTTTTTCCAGTTTCTTGTATATATGTATATACAGTAAAAGCTATACGTATTATAGATCATACCTTATATACATACGTATATACTTATATATATGATTAAGGTTGATTGTGAGTACGAGCCATAATCACAAAACAGAGATTAGCTCCCATTTACGAATATGATTATATACGATGATTATGCGGTTGCATGTAACACGGTTACAAGATTTTTAGTAGGTCGCGATCTCTCCCGTTATAGTTATAGAGTAGGTACCTAACGTAGATATAGAAAATACGGAAAATACGCTGATACGATAGACGACGATAGAGTATAAAAGGGGAGAATGAGAACAGAGGAAAGAGGTAATAAAAACTGTTAAAATCAAAAAAAAAAAAAATAAATAAAAGTCACTCTTCGTGCTTACGAATTATTCACGAATTTATGAAATTTAGTTTTACCTTTATTATTTTTTCTACTTTTTAACGTAAATTTTTTCGTCTTTTACTTCCCTCCATTATAGGATTATCCCTTGGATTATCCCTTAAAAATCAAGTATTTTCGCTGAAACGGTGTACTATTATTATTATTATTATTATTATTATAAAAAATATTTTTACAAATGAGAAAATTTGAATTCATTTTTTATTTGTGTTTTCGAGATATACGCTCGCTTTTTTTTTTGTTTCGTTTCTGTTTTTTTCTTTTCTTTTATCTATTAGTGTGATTTTTTTTTTTTTTTTTTTGTTTGTTTCTTACATTTTCATTTATTGATAAAATAAAAAACGGTTGTAGATCTTTGATTAGATAGATATAAAATAAAGAACGTGAGGTAACAGAGGTATCATGTATATTATATTGTATATATGTATATAGTATACACATATACGTGGTGGTTATATACCACGTGTAAAGAGAAACCACAGTTTCTGGTTACGTTCTGTCACCTCGTAGTCGACCTCTCGATCTCATCCTCACAGCATCCTCTCTTCTCCCTCTCCCCACCACTCATGGTTCCTACTGATCCGCGCACTACCAAGAATTTCGTATTCCGCAGAGCGGAGGACAAAGCTCTTAAATCGCAAATACCCAGGCGACACGCGCTCCAACGCTAATCCCTGTCCTCATACATAGAACATGCGGGCCCCTCCTTATCACCGACGTTTCCCAGTCCCCTCTCGTCATACCGCTCATGGTTTTTTTTTTTGTATTTTTTTTATCCATCATCATCATCATTGTTATTATTATTATCATACTTTCCCCGGGGAGATGAAAAGTCAAAAATAATATAAGACAATTTTCATTTTTTTTTTTTCCTTCAATATTTTTGTGAATGAAAAATCGAATCTATGATACTAAAAAAAAAATTTTAAAAGCGTTACATAACTAATTCATGTATTATATATTATATACATATTTTTTTCAAAAATAAATTTAAAGAATTAATCGAACCATGCGATTACGATTTTTTCTTTGTTTTTTTTTTTTTCATTTTGAAATTTCTAGTAAAATAAATGTACATACGTTGTGTATGGGTATATATATAGCGTAATTATGCGTGAGTAGGTAGGTGCAGGGTATAAGTTACATAGGTATATGGTATGAGCTTATTTCTTATTTTTTATTTATTTTTTTTTTCTTCTGTTTTTTATCGATGAAAATTTTATTCGTACGTGAGGTGAGGTAAGGTGAGGTGAAGTGAGATGAGGTAGGGATAGTATGGGGTGGGGTATGATTTTGGTGAAACTGGGGAGCGAAGAAGAAGAAGAAGAAGAAGAAGAAGAAGAAGAAGAAGAAGAAGAAGAAGAACAAGAACAAGAACAAGAAGTTGGTTCGACAAAATCTCATTATTCCCAACGTCGGAGAGCTGTATAAATTGGGATAGCTGATATATATGTATATGTATATATATATATACCTACCCACGTTTCGTGGGTATATACATATACATACATATATATATATATATATATATATATATATATATCGCGAACGTCGCGCTCTCGAGAATAACGTTTCTTTTCTCTTTCAGGATGCTGGATGATCGCACGCGGTGAAGACGCGCGGGCGCGTATAGTATAGGTATGTATGTACAGACATACACGTATATACATACCTCTATACATATATAACCGCGCCAAATGGCCAATAGCAATGGATATATGTACGGGGAATTCGGTACGGAACCTAATAAATGCTAATGTATGATCAAAGCGCTGTTACATAGTATTTCTGGGGTATTTTTCGGCCCCCCTCTACCATCCCCAAAAGGCATCCTTTTTCTTCTTTCCTTTCCTTTGTTTTCCCGTTCTTTCCTTCTTTCATTTCTGTCGCCCTTACTGTTATACCTATATTATGTATACCTATGCGATTCAAATTCTTGAAATCAAGAGATTAGCATATAATAGCTATTGTATATAAGGAAATGTAATATTACTCTCCTTCTCTTATACGTGTATACATATATATATATATATATATATATATATATATATATATATATATATATATATATATATATATATATATATATATATATATATGTGCGAATTCGAAAAATAATTTGAAAGCTTTTTAACTTTATAGGATATAGGATATATAATAGCTGTGTAAATGTGTATTACATTATAATATGTATGTACCGCGATACCGAAGTGAGTAAAAAAAAAAAAATTTGGTTAAGGTAAGGGAGTGAAAAAAAAAATATCTGTCAACGGTATTTCCTCGTTTTATATATGTATGTATGTATGTATGTATATATAAAGGGAGAAAAAAAAAAATTAAAAGAAAAAAAAAAGGCTCAAAAGCTTCGCCTTAAAACGGCCATTACGTACAGAGATGGTTAACGTCGTCCCTGATAATGGGCAGAAAAAGTGAAAACCTTTTCAGCCTCGATGAATCAGCTTATCTTTGGCGGTTCTTGAAACTGAAAGCTTCACGAGCGAAACTCCAAAAGTTTAGAATAATGGTCCCGGTTCAGCGAGAAAAGTTATATATATATATATATATATATATATTTCTACCGTGACAACGACGACCACGACGACCACGCGACGACGATGACGACAATACGGACGAAAGCTGGACTTTGAACGATTAATTAACTCAAGACTTTATCGCTTAGGGTTATATATATATATCTATATATTTATACATATATAACGATATAAAATATATTTATGTATTATATATAAGTATATATCTAATTTTTCAGCTAACTTCCGAAAAAAGTAATTCCTAACTTAAAATTTGAATTTAAATGAAAATTGAAAGATAAAAAATAGAACAAGATCAAAGAAACAAACTAAAAAATAAATTATAAAGAAAAAATTTCAACAATTATATCAACTATTGAAATGATACTAGACGGGGATACTTTGAATCACAAAAGGTTTGAAAAAAATCGGGTATTTCTTTTCTACAACCTATATATACATTTATATGTATATATACATATATGTATACTTGTAGATAAGTATATGTATTCACTGTATAGCCTCAAAGGAAAAATATCCCACTCGAGTTCATATATATAGACCCGATATCGTATACGGTCGATTAAACGTCGTTTACGAAGGTGAAGATATATAGGTATAAGTATATATGTATATACATATAGACGTAGGTATAGATATATGGGTAAAAAGCGCGGTTCGAACCAACAAAAAAGAAGAAAAAGAAAAAAAATTGAAAGAAAATAAAAGGAAAGTGAAGAGAAGTAAAGCTAAGAAAAGAAGAGACCAAAAAGAAAAAAAAAAAAAATCCCGTAATTCTTATCTATATTCGAAAATCTACAAAGTAGGTTTACCTTCACCTATATACCCATATATGTATACATATACTACACTCCATTGAAATTGACCCCTGCTGCTGTATAAAAATAAAAAGAACGAGATAGAAAAAAAGAATGTTCGAAAAATTGATATTATATTAAATTAAAAGAAATAAGAATAATTAAAAAATCACAAAGACAAAAAATCGTTATCAATTATTTTTCGATGTATATAGAAATGTGGAAAAAAAAAAAATTCTATAGGAGGTAGGTAGATACATACGTGATGTATATGTATATATGTATATCGTATAAAACTGGACAAAGTGTTAGATTTAGATCGTAGCGATACAGTGGCACCATCACATTTGATACTAGACCACACGCTTTGCATGTGATTCCCCGAGGCTCGAGAACTGCAATTTGTGGTCGATGGGAACACATCCATGAGAAGAGGGAAAGCAGGATGAGGATGAAGAGGATGAGGAGGAGGACTGCAGGGTCGCAGTACATATACATATACTCGGCCTCGTCCCATGCCTGCGGTATTCCAACCTCCACCTCATCGCTGTATATACATATATATATGTATATACATACCAGTATGGTGGTGCAAGGGTATACAACGTGTAGTGTGTAAATCCGTATACATCTATGTGTATTTATTTATAACTATATGTATACGTATAGGCATATATAGGTATAGGTATATATATACAATATATAAAGTTTTACTAGTTTGTGCGGGTGTGTAACAGTAAGCTGGTACAAACCGAGCCTAACAAACCTCGACCATTTCCATTCGTACACGACTCGTGTTCAACGAAATTTGCACTGTACGTGCCTATGTATAGCCTGTACGCATAATATATGTATGTATGGTGTTAGGCCTAAATTACAGAATGAAATCTAAACATCTAACTGTATAGGTATATAGTATATTCACAACAATCTAGGTATATCATTACTGCTGAGATTGATTTCTAATTAGCTTCATATATGAGAACAAAAAATCAAAATTATAATAATAATTCATATTGTCTTTTCTTCTTAATTTTTCGTCTTAAAAATTAATAATTTTTTTTTTCTATTCTCAGTTTCTTTTATATATTTGATTCAAATTATTTCTATATACATATATAATTATATATAGAGAAATTATATAAAAAAAAAAATTATTATCTCTCTCTCTCTCTCTTTCTGTGTATAAATATATATACTATGTATATACATATATCCACACATATACAATATGTGGCGTCGGGTATTGAAATCTTTTAGGAATTTTCAATTACGCCGATTCCCTTTTGAAAGTGACCGTTCGAAAGTGACCCTTGGCCACACGCATACAAACACACCTATACATATATTATATGTACATATATGTATGTACAGCATGAAAATACATAGATTTCTTAGCTGAGTATATATATATAGCCAGCTAGCTACATACGAGGCGATCATTATACGTATGTATATATATATATATATATATATATATATATATATATATATATATATATATATATATATATATATATACATATATGTAAGTTCTGGGTCTCTGGCTTTGTGCCGAACACAATACGCCACCCAAAATCCCTCGGGGTGCTGCAGAGAGAGGCTGACTGAAGCATACGCTGAATACGCACTACCTACCTACCTACCTACCTCTCTACCATACCGTACTATGGCCATGCCATGCCATGCCGTGCCATGCTGCTTACTAGCATAGCATAGCATCAGAGCTACGAAGAGGGGTAAAACGCGAGCTACCGCACGATTATACTGTTACACTATTCTCTGTATAGCGTATAAGCCACATTGTGGCTTGCCTATATAGAGAAAATTTATGATCTTATATAGAACTTTAGAACTGCGGCGAATGAACGAACAAACGAAATCCATCACTCAGTCAATTTTAATGATAATATTTTATGTAATCAAAGAATCGAATTTTAAATGGCGATTAAAAATAAGAAAAAAAAAGAGGTATTTACGGTTTCTCTCTTTTTTGTTTTTTTCTTCAAGAGATGGAGTATAATCATTATAATCGTATATATATATATATATGTACATATATGTCACGTCACTGTATACATAGATATGCGAATGAGAACGAGGATGAGGACGAGGACGACTAGGGCGGTGAATTTGAGGCCGTGAATATAAACCCTCGGGCACCTGCGGGTCGACCCGGATTAGCACCACGTGCTTGTTAGATTAGGAACACTCGACGACACTTTGGCTGGTGTCGCTATAACGCGCTTTGAACTTGCAAACGATGGAGAATGTAGAAAGATAAATGGATAGAACAAGTAAGAGAGAAAAAAGTCTAAATCATGCTGCTGCTTTTAGACCATAAAACTATATATCTATCTTATTTATGTTCATGTATATATATACATATATGTATATACAGTATGCATGATTATATATCTATACTGTATATTATAGTATACATAAATGAAGTGCCTTTAATATGCGAATCTTTGCTAGATATTGGACACTAAACCATTGAGATGGTTTAAGCAGCCACGAATCCCTCCACTCGAACCATAATACCTACCTACCCTCATTCTACCTCTCGTAAGGTAATATATATCCTTCCCCTTAGCACCCCAGTAGCTACGTACCGCGTAATACGTAATACGTAATACTACTACTAATACTGCTAGTGATATACCTAAGAACCCTGATACTTCAGATCAAGTAGGGAGAATAGTTGAACAGAGTGAGTGAGTTGGTTTAAATTAATCAAACCTCGCGTAAAATAACTATATACATACATATATGGGGTATTCCATGTTAATTCGACCCGAGTCTGACTCTTGACTTCTGAGATAATGGGCTCGAGATATTTATTTATGTATTTGTGTACGTTATATATTATACGATATAATTCTTTGTTCTTGTTTCTGAAGAATTGTGGAAATAGAAAAAAAATATTCAATTTTTTTTTTTTTTTTTTTCTTCTTGTTTTTTGCCACCCTTGTGGAAGAGGTTCGGATGGTAGTATATCAAAGAGATGCGACGCCCGGCCCTTATAACTATACCTAGTAAGTCAAGCTAACGCGTTAGCTTAAGTGTTAAATGGTTAACGTTGAATTATAGGTTTGCTAATTAAATTAAGAAATAGGTAGGTATACATACATTAGACAGGGTATATACATATAATATATGTATATATATTATATATACATGCTACTCTTTATGTATTTTCTACACCTCCTTCTCCTTCTTCTTCTTCTTCTTCTTCTCTTTTATCTCCAGACTTATTATTATACATATACATATATATTATATAGGTTGCGCTTGCTTTCTATCTTATACGATGAGATTCGTTCGTCCCCCTTAGGGAAATCTTGTATAAAATATTACGTCATAAGTTGCCCTCATTATCGTTTTTGCTATATTATTATACGTATAACATATTTATGTAATGTAAGACATTGAAGAACAAATTTCGTATATATATATATACATATACCTATTTACATATATAAAAAAAAAAGATATTAATGAATGTAAGGGGTCGTCTATAAACTACGTTACCCATTTGAATTGGGGAAAGAAACTCTACGATTGTCATATCTACAGCATTAGTACGGACTAAACGCACCTCGAGATAGGCAACCCAAGTGTCATCACTTTTTTAAATGAATTTGGCAACTGTCATTAATTTTTTGATAAATTTGATAACAAATTTGGATTGTTTCATTGACAGACGACCTAGTCGTAGCTACTTAGGCCAAAAAAAATTAGACATTGTTTTCTAATTTATGAAAAATAAACTACTGTTGGGATGCCTATCTCGAGGTGTTTCTTTTTCGACCGTAATCTCACTGTATAGGTATAAAGATTTTGACTTACGACACGACGGGAGACGGTGTGTTCTTGTTCTTTCGACTTTCTCAAGCTCTTTTATACTAATTGGACAAAATACAGTAGCGAAAACAAACGTATTTATCAAACTTTGACCTTTGCTATAGGCACTGAACTGAACTGAATCGAACTGAATGATTTTGTGTTACCGACCTAAAGAACGATATTTCTTACTTTTCCTTTTTCTATATTTTATGTTTTTACAACTGAAAATTATTCAATCATTAATCAGGCGAAAAACAAAACAAACAACTTCAATCTCACGATGATTAATTTATGAAATTTTATCAAATATCTACAATAATCAATAATAATAATTAGTATCGTTATTATTTTGTGAATTTTTGGCAAAATTCTGTTAAAATTGTTCTCACCGTGTTAAATTGACCATTTTTGAAAGGGCATTTTCTGAACTGTATTATACTTATATCTATACCTACAGCTAGTTCGTTTACACGCGGGTCTCTAGAGTCCCACGACCTGGGGTCAAATCGAACTGCAATAGCAATAGAAAGTGCTTCTTCTCAATCCGCATCTTGCGGCTATTACTTTTCCCCTCGATTATTTACCACAACCTAGATCTTCTATACATGTATAACAAGATGAGTCTGTGAAGATCCTGATTTCATTTTTTTTTTTCTTTCAGTAAATGTGAATCAAAAAATCCCCCAAAAAAATGAAAAACTAAATTATAATAAAACGAGAACGAAATAGAAATTTTGTTAAAATTGTTAAGAATATTATCACATCCGATAAAATGAATTCGATGTCATATAGTTATATTCAAATTGTGTAATTATATATATATATATATATATAAATTTATTTGTACAAAAATTCGTGGTTATTTCACTCGTTAACGCGTATATGCATGCAATTTTACGAATCCCGGAAAACTGTAGGTACGAACTATAGGATATACGTATGTTTCAGTTTTATAAACGGTAGTGTCTTTATCGATTTCGATTACCGATTACCGATTTCGATTTATATCTCGATTTGAATATTTGAAAGGTATATGAACGATACATATTCTATATGTAGGTATATAATGTAGGTATATCTACACTCTGGGGGATTCTAATCTAACGAGCTTGCAATTTACGCTTTCCGCAGCATTGCCGATATCTAAAGCCTATTTTTCTCCGTAATTATAATAAAAATTTATACAATTTTCTCTGTATTTTAATTTCTTTAATTTTTATATCTATAGAAAATTAAATTCAAAATAAATTAACGGGGATAAAAAATGATTGAAAAAATAAAGAAATATGCATCTTTTTTTATAAATATATAAATTAATAAAAAATTATTATTACTAGATTATCTAAAAATCGATGGTCAAGCAAATTATCAATATGAGATCTTAAAATAAAAAAATTTCTTTTTATATATATATATATACATGTAGATATTATACGTGTATATCTATGTATATGTAGATAGATATATAGGTATAGGTATTCCCTTTATATAGGACGATATAAATTCCATTTAACTCAAAGCTGAGAACCAATTCTTTCTCTCGTTTCGAAGCCAACGACGATTTATACCGCGAGTTAGCTATACCTACTAGCGAAGGCTGTCCGCGAGAAGGTGTTAACCGAAAGGTCTCACCCGTTTCCAGCTCGTACAGGTATAAACTAGGAGTTACGGTTTACGGCTGATGTCCTGTAGGACCTTTCATATATACATTTTCGGTATATAATACAAAACGAAAACAAAAAAAAAAAAAATGGAATTAAAATAAATGATATTAACAATAATTGCACATACATAGGGTACATACATATGTATAGAAAATATTTAGCCTAAATTTATTTTTCACCTTTTAACCCAAATTTGTTTTTTTTTTTTTTTATATATAACCTAGATTTTATTCTGCAGAGGCGATTCTTATATGTGTATGTATGTATACCTAATATGTATAGTTTCGATTAACGGTATTTATTGTATTCGGATATTTTTATATGTGTAAGTAATACGGATGGAAAGATGTTTCAATATACCTATATATCTGTATATATGTATATACCATTCAAACTTAAACTTGCTTGAAATTATTATATATACCTGTATCTACATATATATATATATATATATATATATATATATATATATATATATATATATACTATAAATAGTTTAACAAAGTATTCGTGTCACCTTGGGCTACAGATAGTACATGTATATGTATATATATACCTATATGTAGATTGTAATTGTATAGTTTAGTCGCAAGTAACTGCACAGAACTTAAATCGACTTTCTAATCCGCAACCGAGCGCGAGCGCTGAGCTCGCGGTGTAATAACGTGAGGTTGATAAACTTTTCGTTGTTTCGCCTTTGGGTAAGTGTAATACATAAATATTAAACTTTATGCCATACAATACATATACGTATATAATGTATATATGTATACCGGTGTATATACCATTTGGAAAATCTAATTATTTAATTAATTAATTAATTTATTTTCATTTAATTTAAACTAATTTCATTTCATTTCACATTGTTAAGATAAAATCTGTCCTCTCAAGAAGCTTTTATGTTCATATATGTATAGATAGGTATATAGGTTTATGAATAATATACAATATTTGTTTTCCGTATAGATATAGTATACACATGTATATATATATAACCGTGATTATCCCCGACAGAATAATTATCTTATCATGTTTTCGTATGTATGTATGTATACATTATACATATATTCTAAACTCTAAAGTTTTATGCATAAATTTTACTCTATATACACGAATTTATATACACACCTATTATAATATACGTATTATATTGTATGTACATACCTACATAGATCAAAATTTAATCATTTTCTTTTTTATTTATTTTATATATAACGAAAGGTGAATTTTTATAAAGTTACACATTTCTTTAGAGGTGGTCCGTTGTGCCCCATTCTCCTCTATATTTGTAGGTGTAAAATAATATACCTATATAATATAAAATAAGGTAAATTGAATATTGTTGTTGTATAATTTATGGAAAGAGCTAAGTATATACTCAATAAAATTTGATATTATGTACTATACTATATATATATATATAGGTATATAAATAGGTATACCAATCTAATGTCATATAAATATATACATACCTATTTTTATTTAATATTATACGGTTATATATATATATATTTATTACCTATATACGAATACTTAAACGTAATATATTTGTATATTGGAATTGATTCTGATGGAATTATAATTTATCGTTATATGCGAGTATATATATATATATATAATAGGTGTATATAGATATTAGGTATATATATATATATATATATATACATACATTATACAT
Source organism: Macrophya annulata (assembly GCA_963924015.1). Lineage (NCBI taxonomy): Eukaryota > Metazoa > Arthropoda > Insecta > Hymenoptera > Tenthredinidae > Macrophya > Macrophya annulata. The sequence goes on from OZ001263.1 coordinate 2,935,854, forward strand.
ACTGCAATATCAATATAGTAACAGCGCAGCGTCTGAATAAGCGCAGAATAAGTTTCTCGCATATTAAACGAAACGCGAACCGAAAAGAATGAAGAACCTATGTAGTTTTTCCCTTATTATTGTTTTTTTTTTTTTTTTTTTTTTTCAATTTTTTTATTTTTTTTTTTCAGATAGTTTTTTTTTTTTTTTTTTCTTCTTTTCAAGAAAGTGGGGGCAAATGAGATATTCAACGATTCGAACAGTTTCTTATAATATCATGTATCGATCGATCTCAGGAAGAACGGTACTGCGGGTATTATACTACCTATATACCCGATCAAATCGCAATCACATTTAGCCTGCTGCCCCATATAGCTGGTGGATATGGGGGTGTGCGTTTCCACACGTGTGAACAAATCCTATCGAAGACGATATCAAACGCTATGCGATGCCAAGTTATAATAAAAAAAAAACTGTTGTACATACGTGTGTGTGTGAATGTTATACCTATATATGTATAAGTGATACATATATGTTATACATACGTATATACATACACACATATATGTATGTATATATATATATCTAATATATAAACGTTCAACAACGCATTACGATCTTTTCTTATGAATATGTTATCAGTTATACCATAAAACAAACCCGTAACCCGCGTGATCGTTATACACAAATCGAAGATTCATCGCGTATACCGCATAAGTCTTGTGATCGGGGTTCTTTGTTTTATACTTTTTATTCAATTTTTGTTTTTCGTTATTTTTTTTCGTTTTTGTTTTTTTGATCACTTTTTCCTTCTCTCTTTCTCTCCTCATTTCTTTCTTTTTTTCTTTCGTTCTTTTATCTACATATATATATGTATATACAAGAAAAATGGTGAGTGGAAAAGTTTGGAAAGTAAGTTTCGATTCGAAACTGTGTTCAAATACGGTCCCAGCTATAATCACTTCACCACCTACTCCAGACACCACTATATGTAGTATCTAAGTACATGCTATATGGAAGGATTTAGAATCTAATATCAGTAAATCAGAATTATCAAAACAAGGTAAGAAATTGACCATGTGGTTATAATTTTTTTTTTTTTTTTTGTTGTCAATTATTTCTTTCTTTCTATCAGTTTTTTTCTTCTTTTCTTCTAAACTTTTATTCTATTGACAATTTTCAAACTTTTCTCAAGGTAAACTAGTCCCAGAGTTTAGAACGAATTTAAAAACTCTAGATTCAAACGAACTATGTATATATTTATGTACATACATACATAAATTGTTTGTTTTACAATTAGTCCAATTTTTGTTTATATAGTTTTTCTAAGATTTTTATTTATTAATATGTTTTTAGTTTAACTTAACGATTGTGTTATCTCTGTTTTCTATTCAAGGTCTGTCATTATATAGTACCATCCGCGTATAAAACCTGATACAACAATTTTATAAAGGAGAAAGTTTGCAGTTTTACTCACCAATCGCGTCTTATTATCATTGACCTCCATTTTCCAGCTGTTTCTAAATATCAAACTCGATTTATTTGACTTTGGATCCTTATCAGATTTTGAATGAATCAATGGTTGATCGTCTTCGATATCACTGTTATCTTCGTCACTATAATAGTTCACATTATCGATCACTAATCCATTTCCGTTTTCCATATTAAAATTTACCAAACTTATAGATTTTTCACACTACACACTGCACATACACGAAATGTTCAAAAATATGGATTAAAAAAAAATAGAAAAAAATAATCTTAAATATGTCTGTAACTGACTAATGGCTAATAATAATAATAATAATAATGATATAAATAGTTTCACTTTTCGTTAATCAACCGTTAATTATGCGTAGTATATAATTTGAGAACGGCCTTCAGGTATACTTGAATGAAAGAAATCGTTTATAGATCGACGCATACCGATGAAACGGCGAAAAGACACGAAGTGAGGGTAATTTATTTCAACTACAGAATACCTGCCTTTAGTCAGTCTTCAGCGGATCCGAGCGTAATGCAGGTACACGTATAATATGTATGTATTTTTTGTATATACATAATAATATTTTGAAATTGACAATGAAAACGATAGCTGACGATAAGACAGAGGATACAGAGAGACATTCGAGCAAACATACGATATAAAATACAGACTTTATAACAATGCCTGGGGTTTTTATTATATATATTTATATATTTATTCATATAATATGTATATTGTTATGTTACGGACAAAGTACGTATATACATATAGTATCCATGTATGTACATATATACATACATACATACGTATACCGATTCAAGGATATAGAGATGTATGTATTTACAAATGTTTTATGAAATGCGTTTTTTTCTTATCACTTGTTTGCACGGAGATAAAAACCCCGGGGTTTTAATGAATCTACATATACACTAATTATAGTTTGATACATCTGTATATACATATGTATATTAACGGTACATATATCCATACGTATACATACAATATAATTTGTATAAGTAGATATATTTATCTATTTGGGTAAATGTGTATATAGGCCAACTAATTATATAATATACATATTTAGAAGGAAAATTGTATATAATACTTGTTTTACTTGTAAAACTAAATATTTTCAAGATTTCAGACTGGGAAATCTCAAAACTAATATAATATATAAACGCATAAATTATATAAATATATTTAAGGAAATTTATAAATTTTTTATTTTTTCTCTTTCTATATCGGCACTTATATTCTGTTCTCCGTTCTACATTTTTGTTTTTCTATATCATATGTTTGTTTGTTATCACTGTATTTTATTTTATCATACATATTTACTAATTATATTCGGTTTTTGTTTAAATTTTTTTTTTTTTTTTTTTACGTTTTATCACCGTTTTATTTCTATCGTATGGCGGTCGTTATACGATCACTATTGTACTGTATACAAACGGACAAGATACCTCGTACACACGGTATAATACGTATATGTATGTATATACATACATACATACATACATACATACATACGTACAGTATCGCTGTACGTACTATAACCGCGCGGTTACATCAGTATGCAACTAATAGATGTTTACTTTGCCACGTCTATAGACTGAATGACTACGAACCTGCGTCGATGACGCGATATCGTTTGTAATCGACCGACCGGGAAAAAATTCCCCGTCTTACTTGTTTTTCGTAGAAATAATGTAGAATATTATACATACATATGTACTTATTAGGATATAAGTAATTCAGAAAATCCCGAAAAATAAAAAAAAAAAAACAAAAACAAGACATAAAAAATAGAATAAATGAAAATTTTTTACACCGCGATACGCTAATATACAGCAGCTGATACTTTAGTATACAACCGCGAACTATTCGGAGACATATTTTTGGTCTATTTCCCTAGAGATTCTTATACCTATACATATACGTATGTAATATGTATGTATATGTATGTATATGGATAATGTAAACTATACTGATGTATTGGGCTTGTATCTCCCGAAACGAAACTGTATATGTATATATATTTATACAGGCATATAGATATACGTATGTATATGTATTGTAGATAGTATACCTGTATAGTATAGTATGGGTATATGTATTGCGATTCCTTCAGTCACCCGACGCGACGCGGCGTTACTCTGACTAGGAGGCCCGTCTCTTTCGAACTGGGTCGTCGTCTTCGGAAACGTGCTGATGTCTCGAACGGTACGGAACGGAAAGGAACACGAACGGTTCCGTGTATACGAGTGTGAGAGAAAGAGAAAGAGACAGAGAAAGAGAAAGAGAAAGGAAACAAAAATCGATTTTTTTTTTTTTTATAAATTTATTTATTTTTTTGCCTCCATGTATGCATGTGTATATCTACATACATACATACATACGTTTTTAACTGTATAAATTTATATTTTCATTTCAAGTATATCTTTATATTTATACGTATATATATATATATATATATTATGTATAGGTATAGGAATATATAGGTATGTATACAAAGAGCGCTGATAAAATAATTTCTTTATGTATATAAGATACGTATGTATAAGTATATATGTAATTATATACCCGTTTTAACTTCAAAGTATATTTAACATTTTATTACACAATAATTTATACGTATTATTTATCGTTAAATCATTGATTTGTTTTTTTTTTTTTTATATATACAAATTTTTCTCATTTTCTTTTCATCTTTTTGTCAAATTTTTCCAAATATTTTGTATCTCTCTTGCACGCGTATTATAATACCCTATACATATACATATACCTATACATGTATTCTACTGCAATAGAAGGGGGGAAAACGACGACCTTTTCACTCTGCGGCTGTATATTTATCACGGACAGACAATAGGCGAGGCTTGTTGAGGGAGGAAAATAGGGTGAGAGAGAGAGAAAGAGAGAGAGAGATGGAAAGAGAGACAGAGAGGGAAAGAGAGTCGCGGATTAGGTTGAACGAGGGTTATACGATAGGGGATAGTCTAACGAAAACATACGAAATTCCAAAACGAAAACACGCGATTCTCGAATTACGTGATAAGAGTGATGAGTAAAATTTACATTGAATGTGAGAAAAAAAAATAATTACATATAAATAAATAAAAGTGAATATAAAGATTACCCCAAGTAGTATATAGATATATCTATATTGTAACATACGGTAATTATTATTTTGAATATAGCTAATTGATGATAGAAAAGGATTTTTTTTTTTTTTTTTTTTTTTCTCTGTATAGGTAAAAATTTTTTTTTTTTTCTATTCACTAAACTTCGTGCTACAGCAGCCGGCGCGGCGTGCAGACCAAACAACGGTGCAGCTAGGGTCGTCGAGTCAACGAAATGAACTATACATATAAGAGGTGTATGTGTATAGAGAGAGTGATTTATTACGTGGGGAAAACACGCAAAACCTTCGATGTCCAGTTTCTGCTGGCTACTGCTGCAGTAGGTAGGTAGGTAGGTGGGTAGGTAGGTTGGTAGGTATACTGCAGCAGTCCTCCCAGTGGACCACAAAGTCCAGTGTGCCTCATACATGCGGCTAAAACAATTTTAGTTTCTGCCCGCGTTCTGCACAAAGTCCTACGTGTATAAGTATTACGCATGTATACATATACTTATATATGGTATAATATACGTATACATATTAATGTATGTATGTATGTATGTGTGTGTGTGTGTGTGTGTGTGTAGGTCGCAGAGCAACTCCACTGTAATTAGGTGGCTCACATTTTACGACTCTCCTGCTGATTACCTCTTCTCTTTACACCGTTGAAAAAATCAGAAAAAAAAGAACTACAAAAAGAAAAAAAAAAATAAGGAAATAGGGAAGACAGAAAAAAAAAAGAAAGACAAAAAGTGAAAAAAAAAAAAAAAGGAATAATAAAAGAAACGTACACAAAGTCGAAAAAAAAAAGAATCTCACGTACTACATAGAACGGCGTTTATGTAGATATATATTCTATAATATATTATATTTGTATAGTGTATTTCGATTATTTATTCAATTGATAAATATGTGACATATATATAATACATGAAAATAAAATAATATAAAATAAAATAAATAAAAATGGGTGATTAAAACTTTGGGCGAAGGTAATTTAATTTATTCACGTAAATGAAACGGGTATATAGGTATATATTTATATATGTATATGTATATAAGATGCATATAACTGTTCGGCGCAGTGAGTATAACGAGATGAAAGTTGCTGACAAACGAGTGGGTGAGTACAGGTATATATATATATATATATATATATATATGTATGTATGTATAGGTATGTATAGGTATACGTATATAGTAGAAGTTCTCTACATGAGGCAAGAAATAAGAAGTTTATAAATAAAGAGAAAAAAAGAGAACGAAGAAGAGAGGGAGATGTTTGAAAGGAATGATAAAAATGCGAAATGCAAGGTAAAAGCATAAGCTAGAAGGATTGGTGGTGGTAGTTATAGTACCGTAGTATTGGTGTAGAGAACAACTATACCTATGGACAAAGTTTTCATAACGTAAAGTTAAAGTATAACGATTCTCCCGTCATGCACATGCCATCGTTATGATGTAACTTTTTAACGAAATCTCAAGCTTGTTCCTCTCATGTATATAGGTGTATGTATACGTATACCTAGTGTCTGCATATGAGCAAAGGCAGCTCAACTGTAAATCAAAAACTATGTTAAGGCTTTCGAATGCCTGTCTGCAGCAGTGAGTTAGTATATCTTCATATAGTTTACTCACAACCCTTGGATATGTTTTTTGAATATTCTTTATAAGATGTAATATATGTATAATGTGGCTGCATATACCTATAGGGAAAAATCGGGCGCCTTATTACATGCAACCCACACTACTCCGTGTAAAATTCGACTTGCGGTTGCATATCATTAGGCGCATTTAATTTTTCGATTTAAAATTCACCTCTACATAGTTAGCCCCTTATTTGCAATGGAATTAATTAATTGTCTTCGCAATAATTTGTCGGTCGTTTGTTGGTGATTGATGGAATATTTTCACAAAGGAAATTTGGATAGTTTTTCAATAATCGCAGATAGAACAAGAATAAAAATGTAATCTGGATATCTTCTTCTTCTTCTTCTATTTTCGAGGTAACACGGCCTCGTGGCGTCAATGAGTTCACATGACGACTTTGGCAGTCATCTTATTACAAATATTCCGAACGTGGAAACGTTGTCGCCTGGATTTTGAACAAGCAGTATGTGAATTTTCGAAATTGGGTTACTTTTGTTAGACAATCGAACCACTGACGCGACTGCCAGACAAAAATAAAGAGAAAAATTTCCTGTCCGACATAATATAGTTTATATTATAAGAACTTGTATAGCAGTAAACAAATTATAATCTACTTGGTAATTTGCGATGTGTATATGTATGTATATTTACTTATAGGGAATGACATTGACGATGAGAAATATTGTATCGATGCTACAGTAATAAATTCCCAGATATACCTATAATTATTTACTTCGTTATTTTCCACTATCCCCTTCCTACCATTCTTTATTTCAGGTATTGAATAAATTAAGTAAATTTTAATAATATGCATAGAGGCACATCTACCTATATGAATGCATGCCTGCTTAGACATATGCTTCTGATTTTTCCCGCGAAAAATTTCAGCACACCTCCTCGGGTGAGATGTTTTCCTGATACCAGGCTCGAATTTTTCGACTTGCAGTAATTTTTAGTTAAATATTGACTCCTGGTATCAGGAGAACATCTGACCCGAGGAGGTGTGCTGAAATTTTGGCAGGAAAAATCAGTAGCGTATGTCTAAGCAGCCATGCATTCGCATAGATGTGTGTCTCTCTGCATGTCTCATTCGCTTACAAAAATTGGAATTTTTAAAATATGTCGAAATTTGCTCCTGGTATCAGGAGAACATCTGACCCGAGGAGGTGTGCCGAAATTTTTGGCGGGAAAATTTTTCAGCTATCTCTATGTATGCTAGAAATTTTCAGAGTTTTTGAAATTTTAAGTCGAAAATTGCTCCTGGTATCAGGAGAACATCTGAGCCGAGGAGGTGTGCTGAAATTTTTGGCGGGAAAAATCAGGAGCGTATGTCTAAGCAGCCATGCATTCGCATGGATGTGTGTCTCTCTGCATGTCTCATTCGCTTACAAAAATTGGAATTTTAAAAATTTTATGTCGAAATTTGCTCCTGGTATCAGGAGAACATCTGACCCGAGGAGGTGTGCTGAAATTTTTGGCGGGAAAAATCAGGAGCATGTGTCTAAGCAGCCATGCATTCGCATAGATGTGTGTATCTCTGCATGTCTCATTCGCTTACAAGAATTGGAATTTTTGAAATTTTATGTCGAAAATTGCTCCTGGTATCAGGAGAACATCTGACCCGAGGAGGTATGCCGAAATTTTTGGCGGGAAAATTTTTCAGTGTATAGGCATTCAATTGTACATACGTATATATCTTTATTGCAGGGACTGGGGATAGTTTGAAATAAGGTAACTTGTAATTGTTTGTTAAAAATAAATATGTACCCATCGCAATTGATATAGTTTCTTTATTTGTTTCTCGACATCAAGTTATCTTAATATATCTATAAACTACATTTTTACTACAATAATATATCTTATACAACTAACTTCACAAAGACTAAGTTCAATATGCACTCGTTCGTTGCAATGGGAACTTCAATCCGTACCGGACAAATATGTTCGGATGTTGGATTGAAGTTGATTCATCTGTAACAGAAGAACGAGTGTTATATTAATGTCTGTTCGGATTATTCATATTGAATACGTTAATGCAGCCCCCCCATGCGAACTCTATGACGCCACGAGGGCCACTGACCCCGTGAGAGCAGGTGCTGCTCTTTGGTGCTGTTATTCAACTTCAAGGTCGCAGCTCTCCCCACCAATGGGGTCTGAAATGTGTGAATAAATGACCGAACGAAATGGTGTCGTCATCTCGCGGTCGAAGTGACAACCCATTTTTATCGGCAGTTACGTCAGATACATTCGTTATTTCCATATTTATTCATTACAGAAATCTTGCTTATAGCTTGAAAAAAAAGTATATCTATTATTAATATTATTATTTCATCTTCTGATGTCCTGAGCTTGTGAATATAAATCCTACTTAAGTATAATATCCATTTTTGTCCTAAAATAAAGTTTAATTGAGCCATGGTTTCTAGCTTCTCTACTTTCAAACTTATTAAAGTTCTCATTAAACTTCAGCTACATATTATAGATTATCAATATTAGGATAATGCGCTTAATCAACTGCGGAATCATTAATATCGGGAACAAAGCTTTATTCAAACATCTTACGAGGATAATTAATTGATGAGCATTACGATGCGGAGAATTAAAACAGATTGCCACCCGAAATTGGTTTACGAGGTGAATGATGGTAGCGCCATCTAGGATAGACGTGACAATTACGTGCACCATGTTGCAGGCAACCCGTGCTACATTCCTGTAATACAGGTTGCGTGCAACATGGTGCAGGTAGTTGACACGTCTAAAAGAAAATACAGATACAAAGTACATATTTACAAATAGATACAAATAAAAATACAATATTTATCCAAAATTATATATAAAAAAAAATTGATGTGCAATAACAATGCCATTAAAACACCGCAAAATAATATTTACTTCACTTTGTACTTTTTTTGGGTTAAAGTATTAAGTGGCCGGACTGCGTACAGATACTGTGCATCTCTGCAGAATACAGTAATACATCGTTAGGTTACTATGTAACAATAAATAAATACATAAATAAATATCTGCTTGGAGTATTCATATTGAATCGCGTTGACGCAGCCCCCCATGTTCACTGTTTAACGCCACGTGGGCCACTGAAAATTCTACTGCTGGTAGAGGTAGTCAACTTGCGGTCGTTGCTCAGTGCTCTGAAATGGTATCGCCATCTCGCGGTCGAAGTGATGAATCTTTTTCCCGGCAGTTGTGCCAGTTACCGGCTTTATCGACAGACGATAAGACTGACCGACCAACGATAAGACCGGTATCTAGCACGACTGCCGGCAAAAATGGGGGGGCTGCGTCAACGCGATTCAATATGAATACTCCGAACAGATATTTATTTATTGTAACATAAATGTTAGATTGTATACATATAATATAATGTAATAATAATAGTTGAATGTTGATAACTAAATTTCTTATCATATTTTGAGGATCCAAATTTATTATAAATATTTATATTGTACATACATACAATGTAATATGTTTAATTAATGTCAAACATGCCATTATACGATTGTAAAACAAAAATCATAACTACAGATTCCTAATTTCATCTAAATTATTCGTTAATTTATTTATCATTGAATTTTAAAAGGTAGTAATCAATTTAGCAATAAATTTTTCAAATGATTCTTATCACGTTTAATTAGATTCCGTTTATATCTAACATAATATTGCAAATTATAAGTTGAATCAGTTTTTAGTCATTCGTATACTATAGCAGAGTACAAAAAATAAAATAAATAAATAACTCTGTGCCTACATCTAACATGCGTATTCATTTTATAATAAAAGAAATAAGAACTGAGGAATAAAAAGTAAAAAATAAAAATAAAATACATAAGGAAACTTTGTAACTGCATATTTTTATACTGTCTAAACAAAAAACCCGAAACACCAAAATACAAAAATATATCAGCATTAAAAAATCGAATACTTAGATAAAATTTCTGCAACTTTGTTCAAATTTATTCCTCTCTGTTCCTGTTTCGTTCTCAAATAAATTATTTAAGGTATTTTCCAAAATGCTATTGATCCTGCACAGACTAAACAATTAATAATATCTATTATTTTATCTAAACGATAAATATAGAATGATTCAGTTAAACTACTACCCTCTGAAATGAAAATGTCATGATACTTTTCAAGTTCTATTACATAATTAATTAGAGCAGTTAGAAACAGTTTACTTTCATATTTTTGCATTTATACAATGCTAAATATGATATTAGTATACAAATTATTATTCATTTGGTGATTTATAGTTGATTCTGATTCTCTAGCTACCACACCTCTAGCTACAGAGAAGTTAATTATTTTTAGAAATTATAAAACGATCGTTAATAATGATATTTAACATAAATGAAACCATCTCAATCGGTGAATTTTTAGTACGAAATTTTGTACGCATTTAGGTAGTATTTATTTGCAGTTTAGTTTCTGACTAAAAAATTTTCTCTGCATTTTGCTTATTAAAAAATAAAAAAAATACGAAAAATAAAAAGAAAGTAATGATAATAAATATTCACGTTACTGCTCAAATCTAAATAATGAATCTCTTGTATAGAAAGATATTCTTACGGATAAATCAAACCGCAAAAAGAAAGAAATAAGAAAAAAAAAAAATACAAATATTGTTGAATTTCCAATGAAAAAAAGAAAGAGAAATATCAAAGCCTTGCTACAAATACATTGCCCTACTTATTTAAGCTCATGTTTAATCTACAAATCTACATAATCTAAATTATCTAGGATTAAAAGGTCGCTTGAATTCATTGTGTATTAGTATTAGAAATATCAAAGGTCCGGTAAAAACCTTCCCCCGCCTCCCCTCGAAGAAAAAAAAAGTAAAAAAAAAAAATTCCTCTTCTATTCTATCCCAGAATAATAACTATTTCAATATATTTAATTATTTTAAATAACTAAACACTATCCGGACGTTGGGGTAAAAGCGTAAAAACCAACGTTTTACGTAACATCAGCTCGGTGAATATGTCTGGCTTGTTGTCTTGAAGTATCGTAGTAAGTTACACCGGCTCGCAGCATTTCTCCATGACGAAAAACATCGTGAGGAGAAGATAGCGAGGGCAAAGAAGGCAGCGGTGGAAGCAGGCAACTCAACATGCTGGCTGTACCATCCGAAGAATAGATTCCGTTGTTTGGAGGACCCATTGGACCAGCGCAGGAACTAACAGGCACGCTTCCTGAGATGCAAGATTGTTCTCCGGACACAGCTGCTACGCTTCCAGGCACCATTATGTTTCCTAAATGAATAAAAAAACGACAATATTTAGCATAAATGTGTCCCAATTATTGCAAAAGATACCCAATCTTACCTGGCAAACTCAAATTAGAAACACTGGAGACACTGGCGGCAGAAGAAACCATTGATGAAGGAGTTACTGTCTGGATATCAGAGCTCTCAGTTGATCTCATATGAGGATGATCAACTCTAGATGATGTTATGTTAGAAAGATCCGCAGCGGTGGTATTATGGGCTTCTCGATTGTTGAGTAGTATCTGCGAGGCTCGATGTAGATCGTCGTTACGTTCGGTTTTCCTGTGACGAACGCGAACGTTATTTTTAGAGGGTTTGCCATTTCCAAAATGAAGGAGTTCCAAATGTCTTCTAAGGTTTCTTGATTGCCTTAAGATCGCCCCACACAATGGGCAAGTAGCTGGCTGGTCAGACATGCTTCTAGATTTAGAATTCCCATCTCCTAGAATGAAAATTTTCTTTTTTAATTAATATTTTCACATTATCATTCACCAATTTTATCTCTTGATATTATCTCTGGATCTGAAATCTTAGGAAATAATTAGCTGTGAATAAATTAAGCAAATTATAATTGATCGTCGATATATTTTTATCTGTATATAGGAATTTTATTTACAAATATGAGATTGGCGATACAATTTATATACATATCTTATGTCTGCTATGATAATCTATAAAGTAACATCTACTTTTTTTATGTTTATTTTTGTTGTTTTTGTGAAAAGAAAAAAAAAAGAAACTCGTACCGTGGTATTAAATGCGAAATTGAAGATGTCAACTATTTTATCTTTTTTTAAAACTAAGATCGTCGAGTGTGAGGATTGAGTTTTAATTCTAAACTCTTTAGACGAGAGATCAGACGAATTAATAAGGTAGGTATATAAATAACTACATTAAGTAGAAAAACATAATGAAGAAAGTATAAAAATAAACATTGTAGAATGATTTTCAAATAATAGTTATTATCTTTTTCAATCTTAAACATCTATAAATTTCATATAAAATAAGCTGATTTAGAATGATTAAGATAAGAAAAAATATCTTATGATAATAAGGAGCCTAAAATAGTAGGTTTGGGTATACAATACTTAAAAAACGAAAGCCCAAATACCGTTTATACAATTTGGAATCAGTACAGGATTGCGTTAAACGATTGGGCTAATATTTTATAATGATAATTAATTCTTAAATCCAAAAGAGTCTTCTAAAAACTAATTACCAACTACATAATTTACTCATTTGTCATGTAATAATAATAATAATAATAATAAAATTATAATGGAAGAAGTTGATTGCAAAAAAAAATCGTAAAGCTTACGTTAAGTACCTAATTTAAAAAAGACTTATAAAAATTATGTATCAGTATCATTATCAACCATTTTTTTTTCACTCCCTACTATTTAGATTTCATCTAGCGATTGTAGGCGATGAAATATTACTGTGCGGCGATACCATGTTCGATCCGTGAGGTGATACCAAAGATCCATGTGGCGAAGAAGATGGTAAAGGACTTGGTTTACATTCAATTTGTTCACAGCCGCTGCTTCCGCTGTCTGTACCATAATTAATCGACTGACCAGTATACCCAGGTATTTCAACCTCAGGTTTAATCTCAATAATCATTGGATCTGACGATGTATGCTGTCCTGAATTGGCGTTGAAACGATATTTGCAAGAAGATAAAAGATGGCGTCTCAAATTCCGAGCTTGACGAAGCGTAGCGCCGCACAAAGGACAAACTCCAGGACAATCAGAGGCTCCTCGAATCTTAGAAGCACCCAACATCATGGCGTTAATAGAAGTGCATCCAGGGTTTGAAGAGTTTATAGGAATTGGCACGCTAGGAGGCAATCCGATGTTTAGAGAGCTTGGAAAGGAGGGTATGTGCAACGGAGAGTATTGCTGCATCGGCATCAAAGTGTGAAGGTGCGGCTCTGAGTCTGGTAAATCCTGGTTGACGACGGAGTGTGAATCTTCACAGATTATAGGCATCGAATGATGAGGTTGAGGCGAACGAGACCCATGATGATTAGAATATTCCGAACGTTGTTCGTTAACTGTTGACAGACACAAACACAATGTTACCATTCAGGGCTGAACTGACCTTTACATAATTACAGGTAATTTTTCATTTATTTTTATTTGAAATTTAATTGAATAGCCCGATATTGTTATCTTTCATTTTTAGACAGCTATTTTCTACTTCTGATTACTGCGTTACATAGAGACCTAGATCTTAGAGATATTGGATTTCGTGAGATTTTCTTTCAACAGGAAATAGAATAGATTATAATCAATATCTAAAGAACCTGAAACCGAATAACAATTGACTAAACAGTATTAAAATCAGTGTTTCAGAAGCTTTGTATATTTTATCAAACAGCTTTAGCTCTTCGAATAACTGAAATATGAACAGTGAAAAGAAAGTCTGAACAGCGTTCGATTGTATATTAAACTTTTTATGTAATTTTTAATCGTTAATGAAAATCTTCACATTTATTTAACTATAATAAAATGGAAAAGCAGTTCAACCCAAGTGATGGTTGTGCTTGTGTCCGTTTTTCCAAGCGACAATTCAGGTAAATTGATTCCTCAAAGAATCTCGAATAATAATAACAATAACAACAACAAGAACAGAGAAATCCAGCGGACACAAAACACAATTTAAACAACAAACAACAACCGAATATTTAAAATTAATAAAAAAGAAACCTCACCTCCTTCATCTCCGTGATTACCGCCGCTGCTCTCATCGTGTTTACGCTCATAATCAATAGTTCTATTGTCCTGATTGTGACCGTCTATTGGACGATTTTCAGTATCATGATTATCCTCACTTCTAGGCCATTTACAAGAAGAAGAAGAAGACTTTGTCCTTCTTTTTCTACGCCTAAGCGGTAAATAAGAATTTATAACATCCCGAGCTAGAGCTTCGCTAGCTGCGGGTATAGCAGACAAAGGAATTTCTTCTCCATTCTGTAAAAGAAATAATATTAAAAGACGAAAATTAACAGACATACAAGCAGCTTCAATCCCAAACCATCCCTCTTACCTCCGTCAAAACTGTGGGAGGTGTTAATCCATGAATATTTAGACAATGAGCTGCCTGAAGAAGAGAAGGCAGTTGAGATGGTTCGACGCTAATTTCACCACGGTAAACAAATTCTAGTAGAGATTCAAGGTCATCGGCTCCGATACCGGCCAACATTATGACTGGATGCTGGCAAGGTGTGCTCTGAATGGTTTTAGATAAAAAATAAGAGAAATAAATGAATGAATGATTTGTGAATAATAATGTTGGTGTTTATTGTTTATTTTTTATCATTTTTAATAAACATCACCTTTAGCAAGTCAAGGAGGAACGGACTCGCTGCGCAAAGAACAATTTTATGAGCTGCGAAGCTTCTGCCACCTGCTGCCAATGTTACGTCGACTAATTCACCGTGACCTCTTAATAATTGAGCTGCTGATGCCAAAGAGCTTCCAAATTCACCCCAAGATAAACTGTAGAGATGATTACTTCCCATTCTGATAAAATGAATTATTTATTTTAATTTATTTCTTTTATTTATTAACGATTTTAGCTTGGTTTGTTACGTATGTATTACGATAACGCGTTGTTTTGTATAGATTGTAACGTTAATGTGAATTGTAATAAAGGTAATGTAGGGTTATGTATGCTAGTTGAGAGAAAAGGGATATGTAGATAAGACAGATATCGTGTATGTAGAATCTATTATACGTACTTTATTTAACTTACTTGGTTGTTATATCAACTGTATATTAACTGTTTGTACAAATTTTTAGTTAATTATTAGAATGAGTTTTAATAAACGATTAGAAACTCGGATGAGATAGGAGTGTGACTGTCATAACAGCTTGTTATTCGAGGAGTTTGTTGCTTCGAATTTTATTGGGGTTAGTGTTAGTGTATCTTTTTTTTTTGAGACTCTTTTCTTATATCTTTATCGTATTTAGGGATTATTTGCTTAGTATTTAAGTTTTTGTGAGTTAGTTTACTGATTTTTATTTGTATTTAAAAATTTGCACGGTGTTGAATTATCAAAAGCAAATAATCACTTGTGTTTCAGTTTTATTCGATATATGTCACATTTCTTTAACAACGACGAGATTGGTATTTTTTTTTTTTAATTTTTTTTATTTTTTTATTTCTTCTCTCTTTAGTCTTTTTCTTTTCTTTTCGTTTCTCACACGATCACCACGCCATTCGGTGTATTTCTTAACGGAGTTTTACTGAAGTATAAACGCGGAACAGATAAACAATAGATAAGTATACTAACAGTCAAAGAGAATAGATGCGACAATACGCCACATGGTATTTAGGCGGTAGATCGTCGTACTAAAGCGGTGCGAAATTTCAAATTCAAAATAAAATATGCTGGCCCTATTAATTCGAATGTTCTTTTAACAACGTTTTGAAAGTTTTTCAACGATTATAGAATAGTTTCACATTGATATAGCAATAATCTATGAAAGAAATAAAAAACGAGAGGTAAAACTGTTCATTTATAACTCAGCCAAAAATTATACAATGAATCATCACTGCGTCAGAATTTTTAGTCAAGAGATTGGAAGCTTGTTTACATTATTATTTTCTATAATCGAATAAATATTTACTCTCTCGCTAATGGATACCTACAGGCGATAATATTTTGCGAGCTTATATCATCCAGCGGTAACCACTGAGTTCGATGGTAAACAGTATCTACTGACGATACAGTTTTCCTAGTAGGAATCTGCAGCCTTAGCTCGCAAAGTAAACAGTAGAAAAGAAAAAAATTAAAAATTTTTCAGGTCTTGAATTGGCGAAGAAAGAAATTTATATACTTACGTAGTTCTTGGGGGTAGATAAATATGTATAATAATTTTGAAATAATTTCCGTGACATACGTACGTATACATACATATATAGGTATATACTATATACCTATATGTTGAACACCGCATGTACTGATTAGACTACGAATTACAGAGATTGTAATTATATCATGTAGAGTTAGATATTGCCAGCGGTGAGAATGACTGGTGCAGTCAGTGGTCAAACCGCTGAGAGATCAGAGAATATACAATGGGATAGTTGGCACGGAGACAAACTGTGCCTGCAAGGCAACCGTAGATTAATTATAATAAACGGGTGGCCAGATAGCGCGGGAAACTGGACAGTGACGTATTACTCCATCACGTTGTTGTTGATTTACTCATCTTCCTCAACCCGGTGTACGTACAGGCACTGTGTACATACATACCTATATACATACAAAGCATGTAGCCTATCGCGTGGTAGTACTTGTTAGTAATTTTCAAAAAACATTCTCTCAGCTCTGATATATATACGCCCTTGTAGATCTCTCTGTGTTTTATTACGCCATTTACCTCACCAACAGAGTGAAGAATTTCTTTTTCTTTCTCTTTTTTATTTTTTTATTTTATTTTTGTTATTTTTGTTCAAGAGAAAAATTTCTTCGTGATTAATATTTCTCTCACTTTTATTACAAGAGTGTAAAGAATATAAAGGGGAAAAAAAATAAAAATTAATAAACAACGCTTTTTTAAAGCGGATCCATTGGGAATACCTTAGGCTTGTATTGACTCTGCTGTTAAGTATAAAATATGTATAGAAAAGAAGAGTTTATGCATTACGTATGTATACATACATATAACTATACGAAAGTATTCACGGCTTGAAAAATTACAGACATTCAATAAAAAATGAATATTCATTATTACCTGCATTTGCACGATTTCGTATAATGCACTAAAAGTCACGATTATACCAGCAGTGATCCTAGGAGATCGCCTTTCCACTTCTATCTCAAACCTCGGAAATTCTCCAGGCAATTTACATGATTGGCCCTCGACGGGCCCTCATTAGAGGACCCTTAATATTAACCCAGATCTCACTCTGTTCCCATATACATAACAATTCACAGAGGGTGAACAAAAATGATAAAGAAATAGTAACCCAGTTGGTTATAACTGTCGAATAATGTAATTAACGTATTAATAAATTATCGGTTCTGTCGACCTTCCCATTTCCATATGTGTTTACAGTATAATTTTATTTTTTGTTACTCATCATCCAATCGATATAAATTTTTATTTAAATATTATTATTATTATTATTATTATTATTATTATTATTTATTAAACATGAGTAGGTATAAACAATTGAATAATTTACAGAATTCAATGTTATATCGCGCATCGTATAACATGGTTCAATAAATTAAACCAAATATCCAGCTCGTTATGAATGGTGATAAATTTTTTAACGTGTTTGAAAATGCCTCAGGCATTCAGTATATAGGTATACACTGGTTGGTAGATATTAATTGAATCACTGATGTGTTGTCTACCCGTCTAGGGAAATACATCCCCATTGTCGACCCTTTCCATTTAGCCCTTGAGGGGGTTTCTCTAAAATTTTTTTGGTTTAAATATTATTATTTTCAAACATATACCTACTAGATGAACAATTATTATCGTTGTATGTATAGTATGTAAAAAAAAAAGAGAGAGAGAAAAAAAAAAAAGAAACAAATCGACGAAAAATGTTTCTGCAATGGGATAAAGTAACCGTAAGTTGAAAGGCTGCGAAACCAGAGTCATGTCTGGCGTATAACACTATCCCTTTGAACCAGTATGACTTTGGTTTATGGACCGCAAGATCTTCTCCAGCAGCTCACAGTCATATACCTTATACCATACTGAAGCACGTTCACCACCGCGTGTCCTTTACACTCTCGTCGTAACATTTCACTATTACTACCACTACCATATTCCACTAGACGAGAGACATTCAATTGTTCTCAAAGGCATGTATGTAGCTGTGAGAATATACCTACCTATGTCTATCCATCTATGTATGTATGTATGTACATACATACATACAACTTGTTACATGTGTGTACGCATATCCCGTGTGAACCCGGTGTCAAGTGAGAAATGACTTCCTGGGTACCAACTGCTCGCAATTCTCATTCTGCAATCTGCTCATTGCACGTCGTTATTTAAATATGCGAACTCGCATGGTTATTACTAGACTAGATTATTTCTTAGGTGTTTAATGATTCTGTTATATCTTAAAGGGTTTAACAGAATTCGTTCTATCACTAATTAGAAATGCAGTTGAGAAAAATAAGATTTAAGAATGAACATAAATAAGTACGATGAAATCATTCAACGACATCATCGTTGAGGGTGTATTTGATGAGTCTTATTATTGTATTTAAATTTGTGTATATTACACAGTAAATGCTAGTAGGGTTATCTGAAGGCTAAGCAATACCTTAGACTGACGTAGTGACGTCGGTATGCTAAATGACTGGCAGAGACCAGACCTTCGGAGCAACAAGAACCCTGCAGGGTGTAAGGTTGAAGCCCTTGCCAACTGTGAGATGACGGTTATTAATGAGAAAGGTTGTTTTATGGCCTAACCATAGCTGGCGAGGGGAAACCCATCTAGTTCATCGTAGAACGCAATCTAGACTTTACGTTATGATATAGAATACTGATTTGATAGTCTAGACAGACCGTGTCCAATTTGAATTAATTTATTTAAAATACGATTTCGAAGTTAGGGTTACGATTGATGATTTTTCTCTTGATACATAGACGATTGCCGAATGGACACACGGTTGTAAAATATCACTTGAAATCACGTTTTCAGTTATGATCAAAATCTCTTTAGCAAGGAGAAACGCCTTCAGCTTGGAAAACTGAGATCTGAGGGGTAAAAGTTTCGAAAGAAAGAAATCTGTATTAAAATGGTAAAGTTTCTAGTTTCACAACTTGTGTAAAGTAGAATGTATATTCTTATATACGTATATAACTGTACATATATATATATATATGGTATATACATACATATCTACGACAAAGCGATTGTCCCAGGCGAGACAACAACCGGTAAGACTTATAGTCGGAAATATGTAGGTATGTATCCCACCTACATACAAGGGTGGGTGAGGGGATAGAAAATAGCTCTAACAAAATGCCTGCACCTCGGGTTGTTTATCCTGTAGAGCCCAGATGTAGGTAACTCTTCCGTTAATATTTACCTTAAACAAATAAATTTTCACCCCCCAGTAAAGCTGAAAGCAAAACAGTACACACACAATCTACTATGAAATTACACAGAAAACCCTAAACGTATTAGCCATAACTGATGATTGGCGGTGCTAGTACAGCTGTAGGTAATCAATTTATCGCCTAGTGATTCGATTAATCGCTAGGTTCTACAATAAATAGAAGAAAAAAAAAAAAAAAAAAAACAGGAAAAAATTTGCAGTTCGATTTTATAGACATTTATGAAAAAGTCCTCGGTGGTATATTCGGCGTTATATCTATACCTATATACTAGATTTATGAGAATTTTCTTAAGTATTTGTTCACAGACAAATGCCAATATCTTTCAGCGGTCGACACTGACCCATAATGCATTGCGGTCCACATATTGGATTAGTATGTAGGTAAAGGGGTGCTCGGTGAGCAGGAAACGGTTACATATGCACGACATCGATGTAATCAATCACAGTAAATGCCTCTGGGCATGTAGACCTGACCAGGATAATATCGTTGATCCCTTTAGTGCATGAAGTGAATATCCATTGTGGGAATAGCGTATAGGTATGTATTATATATACATTTATATATATATATATGTATATCCATAAAGGGTAGATAATGTTTGACAATTAGTATATCATCGGGTTTTGTAATGTAAAATGTATTATCTGAGACGTATAACAAGAGGGCTGGTGTACACATATATACAATATATGTATATATATATATATATACAATACATATATAAAGCGTTATCTAACCGAGATGACCTCGCTCCTTCAGGCCCAGGACTAATCCAATCAAACTCTGATCGACAAAGCAAGATGTCATTGGTTGATCCCCGGTTCACCCGTTCACCCGTGTTCACCCTATCTGTACCAATTAGCCTTTGGCTAGGTAACTATTGAACTATTGTCGGGGAAAACTTAGGACAGATAAACCCAACTCGACAGTTCAAAATGGACAAGATATTCCCTGTTATAGCATTATAATATTAGGGAACTAGTCTGTTAAGACTCTACTCCTAATGCTGTACGAGGCCAACTTGTATTAAGTTTCCTTCAACAAGAGTGGCTAATGCCAAGGCGAGAATTCCTAACCATATATCTTTGTCTTATCCTCTAATTTAACCCTCGATCAAAAGTAGTAGAAATAAAATTAGTAGAAATTTAACTAAGGAATAATTTAAAACGAAATATAACAAGTTCAACGTCCTTTCATTCTGTCATTTGTTATTTCAAAAAAATTTAACTTATCTGAAATTGTGATAGAGGATAATCAACGTTTCACATTCAGACTATTGTAGAGAAGCGAAGACTTTGTATTCCATCTTCGTCATATCCTAAGGGTAATTACGAGTGTCGTTCATCCGTAAAGTTGCCAAACCCAAAGCAACATCTGCAAACACTCCTTGAATATAGTTGTATAGAAGGCAAAACCTCTCACAGGTTGAATGCAATCTTGTTGGTTATCATGATATTCCGCATAGATGCATTAGGTATGGTGTTTGTTATGTTGTATAACAGAAAACTGTGAGAACTAACGAATAGTTGATGAAATTTAAATGGAATCGTCGTTTAATGGAATCGTCGTTTATTTATTCACGGTGAAGTTTTTCACTCTGTATACCGTTTGCTTGGAATATTATTTGCCGAAAATTAGCCAGTTTACAAATGATCTTGTTGATTTAGGCGATGGGCAAAAACCGTCGGAGTTGAGATGCCGGTCGAATTGTAGATGAAAAACTAAACACGTATACGTCTATACCTTAGCGAGGGGGTAGCAAAACCCTTCTCAACTATACCGAACTGAACCAAAGTCTGCAGAACTGAACTTTGACCGAAAACTATGGGAAATGGATGCTTGTTAGAAATAGATCCGTTACAAGGGTTGTTCTAGAGTCTAGAGTCTAGAGTCTAGAGTCTAGAGACTAGGGAGCTGTGTAGATGCAGATATGCAGAAGTGGAGCACAGCTACCACGAGGTTTATTTGGTAACTATGCTTGCGGTAATACGTTTTCGTCCAAGTTATACTAGCACTAATCGCTTTCTAAAACCTTCTGACCTACTATCGCATAAGTGATTCTTAATTCTCCCATTTTCAACTTAGAACCCGTCATTATCATGTTATAGTAGAAAATTGGTAGATTATAAAATTAGCGAAAATGAAAAAATAGACTTATAGGGGTAATTTTTAAAGAAAGTAACGAATTAGGAGTTCACAGAATATGTGCATTTATTTTTATCTTTATTTTATTTATTTATTTATTTTTTTTTTGGCAATTAAACAACCCGTACGGTGCTATACCTGACAGCCCGCCCAGTACGATATATCGCGAGATTTTCCCTGAGTCCTGAAGGAGGTATGGGGACCGGAGCCATTTTTCACGACACGCACGTGACTAGAAACAGTTTCTCATTCCTTAAGGGGGACGGGGGTTTCGCGGTTTTTCACCCGCGAAATATTTTGTACCACGGAAAAGACTAGCTCACCTAGTAGACTATTATATGCTGACCAATATACTGCGGAAATAATGAAGTTTGTTCATGAGAAAACGTGACGCGTTTATTATTGTTTTTAAGTCGAATGAAATATTCTTCGTTTTACTCAGAATACGGAAAAATAAAATATTTGAAAATAGGTTTCCAGATGCTATTTCCTTATTCAATCGTTACTTTATTTAAAAATCTGTTCAAAAGTGGTTTTGAAATATTTGAAATTTCTTTTCTCGTAATTCTTGCAAAATTGAATTTCAATTTTTAGATATAATAATAAAAAGAAATATAAGAAAGAACCGGATTCTTTCTTCACTAGATACTCACGGTCACAGATGTTCTAGTTATAGTTTCTCTTCTAAATGCACCCTGCACGTAAGCGTTTTATTCGCTACTCCCCGTTGTATAGTAATTTTATTTTTTTTTATTTCCAAGGTAAGAGGTAAAACTGGAATGAGGTAATACGAGAACCACGTATAGCTACGTAAAACTGACGTAGGACTATACTGTACTTTGAGTGAAATAAAATATGATTGTTCGAAGTGAAAGTATTCTTAAATTTTTTCAGACAACTCTCTCTCTCTCTCTCTCTCTCTCTCTCTCTCTCGTTGTTCATTCTCCCGCAAATGCTAGCTCTGTATATTGTCTGCGTTTTATGGCAGCTATTGCGAATTTTTACGTGAAAACAAAAAAAAAAAAAATAAAATAAAAAAATAAAATATGTATATAATATATACAATTTCAATATAAAAATTTCAAATATTTTTCTACCCATATCCGAATATCTTCGTTATTTTATTTATTCGTTTATTCAAACCTAACAGGCAAATTGAACCCAAAAATAATTTTTTGATTTTTTTTTTTTAAGAATGTGACAAGACTTAGAAATCATGAGGAGTATAATTGACAAATTTTCCAATCGCCTGATATGATTGCTACTAAGATTAAGATTAAGCGTCTGTCCCATTTCCCATTTTTTATTTTATTTTTTTATCTTGCCTCATTCATGTAAAAACTTTGGTTTTTAATAAAGATGAAAAAAGAAGAAGAAGAAGAAGAAGAAGAAAAAGTTTGACGCAGCAGCTGATCACGTATTTCGTCACCGAGTGAGGATATACTATATTTCGTGACATATAGTTTTTTTTTATATTTCTTTTTTTTTTTTGTTATTTTTGTTATTTATTTCGTCGGCCATATCATCCCGGCGTAAAAAAGAAGCCTAGCCTATCTTCTTATACTTATTATTCTTTTTCTTTTTATAAAAACTTGTGGTACTTCCGTCAGTCAAGTAAGGTTGGCTAAAACTCCTGCTGTTTCTTTCATCCGGGCGTTTTATTTCCTCCTCATACGCAGCAGCATACCTCCTCATCGTTTCGGACCCAAGAGTCACTACTTTGTTATTGCTAGAGTTTTACTTTCACACGATACCTGACAAGAAAAGAAAAAAGTTAAATAAATAAATAAATAAATAAATAACCAACTACTGGTCCGCTATTACAAGTTCTCAATTTTATATGATACAAGTTAGTTGCCATAATCAATAAAGACGAAAAAATCTGTAAAAGAAGAAAAGAACACCTTTTTAGAAAATCTATACACCTACCATGTAGAACAAAATTGTAATATGTGATCTGCTAGGTTATAGTAGATACGTCCATAAATAACGTATCGAAATATGTCAACATACATCGGCCGTGTATCGACCGATTTAATAATTGATCAGTTCACTCGGGAACCGAGCGCAGAGGACCCTCTACGAATTATTAATGATATATCGTATATGTATATATTTTTCCCGATCACGTTCTTTTATTCAAAATATTTCAAAAAATCAAAGCAAACATTTCTGTATATACTTTATCTGACAAAAGACGCTAGAGAATATTTATATAAAATTTTATTATACAATTTAATTTTTGATTTTCTTAAAAACAGAGTTTATCCTTCATTGTACTGATCTAACTTTGAGTCCTTTGATTTAAAAAAAAAAAAGAAAAACTACTTCAGGTTATACACATAGTATAACGCTTCGGAATTCCTCAATTTTTGCATAAGGTTTCCTCAACGAGTTATTTTACAAAACCGAAATACGAAACCCAAGGATTCCGTTACTTGGTTGTCTGACGCGTTCCAGCGCAGAGGCTAGGCTAATTGCAAGTTCGACTGTACCGATATATAATGCGGGTATCGTGTCACGGTGTCGATTTACTTTTTGGGGTGAAATTGATACAGCTATTCGACGAGGGTCTCAAGGATGCCTTAGCACAGCTCCCTTAGTTTTATGAATTGAATCGTTCCTTATTCGACTTTTTTCTTTTCCATTTTTTTGTCTCTTTTTTTTTTCTTTTATTTTTTGTATCATTGATACACGTGCATTCATCTTTCAGAAATCGTTTTTACCTATAAATCATCAATTCAATGCTCTATTTTGTAGGCTTCTATAATCTATTGACTAAAGTTTTTTTCTTTTTCTACTTTTTTTCTTTTTTTTTTTTTTTTCTCTTATTCTATACTTTTGGAAGATTTATTATTCTATTTAGTACAGATAACTCTCTCTTTGGCTATAAATAAATACCGAAGAGGATAGTCAATAAAATAGAATAAAAACCAAAAATAAATAAATAAATAAAAAATCAATAAATGAGTAGATACAAAAAAAAAAAAAAAAAAACGTGGTGATATATTGATTCACCGATTTGTCCCCGTATAATAAATTGACGATAGGACGGACTGAACATGATCGTTTAGGGTTAAGTTTAGGTTTAATTTTGCACGCGTTATATATCATCAGTAAGGAGCCTGGTGTAGATATTATAGTTAATAGGCGTTCGATCTTACGATGTTAGTAGTAAGAGAAGAGGAAAGGGGAGGGGAGGGGGTAAAAGATGACGTTTAAATCTATTCGAAAATCAGCAATTAATCTTTCCTTCAGCCAATAAAGTCTCGGGTTTATAGATAACACCTGATTAATAACCAAAGTTTCATCCGCACTTGTGCTGCAAGCTTTTATCGATGTTCATAGCTTTAGGCCCAAGAGTCGATATCAGATCGGTCGTGATAGTCCTTTAGCTAACGAGCTTACAACTAGAAAAGGCCTTGGCATGATTTTGGCTTCTAAATAACCCAGACCAAGTTTAATTACCTACTACCTTAATTAAACCCTACTAATCATCTCTTGATCTGTTAAAATTAAAAAATTGTTCTTAAGAATTATTTTAAGAACAAGTAAACCATCCTACGATCTACGATCAAAGGTTAATTTTTTGACTCAGAAGCTCGGTGGTGTATTAAATTTTGAGTAAGAATTTTTGTAACTAAAGTAAATCGCGTTACACTTAATGAGAGATTTTTTAGCTGCTTCTTATTATCCGCGTGAGAATCAAGTGTAGGTCAAGGAGTCAAGGCTCGAGGAGTTTCCTGTTGGAATAAAAGAACCTTAAAGAAAATTTCCTCGATGTTGAGTTACGTGGGTTTATAAAACGCCCACGCCTCAAGGGTAATGTAAAAATATTTCTACTGCTTGCATCGAGAATTAGAACCAATTGAAATTTAAAAAAACAAGAATGAAAATAATAATAATAACGTTTCTTATTCGCTTAATTCTTTACCGTCAAGCTTTCAGCACAGTTCCACCCTTCCTACGACTACCTGAAAGAATTATTATCTACCATAAAATACCAGGAAACTGGAACAGGCCAACGGCGTGGCCGCTGCATATAGGCAACCGCACACACAGCTAAAGAAACTATAGTGTCATCGTTTCACCGCTAGACTGTATGCGCTTTGAAAAGGTGTCTTTCCCACAAGAGAAATCTAGTCAGGGCTCCGAGAAGCATAATGTATTTGGATATTGGAAAATATCGTTTAAAAATGGCAAACTGAATTATGATGTTATCGTTTGTTGCATTTATGAGACATTGAGTAGCCAAAAACGTTTAAAAAGTTAAGATTTCTTTGGAATTGATGTTTTTAAAACCGTTTTGGCAAATCTTGTGCATGTTTGTATCTATGCAAAGGCGGTGCGTCTTGGTTTGGTTCGTTTATTTGGTATAGAGAAGGAAATAGGCGTATGGAACTATCTTAGCAATACAATTTGCCTAATGAAATTCAACAGAGCTGAATCGGGCTTTTGGAAAGCTGAGTAAAAGAGGAATGGGGAAGCGAGCCTCTCTATCTCTCTGTACCTCTGAGGTCACGATGGAAGTAAGGAAGGAAGGAAGGAAGGAAGGAAGTAAGGAGGGTGTATAGTGGTATAGTATATATATATATATATATATACCTAGAGTATATGATATAGCGCGGGTTCACCATTCCTTGCATCTTTCCAGCTACCATGCATGATGCATACGCTGCATTCTGCGAGGTATGTAGATTCTCCTGGAGGTGCTCCCACGAGGACGACGTTGTATAGAGCCTCCAGCGAAACGTGCATGGAGAGAGGAGAGAGAGAGAGAGAGAGAAAGGGAGGGAGGGTGAGACTTCACTGAATCTATAGTGCAAAATGAGAGCCTTAGGGAGTATGCCCTACGCCAAAGATCCTGCAGGAGCAAAATCGAGCTTCTTGTCAAACCTCGTTTCTGAATCACGCCGCTATATAAATTCTAATTTATTAATTTTTTTTTTTTTTTTTTTTTTTTACAGGAGAATCATTGGCTTGGATTGAAAAATGATTTTATGTTCATCTCATGGACTTTTTAAGGACTCCACTATCCGAAAAATAGGTAAAAACAAAGACAGATTAAGGGCAGGAAAAACGATTCACATAAAAAGTTTCAAAATTTCATTAAGATTGAGAAAAAAAATTTTTAATTGTGATTTTTGTCTGTCAATTTATATTCTTCAGATTTTTGATAGTATTTTGGATAATTACGATTTATCCACTATCTTATTTTGGTTAAATTTATACAGAAAATCACGGTTTTAGTATACCCATAGTTTTTTTTTTTTTTTTTTTTTACTCCTTTATTTTATTTTATTTTCACAGAAAAGTTTAACGGAGCACCGAGTCAGTAAATTGAATTTTGTCGCTGTGGGTAACGGCGAGATATGTGGATGGGCTCTCATCTCACTCTTTCTCTCTTTCTCTCTCTATTTTTGGCGGAAACCCATCTTACGAGTGTTCTCGATAAATAAAGATACCTGTCAACGCAACAACGCGAAGGCTTATTTAAAGAGGGTAGATATATAGGTAGGTATACGGTAGGTACAGTACGAGGCGTTTCAACCCCTCGAAAAGCTAGAGAATAAAAGTGACATAAAAAAAAGAAAAAAAAAAAAAGAAAAAGAGATTCTCACTTTTTACCTACTTTTCTATACCTGAGGAGAGCTATAATATACTTATCATATTTTTTTCATCATTTTTATTTCCTCTTTTTATCCAAACCCCTGGCAGACGTAGACTCGCGTAGTTCTATTCTTTATTTCCCATATATTTATTTATTTATTTATTCAATTTTTTTTTTTTTTTTTTCTTGTTTTTCTTATTTCTCACCCCATTTTTGAGGACCGCACTTTAGGTAGACTGCAAACCTGCACAGCTCTACTAGTTTACGACAAATAGAAGCTGCACAGTTTCCGCCATGCGGCGTTATAACGACCGGAAGTTTGTGGATCTTAAATCCTACCCCGTAGAAAGCTACGGGATTTATACTGCAGTCCAACGTTAGAAAGTAATCTTTATACCTACGTAGGTAGACATACTATATATGTATATATGTATATATATATATACCTATGGGAGTTGAATTCAAAGAGAAAAATTTTTCACCTCAAACCTCTTTTATGGATTTCCTGATAAATTAACAACTACGTAAGTCGTCGTAGTCATTCGACTTGCCAAAACTGTAGTAATATATTATCAGCTGTGATTTTGAAAAACATTTGAAAATTCCCGTGAAAGAAGTTGAAATAAAAATTTAGAAAAAAAAGTTAGATAAAATTGAATGAAATTTAGTTAAATAACATTGCAGAGGGTAAAAAGTGGCGCTTTTTTTGTTTTTTTAGCTTTCATTTCACCGTCGTTATCCGTAATACGTCTCTCCAACAAGGTTTAGAGGTTTTTAGAAACCCCGTATCCCGGGTGCAACCCGCAGTATTGTGAGCCTCTAGCAATAAAACAAAGCCTCTCCCTTTACCAACAACCCTGCAACGTTTCTGGACCGTAAATTTTAGTCCGGACACACGTTCGCGCCCTCCGTGGCCACGAGGATCTGGCTGCAACCGGGTGAATTTCTCGAGTGAAGAAGAGAAAGGAAGGAGAACATAAAAAATAAAAATAAAAAAAATTGTATATAAAGATTGTTTTTCGGATTTTTTTTTTTATAAAGCTTAAACAGAACTGAGATACAAAATTCTTTTTTCTTTTGTTTTATCACCTTTTGAAAATTATTTACCTACACTTATCGGGATAATCTGCACAGCAGCTAGTTCATAGTTTTGGGTCCGGGTCGTCGGGGTACGATAGGGGTTGGGCAAAGCAGAGGAAGAAGAAGAAGAAGAGGAAGAAGGAGAAGGAGAAGAGGAGGAAGAAGTTTCATCGTAACAAGCGTTGGCTATAATCAGGGTTTGCGATCTGACGGGAAGATAATTACTTACAAACCTTGAAGACCCCCGTAGACCCTGGTAGACCTGCAAGATGGTAACGCTGATTTTTGTTCGCCTTAAGTTGTTATCGTGTCACCGAAAGTTTTAACTTTTAAACGACAGTCAAATAGCCTTGCTCTCTCTCCTTTTCTCTTTCTCTCTTTCTTTCTCTCTCTCTCTCTCTCTCTCTCTCTCTCTTTCTATTTCACTGAGTTTACTCAAAACTTTAGAATCTATCTGACAGCTGCTGGTGCTGCAACGTCTCACGTGACTTTATAATACAGTTGAAACTATATAACAGACTATGTCACGTTTTACTTGCATGTGAAAATTATAACTGTCTACATCGTAGAACTCCGTCCATACCTACGCTAAGTCTTTGGAAAGAAATATTAATTTTTTTTTTTCTCATAGAAGAGACGATTTTTTATTATATATTTTTTTTTCGCCCTTTTCCAAAAACTGTGATTCGATAATATTAAAATCCGGAATTTCTACCGTTAAATACGAAACTTCATCCCGGCCTCTAAAAATTTAAAGAATGCCATAGTTTTATTTTTGTTCTTTTTAAATAAAAATTTTATTTTTCCCACTCAGGGATGACCCGGCTTAACACGTAGCTTCGTCTACTAAATTTTGAATAATAATAAAAAAAAAAAAAAAATAGAAATAAAAAACAATATTTGTTCCTCATTTATCTCACTGCATTTAGGAATCAGATCCGCTTAGTAAAAGTCTTTTCCGGTTCAATAAACATTTCCGTACCTAGTATCTGTATATATATGTATATAAACCTATATGCACCTACGCGTGTAGATATATATTCGTAGTAGTACGTTCGTTTCTCAAAAGTTCAGCGAAGCTGACGTACGTTGAAGCTAGCACGGAGAGCTTTTTATCAAACGGAAACTGAATTTCCAATCGAGAGAATCCTCGGCCTTATTTACCTGCTTGCGGATCGTCAAAGCTAGATGCTATGTATATATATATACATACAATACATATATAAAAGGTAAAAACTTCTTTTCTGTATATGTGCACACGTATATGTAACACATATGGATATATGTGTGTATTATAATATTATAATTTTTTATTTTTTAATTTGTTTACATTTGTTCATTTTACTTTCTTTTTCCTTTTTTTTTTTTTTAATATATCCAACTTCGTTTCTAACTTAATATAACAAAAGTAATTATATGTATGTATGTATACATACGTATATATGTATATATGCTGCAGTTTACTGGCGAATTAATTAATTGTCTCCAGAGCTACTAACACGGGTTATCGGATTGGCTAATTAGTTAATTAATTAACGCCCAGAGCACTGCCAGAGTATATAACCTGGAAGAGAAAATTGAGTCAAACTGCTGATAACTTTGGATTACCATGATCATTATCATTCTCGCTATTTACCTGTATATTCTATTATAATTTATATATATATATATAGGTATACATATATACATATAATCATTCGTCATTTGATTATAATTAGTCATACTGTTGTGCGGTAATACACCAACTTCTATTATGCATACATGCAGCTTTCCATGCCAAGTCACCCGCAGCCTGTGACCCAGACAATTTCATATTTCTGAAATATTTCAGTATGTGATAGTTATCACCTCGAAAACTGTACCAAAAATAGAAAAAATAAAAAATAAAAATAATAAAAAAAAAAAAAAATTGTTCAAAACGTTTTTATTTTTTGTTTTGTTTTTTAATACATAGGTATAGGTACACCAATTTTCTATACCCCGTTTTGCTTAAATATTCTAAATTATTCAAACATGCAGATTAGTCCCACGATTTTTATTTTATTTTCTTACTTTTATCTTCTCTCTTCAACCTTCTCATCTTCTTCTTCTGTTTCTTATTTTATCTCGTTTTTGTTTTCTTTTTTTTTTCTTTTTGTATTTTGTATTTTTTATTATTATTATTTTAAGCTAAAAGTCAGGAGAAAAGTAAACCTAAATCTAATTCACGTAGTATAGGTATAACAAAAAAAGCAATTCCAAACTTTGTTGATTATTTTTTTATATTTAATTTTTTTTTTTTTTTATTATTATTTTTTGTCTTGCGTTTTCGTTACTTTTTCTACTAAATATAAGTAACAATATCGCCAAGTTATATAGATTCGACTAAAAATCAATTATCTATACCTTATACCTATATGTCATATATATATCCAATGTGCACCCACAACCTATATATCTTATCTTTTTTTTCTTACGAAATCACTCATATAGCTTATAGCAGGATAAACCAAAGATAAAAAGAAAAAAAGAAAAAGTTAAAAAAACAACTGAAAAACACAGACACAGTTTAATATAAGATTAACGTTATATATATCTGACTGAAGAAGAAATTCCCATCAGTCTAATTACAACGTAATTTGAAATCGATAACCTTTTCTTTATATATCAATTCTTTCTATACTATATATATATATATATATATATATATTTTTATTTTTTTTTCATCTATTTGTACTCATTTTTACTGTACAGTATATTGTCTTCAATTTTTCCTGATAGTAAAAATGTTCAAGATAAAAAAGTACCACTAATATAGAATTTTTTGCAAATTGTATAATTCGCATGTTTTTGATTAAATGCGAATGATCGTTTCTGCGTATGTAATATTAAAAAACTTATTTTCCTAAATATATAAATTCTAAAGTATATATGTATATAAATTCCTGTATATTAATGCAAATCCCAAAATTTGTTGGGCCTCGAGTATGTATAGAGTTGTGGAAGGAGTTTTGGCGTCATGGGATAGCGACCTTTGCACCAAAAGGGTCAACCGGGGAAATTTGCATTCCGTCGGAGTTCCCAAGGACGTTTTTGCCATCACCTGTTACCACCAGGCACTCGGTTGCCAAGGGCAAAGGTCCCGATGTTAAATCGTCGCAAATTTCAACCCCGCCTTTACCCCTCCTTCATTTTACATCCCGTAAGTAAGTACGATGTATGTACATACACACAGGGATAGGTGTAGGTATACCGTATACCTACCCCCTGTTATTCGCAGTATCCATTCGACGTTTGTTGATTGACCAAAGGTTATATAATATATAATAACAGATACATATCCTCGTATATATATACCTTAAACTTGATAAGCCCTGCAGACTTTGATTTCTAAAAATTTTTAGGGTAGTTTTTATTAGTTTTTATATCGACTGTAGTTATTTAATAAATATAAAAATATTGTTTCCACTCTTAACTATTATCTATATATACCTATATAGGTATGTATATAGAATCGCGGAGCGGAAATTCGCGTCGACGTTTAAATTATCAAACTATGTATCTCTCAGCACGGCATAACCGCAGATATATCACAAAAGCCTAAGCTGAAAAAAGCAGAAGAAGTGGAAGAAGAAGAAGAAGAGGAAGAAAAATAAGTTCAAGTAGAGGGTTGGAGAAATACGAGCTCAAGACGTACGGAATAAGGGAGAAGGAGGGTCGTGCGAGATGCGGCTCTGCAATCGTACAGAAATAATGGGAGTTTTTAATTTAGGCGTAGTGCTGGTACAGAAGAATTTTTACTGTATATATAGATATATACGTAGATATGTATAATATGTATATATATATATATACTTACCATGAAAAAGTATAAAAAAAAATTTGTTTTTTTCCTTTTTTTTAATATATAGATATATATGTATTATATATATATAAACGTAGAGCCAGCCATGGGGACAACTGCGCCGGAAGGATGAAAAGGATGAGAAGGATGAGAAGGATGGCAGCGAGGACCGTTCGGGGATTCCCCTGAGGCCTCTGTATACACCCCGAGATATCACGCAAGAGTAACTTCTAACTTTTATTTATCGTAAAACTTCCTTCGCTGAAAGGTGCGACGACGATGTTTTGTTTTTACCGGAAATACTTGGTCTGCCTACGTACGAAAGAGACGTTACAAAACAGTCTGAGCAACATATATACATATATATACTTATATACTCGAATAAGGGTGTACATAATATACGATATTATATACTCATTGCCAAAAGGCGATTTAACAATTAAAAACGGGTATAGTATCATTTTTCAAAAATCTTCTTTTCTTCATTTTTCTGCTTTTAAACCCAGAAAATTTTCTACAGGATATTTTTGAACGATTGGGATTATTTCCCAATTCGAATCACGGTGTTTTTTTTTTTTTTTTGTTTTTGAAAGGTTGAATGTGTAGGTAGGTACACCTACCGTTTGAGCCTTGGGGGGTGCAGGTTACTTGTCGAAATGGTATCTTGGCGATACGTTGGTAATTCCTTGGGTGACATCCACGGGCTGGTGGTGGCCCTTTGTAATCCTCTAAAGCTGGGTCAGGCAGAACGGGTCACACACTGAAACCACCCTAACTCACGGTCTCCAATCCTGCGTAGGGAGTGAGCCAAAAATCTGATGCCCGTGTTTAAGCCGGTGCCATAATCCACGATTCGCAGAAAAACCAAACCAGAAAATTTTTTCACCTCCTTCTTTCTTTTTTTTTTCCCCCCCAAATACTTTTTACTCTGTTTTTTTTTTTTGTTTTTTTTTTTCTCTTCTTTTTCTTATTCTTCTTGTTTCTTATCGTCATCTATTATAGCTGCTATGGATTCCTTATCGTTTATCGTTCGCAGCTGAGGGTTTCGCCGTAATTACACTTCTACAGGGTGAACCGCGTTGCTCTCGACGATACTCCAGGGTATCATACGCGAATAAAGAAAGGCGGAGGTGAAAGTGTATAGTAATCGGTTTACAACGTTGTAAAATGGTGAATGAATGTCTTTATACAACTCTCGGTAAA
The DNA here is from genome assembly GCA_963924015.1 of Macrophya annulata. Lineage (NCBI taxonomy): Eukaryota > Metazoa > Arthropoda > Insecta > Hymenoptera > Tenthredinidae > Macrophya > Macrophya annulata. Next base: position 2,969,345 of record OZ001263.1, read on the forward strand.
AATTCCCCCCCCCCCCCCCACCAAAAAAAAAAAAAAAACCAAAAAATAAAAATAACATGAAAAAATAACGAATAACGATTTCGCATTCGCCATGTCTTTCTATTCAATTTTCTATCAAATCTATTTCAAACTGATATGATTGACAATTATCGAGGGACTGAAATCACATGACTGATGCGCTAAAAAAAAAAATTCCAAAAATCAACGCGAGGATTGATTTTAATTAGTTAATTAATTAATTAGTCAAATTTAAAATTATCTTTTGAATGATGGCTGAGCCTTGTGATATGAATGACGTATGTGGCCCAATAAAATTTTATAACAATAATCAAATAAGATTGATGAGGGGAACAGTTTCAATTTTAATAATTCTATATTGTATATAGGTACCTATATACGAATTTCAAACGGTTTATACATATCCTACACGTATCTTTTTTTTGTTTTATGAAACACGATAAATTGAACAATCATTTTATCGCAAGGTGTCGTAAATTGTTATCCCCCTTGTACTGAAAAATAATTATCATGATTTCGTGCTAACCCCCCTCTCAAAATAAAAGAGAAAAATAAATTTAGAATAAATTTTGAAATGTAACATACCATATTTTTTTTTTTTTGTTTTTGTTTTATTCTAGAGCCGATTGATTATGGTTCTTCAGCTGACTGAAGTCGGGTTATAGTGGGTATTCTAATTTCGGCGATTTGGTATCGCATGGTTTAAAACCAAGAACAAATTTGCGAACCCTGAACCGAGACCGCAAAGTCCTACGAACCGTAGAGATACCCTTCAAAAGATCCGGGCTTGGGACATCAGTTCAAGTCCTTCTCTAGGGACCAACGGCGGTTAGGTGTCACTAGCTATCTCACCGGGACGTTTGTCACGGCTCCCGTTTGCAAAACGACCAACCAAACTAGCCCCGGGCATCGTTTAAGCCCTTAGACACCACGGAGCTCAAGTAATTTGCTGAATTATTTAAACCGCACTTCTAATTCGAGATAGTCTACCCCGGATCAGTTCGCTTTTCTTCCTTTTTAACCAAATCCCTTCCACCTCCCTCACCCCCTATCCTCGGGCCCACCTTAATCCTCATTTTTTCCTCTTTTTATCGAAAATTTTCGTATTTTTATACCCCGAAGGAAGAATTTTTTTAGATATCATTGCATCGTGACTTGAAATACAATTTTTTTGTTCTTACTCTATTTTTTTGATCTTCTTTTCACTTTTTTTTTTATGTTTTATTTTCCATGCCACCCTTCCGAGAATTTAGACTCGGATTATTAGCAGGTAGGTAAATCTAGACGAATTTCTGTTACAAGCGAAACTGCGCAGACAAATGAGACAGAGAGAAAGAGAGAGAAAGACGAAAACTGAAGAGGCGCAAGGGTAGCGTCGTCTTGTCTGATCAGAATGGGGTGGTTTCTGCTTCAGAACTCAAATACCCAGCATCCCCTTTCCAGACAATCTTTCTCACTCGTGTGTAGTGATTAGTTAGCTGACATCAGTTATCTACGGGGTAGGTTTCCTTATACTGTGACGGGATCACTAAACGTGTATACAGAAAACGCTTTTTAGATAAGTTCTTCTTTTTACTTTTCATCACCTACGGTGATATAAGAAAAGTATTGGTTTTGGTCGAGAAGTGACTTTTGCTAATTTTAACGAATCTTTACGCTTTTGACTCTCTAGAATCCGAAAAACAGGTTTTTAGAAAGCTGTCGGTCTGTCTGTTGGCCTGTTCGACAAACTCACACGGTGATTTCGGAAACGGCTCGATGAAAAAATCTGAAATTTACAGGACTTTACAACCAAATGATGGGCATGAAAAATTTCCATCTCTCGTTTAATTTGAACTTCCGGTTCTACCGGAAATTAATCGATTTTCGCTGTTTTACTGACAAACCTATATTTTTTTTTCTGTATTACCTTTCTAAATGAAAGAATATGTTCTTCTGAGTTGAAAATTTCATATATATATAGGGCATTCCTTGCCAATGACACCAAAAAAATTGTAAATATACTCAAATCGAATTAGAATGAATGAACTGTATAAAATTGTTGTTTGTCAATATATAGGGCGATCCTTGCCAATGACAAGAAAAAATTGTAAGTGTATCCAGATCGAATTGGGATTAAACGCACTGTATGAAATTGTTGTTTGTCAATACATAGGGGATTTTTTTAATGTGAGATTTTCAATTTTGATCTTTTTTTTTCGGTTTTTCATTACTTTTTCATACTTTTTCTTCCCCCGACAAACCCATCTTTTTTTTAATGAAAAGTACTCCGAAAAACTGTTTTTCCGGCTTGTTTTTTATGTATAACATTTGTTGTGTAATTACCCAGCAAATAATCGAAATCGTTATTATTAATAAAAATTGAAGTATGACACGTGTCTTAGCTATGTATATGTACATTTCCGGAGCTTTAGGTATACATATATAGGTATATATGCATATAGTGAACATGGCCGGATAGTAATTAATTCAATAAATCATTCCCTCCATATAATTATATCGTGAAACTAGGGGGTAGAGATCACCCTCTAAGAAATATACGTACATTCACCCTCATATAAAGTAGATATGACGAATATTGTGATTGATGATGATATGTACTGTTATACCTATATACCTATCGCGGTATAAAGTTTTCTTTGAACTGTTATTTAATTTTTTTCTTCTTGCTTTCTTTCTTTTTTTTTTTTTTCTTTTTTTTGCTAATGAGAAATTTGCGAGTTTGCGGTTTCATTAAGACCGGAGAAACCAATTTTGAGAATCACACGTTCGCCTGGTCGTATTGCTGCTATATAGCTATAACTTCTACGGTGAGCGAAAATTGACAGTCGTTTTTGCAATTCGTTGAAAATCTCCATGTTATTAGCGCCTGGCTTAAACTTGCAAAATTGCTAAAGTTTTACCGCCAAACCGTTGACTGGTTGGTGAAGGCGAAGCTGTGTGTCAAGGATATCTCGAAACCCGGACTATCACCGTCGACTGACTTTAGAGAAACTCACCCTCGTTCTTTCTCGCTTTTTCTTTTTCATTTTCGCACTTTTTCTCTCTCTCTCTCATTCTCTCTCTTTCACTTCCCAGCTCACTTTACCTTAAGCGCCAAAGAGTTTAGGTTGAATAATGAACAACCCTTCCGAGTAGTAGTTCGTCACTAAAAATAAGATCAGGGTAGGTTTACCTCGAGCCGGTTTCTCTCCGGATGATATTTTAAAAATCACCCGTTAATTAATTAATTAATTAGTTAATTAATTAATTAATTAATTAATTAATTGATTAATAAAATAACTCATCGAGTCTACGTATTAGATATTTTAGTTCGTTGAACATCTGAACTGTAAATTCTGAGTTATCTGCGGCTTGGAAAGGCCTCGGAATGTATAATAGACGATTAATCAAAACAATAAAGCGTTTAATCAATCGTATCGCTAAAGTCAAGTCGTAGTTATACCCGAATCTACGAAAATCTATTTATCATAAATAACCAGGGGAAACCGTTTGTTTTATGAAGTCAGGAGAGCTGAAATATATGGACATCTGTTTAGAACAGTTGGTCCATTCGACGCGCCGATTATATATTGACAAAGTTTATAACGTGCGGGATACGTTTCACGTTTTAGACGGGTTTATATTATCCTGTTAAGAATTTTTTCAATCGATTATATACATATACCGATTTCATATTATTTAATTTAATTCAACTCGTAGGTGTAGGGTAAACGTAGACGAGTATGTACTCAAGTTATTTACCATTCGGGGTGTTTTATATCTCCCTTTAATTTTATCCACTTAAAAATTAACCACGTTAAAATTTCTATCCAAGGTATCATATTCAAAGAAGAAACTTTATCGCGTTAAATTCTATTCCGATTATATAAAGACAATAGATTATCCACGGATGTGAGGGGGTAAATATATATGAAAATTTACACTACATAGGTATATGTATAGCTATATTATATACCAAGTAACTGTGTAGAGGAAGGACGCGATGTCTCTCGCAGAAACCCGGCTAGCGAATTGTAGGGGGCTTGAAATTTGCTCCGCGTCGAAAGCCGCAAAATGTCGTACGCAATACGCGCGCACACCGTACTCCCCCCCTTCGCTTGTCGTTGTCGTCGTGGAAAATTTGAATTAACTTACATAGCAGAGCGTGAATATTGCCGAGATGGTTATAAAGTAAGTTTTTTTTTTCGAAAAAAAAAAAAAAAAACGAAAAAGAAGATACAAAAAGTAAGAAGATTCAAAAATATTTACCCACTTTTATTATAACTTATAGCTATATACTTTGATTATTCGTTATGCAGCTCATTTTGGAAACAGCTGGTTTGTGACTCTGCCCTTATATTTCCTTTATTTCTCTTTACTTCGTTTTATAACTATACTAGGGCTTTTTACTCTGCTAGTATACTCGGGGCTCTATTTACCTCTCACAAAGCTTGGATTAAAGTAAAGCCTCGACTAAATCCTCAACTTTGATCTAACGGCCAAGACTTTAGCGTGACGCTGATTAGGGGCAACCGTCGTGCTTCTGAACGACGACACCGACACCAAGGACGACGACTCCTCTTCCTCTCTCACCTCCACCTCCTCTTCTTCTTCCTCAGCTCATGAACTTTGGCCAAAATTATTCTCAGGTCAGTGCGTAGGGGTGAAAGGGATCATGAAAGGGTTGAAAATGACAAATTCTTATCATTAATTATTAACAAAGAAATAAATAAAATAAAATATACTTGACTTTTAATGATCGACCAAATTTTCAGAGTTTACGTATACGAAGTCTTGCGTGTTTTAGGTTACTGACCTCAGTCCAAAACCGTTATAACATGCATACATCATCGCTCATGCCACTGTATTACCTAGGAAAATTCAATTCCCGTCGTAGTCGGTCCGTAAAGTAGATATCACATACACCTAATGGCGATGGTCGAAGCTCGGGTCGCGAGTAGGTACTTTGCTAATCCCTTGGTTTCACCCGCGCTGCCGATGCGTAACGTTTCAGGTAACGATATTACTCGAAGCTTAATGCACGCGTGTCACACTCGAACTCACAACGACAAAGCTTTTGGTACGTACCACATCTAAACTAAAGTGCGGTATTTCAAGCGGCAAAGTAGCTAATCGGATTAAAAAAAAAAAAAAAATATTAAGAAAAACGTGAGAGGATTTTTCATTTTTTTTTTTTTTTTACAAAATTATTGGAATCTGATACGTATTTATTTTCTCATGTAACATCATCGATATTCACTTTTCATCGAAATGAGAACAAAAATGAATAACTAAATTCTCTACTCTTTGAATAAATTTCGAGTTTAAACTTGGCAAGGTAAACTACTATAAGGCTTTGATCTTGGAGAAGTAAATCCTACTCACTGTAATACAACAATATAATTTCAAGAATGATAAGAGAGAATAATTTAACAAAAAGGAATATAAAAAATTTTCGTTTTATGTTTAAATCGTATTTTAGAATCTCATACTTATCTCATACTTCTCTAGAAATGAATATACGATTTTTATATACCGATCAATTTTTTTATCGATATCAAAAACTTTGACTAAATTTATTAACCATTTTTTTATATAATATAATTATTATCGTAGTCGTTGATTGCGAGTCGCGATTGCGCATTGCAGGTTTGTGTTTTAGGTGCGGTAACACGATTGTGGTCTCCCGTTGATTGTACGTTAATTAACCTTGTCAAAGTTAATGGAGGGTTTGCGTGGACGCAAAGGATTCACCGAGCGTTACACAGCTTTGTTTGTTTCGAGAGCTTTAGGTCGGTAATGATAATATGTAAAGGTAGGTATCTAAAACCATATACAAATAACCTCAATATCTTGTTATCACTAATATAACAATTTTCAATCATATACTCGATACATATACCCAACATCTCAAACTCTGCAGTGTCTAAGACCCTACAGTCTCTTAACTGTAGCTGAAAAAAATGACTTAATAATGAATAAATATTCATGTCAGTTTTACACGTTTGAAAATTCTCACTTAAACATGGAACAACATGCATATATGCTAATGAGTTTTACTCCTATAGATCTTTATAGAAATAGTTAACCGCAAAGACCGAATATATATAAAGGCGAGACTGTCTCTAGCATCAAAACTGTTATTGCCACTATCATATTATACCGCATATAGATACCTGCATATATGTATATAGAATATACGTGAAATGTTGGAAAGCTCTTTACTCCGGGATATATGTATGAGTAAATGTATGTATCCTCATACCTATACCATTTACGTTAGGTATGTAACATCCCTGATATGGTATACGACGCATTAGCTTTCGAGGTTGTGTCGAGGAGGCTAGATGCATCGATGCGTACAAAATTTCCATATCAAAGCCCGGGCTACATTCTCGAATCAGTTTTCCCTTGAAATCCGAATATAGATTTCCACGTAGGTAGATACGACCGGCTAGATGATGGCGACAAACTTCAAGTATAAATAAAGTAAAATATAGAATTGTGAAATTTCAAATGAAATAAAAACGAGTAAATAAATTAATAAAATACAAAATTCGAAATGGATAGTAATTAATACCATCGTATACCCATAACAGCCATAATTTTAGAGTAGAAATATACATATAAACGTGGAAGAAGCTAAACCGCAAACGAGACACGCAAACCGTGAAGCTTCGTCAGCAATTTGCTATCAAGAATTTTGCAGGCGACTTCGTACAATCCTATATGGCTTTAAAATTGCTAGGTAAAAGCTGAATGGTATTAACATGATCGATTGAAAAATATAAGAAAGAAATTTCGAATGAGAAGAAGGAAAAAATTTTTTTGGAATGATCAGATTGATAGAAAAAAAAAAAAATGAATCTGGGGATATACGATTCAGAATTTTCGGTCAAGGCTATTTTTATACCTATGGAAAATTTGGAAAACGATATTTAGGCAACTTTTATCGAACTTTCACGGCCGTGCCTGACTCTGATTCTCCGTTTAGAGTAAAGGGACTATTTCCCTTTCGCCTTATATTGTTCGGTCTGTGAAAATAGCTTGGTGAGATTCGTTTTCAGAACGTCACGTGCTTTGGTAATAGTCGACTATATCGGTTGGGGTTGACTTGGGTAGGTTGTGACCAACTTTTTTACCATGTATATGTATATACAGCTAACGTCTACCAAAAATAAGGTACATATATATATATATACAAAGAGTGAAGAATTGTGAAGAGAAAATAATATAAAAAAAACGTACATAGCTTAAGATAATTTTTTTTCTTTTTATTAGGGGCTTTTGATCGAATTTAAAAATTGGTATTACGGTTAGGTACACGCACCTAATTTATTCTAGACTCATAGTTTTTATCACTGAATATAAAAAAAAAACACCAAGTTAATAATATTCTCACCTATTTTTACGGTGGAATTATAACTGAGGAAAAAAAAACTTTTTAATCATCCTCTGATTTCATTAGAGTCTCACAGCGTGAGTTCTCTTCGGTCTTTATATACCTACGCCTAACTTTCAGCCTCCCTTACTTATATTCTTTGATATTTTCTACCCTAACTGCAGCACGCCTTAGAATGGATTAGTATTCTTTGTGCCTCTAGTTCCCCTGTCTGACAGCTTTTCATATAAACCTATAATATTGTTCTCCCTTTGCTCTCTCAAATCAGCTATCCTTAAGCAAAGAGCAACCTCACCTTCGTGGTTAAACAAATCATTGTCAGTTAAGGACAATGTTGCTGTTTAAACACTGTCAGAATTCATTAGATACGTATAAACGATTTTACTGATTAAAAACAGATCTGACAAGTTATTTCTGACGTTTTTAATTTTTTTTTAAACGTATTTAACAAACGTACATTACGCTTAATCCTCTGATGCATAATTCAGTCCTAATCCAACAGCTTCTTGCATGCTCGTGTGTTGCTCGATGAATGGAAACACTTTGAACTAGTACCAAGCTGAAAGTTATGCTCATTGCATTTCCGAGCTTACAAGTTTCTATGTGTATAAATATAGGGGTTGGTATATATGTATATACTCGTGTTGGTACGTGATCTGTGTATCTGTTTATCGAAAGCTTTAGGAATAGACCATGCATAGGATTTGGACAGTATAAAAGTATATCGGTTGATAAATCGGTGATATTTAAGATCTTTATGATCTCATTTTGAATTGATTTAAAAAATTTTTTTTTTTAATCTTATATTCTCAAGAATTGATGATCTGCGGAATGGCCTAGCTATACATTGATCTTCGTAGGGTGTGGTCTCTAGTGTCGAGTGTAACGCCTGAAAGAGTTTCCTTTTATCTAAAAGGTTATTCGTTCAGGAGTGAGAACTGTGAGGAATAAAACGGTGCATTCATTTTGTCGAGTACTTGAATTGAAAACTGAGAAACGATTTTAAGTATTTGCTAAGGTTATCGGAAAGTTGCTGTTTCTAAAAGAGCTTTCGAGGTTCATTGCCAAGGCTTTTATCATCTTGAATAAAAATCAAGAACTCTTTATTTTTCTTTTATTCATTTCTTTTTGGTTTTTATTTTTTATTTCTTGTTCTCTTAAACTTTTCAGAAATATATATTCTGCTAGTTATTTCACAAACAGAATCGCGGGTCCTTATGATTGTATAAAAAATAAGAAAGAATATATAAGAATATAAAGAGAAGAAGGAAAATTTTGCCATCATCTTCCTTCAACATGTTCTTCTAATATATACTAATAAAAATAATTCATGAGACTTTTTTTAAGGGGAGATACGGAAGCTGTTACTGTAACCTTTTGTAGGGAATATATCCTAAGCGATTAAAATATTTGATTTATAGAAAGAATTGCTTTTATAATATCCTGTCTACGTATATCCTTGCGGTACTTATACCACGGGCTCAGTTCAAGATAGTTCAAAGCCATAAAGGAAACTCGGTATAGGACAGGAAATTAAAAAGGTAAAACGGATCTTACGATAATGAAGAATGATGCTGAGGAGGAGTAATTTCTATCTATGATTTATTAATACAACGCGTTATTATTATACTCCTTAAATTTCCTCAATAAATTCATACTCAAATAATACATACCCTGATACTATCTACCGTAAATAAAGGGTTTGATGATAATCCGGCATTGATTAATAAAAATATTAAAGAAAAAAAAAGACAAAAAATTGGGGTAGGTATTTGAAATGCGACTAGACTGATCGAGACGGTTAATATGATCACTTTACGTTTTATTTAGATACGGAACCGGGCAATTGAGCTATGAACAATAAAGACAATGGGCATTTTTCGGTCTCTAGAATAGGGGGCATTTAATTGCTTTCTTCCATTTATCAAGGCGAGCCCCTAGAGCTACGTGGCGCCACAGGCTGACGTCACATCCGTCCGCCAACGCCCCTAATCCTGATGAACGATGACTAGGCCACAGAGATTAATTTATATAGGTATATACCAGTAACGCTGTCAGTCGATCATTCAAGGTCTGCAGTGTAGATAGGTGCGATTATTATTTCGCAAAAAGAACCAGTTTAATTAAATTTCACAATCAATATACTGTTCGCCATAAATCAATATAAAAAAAAAAACAAAAATATTTTGAAATATAGAAAAAGATTAACCAGATCGATCTTCCTAATTCATTTTCGAAGATTTAATTCGAGTATTGGTGACTTAGGGTAAAGTTCAGAATATTAAAATTCGGAATTTTTAAAATTTAAAACCTAAACCTGATCCCAAAAAATATTTTTCTTCTAAAGAAATTACATCAGTTTAAAATATTTCCTCAAAATTTAAAGAAAATTTAATTCTTATTTATTTATTTTCTTCCAAAAGGCAAAATGGCTCCGAAAAATTTGAAATAATTTTCAATTTGAGTCAGTGGAATGTTTCTTTACATTATAAACCAGCGATTTTTGAAGAAGAAATATTTCTTCGTATCCACTTAAATTTATTTTCAAAATAAAAAGAAAAAGCAAAAAAATAAAAAAAAATAAAAAAAAAAAAGGAAAACCTCTGCACCCGAACTGTAAATTCTATTTCCCACTGTAGACTAGAGGGATATATATATATATATATATATATATATATATAAAATGGGAAATAGAGAACCGAAAGGAAGTTAGGAAATAAGGGATCACGTGATGTAATCCATCACTTTGACGAGCGTGTTACACCCCCGGTCTCTCGTACCGGTGCAGAAGCGATAAGGAAAACGCAGGTGGCGTACGTATGTAGTTACGTATCTAGCCGTACGTATATATATATATATATATATACATATAGGGTTGAAAAATAATAATAAATAAAAAAAATCATATGTATATATACGTTTAGAGATAGAAAGAGACTAAATGCTGAATTTTGTAACGTTGAAAAATGAGGATTTTTGGATAATTTATATAAAAATTCTGTTCTTTTTTTTTTTTTTTCTTTTTTCTTTTGGTTCTGTACCGAGGCGAATTATTATTTTCGATTCAATATTTTTAACGCTTGATATTATTATCGGTTTTTGTACAGGAGATTCTAAGTTCCGCCTTGAACAACGCAGGGGGGTTTGGATTCAATTCCCTTTGGAACTACCATAAGTGAAGTTATGGGGTAGGTAACTAACCAGACAGGACTTCAAAGCTCCATTACCATTACAAAGCATGGCTAATGGGCCTTAAGACAATTCCAAGGATTTTTAATGCGTCTGGGAGTAGCTGCACCGACTCTTCATTATCGAGGAGAAAGATGAGGAAGATGAATATTATAGAAGGATGAGAAAAAAACAGATTCATCTAACCGCACAAAAAATTGTATTATTTTATTCCGAATAGGAGAGGGAATATAATTTGGGTAAAAATTCAAAGTTTGAATGGTCAAAATTTAGTAGAGAATTTTTATTTGGTTATAATTTTATCGATAGCTGGTGGTGAATATTCCGAATTTTAATATTACCTATAGTCACAATTTTTGGAAAGTTTATTTATTCGGAAGTCTGCGTTATAGTCGATTTAAAAAACTTCAAATTGATCTGAAAATCCAAAATCGTCTTAATAAAATGAATTCAAATTTTATACCATATGGAATAAAATTTTAGGTACTTTAATTTGAAATGCGATTTTCGTGTTAATTTTGACTCGCAGGAGACAGTCGACTATTTTTGGATCAAGACCAATTTGAGATAGGATAAGGATGACCCGTAAACTGATTTAGGAAATTAATTGAAATTAGAGAAAATGCCATTTTCGTTTCTACATAGTTTTCTATAAATATCACACGTATTCGGGGTATATAAATTTGAAAATCGTTATTTTATATAAATATATATATATATATATACTAACGATTATTTAAAGCCGAATGATTGAAATTTATTTCTTTTCTATATGTAGTTATGTACAGGTTTTGGTAATTTACCCAAAATAACCAAAAACTAACTGCGAGGAATAAATTTTCGAGTATTTTATTAACGCCTGCAGATAGCGTTTGTATCTTTCACAGAAGAGGGCATATAAACTGTTTAGTAGCGTAGCTTATAAATATGCAAATCTCGAAGGAATATCACCAACCCAACCAGACTTATCGCAGACAGGTTATAATTTTTCTCATAAAAGGGTTTACTGTACCCCATCAAATATATACTGTGCGCAATTTCGTTATCGTCCTTCAGCTGTTTGTTCCGCATAACCGTCGTTGATATATTTTCCATTTTTCATTTTTTTTTTTATTTTTTTTTTCCATTTTTCGTTTTAAATTTATTTATTTATTCTTTTTTTTTTCAAATCCAAAATCCCAGGCTCTACTCTGCAATTTATCATACATTTAATAATATCTAAAAATCTATATATCCACCACGTATATCCGGTGGGCACGGATTTACATACGTAGATTTTTCGAATAACTTCAAACCCCGACAAGATAGTGAAAAATTTATTTATTTATTTTGTTCCTGAAGGTTTGTCAATTTTTTATAATCTACATTTTTGATAAAAAAAAAAAAAAAATTTGTAAATTTCTTACCTACTCTGATAATTTTTCTGATGTCTCAATCAAAAACTAAATATCTGTCCTTCCGGCGTTTTCAGCTAACAAAGTGGGTATTTTTTTAGATTCGAAGTCTTGGTAAGAATTCTTAACCACCGTAGAGAGCCTCGGGGGTCTAGAAGCGAAGGGACAATGGAAGGACGATACGGTACGCCATGCCAGAGCGGCGCGGGTGCCCGGAGATGTGCCACTCCCGAGGGACTCTTATGTTTTAAACGGGATTCCGGAGTTTATAGGGGATTCCAGCTCTACCAGTTCTACCATCCCATTGGAGAATACCGGAAGACCGGTAGTAACCCTCAGCTACTAACCAAGAATTGTGACAGTACCTTCATAGAAACGAGGTTCCCTAAAATACCCCGTCTTATATACGGTTGGAGAGGTCCGTTACAACGTTGTACACACGTGTCATTGAATCTTTGCAAAAAGCAAAAATAAAAATAAAATAAAAAGAAAAGGATTCTCATAATCGAAAATACACGATAAATTTTTTTTAATAAGATCCTTTAGAGGTAGATACGAATTACCCATATACACACATACATATATATATATATATATATATATATACCAAAGTCTTGGTTAAAATCTATACTGCAGTGTAGAATTTCGCCCGAATTCCTCCTAAATTTAATTAACCTCGTGGCCAGGATGGTCCCAGACTCTCATACCAACGATACTAGTCCAGAACCTTCGCGTTGGAGTTTAGACCGGAGGGTTTAACCATTGGCCCAGTTGCCGATTGTTTCCCGCAATCGTCGCGGGAGGAAGATTTGTGGGTGATTGTCCGCTGGTCGGATGGTGGTGCTTCTAGTCACTGGACTGGAGGATATACTGTGCCAGGTATAGACCTGGTGCACCACTCGCTTCTCGAAACCGAGGCTAACTGAACTAAATTCCACTTTACACGAGTTCAAACTATTCGCGAAGTGCAGTTCTTTTAAAATTGGTTTCAAAATTCTATTTTTAATAAGAGAAAAAACAAAAAAATTAAATAAAGGGAGAAATTAAGGAACGAAGAAAGGAACAAGGGAAGGAAGTAAATGGTGTAGAATGTCCCGCTACCCTTCGATAAGAAAAAAAATAAAGAAAATAAAAAAATGCAAATTCTACCCCACCGAGTCGCACAATTGGTTGGTGCAAGGGTGTCTAATTCTCCTCTTATTCGACAGTTAAGTTGGCAAATTTTATCCCGTAGTCCTTAGGGCAGTAAAAGGTGCCCAAGGCGGTTTCGAACGGGTGGATAAACTATTGACCAAAAGTTCAGCGAGAAGGAGAGTTGGCTGTTAAAATATCGACGATACTTACTTGCGGGACGTACCCATACCCTATGTACCCATATACCCATACCTCTACCCTGCTTCAGCTACTTCCCTGTATTTCAGTACATAATCGCATTTAATGGCCGATCAACCAGACTTTACTTTAACGTTGCCCCGAGGCTACGGGTGTGTCAGAGATTAGGAGATAATGCCTTCACTCGAATGAAAATTAAGTTTACTCTACCAACAAATGCCATAGCTATATATATACATTCTACATATATACATATACATATATATATATAAATTTAAATATCCCCGTGCCATGTAATTCTAGGCTTTTGTAATACCCCCAATTATTCCACCCTTAGATTTTTCAGCTTTTCTATTACATTTTATTCGTTTTTTTTTTTTTTTTTTCACCAAATTATCTTCCTTTTTTTTTGGTTTCAGTCGTTGCATTGAGTCGTCAGTTTGAGATTTTATCCGATATAATTATTGAGTTGTAAAATATCGAGGGTAATATAGTATATCGTTGAAAATTAGAACCTTTTTGAAAGGTGGGGATTAAGACAATGCTCTTATCTAATATCAAGGGTGTAATTTACGCCGAGAATGTAGGTAAGGATATATCAAGTCTTCAGGGTCCGGACTGTAGACAATGAAATAAATTTTCTTCTAGATAAAAATCGGCGAGTTTGCAAAGATTTAAAATTAGCACATAATAAATAGAAAATCGGTTAGCCATATTAACCAGTAGAAATATTTAGCACAGTTAATTATTAACCCTTATATTTCAAATTCATAATTCTCTACTCTACAGTCGGGTATGGTAATTTACCTCGTTCCAAAAACCAATGCAGCGCGTTCCATGTTTGAAGGTAATCGGTTGAAATAAATTTAGCGTAAATGTAGAACTAGCATTTTAGGGGTAGGGTTGGGGGTCGGGGTGAGGGCGAGGGTGAGGGTTGGGGGTAGGTGAGGTAGGTACACTAAATAGAGAAGAACAGATAATAGAATAGAATAGAAGAGAGGAATCTGCAGAACTATTCAAATTCGAACAGAGCCCCGATGCATAATGAATCGACAACCCGTTTGCCATATGGTATTATTTATTACACTATATACGTGTATGTAATGACTGAATTAGTAATTAAAATTTATCTATACGCTGCTGTACATACCAACCCTCGATTTCACATACGTACCTATATGTATAATAGATATATATATATATATATATATATATATATATATATATATATATATATATATATATATATATATATATATATATATATATATATATATATATATATATATATGTACACACGTGTACGTATATATGTGTTTATGGATTTTAACTGAACAATTTATTGACTTGTACCAATTTTCGCGATATAGTATACCGTGCGAAATTCACGTATTAGAATATACAACAGGTATTTATTAAAAAAATACCCAAATGCCGATTAATAAATTATATAAAAAACCAAAAAAAAAAAAATAAAAAATAACCCCTGATTATTAAAATTCAAATAACAAATTATATATCGTCGATTGAAATTGTACAATATCCAAAGGGCGAGATACTGAATGGGTTGGTTGGTTGGTTGGTATATAGGTGAATGTAGATATATATACACAATCGGTATAGGAAATTGACTCGGAAGTTATTTCGCTGAGGAGACTTGATTTCCCATTTACTAATTACGTCACAATTACTCGGCATTTGTGTAATTTAAAAATGAAATTTCATGGCTTTTATATAAAGGGCGAGAGATGCAGTGGGGTAGGGTTGGGTGAATCGCGTAAGGTTGGGGTCTGGGAAGTAAGAAAGTCAAATTTCCGGCATTTTATTTAATTTTTGTCCTCTTTTTTTTGTTTCCAGAAAATAATTAATGAGAAGGTATTAATTTTTAGTACTTTTATGTATATATGCGTTTAGATGGTTCATTTGTTGAGAAAATAACGAAAATTAAAAACAAAATTTGAAAATAGAAGTGAAAAAAAATTATTTGAAATGCGGAAAGGCGAATCGAGCGAAATGAAAGGCAGTAGAGAAATAATCGGATTGTGAGGCGAACCACCGCGCACGGTTCGTTTGCCGTGCGTCCATTAAAACGAGTCCCTCTGTACAGTATATATAGAGTGAATTAGATTTGGTTGGATCGTCCATTTTGTACGGGAGATAAAAGGTAACTTTACCGTTATGGTTAGCTTAGTGTTTTCAAACGAGCTTTTTACCTCCGAGGGATTCGTCGATAACAACCTACAAACAATATAGTACATAGGATATGTATCCCACAATGTACATACATACATACCTACATATACATGTATATGTATTTTATCCAATTTCGTTTACTCGTATATAGATACAGGCAGGTATATCTACTCGATTCATTTTCAAAACGAAAAATGCCTATACGAATTATTATTTTTTTTTTTCATTTCAATTTTTAAAATTTTTCCAATTTTCAGATATAAATAATATACGATTTTTCTATTTTATTGTCAAAAATAGTTGAATCAGTATATGTATAGGTAAGTGAGGGAATAAATAATAAAATAAAATTTTCATTACGAGTGAACATTTTGCCAAAAAAATAAAAAAATAAAAATTGTTTATAGCTTTTAGGTTTCGACAACCGTTATACCAGCACAAACCCAATAAGGAATCTCCTCAGTTATGACCAATTTACAATGCAAATCGGTACTTGAACAAACGTTTAAATTAATTTCGAAATTTATTTCGTTATCGCAGAGAAAATTATATAACGATTATTAAGTATACGTCTTTAATGTGTTAACTAAATTTTCGGTATATCTTTACAGTTATATATATACATATATACGTTTATCATAAACGTCTCTTTATAGGTATGTATACCTATTATATAACTTTAGATGATAAAAACAGAAAAGAAATAGAACAAAAAAAATAAAAAATAAAAAATTTCAATTATAAAAAATTTTTTGAATTAAAAAATTAATTGCATAAAAAAAAATTTCTTTCTATCTCTTACTTTGTTAATTAATTATATTCTCATTTTTTTGATAACTGAATTTATTATCCGAGCTGTTATAGTTCCCCCCCCCCCCCCCTCCCCCCTTTTATTTTTTTTTATTTCGTTTTTTGTTTTTGTTTTTTAATATCATTTTAAAAACCTTAACCAAACGAAGAGGGATCATTCCAAAATCCCCGCCTTGTTTTGCAGGGACGAAGAGGACGAGGAGGAGAAGGAAGAGGACGAATAAGAGGTGGAGGGTTTCAGTCGTTTCTGCTATCTATGCAAATGTCGCTGTGCGCTACTCTCACGCGCTGTTATTACCAACATTATCGTTTTACCAGCTGATCTGAGATACGGTAACTCGGCACAGGAAATTTAAACCCCCTCGGGAGTTTTTTTTTTTTTTACCCCTGTTGCAGTTGCCATTTTTTTTTTTTTTTTTGAACTCTTTCGAATAAAACAAAACAAAACAAAAAAAAAAAAACTAACAAAATACCAAAAAACAAAATAAGAAAAAGGTAACCAACTCTCATAGATTTTTTTTGTTTTTTGTTTTTTTTTGAGAATATGAAACCCAAAAAAAAAAAAAAAAACGAACGAAAATTTAATCTAATTTAATAATTAAAGGAGAAAAAGTCTCTGGATTAAATTTTACATTTATTTCTTCGAGGATCTCGTCGAGCACTTCTCCTCTTCTTCTTCTTCTTCTTCTTCTCCCTTATACAGTCCTGCAACGCAAGTCTCGGAAACGTTGCGAGGGCGTAGATCGATCGCAAATTTGCGTGTTGCTTCTCTTAATTACAATCTTCCGCTACCTACCATATAGTTACCCCCGTTCACTCACCAGCCCCTACAAGTTCCAGACACATGTGGCACACCCCTCGACGTACACCTACCCCTAGATCGGCGTTTTCCCCACATTATAAGCTTTTAATCACATCCGCGTCATGGGGGAGAAAAACAAAAACAAAAAAAATAAAAAAAAAAAATAAAAAGAACTTTTACCGTGTTAGGCTGACGGGAAATTCAAGGTGGTAATGCTTTAGGGGATTTGGTTTACGAGAAAAGCAAAATTTAGTGAAAAAAAAACCAAAAAAAAAATAAAAAATAAAAATAAAATAAAATTGAGTTTGGAATTTTTGTATATACATAGTATCAGTTTTTTATTATTTTTTTTTTAGGATCTTATATTTTTTATTCAGTATTTTTTTTTTTCCCCCCAGAAATGTATCAGGTGTAATAAATCGTATTATATAAAAACTGACCACAATATTCTTTTCACATATGTAGGTATAGTTCTATATACTATATATAGGTTACATATATATCTATATAATCTATCTATCTCATAGTGGATTTTATCTATCGCCTCGAGACACGCCATTTCTGAAATGATATCAATTACTTGAAACGTTTCACGCCGCGTTAGATCTTCCCTGTATCACATATATAGATATATATCTAAACCTACCTACGTTGATGGTGAATTATTGGGGAAAAGTTGTGCCCCTTAAGGAATGAGGAAATTTGGTATAACACAACTCCCTCAAAAATCAAAATAATAAAAATGTAATACAATATTTTTATAATTTTTCCTCAAAATTGATATCCCAAGCCTACATATTATCCCATAATAAATTCTGAAATTAAAAGCAATTAAAATTAGAAAATATTCGAGTAATTGAACAGAAATTTTCGCGCCCAATTATTGTAGTTGCAATTAATTAACCAGTAATAATAATTATCATAATTATAATAATTGCAGGACGATTTGATTTTAATTATTTTTTGGGGATGGGGCAATATTTGAACTTTGGAAATTCGCGTTTTCGAAATCGTTTAAAATTTTGTATTATAGTTGATAAAAAAAAAAAAAAAAAAAAAATCTTCTTTATTTTTTTGTTTCTTTAGTGTGAAAATTTCGGTATTATCTTTAGCTCGAATACGCGAGGTTAACCGAAGCGTTAAGAATTGTGAATTCCATGAAAGTCTCGACTTAAATTGACTCTGGTGCAGGACTAGCGGTTAAATTTTCCAAAGCTGTATAAACTCCAGTTTAATGCTCAATTGGGAATTACTTATTCTTGATCGCAGTTAGAATAACTAAACAGCTTCTCACTTTGATTCTACGACCATTAAGAGCAATACCAATCCTGTAATTGTTCTACCCATCTATACCTATAGATGTTACGTAGTAATGGGGGTGCGAAAGTTTTGGGAGTAGAAAATTATTAACACCCAACGCGTTTTATCGCAAAATTTTCTTTCTTTTTTTTTTTTTTTTACACTTTTTTCATTTTTACATACAACCAACTTCCGGGGTAGTTTCAGATATTTTATTAGTTTTGAAATAAAAATTTTCCGGAGAATAGCAGATCGAGTTATATGGATAATCATAATTATTATTATTATTTTTTTTTACGTTATAGTCAACGAGGTGAAATAGTAAAAGTTTCTTATTTTTAATTTTTTTTTTTCAATTTTATTTTGGAAATTTTGAAATTGCAAAAAAAAAAATTTTTCTTTCTTCACGTTTTAATTGTCACATTGTAATCATTATGCAGGGCATGGTATGGGCCTGGTGCAGCCAGCTAGCAACTTTTTCCATCTCAATCAATTATGAAACTCATTTTAGCAAAAGTCCCGCTTAAGAGAGTCTGCCCTTAAATTTCATAAATTTCATTCAAGCATTCCAAGCACTTTTTAATGTGCTTATCATTTTTCTAACTTTCACCGCAACTCGACGTTTAACATAAACGCCTACGCATGCCGAATCGTTTTCAATGATAATATCACATTCCTATAGGTAGTTATATGGATTTTTAATCATACAAAATTTCTTCCAATTTTATAAGAAAAACTCAAAATTTTCATAGATTTTCATAAAAAAAAAAAAAAATTGTAGATTCTCCAAAGCGAATTCATAAAAATTCGTAGAATTATTTTTACCGGGGTTACAATATTTTTTTTTTTTGTTTGTCAACAAGTACATAAATTTCGAAAATTTATAACCATGGTGTGGCTATGATACTACATCCCGTAAGAAAGATGATGAAAAAAAAAAAAAATTAAATTAAATTACTAATTTAAAAGATAAAACAAAAGCCATGTAACATTTTAACGAACTTTCTATTATTCAATTTCCCGCTGTTTTAAACCATAAACTTTATCGAGTTGTTAAACATATAACTTATTTATTATCGTTCGTATACCTACCCCCAGCGTGAAATTATATATAATATGGTGAAAATTAAACCGTTTATACAGAATCATAATTTTTAACTTCCCGCGATGAAAATTGAAAATTTTCATGAAAAAGGGAAGTTATTGGTTCCAGTCCGATTTTCGAAAATCGAGTCTTCATCAGATCTCGACGTTTTAAGGTCCTATGAAGTTATTCCCACTATTTTTGGATGGACGTCCGTATGCGTGTGTGTGTGTATGCGTGTGTAAACAAATTTTTGTCGTACGATATCTTCAGAACGAATCGACCGATTGGAATGGTTCTTATGGCGATCGAAAGGGTTTATCAAGACTTAGATCCGATTAGATTTTGGAATCGATCGGTCGAGTAGTTTCAAAGTTATTCGAAGAATAGAAGTTAAAGAAAAAAAGATTTGTACACGGAAAACTAATTACACTTATAACCTTCTTTAATTTATTTCAAACACAATAGTATCAATTAATTGTAACGTATTTAACACAGCGGGAAGTTTTCGGGCTGGCCCACAGGTCAAAACCGGTTTGCTGATTTTTTATTGTTATTTTTATGTAGTAAAACTTTGAAAACAGTCGACGAAAAGATTGGAAGATAAAAAAAAAAAAAAAAAAATGAAAAACGACAAAAAACAAAAAAAAATGTGAAAAACTTGGTAAAACTCTGTAAAACTCTGAGCAATACAAAGTAATATAAATCTTTTGGAATTTCTTGGCTAAAGTTACGAGTTAGTCTTCGTTCTGATGCTTCAGCTATTATATGAACGCCGTGACATATACAGCGCCGATTTCTAGTGCTATCTGGTGCGTATTGTCCGGGCCTACTAGCCCATGCCTTGTTCTTCTAGTATCCGTTAGAATACGAAGAGGAAGTTGAGTTCTTGCGTAATTTGTAAGTTCCACGCCTCAGCGATTCTCATTGTTTTTCTGCAAGTTTAGCTTCTTCAGCTTAAGCGAAGTTGTACGAAGTTAGCAGTTTCCTCATCTCTCCCGCTATATTTTGGTATACATTCATTCGATCTCACTCCGTAGAGAGATCCTCTTCTTATTTCAATTTGATGCAAAAACTGTTTTTCTTATATTGAATTACGCGAGCCAAAATATACTGTATCGTATACAGTTTCTAAAAAATTGGGCATTCCATGCCAAACCGGTACCCCATGAGCCTCTGAATTTTTAGCTTTGATTGAATTTTCTTTTAATCTCTTATAGTAAAACAATTGGAAATAGCTTCTTTGATTTTTCCTTTCTGTTCATTTTATTTTTTCAATTTTCAAATACTACAAAATTTTCTTTTATTCACTTAAGGTTATAATATTTTTGTATTTTTAAACAAAAGTGCATATCGATTACAAAATCTTAGACCCTCGTGTTTTTTTTTTAGATTTGATCAATTTTTTAAAAACTTTTAAGAATTTTTAATATTTTTTTTCGAAAATTTATACCTCATGAACGGTTTGAGATAAAAATGTTTAAAAAAATTGTGTAAGCTGTTTTCGATGGTTACTGTAAGAGAAAAAAAAATCGGTCAAATCAAAAATTGAAAGATTAATGAGTTGCCTTTTTGGAATGAAATGCCCTATATGTACTTTACTGGCTAATGTTAAATTAGAATGAGAAAAAGTAAAAAAAAAAAAAAAAACTATACAGAACGTTTTCGTAATAGCTGCAGCCTTTTGTATCTTCGTGCTTCTACTTTATCTGTCAGAAAGAAAAGATCAAAGCTTGATATTATACTCCTTGCTCGCGTTTACGTTACGTAGATATATGTACATACATACATACATACATAGTAGCTATACCTACTCGTTGTTTAAAAAGCTCACGCAGACGAGCTTAATTAGCGAAGCACGTGCCTTGTCCCGAACCCTTAGAGCCAGTTACCCGTGTGAATAGAGCTTTATTTTAGCGCTTGCAAGCTATACTATATCTTTGGAAAGAAAGAAGAAGAAAAAAATAAAATAAAAATAAAAAAAAAAGTATCTCGACACTTTGGTGTGGATAGGTAAGCCTTGTATAACCCGACACGTCGCGACGTCATGAAGACGCTCACGTATTCCCCTTGATTAATAGCACGACACCGAAGCTTTCGCACCTTCCACGTCATTCATTGGATTTCTGCAACGTCTCAACGTCCCGAAGCTACAGTCTGTATACGTTACGTCAGACTACGCCATGTCATTAACGTTACGGCGCGTTAATTAACACAAATAAACACACCAAATTTCTAATCTACATTTTACCAGTAGAATTAAACGTTCTGCTGAATTTGCTTTAGTTAATTCTATACGGAATGAAGAATAAGCGATTTAACGATTCTCTGAATTCACTTCGAAATACTAGAAAATCTCTAATTTTAATCTAATTATCGATACACGCCGTTTTCCTAATTTCAACAGAAAAAAACGAAGAATAAAAAGATTATCTCAAATCTTATTTGACTCTGTAAGCGCAATTTTTTTCTTAAAAAAAAATAAAAAAAAAAAAGATCTACAAAAAGTTACAGACATCATTGAAAGCGCTTGAAAGTATTGTCTCAGGTGTTCAAAGTCATCATATAGTACCTACAACGACGTCGTTACGTATCAAAGAAGTAAGGTTTTAATGTATAACTTCTCTCCTCAAACGGAAAGCTTGCAAAAGCACTTTTAATCTCCCAATTCTAAGTCCAACTATATAAACAGAGATATACACCTTCAGACATCATCGCAATGTCTTGTTGTTTTACGTTTGTACATCATGGATGGATGTGGATGGTAGATAGGTAGGTATATGTACATACTATACCCACATTCACATAACAGTTGGTGCAGTAACAGCAGCACACTGTACAATTTGTATTCAGAAACAGAGGGTTGAATTTACAGAAGAGATTCTGATTCAAAGACGAATCCCAACATGGATTCATCTACATACATACATACATACATACATACACATAGTCAGATTCACGTATCAAAACCCACACTCCAATGCATATCGCTTTGCATACAACGATCAGTGGTAAACCCTCTGATCTCCTCATTCCTCTCGTTATAAGGCGAGTTGAAACTCAACTGGGTAGTACCTAGGGTGCATTCATTCGTTCCATCAGTAACGCGGATCCTCATACTGGTGCATTATAGTGTTGGTATTTAACCACTCCGACAAGGGTATGTATACGAGTTTCAAATCTACCTAGAATATCCATGTGTATACATATACGTATGTATATATACGTACAGTTTAATTCGAAACACACGGGGTTGGTTTTGGGTTAGGTTTTCCCAATCGGGGTCGTCAGTAAAGAGAATAGGGAGAAAGGGAGGTGAAGTTATACGCCGTTTCTAACGGTAGGAGAGGGAGTGTAGGTATGTACGCCTCGCTGTTTCCCGTTTAATCTTGTTAATTGCAACAATGGGTATACACCGCTAATCTCTGGATCTACATTCGATATCATCTGCCGGGATATAGGGAGCTGTTGGATATCCCGAATGCGAAGTCCTGTATCATCTATACCCATACTGCTGTTAGATATGTCGAAGTATAAATTGAATAGCTTAATTTTTGAGAAAAACAAAAATTTTTAAAGCCTAAAGCTTTCGCAAAAAGTAAGTAAAAAGTAAAGCTATTGAAAAATATCATTTTCCATATTTTTTGAAAAACGAATTCGTCAAATAATTATCCTTCATAAGTTTTCAGAACTTTTCTTAGTTCTCAGTCGCAATTTCAGGACGCTAATTAAATTGTCCACTGTTCTCGAGGTTTTGGGGATGTATGGTATGTATATATGCATAGATGTATGTATGTACATACATGTGTGAGGGTTGACTAGGGAGGAGTTGGTCACTCGGTAAGTTAGGATGGCGTAAAGGCGAGGCGAGAGTAGTTCCGCCACAAATGTGGCCACAGTCTCCGGACCCGTCGTAATTGTAGTGACAATGAAACGAACCAACATAACGTAACGTAACGTAACGTAACGTAACGTGATGGTAAGAGAAGCTTCTCTTATTCCCATAATGTATTATCGTTCCTTGTCACAATCCCCGTCACATTTTGGTTAGTGAAACTCTTTAACAAAATTATGATAATTTCAGGTGTTAGATGTGTCTGAAAGCTGCAGCGTAACGAGATTAAGAGTAAGAATAAGGAAAATTAAGTAGAGAAAGCTCAGAATTTAGTTACCGTAAAGACAATTTAACTTTTCACCTTCTACATTCGAACTTGCATCGTTTTTAACTGCACTAAAACAGTACGAGATGCAAAGCTGTATAGGTATGTATAAGGCCGGTTATGTTACGTTCGCGAAAGCATCTTTGTTCAAGATTTTAGCTTCCGTTTCCTGAACCAACCGGATGTCGCTGCAAAGACCATCAACGCCTAGTCTCCACGGTAACAGAAATAAGAGAAATAAGAGAAATAGAGAAAGAGAGAGAGAGAGTGTGAAAATCTCGGATGTTGGAATATTATATTAGAGTTAGAATAGCTGCAGTTTTAGAAGTAGATTAAATGTCTTACAGTCACCATAACCGCGAGATGAATAATTTTCTTTTGAAGTTTTAACGAACCTGTTTGAAACGGTTTATTTTATAACAATTGGGACGTGTGACGAATCGAAAATTGGAAATGTGTGTTGTTCCATCGGACGATTACGAATTTAAACCATTCGGTGACAGCGGTTCTAATTTCCGTATCAGAATTTATGAGCTTTGTTTTATCGTTAGAGATTTGGTTTGATGGTTGTATATGTAACCATACCTATAGAGTATTGTCGGTTATACCAATGCGTGTAGAATTTGGTAGAACATAATTGCCATTTCGCGGTTCATAGTGATTGGCAGAAAATAGCTGTCTGTTGCTGGAAGTACGCTGTCCTACGTCCATAGGTATATATTATATGTACGTACATACGTAGAGATATGGTAGATATAGAGTTTCGAATCTCAAATGACCGTGGTAAATAGAGCCGATGGATTCACGCCGAACGAGCTAGTCAAATTGCCTAATTATTAGAGCAAAATGCTCGAGAGATTTGGTAATTGCAAAACTGACACGATTGCTGTTGACGTCAATTTGACTATGTCGAATATTAATCAAATGCAAATGGCCATCGGTCGCGTTCTGATTACCTATCGACACTGTAGCAAATCTATTGCCTATAATCTAATATTCGGTAATACTATAAGAAGGTATTAGAGATATTCCATATCGTTGGAAAAATATTCTACCTAAGTTCTCTATACCTACTTTCGAACGGGTATATTTTTCTCCCCCCCTTTTTTTTTTTTTATTTTTTTTTTCTTTCTTATTTCACTTCTCTCCTCTTACCCTTTTTATAATAAAGCTCATGGAAAGAGAGTAAGGTACGTCTCCTCCAAGTACTTTGCATCCCTGTCAACGGTTATTCGTATTTCAAACTGCCGCGAAGATTCCAGTGTGCTCAGAGATCGTTGAGAAGCATTCAGATCGGCATAGTCAAGGACTGGAGTCGTCACCTGACACCGAGGCATTCATCCCCAAGATTGTCGTCGCCCGAAGAGATCCCGTTATTGAGAAGGCTGAAGGGAGCTACGGCTGAGAGGCCAAGTCTAGAGCCACGAAAATTATAGATTTGAAGGAAAAATTTTTCTCGAGTTCAAGAAAGCTGCGAGGATCTTCCAAGAATAAAAAATTTTCTTGATCTTTATTA
This sequence comes from Macrophya annulata, assembly GCA_963924015.1. Lineage (NCBI taxonomy): Eukaryota > Metazoa > Arthropoda > Insecta > Hymenoptera > Tenthredinidae > Macrophya > Macrophya annulata. The sequence goes on from OZ001263.1 coordinate 2,994,526, forward strand.
CAAAAAATTTAATTTCTCAATTCAGTTTTACTATCTTGCTAACGAAATCAGAGAAATAAAATGAACGATCTTTTGTACAAAAATCAGGAATTTATACGGTACATTTCGGATTTAATTTTTTTCGAAAATAATAGTTAGGACTGTTTTGAGGATGGATATATTTTTTTTTTCGTTTTATAATATCGCGAAATAATTGCTAAAGGGAACTTCTACGAGATCGCGTGGTTAAACATTAAAAAATATACAATTTTGAATATATATATCAGTCGTATTTATTCGTCTGGAAGATCCTGCGGCGGTAGAGCCTCATATCACGGACGACTGACAGAGATTTCGAGCTTTTCGGCTTTCGAGGATTCTGCTTTCGATTTCACAGAGCTCTGAAATGCCACTTATTTACACCCCTCCCATCTCCTCTTTCCGGGTTACAGTCTGATTCTGAAAGATCCACTTTCATAAAGATCGTCGGTATAAACTCGTAGGGCTAAAAAAAAAAAAAAAAATTCGCGAATTTATCTAATTGAACACATTTTCGGTGTCTTTTTTGTTTTTTTAATCGGCAAATCAACTTCAATCGATCGATATTAAATTATCGAATCGCGTCAACTATTCTGTTAAACAAGAATAAAAAAAAACAAAAAAAACTATTCAAATCTAAAACAGGACCCTTCTCGTATGAAACTAGCGTTATATTTCACCTACGAAAACATTCCCTCTCCATCATACAGCACCTTTTTTGTTCATGGCTCATTATGACATGGACGAGTGCCAGCAGCACGATAACTACAACGTATTGTACTTCGTAGGTTGGAGACCAACAAGAAATTTAGGAGCTGCCATGGTTTATTATCTACCCCTTTACTCGGGCAGTTGTATGGTTATGTATATAGGATATGTATGTATGTAGGTAGGTAGGTAGGTATGTGTATAGCGAAAGGAGGAATAATGGCTGATGGAAGAGTAAAAGAAAAGAAAAATGATAATAATAATAATAATAATAATAATAATAATAAGATAAAGGAGAGGCATCATTTCTTGATGAACAATACCCGGGCTCTTAGACATCAGAGAGCTACACTTCTAAATGTATAATTCAGACACGTGATGCAGCGTCAACTGCCAAGGGGTAGGAATACGCGCTCTTAGGGCGAGGGCTCTTGCCTACCCTAAGAGTATACAACCGTACCTACTACGAGGGAGTAGCAGGGACGAACAAAGAGACAAATTGGGTCCCCAGACGCGACCACACGGACAGAAATGTCGACTGACCCCTTGCAGTGACCCGTGACCCGTCAGATCCCGTCGTCGCCGGGGAAAAAGCCAGAGGTCTGTCCGGTTGTTGTATACGCTTCGATTGATACGCGAGAGCGTTCAATTCCCGGCTTTTGCTCACTATACGCGTCTTCGGATATTTGGTAGTTCAACAATTTTTCTTCTTCTTCTTCTTCTTTCCTTTTCTCTCTATCTCTCTCTCTCTTTATTTTTTTTTTTTTTTGTTTTTCTGGTTTCAGAGGGAACGGAAAAAGGGCAAAGTGAATAATCAGTCGGGACGTATAAACCCCCCTCATCCCCAAAAACTTTCACCCGGATTATCAACACTCCCTTTTCGGCTTGGGCACTTCGATTTGACCGAATTAAATCGAAGGGTCGTATGTGAATTGAGGGATGATTCATTTGTTTGAACTTTAGGGGAAAAATTAATCGACACCAATGACATTCTTTTCTTGTATTATATCATCGAAAAAATTGATTGCTATAGGCTCGATGTTACTGTCTAAGGTATAATATGTATAGAATATTCTATAACAGTTTTGCATAATAACTTTTAAACAATTGCAGCTTTTAACTTATCGATAGAACTTATCCTGCACTTATAATGGGCAATTATAACACATTAACACTGTCGAATAGGGGACGGTGAATTCTCTACGGTTGAACAGACCTCTGCACCCGGTTTATTCACACATGAATATTTCGCCTCTTATTCTCACTTCCGCAATACTAATCTATAAAACTACCCCTACTTGTACCATACATACATACATACATACATACATACGTAAGAAATTGCATATTTGAACACGTGATTTAATTTTTGTCATTCTCACGAGTGTATATGTTGAGATTAAATTTGAAAGATGATGTATGTATATTTCTTAATTTTTTTTTTTTATTTATTCGAATTTTATAAAGGGTATTTAGGATCGACGAAGAATAGTGTTACAGCGAGAAAGAGAAATGGAGTAACAATCGAGACAGGGTATGGGTATGCGGTGTAATAAGCGGCGCGGTCAGGGTATTGCGTTTAATCGATTCCAATTAAAAGATTGAAATTGCGTTTCCTAGGTAGAAAAGCCAATACGAACGAACGGCAGATCCATCGCTCTTTGAAATTAACCAATCCTATGGTCCATTCTAAGCGACCGTGATCCCCTATCGCGGCAACTAAATTGAATTTGGCGATAACTGATTGGCCAATAAATAACCCGAAATCTAGATAACACTAAAATAGCTCCCTTTCAAGCCGGAGCATTTATCTAGGAATCGCATAATATCATTCGATAGAAAATAAAACAAAAAATAAAAAAAAATAAAATCGAGTAAACAAGAAATAAGTGAATAAAAAAATTTTTAAAAATCAGGAAACTGGTTGGCCTGTGGGCCAACTCGAAAACTTCCCGCTGTGTTAAATACGTTACAATTAATTGATACTGTTGTGTTTATAATAAATTAAAGAAGGTTATTAGTGTAATTAGTTTTCCCTATACAAATCTTTTTTTATTCAATTTCTATTCTTCGAATAACTTTGAAACTACTTGACCGATCGATTCCAAAATCTAATCAGATCTAAGTCTTGATGAACCCTTTCGATCGCCGCAACAATCATTCAAATCGGTTAATTCGTTCCAAAGGTATCGTAGGACAAAAAGAGAAATTTTTGTCGTGCAATATCTTTTAAACCAATCGTTCGATTTTGATGAATCTTGTGGCGATCGAAAGGGCTATCCAAGAGCTAAGTCTGATCAAGTTTTGAGACTAATCGCACGAACAGTTTAGGAGTGATGCGCCAAAACCATGAAAAAAAATTGTTTTCTAATTTTTATTTCTCAAATAACTTTGAAACTACTCGACCGATTGACTCCAAAATCTAATCAGATCTAAGTCTTGATAAACCCTTTCGATCGCCATAAGAACCATTCCAATCGGTCGATTCGTTCTAAAGATATCATACGACAAAAATTTGAATGAAAACTCGATTTTCGAAAATCGGACCGAAACCAATAACTTCCTTTTTTTTAATGAAAATTTTGAATTTTCATTCCGGGAAGTTAAAAATAAAAGAAAAATAACTAGTCTAGGAATTCGTCAGGAGAAATAGGATCGCATTTAAGATCCGTTTACTTCGATACATACAGAGCGAAATGACCATTCAAACGGAATTGGCTACGGTTAAGGAATTTTTCAATTTAATTCTCTCAAAACGTATCCTTTGACCAATATATAGGATGTATATTTGTATATATGTATATTCAGTGTTTGTGCTGCGCAGGCAGGGGATAAAGAAATAAATGATTTGTCAAGATTTTAGAAGAGTGGATTCTTGCGATAAGTAAAACGATTGAAAAAAAATAAAAATAAAACCATTAAAACTAAATAAAAAGATTTTTTTCATTTTCGAATTCGGACCGTTTAAAATCAATACCAACATCGTTCGAGCTATTCAATTATTAAAACGTCGTGAAAGGATATGTGAAGGCGGTGAGGCAGATTGCTGGATTCGACTACTAGGGGTTTTATGGGACTCACCATCCTCCGCTATCTCAGTCCAATAAATATGGTAAGCGAAAGGCTTCTTCTGCGAGAACAGCTATCCAAGACGTAGGTGGGTGCAGGCGAGATATCACGTTGTATATTTGAATACGTCAGTCAGGACGGGAGCTAGGTGTCCCGGATAACGTGCGGGGTTAAGGCGACAGTGGTGGTTGGCAGTCGGGAGACGTTTAATATAACAGTTTCCATCTATGTATATACTTTTTCGCTTTTTGATCAGAGAGGGTCGGGCATGATCCTTCTGAGAAACTTCTTCTTCCCAGTGGATCATGCCTTTAAACCGATTTCAAGAAAATATCTTTATCGCTTTATATATTATATTTATCATTTTTCTTTCCTCCTTTTTATTTTCTTCTCTTTTTAAGTTTCAAAGAAACAAGACGTAAACACATTTTCATATATATGTGAGGACGGAAATTTATTTATTTTTTATTTTTTTCCAAACAGAAGCAATAACATCCTGAAATTTTTCATCCCTATATCATATCTGCAAATCGTGCAAAATTAATGTAAATGTTTTTTTTTAATTTTTAATTTGAATTTTTTTTTCTTCTTTCTTCTTCTATTTTTCAAATGAATAATAAGAACCCACTACGGGCTTTTAGGATCGGTAAAATTTAGTGGATACTTACCCATTTTGCCGTACCTACCTATGTAGAACGAACCAGTCACCAAAACCATCCAACGTTGGTACCAACCAACGCAACGGCAAGCTCTGAGTCAAGCATGAATAATGAAGCCTCCGGCAGTAAGACGCTATTATCACTTCCACCTGGAATTATTAAGCCAGTATAACAACTGGGTAGTAATATTAATTGAGATTGCATTATTTATGGTCGTTGGAATCCCATGAATAATCAAAACACCGTATGATTTTCATGCAGGTTGGGGGATGCATTTAGGAGAAAATTAGATACTCTAAACCAACATTGTACTATTCAGTATAATTTATACAATCCAAAAATTTGCATAAAGTTAACCAAAACAAGAATAATAAAATTTTTTTTTTTTTTGTTTTTCATTTTTATCCAACTCTCAAATATATTTTATTGATTTACTTATACCTACATCTCCACGTTATACAATAAATCGCTTATTTCCTAGTTATTTTTTTATTTTTTTTTTATTTTTTTTTTGAGAAAGCTCAAAAAGAGTTCAGAGCAGAACTTTTTCCATCCGTTCGAAAGTTGTAGATACCTTCAACGTTGTATTTGACTTCGGAGAGTTCGAAATTGAGAAAATCTTTACGTCGTTATTATTATTATTATTATTTTTCTTGTTCAAAGTACGATGAGATCGAGAGACGATTTTTTTATTTTTTTTTTTAATTCTTTCTTCAGCGACAATAAAATCGGCGATAATTATCGTACATATCTAGCTAGCCGCATAATAGAACTTAATTGTGATCGATATTTTACCATTTATGGTCAGGCGATATCCTAGACCCTGTATATGTATAGTGAATGCTGTGTTATCGTGGTGTATTGTTAAAAACGTGACGGTATTACGTTTTTTAAAGTAGAAGAGATTAAAATAATAAATAATTCATTAACCATAACGCGCGATAGGCGACACTAGAATTTAAGCCACTTGTCACGTCACCCTGCAATATAATTATCTACTATATACTACCCCTGCTACTATACCTGGGTTGGTATAATATTTCAAAGAACTATATTGCCAACACTACGCCTCGTACCTATCTCACCCTGCGCACCCACCTACCCAACTCTCTTCGAGGTTGAAGAATCTCAACGTTAATTTACAGTCTTAGCCAACTGGTACAGGAAGAGCTGCCAATTACCGGTTAAGGGCTTTCGTTAAATCTTCCGAATAATAATTTCGCAGTAATTTCCGGTTCACGAAATGAATGAAACCTCGTCATTTAAAAAAGAAATTTAAAAAATAATACATAAATAGCTACCCCTAAAAATCTGTCTACGTATTTTTATCGCGGTGATTTGAATCCCGTAATTAACAAGGCTAATTTATTCTACTTAAATAAATTATATGAGCATCGAATAATTTCCAAAAACCTTTTTTTTTTTTTTTTTTTTTTAAGAATATTGAGGCACAATCGATATGTGCCCATGTTATGGCCTAGGGGGATTAATGAATAATGCATATACTATATCCAGCCCATGAACTTGCAGTTTAACAATCTTAGATCGTTCGATGGGGTTTGGGTGCGGGTAACACGTACGGAAGAAAAATTTTAACGACGTCTCATGACGTGACATTCGTTTTATCGATCATTCCCAGGGGTTTTTATATGACTTGGTGTACGAGAGGCTTTTGTCGCTATGATCTGCACGCTAGTATAAATATTATTGAACAAGACCAGGTTCACGTGAGTTTAGAAAATTATAAACTGTAAACCTAGAACATTGTGTAACGGTATTATAACGGAAATGTATACCTACCCTGCATTGATATGTAAAAAGTAAAAAATAAAAATTTGATTTTGAATTAAGTTAACAGGTGTATAGAAAATTTGTTATACATGCGATAACTAGCCCCACGTCCAATCCTAAACCCGCAAGGTTTAACGGATGGTACAAATGGTTGTTATGCAAACATATGGTAACCCAGGACCAACATATCACGCCAACACACACAAACACATACAACTACCAAGCTTGTGGATAACATGTTTGCGTTCTCATCGAGGCATAATTGCGACTAAAGGGACAAACAATGGTATGGTAGATAGAGGTTCATGCTTAGGATTGAAATCTGGGTTATACCATTTGAACACATTCACTATTAAATTTTGATAAATTTTTTGTAAAAAAATTTTAATCAATTTCTAACATCGATTACAAAATCAGAAAATAACTCGCAGATATCAAAAACTGACCATCAATTCATCCATTCACGACAAATCCATATTTCTATAAGTCAAGCTACCTTACCTGTGAGACGTGCGCCTCTAGCGGTGGCGTCGGTGAACTACAAGATCGTTTGAACTTGTTGTAAAGGTGAATGACGGTGAATTTTCAGATGGTTTTGGTCTGTAATTTGAAACAAAATTTTACAGTATACATGTAGTTACTTAATAGAGAGAACAAAGTGTAAACCATTAGTTTATTCAACGTGTTAAAACAAGTTCTAAACGTTTTGGGTTTTGACTTTAAACCCAGTTGCTATAGAGAGAAGACCCTTGCGGGTATGATCATTGATGCTAGAAAAACGATACGAAATTTTCGTATCCCGGAGCGTTATTACGTCGAAAACTTTGTCCGTTCTATAGACTGAGTATATCGGACTCCCCGTAGTTGAAATGAGGGACGTGGGAGGAACTGGTGGACGAACGGATGTCTCTTTGATGTCTGCTCAGCGGGTGAACGAGGTGACACAGTCAGGCCGAAACCCTACGGGCCTATTTCCTATCCTATTTCTGTGCGTACGTGTATGTATGTATATATATATATATATATGTATGTACAACCGCATCGCCGTATATTACCATTGTGTCTGATCCAGTGACGTAGAATGGACGTAGAGAAACACGGGAAACGAAATTGAATTGAAAAGTTTTTTTTTTTTTTTCACTTTCTTTCTTTCTGCGTTATTTTTATTTTTTTTTTGTATTTTTAATTATTTTTTTTTTTCTTCTTACCTAATCCGTTTTTTTGTTTCCCTCGAATGAATGAATGAATCGAAGGAATTATCTCAAGATTGATGAGCGAGGGTTGGAATTGTAATCAACGGTCGTTCCGGAAATAACCCGCTTAAGAGTTATTAAAAGGCATAGCATGGGATCTTTTAATTACGCCACTGGCTGGTCACTTTAGTTAGGTTGCACCCTACAACCCTTTACGGTCAGTGAGCCACCAAATTCAAATTATTATTTCAGAGGCGTTGGGCCCTCAGTCATCAGCGAAACAATTTCCTTATTACCCTTTGTGGACACGTTGGTGGTCTCCACGTTTTCGTATATATATACACATTTTTTTTTTTTTGGATATTATTTTTTATCCATGGATATTCTGTTTTTTATCCCTAAAATTTTTTACATTTTTTTTTATTTACCGCCCTCTTCGTATGCAAGCGATTTTTAATCCTTATGTTATTTTAATTTTCAACAATAAAATCCGCCAACGGCTTGATGTTTAATCAAAAAGCGTTAATAATCCTATACCTCGGTACATACCTATACTATATAGCTATGTGTTCATTTCCTGATCACCAGTTTACGTTCAACTAAAACGACATGTATTTTCAACGAACAATGAACGGATATCAGAGATAGACTAGTGTATGCATTATACTTTTGTATTGGTGGTACAGATCGTTCGGCTGTATCCAATCCATAAAGCTTTTAGAGTCGAGCCAAGTGTGAAATATAATCCAATTATTTTACAACGTGTATATGTATGTATGTATGTATGTATGTACGTACAATGCATATATACATATATCGAAAACGATTTCAAACAGGAGAAATTTATAAACCCAATTCTATCAGCAAAACCTCATTCGGTGGGTTTGTCCGACTGTCAGAAATAGGAGCATAAACATATATTTACTAGTTGAAAATACAACATATTTGATATAAATTATTTACTTTTATATAGTTGAGAAAAATTGATGAATTTTAGAAATATTTTTTTTTTTTTTTTTTTTAATAATAAAAAAGAAACGAAATTATTTCACGTCAAAGGAAACTTGTGTATCGTTATGATAGTTATAAGTTATGTGTTAAGGTTAGGCATCGTGTGCATACTAAATTTTGACGAGTTTTCGAATATGGATCATCAGGTTTACCTACTTTAGAATCACTTTACCTTCGTGGCTGTGGCTCGTGTCGTTCTGTATTCTAAGCTGGGGGTAATAATTACTTCTAAACTTCTCGACAACCCTAAATTACTTTCAACCATAAGACAAACACAGTTATACAAGCTTACCTCAGACACGCACGTCGTGGTTAAGAGATTCACTTCCGTGTGAGAACGGCTTTACTTTAATGGATATAAATTTTAAGTATATATATATAATCCCGGAAAGGATCTTTATAAGTCATGAATAGTAAAAATATATAATTTTTTTTTTTTTTTTTTTAAATAATATAATTATCTAGAGTTTACACCATCCTTGCATCAGGAACGCTTGCAGTGATTGTTAGACTCTTAGTTATAAGAGCTTCAGAAGTGTTCCTGAGAGAAATCTTCTGTCTCTGTCTCTCCGTAGAGTCTGCATCATAATGGAAGTCGAAAGACAAACATTACGATAATCGTGCGTACTTTGAAAAGTCGTAGTTACGAACATAGCGCAGGCGACTGTCTTATAACTAAACTACCTACTACACGCAAATTTCATCTGGGCAAACATAAACTCTGCATAATTGGTCGCTATTTGAATTTTCAACAAATATTAAGATCGTAGAAACTGGGTAGGTACTAGACTACGAAATTTACTTGATTTCATAGTTTGACTATTTCATACCCTCGAGTCTCATGACTGATGTACGAGAAAAAAAAAAAATACGACTTTGCGGATACACTTAAACTATATTTTTTACTTCCCGCAATGAAAATTGTAAATTTTCATGAAAAAGGGAAGTTATTGGTTTTGGTCTGATTTTCGAAAATCGAGTTTTCATCAGATATCGACGTTTTCGGGTCCTACGAAGCTATTATGACTATTTTTGGATGGACGTCCGTATGTGTGTAAACAAATTTTTGTCGTACGATATCTTTAGAACGAACCGGCCGATTGGAATGGTTCTTACGGCGATCGAAAGGATTTATCAAGACTTAGATCTGATTAGATTTTGGAGTCGATCGATCGAGTAGTTTCAAAGTTATTTGAGAAATAAAAATTAAAAAACAATTTTTTTTCATGTTTTTAGCGCACAACTCCTAAACTGTTCGTGCGATTAGTCTCAAAACTTGATCAGACTTAGCTCTTGGATAGCCCTTTCGATCGCCGTAAGATTCATCAAAATCGAACGATTGGTTTAAAAGATATTGCTTGACAAAAATTTCTCTTTTTGTCGTACGATACCTTTGGAACGAATTAACCGATTTGAATGATTGTTGCGGCGATCGAAAGGGTTCATCAAGACTTAGATCTGATTAGATTTTGGAATCGATCGGTCGAGTAGTTTCAAAGTTATTCGAAGAATCGAAATTAAGGAAAAAAGATTTGTATACGGAAAACTAATTATATTTATAACCTTCTTTAATTTATTATAAACGCAATAGTATCAATTAATTGTAACGTATTTAACACAGCGGGAAGTTTTCGGGTTGGCCCACAGGTCAACCGGTTTCCTGATTTTTTATTTTTGATTTTTGTTTTTCAAAAAACTTGATGATGTTTTATAAACGTGGATTAATCCAGCGAGTATAAATCATTTTCTCTGAAGAGGATTGAACTATGTATATCTACACACAACTATGAATCTCGATATAGCCACGTATTTCACCCATACACCAAGTCCAGTTTGTAACTTGAGTTCAGCAGCTTCCTAATTATGGATTAGAGCTGACGATCCGCATGAGTCTCTGTCGAGTGGTATTACGTTACATTTCGAAGGACTTGAGCCGAGTCCGTCCAGAAAATGTGTTGATTAACGTAGCGATGGCTCTGAGTACGTGTGTAGAAAATTAAAATCAAGTAGTTAGTAGGTAATATTTATGTCAAGTGGATCAAGTAGCGTCGTTAAAATTTTCTATTTACTTTTTTTAGAAATATTTTACCTGTTCATACTACGACGATTACCGGTTAAACTTAATTCCAAACGAAATTTAAGTCAAAAGGATTCATTCGATTTAAAAAATAAATTCGTATCTACCATTTTTGATTAAAAAAAAAAAAATCAAAAAATCTTCCGTTTCCTTATTCCACATTATATCTACAGTTGCTTTAATATTTCTTGGATAATTTTCAGACAGATTTCTCTCCAGACTCTTTCCAATTTATCCCCGGGCTTTAACCACGTTAATTACAATTTACGATTACCAAAGTGTGTACCAACGAAAATATACATACCTTGCCTTTTTAGTTAAAAAAGAAGGCTAATTTTCTTTGAGAAATTCTTTGATCCTCATCTTATGGTTTTTATGAAAAATCGTTCTATACCAGATGTTGGGTTTGTTATAAAAAATAATTTTCCAATCAAAGATCGGAGATTTTCGGTTTTTTATATTCACAAACCTACCGTCTGTACCTTTTCTAAACTGTTTAGAGAAACTTAGAAAAACACCTAATCACAGGATGCCAGGGGTCCTTGCAGGTTAACTACTGTCCAAATTACAGGCTATTAGCTGTAGTGATTGGGTATTACAAGTGGTCAGGCTTGACCAGTGCCACTAACCACATGGTTATTGGCTGAACTGATCAATCTTGAACGATCTTCATTGATTAGATCCGATCTGAGAGTACGGAGATTATAATTTAACGATAGAATAATCCGTAATGGATTAATCATATTTATAAGATAAGGATATATGGAAATATGGAAACTTTTTTTTAAACAATTACATATGATTTGAAAATATTTAATACTGATTATTGAAATAATTATACGATTATTTTTATAGTTTTAAATTATAAATTAGATATTGATGATTAGAAAAAAAAAAAAAAAAAAATGTGTAACAAAATTTTTGCAAAATTTATTTACTAATTTTAAAAAATACTCTGAGCGGTTCCTTCCTTCACACCAGACTCACGAAGACGTAGACTTTCTCTAAGTCTGTTACACTTCCGGCCTAAAATGATAAAGAAAAAATGATAAAAAAAATTGGTCAAAATTATTGATTTTGATTAACGATTTTGTTTTTTTGGTTTTTTTTTTTTTTGATTTGGTTTGGGTATGTATGACGTAGGTATAGACACCTTAACATATTCGTATCAATGATTTGATGCTGTTATTCAAGTTTACTTGCATTATATGTATTGTACACGATGAAAGAGACTGGTAAGAGAACCGGAGCTTTTCGAGTAACTCGAGACGCTTGTGAAACTTGAAACAATAAAGTAATCCGAGCTTTACTTGGAAACAGCCAATAGTCAAGGACTTCTAAAGGCACGTAGAAATTGCTTCAGGCATTTGAATTAAACAGCTTAAACAACTCGCTAGGTAATTGAAATCTATTTGTATTTTAATTTTTTTTTGTTTTTTTTTTTTTTTCTCAAGTTTTCAAATTTATGCAAGTTTTGAAAAAAAAATTCACGATTCAGTCAATCGGTCCCCGAAACAATCGTAAAATTTCATGCAAAGAAATAATACTGCAGGGTGAATATAATATCGTCTATTTTAATTGAAAGAAAAATTCTGTATCCAGGATAATAATTTCTATGTATAAAGAAAATATTCGCATGAACGATATTACCGATAATTTCAAAATAAAATTGGATAAAGTATTTTTTTTTCGAAAATAAATTAAAATATAAGAAAGAAATAAAAGACTAGACCAATTATTATATACAAATGATATTCAGTAGCATCAGCAACAGCAGCATCTAGAAGGTGTAAAATATAATATAAACTGATTTGTTTGAAGAAAAATTGTGCGACGTATAAATAAACTCAAAGAGTTTTCAATATTACTGAATCCCGTTTTCATCCTGTACAACAAACCCTGCAGTCCTCTATTTTAAACTTCACATCCCTCCTGTTACCGAGTACCTACACAGCGTAGTGCCTCCCACACCACAAGGATATATATTTTCACGGTTGAATTACTCGACTAGAGAGAGAGAGAGAGAGAGAGAGAGAGAGAGAGAGAGAGAGAGAGAGAGAGAGAAAAAGAGAGAGACAGATAGAGAGAGAAAAGGGTGGGTACAAGCTTTTCGCGAAAATATCATTTCATTTTAGTCCTGGTGATAAACGAGCTCTGCTCAGTCGTGCCTAATAGTCTTGATAGCACCGGAAAATTGTCGTCCAGCCAGCCTTCCATTGTAGTTATAATTACAGGATGGGTAATTGCAGTCGAGTGAATTTTAAGTGCCTGACAGGCAAAATGAAAAAAAAAAAAAATTAAAAAAATTAAAATTTTTTTTTTGAATATACATTTTTTTGGATTTTTTTTTCTGTCTGATCGGCTATAGATGCCAGCGAATAATTCATTTCCGTTAAACGATTTAATTCGACTAAAATTGAAATTTTCTTACAATCAATCGTAATCATATCTTTTCAAAGTATAATTAAAATTATTTAAATACATAGTCAACTTACTGTCACGAGTCTTTTCGGCGGGGCAATTCTGCAAAATGTATAAAAAAAAAAAAAAAAAAGAAAGAAAAGAACTTGGATTAGATTAATTCGGAAAAGCTTTTTTCTATTTTTATTTATTTTTTTTTAAACTATTCCATCAAACTCACCAAGTGCATTTGTCGCCATAGACAATGGATGAATGCGATACCGTTCGAATTACATTTTGCGAAGACTGATCTTCCGTTAGTAACGTCACCATTGTCGGTCGAAACTTCGCCTGTAACGATAAAATTATATAGTGAATATAAAAAAAAAAAACGAAAAAGAGTTTGTTTGAAATTTTTCAAGTACAAAATTTAGAAACCAACCTTCGCTTGGTTTTTGGGTTTCGGTAAAACACTTTTCTAAAAGTGTATCTGCTATCTCAGCTTTCCAGGGTTCTGAAGAATACGTCTTTTTCATATAATTTTCCATCTTTTCTAGATTCACATTTCCCATACGGTCAAGCTGATGATAAAATAAATTTTCTCACATTATTGTTCTTACGGATATTATATATTACTAAAATAAATTTCACTCACCACTTCCTTCTTTTGACCGATGCACTGGACGGCGCACTGCAAGAAAAAATAATTATTGTCAATGTCTGTTAAATAACAACGAATTATGATTAAATTAAATGTAATTTTTTAATCCTTACTATATAGTCGTCCTTAGTTCTATTACCGCGAATAAATCCTTCGTACTCCTCGATCGTCCTTGCTGTAATATTAGGAATAAAATATATATATATAAATTAAGAGGTAAATAATGGAGATTTTAACCAGAAGAAAATATAATATAAATCTGGTAAATATCTCAAGGTATTTCTTAACCTAAATAAAAAGATATATCTTTATCCCTCTTGGAATTCTATTCTTCTAAAAGATTTTCTACTGCAGTAGTTGAAGCAGCAGCAGCAACTTGCAGACGCGAGATTTTCACTGCGACTGAGAACAAAGCGTAGCTTGCAAAGGCTTTAATAAAATACAATGAAAAAATTTACTTATCAAGTTTTGAGGTAAATATACGCTAAACAAAGTAGGTATGTACGTACGTTGAAATAGCAGCTACAGTAAATGTACTTTAATATTTGTCACACATATCTACTTGCCTTTCTTGCTAACTTCGGTTGCTTTTCTCGCTTGATCAAAACACTCCTTTTTTAGATCTCTAACACCTTCGCTCCACAGAAGTTTGAGGTCATCATTTTCACCGCAACAAGAACGACGTTGTCTTTTTTTCTTATCATTATCAACTTGGGTTGTTGACGAAGTATCATCGCGTCCTTTTTTCTGTTTATTAGATCTTCGAACTCGACTATTAATTTGCTGGTCTAATTCATCGCGAAAAAAATCGTCTATAAAGAACCCAAAAAAATAAAATAAATAACAAAAAATTCTATTAATTTTTCTTCAAATGAAAAAGAATATATTTCATTTCCTCACCGAATTCATCGCGATCAAAGGCACTGGCGATAGATACAAGAACTATTAGTATCAAAGCACAAATCACAGTGACCCTCATGACTGAACTTCAGTTTAAAATCACCAAATTTGGTAAAATTCGTATAATTTAATGAGGCAAATTTCTACCGTAAGACAAACTGAAGACTAAGAAATTGAATAGAGAAACTGTTCAGAGAGAAGCTTGGATCTAGAATGAAACCAGGCTTACAGGGTCAGTGACAGACCAGACCGTATGGCTATATAACTGTTAAACGACCCACAGACCTCCCACTAGACCGCTAGTAATCCCCAGGACCGATACTACACAGTCTCTTTTAATTCCATCCTTTCTTTTAACCAAATTATTATTATTATTATTATTATTATTTATAAAATAAGACAGCTGATCTGCAGCAGTGTCAAGGCCAGGATCACTCACAAAAAAATATAAAAAAAAAAAAAAAAACTAGACACCGTTGCTTTGCCTCAAGTCCTAAAATCCGTTATACCGTTATTATAAAAGTAGGTACATTTAATTCGGACACACCAAGAAAAAAAAAAAATTATAAAAAAAGTGTCCTACTATCTCCTTTTGTCTATAGTTTAAAGGTATGTTTAAATTTTTGTTGAACCCACTCCTGGGTTATATTTTTCTGATTATATTTTATATCGGTTTTTTTTTTTTAGTTATTTTATTATTATTATTTTTTATTTTTTTTGGAATCATTCGAAATAATGTACGAGTTTGTATTATATAGTATTTATACGTATTTCATGAAATCGGGTATTATTATTATTATTATTATTATTATTTGTTCAGAATCGGTCAATTCGTACAGTTTATGAAATATTGAACATATAGAGACTACCTGCAGCAACGTTGTGAAATAATTCAACAACAATTACGTGGGTACGGTTAACGCTTCGTTGAACTTCATACTATACACACATATACACGTTATACGGTATATATGTATATATATACATATATACGTACCGGTATTACCGGTGTTAAAGAAAAATAAAAAAAAAAGAACAAAAATTGTTCGTATATATAAATTTCTAATAAATTCGATAAGAATTTTGTAAGACTTGAGAATTTTCATTTATTTATTTTATTTTATTATTTTATATATATATAAATGGAGTAAAATTGAACGAGAATATGAAAATAAAAAAAAAAAAAAAAAAAAGAACAAATCGATGAAAAAGAGTAAAATTTGAAATGAAAATTTTTTCGGATTAGGTTTATAAACTGCGAACGGATTCTATACTCTGAAGACTACGTAGTACGTACATACATACATACATACATACATACATACGTAGGTAATAAAATTGAGTAGGTATATATTCTAAAGGATCGAATAAAAAGAAATGACTTACGCCTTCGAATAGGAAAAGTACCCTTATACGCAATTGGCACGTACTGAACTGCAGGTATAACCCTTGGATAAAATAATCAAGATCGCCAATTTACATTCCAATTTACAAACGTTCGTGTTAATAAAATTCTATAATCAACTATGTAGAAAGGTAGGAAAAAGGTAGGTGTACGTGTACATACCAATACCCACCCATACCCCCATACCCCTTCCACAATCCGCAGCACCTGTGTCCAAGCAATTTTAATCGAGACCATCTTTTTCAACGATTTGTTTTCAAATTGCATTTTTAATTTAACCTAGGTATATATATATATATAGGTGTATGTACAGTACGTATGTACATACATACATACGTATTACGAATGTCCGCTTGGCTGAATACATATAGACACATACCTATATATACCAACCAATGAAAAATTCCATCAAGGTGTAAAACATTAAAAAAAAACAAAAAAAAAAAAACATCAAGATAATAACAAAAAAATCAAAAAAAAAGAAACAGAAAAACCTTGATTACTTTGCCGAGATTATTTCTATACGTATACGAGAGACAAATACATCGAAAGATTTCTGGTTTTTTTTTTTTCACCCTCGTCCTGCAGCAAACACACACACACACACAAAGGAAACGTGTGAGTAAGCTCGATGTATATATTTATATACTATATACATATGTATACGCACATGCGTGGGTTAAATGGATTATCTCTCTCCCTTACACTTGAGGGTTGTATGTCCGTCGATCCGTTCATGCACCCTCGACAGATAATTGCGTGTTAATAGCTCGCAACCCCTAGGCTTGATACAAACGAGAAGCCTTAGGCATGTAGAAGATACGTGTGTGTGTGTATGTGTGTGTGTGCAGATACTTTGTGTAAGTATATATGATCGGGATCGAATTCAATCTATAGATATATATCTCGATGACCATTCGCCGAAAGGAAAACAGTGGCTTTACTGACCAACAAGTGTTGCGAATTTGTTTGCCAAACGTTCAGAGGGTGAAAACGTGGGAGTTATAATTTTCAACGATTTGCGTTACTTCGATATACATATATATGTATGTATATGCCAAACCAAAGATTATTTTATATCTACGGTTAAATACAAAAATTTAACAAAAATCTGAACGGAAATTTTCTTCCATATTTTCTAGTCTTTAATTTTTTATTTATTTTTTTTTTCGGGTTTCTACAAATTTTATTTTCAAAACTTACAGACCAATTTTTTTTGTTATCACTTTCAGTAATCTGGCTATTAATTACGTACACGTTTTACCATATTACATACTCATGAATTTTAATATAACAGAATTCGTTAAGAATTAAAACAATGGCATAGTTGTTTTTTTTCATTTTCTTCCTTCGTTCGTTCTTCTGACAAAAAAATTCTGTTTTTGCCACTTAACGCGGGTTTTAGCATATAATTACAACAACCTTAAAAACGAATTATCAGTTAGCCACTAAAAATTCAGAAACTCGAAAAATGTAAAGAATTTTAATTTCTTTAAGTAAAAAAAAAAATAACAAAAAATCGATAGAGAAACTCGAACTCTATCCTCAACCCCCAATCTAACATTTTCAAAAAAAAAAAAAAAAAAAAAGATGAAAAAAATCAGAGTTTTTCTTTCCGGTTGATTTTTCCGGGTGCAGATATTTGATCATTCGGAAAGCTTCTTTGTAAACTATATATATTCTATTCCTATAGCCAAGGTACGGTGTTGTAATCCGGTTATGCTCGGGCATGAGCAATTTGGTCGCGACTCTGACGTTTCAGGTATATATATATATTTTTTTCTTTCCTTTTTCTTTTCTTTTCTTTTCTTTTTTTTTTCGGGTCACGATCGCCTGTCAGAGCCAGCCCGCGTCCGACTGATTAACCTTGTCGACCCACTGAACGAACCAGGGAGAGTCCTGGCCCGGTACGGTTCGGTTCGACTCGGCTCGGAGAACCCACCTTTAGACTTTTGGCGTCTTTTAGCGTAGGTATAGTCGTCGTCGTAGTATCGTTCGTCCCTCTACCTCTACTTCTCTGCAGCAGCTCTCGCTTAGAAACTCGAATAAAGTCTTGTGACAAATTACCCCGATCTAGGGGGGGTATAGGAAAAGTAGAGAAAAAGGGGATCGCGACGATTTTTAGACCTTGTTTTGTATATACCTATACCCCCTGCCTATATAAAGGACGTGCCTTTTTGAAGCCCAAGGATATATTCCTCCTCTTTTAACCTCCACCTCTCAACATCTAGCCAACTATCAACGAAGATTGATTATTTTTTTACCACCTCTCTTCGCGAGAATTTACACATAATTGAGTTTTTTTTTTTTTTTTTTTTTTTTGATTTTTGGAATATTCCTGTTTTTGAATTAAAATATAAAAAAATCTTCCATTTTTAATTTCCTTTTATTTTTATCTAGTTTTAATTTTTCTTACTTTCTTTTTTTTTTGTTTTTTTTTTTTTGTTTTTTTTTTTTAATAAAAATGTAAATCTTCAATTACTTTCTAACGCTACAGAGACAGTAGTCGGTCTTGTTACTCGACGAAGTACATACAATTCGAGAGAATGGCAAGACGTTGGTAAGTGTAGGTATATGTACATATACCTATGTACGTATATGTACGGTACATCATGTACATACGTGTACAATACTGCAGAGTATGGGTTATTTATGAGAGTAAGTAATCGTGCGTCGTACGTGACTGAAAGTAGGACATTTTACGTCATTGTATTAATGTATGTGCATACTCGTATATGGTTGCGAGCTGTATAGAATTTGTCTCGTACGAAACATATAAAAGTGGGTAGAATAAGTACGCGTACCTATGTATGTACATTATGATACCTGAAACATATTCCATTCGGCATATAATCGTTGAGACGTGTTAAAAATTGTCTAACGAAACAAATATTTCTACTTCTATTTCACCAATACCCGGGTCCTTATTTCTCAAGATATTAAAAAAAAAAAAAAAAAAACGGTATTCTAAATTTTTAGATACTTTCAAAAAAAGAAAAAAGATAAAATCATACTCGATATTCATCGCTTGATATCTCGGCTCCCTTCAAGAATGGTATAACACTTTTGATATCGAGATTTGAAGAGCTTTTATCCCTTTTTAAAACAAGACTATCCAGAACACAGTACGACACTTTGAACTAAAGTTATTCAAGATAAACCACCGTCGTTCGTTTATACCTATAGTTTTGATCTTTCATTTCACGTAGCTGGTATATATATATATATATATATATATATATATATATATATATATATATATATATATATATATATATATATATATATATATAGTATACGTATATATTCTATACCGTGTTCCCATTTATACAGAGGATAAATGGAATACGTTTTGCCATAGTAATCTGATACGAGGGTGAAGATACGTGCGACTTTTCTTACCGTTAATAAGAAATTAGGTTGACGGAGGACGTCCAGTAGGCGTCTGACAGCCGGTAAAACAGCTAAAGATCCAGAGATCGTGAACAATAAATATCAACTTGTTGGTACGGCAGTTTTACCTCGCATTACTCTGGTTAGCAAAATTTCATTTTATTTTTAAGGATAAATTGATTGACAATATATCGAAAATGATGGAGGTTTAAAATTCCGAAAGTTTAAAAATTACGAATTAATTTAAGACAATGGCGAGGCAGTAGAAAAAAAAAAAAAAGAAAAACGAAAAAGACTTCGAAATATGAATGAAACCATTTTATTTGTTCATTGATAATATTGTTATGTAAGCCAGCTTTTATTTTCTACTTAATGAACAAAATTTACTCTTTTGTACATAAAAATATATACTTACTGTATGTATACATATAGATGGTTAAATTGTACAAAATCCTCTGCTTTCATTCACAATTCAATTTGCTTATATACAATTATTATCAAACTTTGTTTAACCTTGTAGATATAGGTATAATTTATATCAAGGCTTGTAGTGAATGATTCATTTACGATTTATTGGTGCAGAAGATAACTCTAAATTCGGGTCAGGAGTTTAGGCATTAATTATAAAATTGTGTCACATTAACACCATCGCAATATATTTCGCGTCACACACCTACCTACATTTTTTAATGACGAAATAGTTTTTTTTTTTTCAATTTTTTTTTTTTTTTGACGACTCGTTACGTACCCACGAGGCCGTGAATTAATATACATATGTGAAAAAATTATACATGGTTATATATATATATATATATAAATGTTCAAATTATTTATATGAAAATTGGACCAAAACTAAAAAAATCTGTAAATTTGAAAAAGCAAAAAAAAAAAAAAAAAAAAAAATTTCAAATAGTTTCTTTTTTTTTTTTTTTTTATGCAACAATTTTGATGCCCAGATTTTTTTCTTATTTTGATTTGTCAAAGTTTTTTTATTTTTTTATTTTTTTGAATTTGAACTCTTTTTGACACGTCACGTTTATATCGGATGTATATCGTCAGGCAACGCAACGCCAGGGCTAGGCTGTTAGAAATTCCTCAGCGTCGCGATACTGAGCGTCGTCTCAACCCATACCCTTACCCTACATCCACACCAAACCAGACCTCTCTAACACTCCCCTAGCTTAATCCTTAACCTTAGGAACTCGATGTACATACCGTGCCAAACCATACCGTCCGTCCCTTCTACCCTAAGAACTTGCTTGATTAACACTCAGCCACTAATTCAGGGAATATGCCGTCCGACCCACAGAGAATTCAAGTCGTTCTTGTACAGGTTGTCACCCCTTGAATTATTACACCCAACGGGCAAAACCGTACAGAGGAAAAAAATAAATAGAAAATAAGTAAATATACCGATTTTACAAAATTTGTAAAAAAAAAAAAAAAAAAATAAAAAAAAAAAAAAACGTCTTAACGATTTAAGCTGCTTCTAGAATCCAAAAAAAAAAAAACATCTCAAAGTTTACAGAATTTCACATAATCCCACAAGAAAATTTTTCACGTCTCTATCAATTCGAACGATTTTTTTTTTTTTTTCTACTCGAAAACACTTTTCAGATTTTAATAATTCTTATTGAAAATTTTTACGGTGATTCTAGTTCTGCACGGAATTTTATAACCTTTTACATATTCAGCACTTAGATTTTTACAGTATACTGTAAATTTTCTATCTATTTTATAATAAATTTGTAGCTATGTTATAAAGTCCATCCCAGTCGGTTCTAAGCTGTGACCCAATTCATTAGAAGGCAATCTGTCCGTAGCTGAATCGAGTCCCAACCTCATTACAGAGTCGTTACTATTTCTTGAAGAAGACACTATATATATAAGTTCTCCATCTTGAAGCCAATTTTAAACTCCAGCAGCTAAGCACATTGTTTAACGTTTATATACATACATATATACATATATAATAAATATAAGAAGTTGGTAGTGAAAATTTTGCTCTCTGAACTACTATGATTCACCGTTTATTATCACGAATATGATGATTATTATGATGACGATGATAATGATGATGATGATGATGATTATGATGATGATGTTGAAAACTGGGATTAAGAATGAGTTGCAACAAGGCAGGTATAACGTTTAGTCAGACAACAAACTAAGGGTGTGAAGTGTTACACCAATTTCAGAGCTTTAGTTCCTCTCTCACTCTCTTTCTTCTATTCTCTTTATGTTTATCTCTCTTACTTTCTCTCTCTCTCTCTTTCTCTCTCTCTTGACTTTTGGCAATAATTCACGGTAATGTTCTCAGCGATAAAGGCGTTCCATGCTCTTCGTTGGTACATTTCGTGGGTCTGCGGTTCTCAGCATTGTGCTTTTTGGTAGGTATACATGCGGTGGTCTTCGTATTTACGCCTTTCCACCGCCAATTTCTTATCAGCTACTTTAGCGGTGAGGTGCTACTGCCCAATTTATCATTCTCCATTATGCAAAGTTCTCAAATGTCCTTGGGTCACCCCTCTTCTCTTTCTCTTTCTCTTTCTCATTACGAGAGAAATAGAGAGAGAGAGAGAGAAAGAGGGAGTGTAGGAGAGGGATGAAGGTGGCTGCTCACTCAGTCAGTCTGGTGAAACGGAGAACCCTAATTCCCGCGTTTCCTAGAACCTCGTTTTCATTTAAGGTAGGTATACCCACCTACACGTTTTAACAGAAAGGGAACTTTGCCCGCTAACAATTTCTTCGCCCTTGTATACATACGAGTTTATATAAGTGACTTTACAAGCCAAGAATTAAATGAACGGTAGGTGATGTTTAAATTGAAAAAAAAAAATGAATATGTATTCCTCAAAAATTCAAAAATAAATAATAACAAAATTACCACGTTAGTAATTAGATGAAATAAAAAATGAAAGAGCTGGTAGCTCTGCTTTTTATTATATAGAAGAAGGATCATAAAACAAACAGGGATTTTATATGTATGTAAGGTAGGTACACAAATTGCTTTGAATCAGAGAATTTACTTGATTTTTGGCCATCCATATCTATCCCGTGAAAAATTTTTATGTTTTTCTTTTTGTAAAAAATATGTATATGTATATAATTATAACTTGAATTTCAACGAATGAAAGTATAAGATAAATATTGAAAGGAGTGACAGAATTTTTTCGAAAAAATAAATTTGATATTGTACATACATATATACAATATACATATATACATATGCATGTATATAATATTTTTAATAAATGTGTACATACATACAGAAAAAAAAAAAAAAAAAAAAACGGAGAAAGAATAAACAATGAAAGAGCGTTTCGTTAAATTTATCGGGTGAAAAATATTGTGATTTTTTTATAAAGAAACATCAAAAAAATACAAATATATATGTAAAAATTTTAATACATGATGATCGTCTGCCTTGGGTACAGATTTTCAAATATTCGTACAGTATTGTAAAGCCTTTGAATCCGTAGCAGTATGATCGATAGTTTTTCTCACTATATATTGATGAGCAATATCATACCAATACCGGGCAAGTATTAAATACATAGCTAAGCTATATACATATACGATCAGTATATAAACCTATACGAGTTATGAAAAATCTTATGTTAACAATATTTCATCGATATGTAGTATATATTTATAATGTGCAAAAAAATTTGGAGAATAGAAAAGTTTTTCATTTTTTATCAATTTCTTTTTTTTTCTTTATTAATTTTTTTTTTTTTTTTAGACGTTATACCGTATATACATATATACCTAAATATCTGTATATTATATTTATAATTCTTTACATTTTTACGTCGACATCGTGACGAGAGAATTTCTGAGCGAGATGGGGTTCAGACGTATAGTTTTGGGGTATGAGGGGGGTGGGGGGGTTGAGATTTTATTGTGATGGTTGACTCTTCGTTCGCAAACCCGATAATATACGAGCATCTTGTAGGTATATATATACACACATGCACTACAAATATATAGGTAATAGTATAGGTGGATGAAAGGCTGGTTTGCTCGCTCTATTTTGTTCGAGAAAGAAATATATAGAGAGAGAAGGAAAAACCGAGAAAAAAATATATATATATATATAAAAAAAAAAAAGGGATAAACCGAGAACCTTGGCAAATATCAGGTTATAGGTCCCGCGATGGTTGGCGTGGATTCTGTACGCGACATCTCTCACATATCTTTCATAGAAGATATTGCCCCTCTGACGTACGTGATTTTTTTTTTTTTTTTTTTTTTTCTTTTTCGGTTTTCTACTTTTTTTGGATTTTATTTTTATTTTTATTCTTATATTTTTATTTTTTTTTTCTTCTTCTTCCCACTCTCTCAGACTCAGATACTTATCATTCAACGTGCCAATACCGATTTATCGAAAAACCAACATCCCCCTATAAGCTTGACATTTCGTACCGAACAGGTACTACGTATGTATGTACTATGGAGGTATATAAGGCATGGGTAATCTTTTTTATACTATATACCATATACAGAAAAAAATAAATAAAAAATATATATATGTATTTTCAAATTCAATAAATATGAACAGATATTTTTAGCACAAGTATAATGATATAAGAGATTGGAATAGCTCTGGGTGCAGGGAGATCAAAAAAGGGGAAAAATTCTTTCGACAAAAGTGTCTCTAAGATGTGTTTGTGTGTATGAGATTATAAAAGGGATTTATTGCAGAAGTATATATGTTATGTATATAGAAATGGCAAAGGCTTTGATGATCTGGTGCTTCCCATCGTTGAGGGGTGCCACAAGCCGATTGTGGTGGTCCTGACCCGATTGGTTTTTGATTGCGATATTGTCAGGGAAATAGAGTTGAACTAAACTGAGTGATCATATATGTATATATACGTGTATATATACAAATACACATACATATTATATATACCTATATCTATATATCCCAAAGGTTCTATTGATATTGATTGCTTAGCACCGCGCGCGTGGATTCGATTCGCAAATCGTGTATATATTCATCTTTAGATAAAGCTCGTGCTCCTCTATCAGTGAGCATTCACCCCCTCAAGAATCCTGACTGGTATATAAACCTTCTTATTTCTTTTTATTTTCCAACATATTTTTATTTTTTTTTTTTGTTGTTATATGTACACTTCAATCTATACATGTATAAAAATATATACCAAATGTTCGACAAATATATCCACTTTATTTTCCCTACCCTACACCTACTCGCGTTAAAGGTTTTGAGGATCCAAGGACTTCACTGCGCACCCCATTGGAGGATTTTCGTTGGTTGATTGGGTTTTAAAGAATATTCCTTCAAGTTCACCCTTAGCTGGATGGCATGCCGCGTACCGTTTACTCTCTCTCTCTCTCTCTCTCTCTCTCTCTTTTGAGAAGGGGGTGTTTTTCACCCAACTGTAGATGTATATACCATATATATATATATATATATATATATATATATATATATATATATATATATATATACATATACCCCTACTCGCACAGGGTTAGCTACAGCGGGGGTTGATTCGGCTGATAAATCACCAATTATAAGAAGTTTCGATTTATTGTCAGAGTTTGGAGGAGCCGAGCGACCTGGTGCGGGTACGGGTACGAGTTTGAGCTCCGGTTCTCGAACGCGACTCGAGGTACAATACCAACGAAATTGAAAGTTAAGGCAAACTGAAGGCCTATCTTAAGATCTTTTATAGACGATTAAATTAAGTGCCAAATTGCGACCGGTAGTCGATGTCAAAATTTAAACTTTTAGCAATTACTGCATCGTAACCAAAAAAAATTAAAAAAAAAAAAAAAAAATCCCCTAAACAAAAAAAATCATAGTGAATTGTTTGTAAAACAAAAAATATCTTTTTTCACTAATTAATTCTTATAGTTTTTGAATTATTATTTATTAATATATTACTTAAGTGTATATTAAATAAAATGATATTTATAATTTTTGAAACCTCATAGTAATTACATCGGAATTAAGTTATTAAACATCCGTACTTTATAAGTACTTGTCGTCAAAGTTCGAGGCTGGTAGTAGTACTTTAAAGAGCGGATAATTGCCCGCGTAAAGCGTAGAAACTTTTTGCATTCGGTAGTTAGGTAGAGGCAAAGGTATAGGTACCCCCCTCCCCCCCCCCCCCCCCCCCCCTTCCTACCCCCCACCAACCGTTAAAGTTCAACTTTAGTTTCAACGGGTCAAACTTCTAAATACGCCTGAAGTGACGCGACTCGACGTACAGGAATGGTCTACCGGTCGATCATTAGCATTTGAATAAAAAGAAAAAAAAATAAATAAATAATCGGTACAGTTCTTGAAGATTTGATTAAATTTTTTTTGTTTCTTTTTTTGTTTGTATTTGCAGCATCGAAACGAGAGCCAAAATAAAAAAAAAAAAAGAGTAAATTTGTTTTTTGAAAATTCTTTAAAAAATTGTAAAAAATATAAAAATGAAAAGAAAATTAAAAATAACTTGCAACAGGAAAGAATTCGACTCAAGGTATGTATGTATGTTCTTATTCTGAAAGAAACTTTTGTTGAAGTAATATCGAGAATTATTAGGTTTTGAGGGATATGAAGCGTAACTGGTAGGTAAGACAAAGGGCCGAAGAGAAACGAAAAAAAAAAATGAAAGAGAAAAAAAAAGAAAAATGAAAGGAAAGAGAAGAGAAAAAACAAAAAAAAATGAAATAAAATAAAAAGGGATAAAAAGGAGAAAATAAGTAGAAATAAGTCTGGAAGTCGGTGTGCAGGAACCGAAGTTATTCAAATTTAGAGTAGAAGTTATTTGAATTGGGAACGACGTCTTGCGCCCGATATGGATTAACCCCCACGGCTTTTGTTTTTAGCCGCAGGTATATTTCACTGTTTCTTTAAAAAAAAAAAAAAAAAAAAAAGAAAATTTCTACAACCCTCAAAACCGACCGGGTTCTAAACGTTGAACGTATTAAAATTATACCCAATTAATTTTTTCACATTTCTATATTTACTACAGCTATTCGATGTATATATTAGGACCTTTTTCTGATCAGCGGAAATGGCGTACTTTATATATACATCGAGCTCACTCACTACCATTCCCTAAAACCAAAAAAAAACAAAAAAATGTATTATTTTTTCACTCGAAGCTAACGAAGAAATTTCCGAATCGTGTCTTACTATCCAAAATAAGAATACTGAAATATTTTTGATTATTTTTTTTTTTTCATTTAGATGCTTCTTTTTTCATGAACGTATTATTATAATTATATATATTATTAACAACGTTTCATTTCCTCGATGAAAATAATCACTCATAATTATACGAACTGAATACATAACCACCCCAAAGAAATTAAAAAAACAAAAAAAAAGATGCAAAAATACAGCCAACATTTTTTTTTTTGTTTCCCCTATATCGTTGCCGCGTATAGTATACGGTACGAATATTTGATCACATTGCAACCTGCACCCGGGATTGTTCCCGCAAATTTTGGTCAATTATATGACGGTTGTCAGACTATGCGGCGTTGCAGCGATATCTTCAATATTAATTCCTCCGTGACGTTATTCCGATCACGATTTTCCCTCTTGCGTAGGTATTATACAGATAGGTTGTTTTATTTTTTTAATTTTTTTTTGCAATTTTTCAACCTTCTAGTTCGTAGCTGAATTCCCACCGGAAACTATATTTACGAGATTTTACATATCTGTTATGTACTCTATGCTGCTAAAGATATTCTCGTTTACAGAAACTCAGTTCTCATATTTTTTTTTTATCCAAAATCAAAAAATCAAGATTCCAAAATCGTTTTAAAGGGATTAAAAAAACCTGTTTATTATCCATTTTGATTTTTGTTTGCATTGAAGAATTTTCAAAATCGTAATATACACGTCTTTGAGAAGATATTATCCCTGTTCATTCAAAAAAAAAAAAATTTTCAACTTCCTCGAATTTTGGTACCGTATAGAAAATGGCCGTACCATTCGTTTGGGGTAAGGGCGTAGTCCAGGGGATTTTATCTGGTAGTCGCGTTTGCGAAGGCCCCACGGTTCGTGGTATTGGTGGTCCTGATAATCCAGACTTAACTTGTTTCATCCTCGCATCGATAAAGAAGATACAGAATCCCAGGACTACCAGCAGCACCATCCCTCGATTCCCCTGCTAGAGAAGGCTACTTTAGCGCAAGAAGTGACGACAACGAACAATCGTTGAATTAGTTTATAAAAAGATGTCCGATTTTTATTACAGTTGAATATTTTTTTTTTTGCTATCAAAAAATCTTTTACACTGTCTTTGATTTTTTCTGTTTGTAATAATTTTATACCGAATTAGTTTATACGAAACTTTGAACATTCTACATAGAAAATTCTCAGCCAAATTTTTACGTACGAACGATTCTCAAAGCTTTCGCTAAACCACATTTCGCCCAAGGGCTCTCTACTCCAACGTCGGTCTAGCTTCCCTCCTGGCCAACCCCCAACTGATTGATTTACTCACGGATCTCCTTGTTAATGTGGAGGGATATACTGATCGAGAGAGATCGCCTCTGCCCCAAGGGTTGGCGAACACATCGCCGGACATTAATCCTTAGAATTTAAGTATACCAACCCCTAGAATTCGTAAAACTTTTGACATTTGATTCGAGGGGATAGAGGATGATGAGAAAGAGGTGGAAACAGTCTTTGATTCAACTATAATATCTGTTTACATGTTTTTGTTAAATAAAAAGAATTTCGCGGGCTTTTTTGGGACAAAAAAAAATTTTTTTTACGTCAAATTATACACGCAAGATAAAAAAAAAAAAAAAGGAATAAAAATCGGAAATCCTTATTCTGCATCAATTTCAATGCTACCTACCCATGAATAAACTCTAATTGGTTACCAACTCGCATCGAGCACCCAGTATCGGTTTATTTTTCCAAGGCCAATTAACACTGTGCGGGAATCTAACACGGGTCCTGCCAAAGGCAATTAGCGAAAAGCGTAGTGGGTTGGAGGTTCGATATATATACCTTGAGAGGACGTGACCTATGGGATATTGTGAGAGAAGTATCTACTCCGAAAAATCGACACGACATTATTCGGTAGTTTAAAATTTTTTTTTTCATCCCTTTAGCGTCCTTTTTTATTTTGAATCTAGTTTTTTTTATTTTTTTATTTTTTATTTTTTGTTTATCATAGCGAGGTGTTGCAGTGAATAAGCGCTACCATATATCGTGCAGAGGCAATAATTTCGATATCTTGACTCTGGCCCCTCGAGCTATACTGCAGAGGGACGAACCGAACGGCGGAAAAGAAGCAGATATGGGGAAACGGTATAAGAAATCGGAAGTCGATGAGTGTTATGGAGCCGGCTCACGCCTAACGGAAGTGACTAACATGTGGCGTCCGATAAAAAATTACCAAACCACCCCTGGAACTTGAGCCAGAAAATTCGGTTCGAGTTTAAAGTGAGATAAATATATAAGGGACAGGGTTGATACCAAACAGGAAATCATCTATGATATGTAATCGACGAGGACATATACCTACTATATAATAAATTTATATGTAGTATAATTCTTGATAATAAAATAATAAAAAAGAATCTGAAAAAAATCTATGATAGGGTAAAGAAAAAAAAATAATAAATATATATAAGGAAAGTGATAAAGAAATGTGAAATGGGAATGAGAGAGGACAGAGCCGGAAAATAGGAAAACAGTGGGCGAGGTCGACGAGCATAATAAAACGATCTGTCTTGAAGAGAACAATATTATTCTCACAGTAGACATTCGTCTCGTTCTATCTATGCGGGATTGCCTATTTCTCTTCATCTATTCCATTCTTGACGGTCTTCACTCTCTCTCTCTCTCTCTCTCGAAAGTTTTACCCACGCTGTGGTCCTCGATAAAGCTTTACCAGTAAGAAAATACATTCGTTCGTTCGTTCGCGGGGTGCCTAATTCCCCAATTTGTCCTTCGCCCCGTCACTTCCTGTCATCCAGATATCCAAGACGGGATAAATAATTGGAAAGAAGAAGAAGAAGAAGAAGAAGAAGAAGAAGAAGATGAAAAAATAAAATAAAATCTAGTAAAAAAAGAAGCAAAAAAAAAAAAATTAGTTTCTTAAAATTATAGCCCTCTTCTCTAGGCTCTAGCATATCGTAATGATCCCTAAATCAAGTTTTATCACCCTGCAAACTCCGCTTGTAATCTCGTATAGACGATAACGATATATTTATATACACAGACACACACACACACTCGCCTCCATACCTGCATCAACATCGTGTCAAACTGTCGTTTCGATAGTGGGTGCAGGGTGATCCTGAGGTAACGTAATTATGACGTAAGATGACCTGACAACTGGTCATAAAAATATATTTCACTATGAAACTGATTGCTACTTAACACGCTATCCGTCCGAGTTCAACACAAGGGATTATGCTCACTTGTCCTTTATCACCCAATTTAGATGTTGTAAACTGTATACCTACGTATATTTCAGTGATTTTTGATAAAAATAAAAAAGACTCCTCTTTGATTTCTCAAAGACAAAAACTTTTTTTTTTTTTTTTTATTTTTTCTAATTTTTTTTTTTTTTTTTTTTTTTCATTTTATAACGAATAATATTTTCAAGTAATTTAGGTATACTTCAACGTCGGTTATTATAATACAGCATCAAATATATCAGTCGATTCGTCTTCGTTAACTTTACTGTATGCCTATAGGATAGAAGGTTGAATTCGAAGGTATGGGGTACCCACAACGAGAGAAACTGGGTAAATATAACCACGGAGTTTCGATCAAAGGATTCAATTAATAATTAATACAAACTCTCCTGTAGAGTTTGCCCGAAATCAACCCCCTCTCATCCCTTGCCCTTTACCTGTGCCTCTCATCACTTTCTCTCTCTCTCTCTCTCTCTCTCTCTCTCTTTTCGTGTAATACACGTTTAGATTAAGGTATAGAAGGGAATACATTATACAGCAATCATTCGTACATATATACATACATATAGCTATCTATCTATCAGTAAGAGATATACATGGCTTTTAATATAGGTATATTACATACTTTAGAATCGCGAATACTCTCGACTACTTACTTCATACTCTCGAGGTTAGGATATATACGTATATATATATATATATATATATATAAATGTACATGTATGGGTATACCTATATGGCGACACAATTATTACTTGCTCTTAGGTGTCTCTGGCGTAAACACGTTACAATTAGCCATAGAGGAAGATTACGATAATACGAGGAAGTGGTGCTGCCACTGGTAGTGGTACCGGGGTAGGTATATATAGATACTGTAGGTTACACCATGGTGCTAGTGCTGGTGGTGGCGAGGGCGTTATAGAGATGAGGACACCTTATACGGTGTAGGTAGATGTAGTTCCGGATATAACGCGTTGAGTATAAAGGAAAGGGATATGTATGTTGGATGTACATATACAAGAATATATTGTATGTATGTATGTATGTATGTATGTACATACATGTTTTGTATATATATATGTGTATATGTTATATGGAGCAAGAACCGACTCGACTCCTTGGAGGGAAGTCCTAATGGCGTATAGCGTTTAATTTATGATAATTTCATTTTGTAATATCTTACCAAGAACCAGAAGCCAACGACAGGACGTTTTGACGCGAGACTTACTACATTTCCGATAAAATTATATGTATAGGGAAATTATTTACACTCCGTGGTAGGTATATTGCTGGAACAAATAGAAAAAGGAAAACGTGAAGGGAAAAAAATTTGAAAAAAAAAAAATAAAAATGGAAGAAACGCACTATATAAGTTTTCTGTTTTTTACAGTTTTTTTTTTTTTTTTTTTTTTCTTTTTCGAGTCTTATTTCGGCTGCACCCTTCAGACGATTTTTCTCCTGTATTATAGGTATGTGTATATATATATATTTTTTATACCATATATAGAATATAAGTTACTTTTGGTCAGATAGCTACCTATACTGTGGTTATATACCTACATGATTGAAACGGAAGTCTAGACTGACCGGAATCACAATACGAAGAAATGTTTTATGTATCAATATCAGACAGAATTGTTGGGAAAGTTTCACTTCAAAAAAAAAAAAAAAAAAACCAAAAAACAAGTCGAAAAAATGAACAAAACGAGCTTAGGTATATATAGTCTAAAAAAATATGACTTGTTTGTTGTAAGTGTACAGAAGAAATTTTTTTTTTCTATAATTTTTATTGCGATAAAAAAATTCTTAATTTTTATTTGGTGAAAAAACAAAAATCACGTTTTTTTTTTTTCTTCTTTTCTGTTTTTGTAAATTCATGTATAAAAAATGAAGTGTAGATGTATGTACATACATACAACAAATCCAGCTGCGGTGTAAAAAATAACCGAAGATTATAACTGACAACGAAAACGTTATAACAGTTTGGTTAGGGTATAAAGTATACATACATTTATATATACATATATATGTAGATATATATTGTATATAAATGCTCTTTGAAATATTAGAGCTTTTAAACTGATTTGCTTAATTTATTCATAGCTAATTATACAAAGTGCTTTGTCTATATGTATGTATATATATATATATATATATATATATATATATATATATACATATGTAAAGAAATACCGTTTTAAAACGGTTTTTTTTTTTTTTCGTTCGGTGGGTTACAGTATTTTTGGTTTATTTAGCAAGCTCTGTACACAGGCAAAAAAACAAAAAGTATCTAAAAATATTTCAAAATTTCACCCTATATGGTATAATAATAAATGAATTTTTATTAATTGACAGGATTTGATTTCTCTACTGTAGTATATAGAATAACTTGTACATACATACATAGGTACACGTATGTACATATATATATATATATATATATATATATATATATATATATATATATATATATATATATATATATATATATATATATATATATATATATATATATATATATATATATATATATATATATATATATATATATATATATATTATATATACATAGCTAGCACATACCATATAGGTGTTTTTGAAAATAGTTGATTGCTTCGATTGTCGGAACTCGGAGGTACATTGTTAAGCTACAATCAACACTTTTCCAATTTCATTGTCACTGCAGGTTGCAGTAGAAGCTGGTGTCCAGCTCCTGCAGTAGCAACTGTACACCATGATGCAGTAGTTCGTAACACGAAAGTACTCAATAGCTCGTCAGTATAAGCAAAAGAAAAAAAGAAAAAAAAAAAAAGAAATTGTTCATTTAAACAATCGAACACTGAATACAATTTTTACTTTTTTCGTTTTTTTTTGTTTTTAACAAAATTAGGTAAAGCAATTCGAATTTAATGGAACGACTATATAATCACCATGATAATTAATTAAGAATATATTCTAACGATAATGAAAATTTTCGATCGTGTTGGTACTAAGTCCTGCAGGATAATACATATCGAAGCTTTTATGTTTGGATAGGAACGATGTACTCCTTTTCAAAACAATACAAAGTGATAATATATATATATTTTGTAAGTGTGTGCATTGCATTGTATGTATACATACATATCGTTAGTTGAAAGGCGTTTATCTTGGATAATAAGGAAGACAATGATTAAACGATCGTACGCGATAAGCTAAGCTCTCGTTTAGCTCTCGGTCTTGCTCTCGCTCAAGGCATGGCATGCCATTCGAATAGGAGAGGGGGAGAGCTTAAAGTACCATTCAAAATGCAAATATCTACGATCTCTGAGCATCCAATCGAATTAGAATGCAGTCTATAGTCTGGTAGGATCCCGCTCGACTACCACAGAATTCTGCGACTCCCAAGGGTCGAATACTCCGACATTCATCGAGCAATATAATCCGTTCCAATTATTGCCGACATTCCAAGTGATTATGTTGCTATCTGTAGTATGTATATAATAGTACGAACTCCTATAATAAATTGATTGGGATTAATTATCGATAAATCTGTGATCCGATTTACACCGAGGTAAAAGAAGAAAAATAAATAATAATTAAAATTTTAGAATTTACTGTTTTCCGCGGTGGAAAATTAGAAAATTTAAAAGCTGAATTTTCTCGGGGATCTTTTTTTAAATCAGAAATCGATTGGCAAGACCAGGATACCTTTATGGTGTTTATGGTTTAGCCTCGACTCGTATTTCCGCATTTTTACGTTTTAAATATTTATACAGTCGACTTTGGGTAAAGTATATGTGAGATGTGAGACCTGACAGTAAAAGGTTAAATGGTATCCGAAGCCTCGGAAAATATCGGGTCATAATGTATAGTGCAGAAGCTAAAAGAACGTTTGGTATTTCGATTTGAAATTAGAAAAAAAGACTTGAACCGCTTTTATTCAGCCCTTATATTTTTTATACTTTACGATCGTTTTATTATCGACGTTTTTTTTTTTTTTATTTTTCTTTATACTATAAAAACAAAAAAAAAAAAAAAAAACGATACAAGGAATCGAAGATCCTCTTCCCCGCCCGTCGTTTTTTTTTTTTTTTTATTCTTTTTATTTTTCTTCTTTACAAAATTGCACAAATTTTATACGACTAGAAAAATAAAAAAAAAAAAAAATAAATAAAAATGCTCTGGAAATGAAAAGACTAAATAAACTAGAACAGATCCTGATTCGGTATATGAAGAAAATGAAAATAAAAAAAGGATGTAATAATGAAAAACAAAAAAAAAAAGGAAAAATAAACGATGCCATAAACGTTTACAGATTACGTCGTCAACGATCATCTCGTGCTACAGGGTTGTGAATAGAGTCGTTTAATTGCGGAAGTTCGATAAGGGTTTTAAATCGTATCGGTGCTTGGATCTGAACGAGAGCACGCGTTCTCCAAAGCTTTTTTTTTTTTTTTCATTTTATTATTATTATTTTTTATTTCTTTTTTGTTTTTTGTTTTGAAAGTATGATAATAACGCTATAAAGGTAAAAAAAAAAAAAAAGCTCAGGAAATTTTCTATATATTAAATATATATTTATTTATTTATTTTATTTATGTGTATACCTAATAAGTTAAATTATAACCGTTGGTTGTACACCCAGGTAGGTATGTACGTAAATACATACTTTAAACTATATAAATTTCTTACCACTTGCAAGAACGACGATAATAATATGTATATATAGATATAAATATATACATATACATACATATATATATATATATATATATATATATATATATATATATATATATATATATATATATATATATATATATATATATAGTATAAATGTATACATAATAAGTATAAAGTAGAGAGCAGGAATATATTTAACTGTAAATTGTGGCATAAATATATAATAAGCAGAGCTTCGCGCACAGAAAACCCAGGGAGTAGCTACAGGCTTTCCAAGTTTATACATAAATTGTGGGGTAAAACTTTTCTAAAGGGGTTTTCCCCTGCTATACCAAATGCGTATAGGTATTAGTATATGTATATATATATGTATTCATCTTCTACTGCGGTTTTACTATAAACGTGCGGGAATGTTACGGAAACGGTGGAAACATAACACGTCGCTTTGATAACAACTACCTATTGTCATTTTATCTTCATATCCATGTTCGATATACGTATATACATACATACATATACATATATCTGTTATTTTAACGGAATAAAAATTAGAGAAAAATAAGTAACAAAAATTTTTCCATCCTTATATATCAAATCCTTATAATAAAATTATATATACATATAAACTATAAATAGAATTTCATAAATTTTCTCTATCAAATATAAAATAAACTCTGTCATATTTCCGGTCGCGGGGGGTAGGGCTATACAGTCCCGCTATTCGTTGACGCGACGTTTCGCACCCCGACGGTAGACGTCAGTCTGGTTTTCACTGACGTTAAGTGCTCTAATGTGGCCTGGACCGGAGTGGAGTGGCGTCGTTCATTATCGTCGTGTTAATTGCTGAATTTCAGGTTAACGGAATTCTAGTATCTAATAGAGAATTTAAAAGTTAGTTTTGAATGAAAAAACTTAAAAGGTATAGTCACGAATTCATTCACAATTCTACTTCAAATTTAATATACTATTAAAATTTGAGTAAAAACCGTATATCCGTGATTCAAT
The DNA here is from genome assembly GCA_963924015.1 of Macrophya annulata. NCBI lineage: Eukaryota > Metazoa > Arthropoda > Insecta > Hymenoptera > Tenthredinidae > Macrophya > Macrophya annulata. Next base: position 3,029,903 of record OZ001263.1, read on the forward strand.
TGAAAATAATCCTTAATTATGGAAAAAAAAAAAAAAAAACAGAAAAAAAAATTAAGAATTAAATAAGGTGAATAATATGTTCCTTCTATTATTAACGGCCACGTTAACGGCTAGGCTCATCAAACAGGGCTTCCGTTTCGATCATTCATTCATCACATTTCCCTTTCTCGTTTGCAGCTAAGCGGGTTGCAAAGTTACGAGGATTTTTAACGCCAGCCCTTGAATAATCAATCACGAGTAATTGAACGAAGTAGCTCTTGGGTAAGTATATATAGGGTAGCTGTATCTACCGGTTTAGGCTCGGGTAGAAAACGGAAAAGAAATATTGATAAAATTTTAAAAATTATTATATTATAATCTCGGCATTAACAAGCATCGTCTTACACCTATAGTATATATAAGTAACCTCCCAATTATGAGTGGATAAATATATTGTAAGAAGGAATAAAAAAAAAAAAAAAAGAAAGAAAAAAATATATAAATTGGATGAAAGAAATTGACGGTCATTTTTCTTACGACGGGAAGAGGAATTTCATGAAACTGGGTCATTTTATTCGGGGATATTATTTTTTTAAAGAAAGTTTACAGCCATTTTTTTTTTTTTTTTTTTTTGCCAAAATGAGAAAGATATTTTTTTTGCTTTTTAAAAATCCTGAGATCTACCGCCGTGGTTTATATAACTACGAGTTTGACGTCATCAGAATCAAACCCTATATAGTATATAGTATATACCTTATATAGGGGCTATTTCACCGTTAAAAGTCAGGAGAAATAGTCTTCAGCTAGATACGAGACACGTAGTGGCGATCTATCCGGCTGTTATGCCGTCTCTTTATCTTTTTCGCCGAAGGGAAAACCCGGGTTTCTACCTTCTTCTCAATGCTGGTGTAGTAGGTATATACCTTGCCCCGTTAAGGTGTTGCAGGCAACCCACGTACGTACCAGCTAGGATGCTACCAGCTCTACCAGCTCTGCCATGCCATACACATTTTACCGTGAACAGAACATCCCCACTTTTTTTTTTTTTTATTTTCCTTTTCCTTTTTTTTTTTCATTCTACCAGCACCATCTTGTTTCGCCCCTTAGACAGGAGGCTACACTTTCCTCCTATTCACACCTCGCTTTTATCCTCTCTGCAGTCCTTTTTAAAGAGAGAATAAAAAAAAAAAAAAAAGAAAGAAAATAATCCCCCCTCCACCCCCATGGAATATTAATTTTCGAATTTTAATGAATAGTTTTTGAAAATGGAATAAAATACACCGTTTATAGGTTTATGGTTTATATAATGAACGACACGTATACGTAAGTATTTGTATGTATATACGTATACGTGGGTAACTATTTATCATACAGGAGTTTTCGCGGTGTACCAACCCCGCGTGAGCTTCTCTGGATTCCAAAGTCCTCTAGGGTAGGTAGTCTGACGCTCTTGGGCACAGTTAGTATAAATTTCCCTAGTGACTGCTAACCTGGCCACATAATATTGACATTCAATGCAACTCTAGTAAACCGAGGTGATGTTGCCCGTGTGTCTATACATGTATAAGTATACATATATGTACATAAAATACAGACATATACCTACGCATTGTGATTGTATATATATGTATGTATGTACCTACCTATAACCGAGAGGATTTCTACGTGACGTGATTTAAATAGGTACCCGAGGTTATTAATTAAAACGTTAATATATTATAATTATTACGATTTATAGACGAATACAGGGATGGGGCAGACAGTTACATACTTGATTTTCCAACTCACATATATACGCAACATATTATATATGTATTAACATACATATGTGATTTAGAGGGAGAGAGAGAAAGAAAAGAGAGATTTTTTAATAATTACCACGACGAGTCGTTTCATTTCATTTCATTTCATTTTTTCTATTAGTTTTTTTTTTTTTTTTTGATATAATTTTGAAACTAAAAAGGGGAAATTAATATACGTCTATATGTCTCCAACGTAGAGCGAATTAATTATATTATTTTACGATCATTTGATGACTATTGAAGTTGCAGCTGTGTGTCTAATTGACGCTAAATTTCTGCATACATATCCAGAATTTGTGATAAATTTTTCTTGAAATGAAATTTTTGACATTTCTCATTATATTGTAGAATTTAAAAATTCGTTAGAATAGAAATCTCTGACCTTAGATATGTATATACATATACATATATTTTTTTTGTTTTGTTTTTCCCTCCAATTTTGAACGACACGAATTATTACAAAAAACCAAAAACAAAAAAAAAAAAACAACTGTTTCATTAACTCGGAATTCATTTGTATGCAGCTAGAACGACGGGCTACAATGTCGAGGAAGTTATTAAAAATTCAATGCTCGTGTTTGTTCCGCCAAAACGTCGAGGGCGGGGGGGAGATGAGGAGAACCCTCATCATCATCCCTTTCGCTTCATACGTAGTTAGTACATATATATAAATATATAGGATATTTCTGTGCCAAGTATATAGAAAGAAATTTTTTATTTTTTTTATTTATACGAAATGCCTAACGCGATAAATTTATTCAGAATCTTTATTACGTCTAGCGATATTAGAGAAAAGTTAAGTAGAAAAACTGTTCGTAGTCAGACGCTTTCTCGTGTCTGATTAAACGCATGACCGTTTCTCTACTTGGATTGCAATATATATGTATAAATAGGTTTAAAATCTCTCGTTTAATTAGAACATGATTTTGTATAAGTATCTATAATACGTTTGTTGTGTTTTGTGAATGAGAATTAGGGTAAGGGGTTTGTTCACTTTGACAGTAACGTCTTGTTGTCTGGAATAATTTCCAAGTATATTACGCGAAGAGTAGGAACTAATTTGCCAGAAAACCTCTGGTTTCGCTTTAATGTAAATCTATCGGCCTCGATTGTCAGCTCCCCTCCCAAACCCTCATTCCTAACGATCTGCATAATACAGCAGTTAAGGATTCCAAACGTAGGGAGGAAAGTACATATATATATATATATATATATATATATATATATATATATATATATATATATATATATATATATATATATATATATATATATATTAAACACGCACATATATACTAACAACATATTACCGACGTATATGTGTCTACATAGTATAACCCTGTTTGCGTTTCCTACAGGGACAAAATAAATCCCATATATACGTATATATATACTACCAAGGAAATATCTACCAGGCTCGTATTAAACAACTCTGTAAATCTTTCGCATCTTCGATCTTGTATAATATATGTATATATACCTATATATATATATATATATATATATATATATATATATATATATATATATATATATATATATATATATATATATATATATATATATATATATATATATATATTATTTATCAAAGAAATTTTGAAAATTTTGTTTTTAAGTAAATATCTTTGCCTCCTGAAAAATAAATTCGTGATTGAAAAAAAAAAAAAAATAGTTTTTGTTCGTGGTGTAGAAATAATAATGAAACAGAGAAAAAATTTTTAACGTCTAACGTTTCAACTCTGACCCCTAATTCAACCCTTTTGCGAAACGGTTAGGTATATATATATATATATGTGGTTCTCGTCCCTATATTTTGAGGAAACTCCAGAGGGAAAACTTCCAACTGACTAGATACCATTACACTGTAGGAAACCAGGCGAGGGAAGAGAGGTGTAACACCTCCGGAGCTCTTACATAGAGATTTGTATGTGTTGATACGAAAAGGGTGTGCGAGTAGGTAGGTAGGTAGGTAGGTACGTTGCAGGTAGCTGTAGCATAGCTTCTTGGAGTTTATCCCTTAGCTCGTGTTGTAGGTATATCCTTCGTACCTATACCTTATTCCCTCTGCCCTCTGGGTATCTTTCCAAGGTGTATGTATATAGGTAATGTATATGTATAGGTATGTATGTATGTATGTATGTAGGTACGTACGCGTATGTAGGTATAGAAGTGTATACCTACGCCGCGGACGGCGCCGACGCGAAAATTCGCGGGACGTCGCGACGCCGGATTCCGCAGTCGAGCACCGCTCACCATCCGCGACGCTCATCGTCGCGAATTATAACACGACGATTATCATTTAAATCAAATAAAAAAAGAATAAAATAAAAAGAAAAACAGTTTGTAACAAAATTTTCACTACAATATATGTATATACATACATACACTTATATATGTATATGTAAACATATGTGTATATTGTATAGTAAATGTGTATGAATAGGTATAACAGATATACCTATACATATATATGTATATACGATCAAAAAATATTTCGGTTTAAATTATGTAAATTTGTTTAATAAATATTTATTATTATTTTGAAAAAGAGAGAAGAAGAAACAAAAAAACAGAAGAACAATTAAAAATTTCATTGATATATTAACATATATATATATATATATATATTGCAATATATTAACGACACGGTTTTTTTTTTTTTATTGTGTGTTAAAATAGTAATTGTGTGTATCGTTGATTGAAAACAGGAACAAAAAAGAGTTGAAAAAACAAAAAATTATTAAAACATATAAAAAAAAAAAAAAAAAAAAACACGTGTGTTTAAATAATTAACGGATATATACCTATACATACGTATAGTGCAAATAGTTTAAACAGTTGATAAACAAAGTGATATAACAAGTTGATATACTGTATACATATACATATATATATATAGAAAGAATTTTTAAAGAATTTTTAAAAACCAGATTCGAAAATTTTATTACTATTATTATTTATAAAAAGCGATTCTTTTTTTTCTCATTTTCTTTCTTTGAGATAATCTCAGGGGGGAAAAAAAAGGCTTTTGCATTTTTTACAACTATAGTATAGTTGCGATTTACATATATATATACATATACATATAGTATAAATGTACACGTGTGTATTTTAAAATCTCGATTTTTATTACGGACGTATTTTTTTTTTCCGGATTATGTGATTTTCAAATGAAAAAGTTTTTTTAATCATTCAATCAGGGGGGGGGGGGGGGGCTGATTATATATTATTACTATTGATATATATTTATATATATATATATATATATATATATATATATATATATATATATATATATATATATATATATATATATATATATATATATATATATATATATATATATGTATATTGATAACAAACAAAATTATTTATATATATATATACCTACCACCTATACATATATACATATATACGATATATACGTAGTACATTAAGTGAAGGATTAAAAATGAAATATTAATATATTATTCATTCATATGTATATTATATAGGTATATGTATAGTTTATGATACTCTATTCCGTGTATTTACATAAAACTTTCTGTATCCTATGCACACATAGAGGGTATATAACTATATAACTATATATATATATAAAAAGTAAAAATGGTGTGAATATATGTTGGACAAATAAATAATAAGAATAAATATTCGCGTCCTATTAATTATTATACGATTGTAAAAATCAAGTTAATAAAAAAAACTGACTATATAAATCAGCGCGTAAAATTATACATTATAGTGATATAAAAAATATATATATATATATATATATATATATATATATACATATACATATATATTCATTTATACCTATATGTATACTACTATTTATCGAGAAACATATAACATACATATATATATAAATATAATTATATCCAATCGTAGTGAAATAAATATAAAAATTTAATATCTATAATAATAATCCTATGACTTCATTTATAAATAGTTTCTATAATTATAATTATTATTATTTCTAAATTTTCGATTAAAAATTAATCATCTTATCACGTAGTTACGTAATACAGCTGATATATAACAATGCGGATATAGGTACTTTACCTATATACAAATATATATAAATATATATAAATATATATATATATGTATGTATATAGATATATATATATATATATATATATATATATATATATATATATATATATATATATATATATATATATATATATATATATATATATATATATATATATATATATATATATATATATATATGTATATCTGTAGAGTGCAGAAATTCTGAAGTAAAAGTTTTCGAGCTTTTCCCTGCTGGATCGCCGAGAATTTCGCAATCTTGAACTCACTCACTCCTGCAGCAGTAGAGAGACCGGTGGTGGTGAGGAATGGAAATGAAAAATATTCAATCTTGAAACTTATACTTTAAGGACTTAGGCAGAAGTCTGGCTCAAAGAGAAGAGAGAGATAGAGAGAGAAAGAGAGAGAGAGAGAGACCAAAAAGAAAGATAGAAAAAAAGGAATAAAAAATTAAAAAATAAAAAAAAAATAAAACAAGTGGTGGAACTGAGATGCCGCAATATCATCCTCTGAATATTTAATACCGCATATTCAAAGACGGAAGAAGATATATATATGTATATATGTATTTATAAATATATGTATATATATATACATGCAGATACCGAGAGCTTCATCAGGTCAGTCGCAAACCAATTAATTTTTTTTCTTTTTAAGTTTCTTTTTTTTTTTTTTAATTTTTTTTTTATGGTATATACATGTAATGAATAAAATATACCTATATGTATAAATATGTAATATGACGTGACATGAGATTTTTTATACATATAGATATAGCTATATATGTATATATATATATATATAAGGTATGGATAAAATAAAATGGTATTTCGTGTATAATAATCGCTTGGTTTTTAAACCCGTGTAATAATATCGACTAAAGTTTAGTAGCAGATGGTGGTGGCTGCACCAGCTATACGAGGGTAGGTAGGTAGGTAGATCGGTAGGTAGGTAGGTAGGTAGGTAGGTAGGTAATAAAAAACGAGTTGAGATATTACTAACAAAATTACATCGCTTACATAGTTGAAACTTTATTGGAGATACCCAACCTAAATTCCCTGCTGCAACCTCTTCGCCCCGGGTTTAGGAAAGAGCGACACTTTATCACTAGAAGATCCCCCCCCCCCCCTCCTCCCCCTTTTTTTTCTCTCTTCTTTTTTCTATTTTTTAACTATCAAGAATTGAAGTTCAAAAAAAAAATAAATTGTAAAAATGTGGGGAAAACAAAAAAATTTATACATATTGTATAAGGGTTGAAAAAATAATATTCAAGGATCCACCTCGAGGATATTAATTTCGAGTAATATCGAACATACATATAACTATACCGACCCTCTTATATCCAATGGATTAATAGGTCAAGGGTTATACTCGGATAACGGGTTCGAATATTTGTTAATTTATTGATATTGAAATTGAAAAATATTTCTGGCTGTTGCAGTTTTTAATGATTTTATTATTTATTATTATTATTTTTTGTTTTTGTTTTGTCATCAGAGTTTTCCATTTTCGCGATTATAAGTAATTTATCAATTTTATTTCGATTTTACAACAATTTTTACGTTATTATTAAATAGTGAACAACCCATATATCTCACTCGAAAACGTATATATATAGATCTATAAAATTTTATTTAACGTAATTTTGAGTTCCTCTACAAAAACCAAAAAACAAAAATTGTATATAAGAGGAGAGTGGGACACAACAAAACCTCCTAATAAAATCTTAGATTGTTTAAAAATCAATGAAAAAATAGAAAAAAACGTTATTTTTTTTATGAACATTTTTGGTGTTCAGTTTAAACATCGCCTATGTATGCATCGAGATGTGTCAAAATCGCAATATTTCCTTAAAGGGTCCGATTTGCCTTACCCTCCTCTTTATTCAGGTATATGTATGTACCTATGTACATACGTGAATAATATATTTTTATTTTAAATATATACATATTCATTATATTTCTCATATTCTGTAGGTACGCCATGTTAATGCTTTTTTGGTATATATATTTTTTTGTTTTTGGATTTTAGTTTTATATACAGGCGTATGTATACTATGTATATATATATATATTATATAGATATACATATATACATGACTCTAAATCCAACAGTATAGTCTCTGCTATCTGGGCGCATAAATAACGAAAAACTTTCCAAATTTATAACGCTGTATCACGCACCGTTGCCTGCTGTAGTGTATAAAATGTGTATGTACACTAGCTGGTACGTATATACAACACGAAAAACTACTTCCGGGTTATTTTCCACCCCGTTTTACACGGTTGAACATCAATAATCATGATATTAATAAAAACACAAGAACCAACAAAAAAAAACAAAAGAGAAACAAAAAAGGAAAAAAAAAAAAAAATTAAAATAATAATAATCAATTATAATATCGTTGTATTATCCATCGTAGACATAATTTTCCTAAAATTGAATGAAATTCGTTTGAAACAAAGTTATTTTAGTTCATTTTCAAAAATCGATATTGTCAAAAATAATTTTTTCAGAAATGAAAATTATATATCTTCTCTAATAAAAATTTCAAATTAATTGTCATTTATCATTTCTTTGAAAATCCATAATTACATCTTTTTACAAAAATGAAAATTTTCCAAAAGAACATCTGACATCGCCTACGCGCGGGTTTTTTTTTTTTTTTTTTTTTTTCTTTTTGCGATACACTCGACAGTATTTTTTAATTTAGTAAAAAGAAGATAAAGAAAAAAAAAAAAAAAAAAAAATTGAAAAAAGTAAGAATAAAGAAAGTTGGAAAAAAAAAAAAAAAAAATTGGTTGGCATGAAGGTCTGGCTCATAGTCGGAGTGACGGTGGTAAAGGTGGCCTGCGAGTAAGCCTTATACCTTATACCTTATACCTTATACCTTATACCTTATACCTTATACCTTATACCTTATGGCTTATACCTACCCTGTACAGTACCTCTACTCTCCCTACCCTCAGGTACTTCGTCTCAAACAAATTAGTTGAAGTGTGTGGCTTATTAAAGGCAAGCACGGTGCTTTCAAAGCGGGGGAAGTTTCTTCAGTACCTTATACAGTCAGATGACAGATAAGTCAGGTGTGACCTACAATGATTTACTAAAAAATAAAAACAACCAACAAAAATTTTGAAAAGTAAAAAAAAAAAAAAAAAAAAAAAACCATTTTTGATCGTGTGAATGAAATAAATTCAACGATTTTTATTGAGCAATTGTAATTTCGATGTACTGGACTGACTCCTTAATTTTCTCTGATTTCGGAAATCAATCTGATCGACTAAATCGAGCTTTACGACTTATGAAAATTGATTTTCTTTTCCATAATGGCAAACTGTATATATATATAGAAGGTCTCAACATCCAACTATCCACTGTGTTGTTATACTAAGATATACAACGTCGTATCGCGATACCCTGCGCTCTATAACGGAGAACATAATCGTAGAGGACCTCGTCGACGTGATCCTAAGCATTTAGTACAGCTGATTTCACGAGCTCAGGCAACCCTTAGTCCTGATCCCTTGCCATATATCCAAAATATTATACTCGAAGGGTATAAGCAATAGAAAACTAAGAAGGAAACGGAAGTAATTACACTAAACTAAATCTAATTGTTAGATTTTAAGTATATAACTAAAAATGTCTAAAAAGGTGGAAATAATTTGGGGGGAAAAACCCATAATTATTAGATTTTCTTCATTCAAACTTCAAGAATAAAAAAGAAATTTCAAAACGCTGGCTATTTCTTTCAGAGATAAATGATGTCAATTCTTGTATCACTCTTTAAGGGATGATCTTTTCTCGTCCCTTAGAACTTCTCTTCCTTCCTTCTTCCCTTCTCTCTCTCTCTCTTTCTCACTGTTTCTCTATTTTCCTGCCTTGGGCAAGGAGCGTCAAGATAAGGCTACTCATTAGCTCAACCCTTGCCGTCCTATCTGATTACCCCAGGGGTATATCCTTCCTGGTATTCAGTGTTCACTGTTCACTGTTCACCATAGGATACGGCATAAGCGATAGAAGGATAAAGAAAAAAAGAAAAAACAAAAAAATAATTTCAAATCATGTTGGACTATGTGATACTGACTTACATACCTATATGAGTGAATTTTACATTATACATATATGTACAGAAGGCAATAGTGTGTAATGGCAGAATGTACTTTTAAGCTAATAGCAATTGATTGATATCGAATATAATTTAATGCATTAAATGGTACCTATATATAAAAGATTTATACTTTTAATGGATTACACGATACATTTAGGATATATATATATATATATATAGTATCCATCCACACCTCGTTCATTCTCCACCATACGTAGGTACATATATACGTGAAATTGTTCGCCTCTGATATACTATATACATTTTGGAATCGACACTAAGCACCTTTACACATCGGTGCTCTAACTACACTGTGCGAGAACCATTTTGCAACTGGGTTAGTTAGGGATTAAGTCTCCGTGAATGACCATTGGCAATTTCACGTTTCTACGCTCTTTACTATATAGAGTATTCTACTGTTCGCTTGCTAAAACAGATCAGCTAGTTTTCACATGTCACAATCCAGACGGATTGTTTCAAGTATCAGACTTTATAAAATTTTTGCAAAAAAAAAAATAGATCTTTCTATATTATTTCTTGTTTCTTTCAAATCATTCCAAAAATTCATATTACTGATTGAAATTTGGGGGGTAGTAAGGAGAAGAAAGAAAGGAAGAAATAATAAAAAAAAATAAAAAATATACGTACCCATTTTGAAAATTCTTAAGTTGTGAGTCCGCGGTGGCGATCGATTAGCAGTTTAAAAGCGTTCGGAATTGAATTGCAGGACAGTTTATCGCTTGGTTGATTAACGAACGAGAACCCCTTGCAGCGACTTCATAATCTATTTAACGAGCTAAACAAAGGTGATCGAATTATGCTCCGCCGTTAGCTACTGCAGCAATTATTCAGTCCCAGAGAACCGAAGCCAGAACTGTAACAGTGCCTAGTCCATGGTGCAATGCTTACGACGATTTCGAACAAGGTTTCCTATTCGTTCGTTCGTTCTCTCGTTCATTCATTTGTTAGCTTGTTTGTTTGTTTGTTTGTTTGTTTGTTTGCTTGTTTGTTTGTTTTCAGCCGCGGTCTATTAACTGAATTAGCCAATCATTGTTTCGCCCTAATCCAAACATAAAATTTTATCCAACACAACAAGTCCGCGAAATTCTGATGATTAAATTCAACATCAATTTTCACATTTACCTAAACACATTATACGCATACATACACATACATGCACATACATCCACGTAATTTTGTGTTGCAACAAAAATCAAAAAAAAAAAAACAACAAAATCTCATCACAATTCGGACCAAAACTTCATTCCATTTCTCTGATTACTCTGTTACAGATTACCTTGATTAATCCATCCGATATATCGCACTGCCTATTAAGGTAAGTTGAATCCCTTTACGCGAATTAACTTTTCTGATATTGTGTACACGATTACATGCAAACTATTTCATTAATGAAGTTTAAATTCAACACACTTATTTTAAAGACATATTTTCATAGTCTGAACTACGGATATTGAAATCGGTCGAAAAACTTTTGTTAAAAGTTGAAAAATTAGTATGATAAACGTGATGAAATGAATTTTGAAAATAAAGGTACTTTTTATTGAGTTAATGTGATTTTCGTAGTACACGCGATGAATAAAGCGATTTAAAAAAATTCCCCGAAATTTTGTTGATCTAAAGTAATTAACACGAATGTAATCTTGTACGTATCAATTATTATTTTGATGTTGTACATATGAAAGCTGTGAAAGTTTTCTCAGTGGTGAAACAGAATTTGTTCGAAAAATATAAGTGCAATATAAAAATCTTGATTTAAATCAAAATTGATAATGACAAGTAGTAACCTCAGTTTTGGTATCTTGTCTGTATTCTGTACCTACTTCTAATAAATATTCGTATATAGTGGTTTACGCGTTTGGCTAACGTCAGAATTAGTTTAGTCAGTACGAAACTGTTACTGATGCTTAGGAGAGAACATTGGAGGTCAACGGTAACGGTGGTTGTTCGAGATCCATATTATACACCCACCATCATGCCATGCCATGGCCGGATTGTTAGGCGAAGCTGCAGGGTGGCTAGTAGGTGGCGAGTTAGTAGGGTAACACGCACATGTATCACCAAGAAGTGTCTGAGCTGTCCGCACCAAGTGGCACACGACGCCCGGCTGTCCGAAATGTGCTTCCATATAGTATATGTGTATACGTTACAGGACCCTTTTGTAGTAGTGGCTTTCTAGAGACCCGTTACCCGTTGTTCATGCTCCAACCGTTTTTCACGGTCACCATATAACACCGTCGTCTTTGCGCGAAACTCAGGGTTAGGCACTAGCCAACCAAACCCACCCATCCTTCTAAGGGTTGCTGAGTAACTTTATCAAGGGTTTATATGACACACGTCGATATAACATAAGGCAATCCCGTGTTTTTTTTTTTTTCTCTTCTTTTTCTAAAAAATAATAATAATAATAATAACAATAATAAATAAAATCGACCTTTCCACCCCAACGACTGATATTTCTTTCTTATAATCACGAGCTAATCAATTAAAGCGATTGAAAAAAAAATTTTTAACTTTGGATTAAAATAGGTAGCAGGTATTTGTAGGCATCAGTTATAACAGTTTCAAGGACAGATATAGATTTAGCTGCTGCTGTTATCCACCTTGTCAATTAATCAAATGTATCCGATCAATTAACGTTCAATATATCCGCAGTTTCCTCTAGTAGACGTTCTGCACGTTCACCGTTTGAACAGACTGGAGTGGGGAGGGGGTGGAACAGGGGGACAGGGGGGGGAACCGAGTGTAATGTTGGTAGATGGCAAAACTTTTGACAAAGGGTGGTTTGCCAGTGGGGTGAGGGGCTATAGCTAGCATAAGTGATATTTGCATAAACGATAGTAGAGATAGAGAGATACATACCTATAGGTATATGCATAGCCTGTGTTATGGGTATAACGAAGCCAGCTGTAGCCGAGCATCTGCTCTTCGAAAATTGGCAATATCTGAATTAAAGTATATATATATAAGACGAAGAGAAATAAGTAAATTGGTATTTTCTTCGTAGATTTGGACCAATATAGATTCATTTCTTTAATATGGTAGGGACTAATCTACGACGTTATTAAGATAAGGCAGCTGCAGCTCATAGCGATATGCGGGTTTCTACTACTTAATTTTTTTTTTTCATTTATCTTTTACCGTTTGGACTTTTTTTTTCAACGTCTTAGACGGTGTAAAGAAAAAAATATTTGTTTTTCATAGTAATTAACAATTTTATTTATTATTTTTGATTAATTTATATCGAAATTTAATTCATTATATAGGATGGAATTTATCTTATTATATCATCGTGAAAATATGTTTACAAATATATATGAAAGAAGATAATAAAAGGAAAAGATAATTTATCTTGCTTGTTCTTCTAGTTTTTTTTTTTTTTTTTTTTTTTTTTTTTCTCTTTTATCGCCCCTATATTGCAGCAAATCGCGAGAAGAGAGATCGTTCCTCTTTGCTAGTATTTCTCTTTCTCTCTTTCTCTGAGTGGATGGACGCGAAACAATGTAGCTAACATAATCGTGATACTTAAGGAAATGCTTTTTTAACCCCAGCAAATGTAATATGACGATAAAATCTAACGCAGGTTTCCATTACACCAACGAGATGCTTCAGGGCCAGCTATGATATAACGATGGTATATAGGCAGTGAGAAAAAGATAAAAAATACATTTCGCAATTTTTCTATGACGTATGTATTAAGTTTTTTGGCAAAATTAAATAGAAGGAGAGTAAATAACAAAATAAAGGAAACTAGAAGGGAAATGAATTGAATTTTTTAAGCTTATTTTTTCAATTTTTCTAGGTGCGAACTCGGTGCATTTTGTTTTTTTTTTTTTTTTTTTTTTTAAAAAAAGAATATTTTGTTCTCTGAGGTTTACTTGGAGAACAATAAAAAAAAAATAAATAAATAAAAAAAAAATCTAGTACACTATAAATATGTATTTTTTGGCAAACAAATGCAAATGCAAACGAGGGAACTCGCCTTCGCGTAGGTATACGTATAATATCTATATATACCAGTGACGCTAATGTCTCAAGACAGAGATCCTCCGGTAACCAGGAACCTTATGAATAACTAATTCGTGAAATTATCATAGGCATTAGTATCTACCGGCTGGTGTTGGTATGCTAATATCATGAGGTATATATCAAGCCTGCAGAAGGTATTAGGTATCTCTGCCTGTGTAAGATTCTCTGCAGTTTTCTCCACGTTCTCTAAAATTTTTTTTTTTTACATTTTTTAGATTATTTCCCTTTATTCGTATATCTTCTATACGCTACAGGGGTTGGGTATGAGTATAACTAAATGAAACCTGTGGCTGTAAGTATCCGAGCTTTCATAAAAAAAAAAAAAAAAAAAAAAAGAAATCGTGAGATTTAAATAAATTTATCTTCACCAAGTTATAAATATTTTTTTTTTTATGAATAAAACTCGATTTACGTGCCGTTGCAATTATTAAAAAAAAAAAAAAAATAAAAAATTTATTTGAAATCTCATATATATAGTAACATGGCGCGCATGTTGCTTATCGTTACTGAATTTGTTTGCCCGGGGATATTAATCCGTCGAAATGCTACTGCATGGCCACTGCCGAGTAGGTATCACACCAGTATCCATATACTAGCAATCAATAAATTGTCAGTGATGAATAGTTGAGTTTGGTTTTACGTATCCATCACGAAGTTATAGATATACTATGTATCTGATACCCTACCTCCCATACGAGGATTTAATTTCGATGTAAATTCTGTATTTTATTGGCTACAACGAAAAAAAAAAAAAATTAAAAAATCAAGCTTGGGATTTGATTTGATATCGTAGAGAAACGCGTTTCATCGGCAAAACTATTTTCAATCTGGTTTTCAGTTAATTTCTTTTAATCATCTTCAAAGTTTTTTTTTATACATATACCTACATCGAATTCGCTATATACATGCAATACATTCATATATACATAATATAGATAATTTGGTTTACAAATTACATTTGAATAATGTTAGATTATAAAATTCTTACTGAATTAGGTATTTTAATCTTTGAAATATTTAAAAATTGTATCAAAAACGAATTTATTTATCTTTCATACTTTTCATCTCTTCCATACAAGATCCCCTCCCAGCAGCAACATCAAACCAAAAAGTTATTGCTCTTCATATCGTAAAGAT
Organism: Macrophya annulata; assembly: GCA_963924015.1. NCBI lineage: Eukaryota > Metazoa > Arthropoda > Insecta > Hymenoptera > Tenthredinidae > Macrophya > Macrophya annulata. The sequence continues at coordinate 3,045,044 of OZ001263.1, forward strand.
GTGCCGAGTAGCTGGCAGTTACTTTATATTTGAAAGAGGCTAAACTGCCTGACTTGTACATCCACATACATACATACATACATACATACATACATAGATATATACGTATACAACAGTTGTTGAAAGACAAAAGTTTACAGCTAACTATATATAAAAAGAAATTCGGAAAGGTACTTGAGATAAAATGAGAAGTGACGTTGTGTTGACGTTTTATTTCTTTTATAAATTTTTTGGTTTTTCATCCGTTTTTATTCAAAGTCCAATAACTCTTTGACCAGACAAGTTAGAGGGTTGAATAAAATCTTATTTTAAAGTTGAAGAATCGCTCTTTCGATTAATGTAATAAAAATTATACCCACACGTTACAGGAGACGAGATATCGAGCATCGAATGAAAAAATTTGTTTCATTTATTCATTTTTTGTTATAATATCAGACACTCTCTTTCACGTTGATGTTCATAGTGTTAAAGTAGAATATAGCAGGTGAAAGATATAAGTTATAAGATCGTAGCTAGTCTTCAAAAGCCCAGGACTGCACCTTAAGGACGAAAAGTTAGCTGGGTGGTGGTGCTCCAGCTCAAACTCCAGGACACCAGCTTCACCTCCTCAGTCCTTTTCTCCTTTGTTCGTTTGGATATAGATATACGGTTAGCTGAGAGAGTTCGTGAAAGTTATTAAAAGTTTTCTTAATGGCGGTGTGCAGGTTTTAGATTTGATTAGACAATCGTTTAACCCCGGAAGAAAATCGTTAAGATTCACTTCCGCTACTGTATACGTAATAATAAAATAGATTAAAGATCAAAAAATTAAAAAAATTAATATGGAAGGAACGGAGTTGCTTCTATTAATTTCAAAATTTTGAAAAATCAGCTACTATTTATTTTCTTTATTTTTTCGAACCTTTATCAAATATCGGTTGAAAATTAATTATGAAAATTTTTCTATTATTTATATTTTTTGTAATAAGGAAACGCGAGAAATTCTCCGCAAGGGATACGCAAACGTATACAAAGGGATAACGGGAATGTATACAGGTTTGTATAACCAGGAAAGGAAGGGAAGGAAAAAAGCCAAATATAACTCATTAAGGGTCGCTTGTTCGCGAGCAATTTCACAAGGTGTGTAGGTAGGTAACTGGTATGTTTCGTTGAAGGTTACTACAATTTCCATAACGAAATGTATATGTATATATGTATGTACATACATGTAGATATGTTATACTACCTGGCATTACGTGGTTTGGTACAACAACCGCGCACGCTGTGCTCTTGCAGGATGTAAAACAGACATTTCCTCGACGATGTTGCAATTAAAAAATTTTACTAAAAAGTAATATCAAACCCTCCTTTTTTTTCTCCCTCTCTCTCTCTCTCTCTCTTTCTCTCTTATCAGGAAAAAGGGTTGAACAAAAAGAACGTCGAGAAAAAATTATCCGTAAAAAAAGTAAAATTTTATATAGATTGGAAAAAACAAAAAATAAAACTAATTTTAATAAGTAAACGAAAAATTGAACATCCTTATATGAAAAATTTCTGTCACGAAAAAAAAAAAAAAGTAGAAACAGACAAAGAAACTGGTAAGACGAAATTGACAAGAGCAGATGTTACTAAACATTCAAACGTTGTATAAGCTACAAAAGCGAATGGCTAATTGCTGCAATAATTATTAGGAGCCACTTAACGATCTTTGAGTATAACGGGGTACGGCGGTCACTTTGAAAAGAGGTAGGTAATATTCACTTCTTCAGAGCTAAAAATATAGTCTAACCCATTAGCAAGAGGGGTTCAGCCTTCCCTCCTCCTTGTGCTCACCCCTATATACGAAAAGAGGAGTTTCCTCCTTCCAGGAGTCAGCAGCCTGAGCCGAGGCGCAAAACGCGACCCAGTTTGCACGCCCGAGTCGAGTAGCGCGAGGCATATATATATATATATATATATATTTCTTAAAAGGTGTAATTAACCATTGTTATATGTATAATAAGCAAGGTAAAATAGAGGAACGAAATTAGATTCGAGACCCAAATTTTATACAAAATTTACCGTATTTCAAGTTTATTATATGTATATATAAATAATTTTTTAAAATAAGTGATCAAATAGTATATTTCGATACAAGTGCGAAAGTGTTCTGTGACGGTTTTCACCTGAGCGAAGCGAGACGTATCGGACTTTGTTTTTCAACACAACGTGCAGAAAGTTGAATTTCGTTTACGAGAAGCGGGCGTAAAATCGAACTTTGCGCCCGGCGTGTCGAAAAATGAAATTCTTTATCTTCTTTCCAGTTTTTTTGTCTTTACTTCTTTCGTAATTATCATCTGTACCCAAAACCGGGGAACAAATCTTCTACTTTCAAGATACAGGGATAAACCATCATAACTTAGACTGCAGTTTGAATAAACGAATAGTTAAAGATGCTGCAGAGATATATATACACTAATGTGTTTTGTCTTTATTTAGAATTTAGAGTTATAGTTGGCTACAGGGTAAAAGTCTGTGAAATTTTAGTCGGTCAGTTATTTTTCCAAAATTACCATTCACTGACTGACTTTAGACAACGAAATGACTCTACGAATGAAGGGAAGGAAAGTAAAGAAAAGGAAATGGGAGGGGTGGGGAAAGGACTTAATGGACCAGCTAAGTGCACCATAATCACAAAACGTAAACATAAATAGAATTTACAACTGCAGTAAGAGGGAGGCAGGAAAACAGCCAGGGGTGTATATCGTAACTTATGAACTTTGTCAAAGTGTTGAGCTCGTGGAGTTTACAGGAGGTATATAAGTATGAATTTATGTAAGGTGTGATATACGGTTGATGAATAAAATTTGAATTCATCTGTTGATATATCCGATTGAAAACGAAAAAAACTAAAAAAGAAAAATCGTGGTTTTTTTATTTTGGACAGTTTTATTATTATTCTAGTTTTTTTTTTAATTCAAATATTACTCTTTAAGCTTTTCACTACATCCTGGGTATATAAGAATCGTGCAGTGGTAGCAATCTAGGTAAATGCATTCCGCCAGTACGCGTTAGGTGGTACATTAATCTTGAACAGTGTTTATAGTTCCCACAGCGTTCCGAATCGTAGGGAAATCCTTTATCCGGTCTAGAATCTCTTTCCCTCTTTCAGCTTATTCCGAGTTTCTTCTTTCTCCACTCTCCTTATATCTGTTCTTTTTTTTTTTTCTTCTTTATTTTTATTTTTCTTATTTTTGCTCCCTGCTGCAACTTCGAAATCCGCCTCTCCGCAATCAGGAACAAAATTCCACATAAATCTAACCGCGAATATCTGAGCCAACTATATTATTATAAAATTTCTTGCTAATTTCGTTACGTTATACGATATTCACTCTAAATATCGATTTAAAAATCGGTAGACTTAATATCCCGAGATTTTAAACGGTTCATAACATCCAAAAGCTAGACCGGATGTTCCGAGTATTTTTTATTCACGAGACTTTCGGGTTTAGGACGCTTTACGAATACAAGGTTTAGGGATCTTCAGCCCTATAACGTTGTTCCGATTTTTCTCTCTATCAGACCACTGAGTTACGTGTCTCGTTTAAGGAAGAAACACCCCCAATCTGTCGCGTTGACGAATTTATTTAACTTGTTGAAAAAATACCGAAGGGTAGGTAGGTTAAAAAAGAAAGAAGGAAAGAAAGAAAAAAGAAAATTAAGAAGAAAGAAAAGGCTATACGTCTCAATATCTTCGCCATATTAATATAATGGCCCTTGTGCATAATCTGCGAAATTAAATCAGAGTCAAGAAAACCGTCAAAAAGTCCTTCTCCCTTAAACCTACTCATCATAATTGCATATTATTAATTAAAATCAATTATTTCAATTCAAAGTAACGCTTTGATATTATTTAAGGAAAATAATTATATTTTTAACTTCTTAAACATCACCTTTAACTTTTTACTTCTAGTATTTTATATTAAGGGTGGATGTTTCAGGTCTCTTTAAATTCTATATAATATTTTAATCTGACACGTGTATCTCACTGACGGATAGACATTTTCCGATTTTCCGAACTGGTCTGCATGTTTACTTATAAATCAAATAGCACATGAGTATAAAATACATACGTAGCAGTAAATAATTCGAGAAAAGTCTCCGACTAAAGACGGGGATTCGTTTCGAAATTTTTCGATTTTTATACCCCAATTTCCTATTTTTTTTGTTTTTGTTTTTCTAATTTTTATAACGAGGAATGGAAGTAGTCCGATAAAAAGTGGTAAAAGCTTCTCGAAGAGTTTAAAGAGTAAGTTTTTTTTTTTTCAAGTCAAGTACAAGTCAAGTATCTAATTACATAAATTTTGAGAAAAAAAATTTTTTTTTTTGTAAGTAAATATTAATTCAAATTAGATTTTGCTTCGGAAGTTTGAAAAACTGCTTCTTATTACCATAAGGCACAATGTATCGTAGATTCATATGCGTTTGAAATACAGGTCAGGTCACGTATATGTAAAGTATGAAAACATGCAGCACGAACGAATTATGCCTATGTAGAGCCTGCAGCGTGATTTGATAAAGGAAAAAGAGGGAAAAAAAAGGATGAAAAAATTTTTTTTTTTTTTCTTTTTTCAACTTATGAATATACAAGTGGCCAGTTTAACCGAACCTCCAAGTACCTTGTGCGCTGCTACAGGCTGCAGGTTTTTGATCCAACGATCGCGTGTGACCTGCAGTTTATGGATTATAACATCGCGAGTATAAGAAACTTGCAGCATGCAGGTTCTCGAATAATCGTTTGAATTTATAAATTCGTGCTTTTATAAGAAAAGATAGTATACATACATAGGTATGTATATTTATATACATATACATATATATCACGGAAATGGTTTATCTCATTTTATATTTTCTTTGCTTTGTAACTTTTGCGTTAGTTTTTCTTTTCTTTTTTTTTTTTTTTTTTTTTTTCAACTTTTTACACAATTTTATTCATATTATATTATTTCGAAAAGCGAGAGAGTAAATTCATTTCTAACTTCTAAGATCTGAAAATTCGAGAAAGTCGAGTTGCTGAAAGTTCGCGTGATTCGTGTAAAGTATATATTTTCAACTATGTAAATTGCAGTATGGTGAACGACAAATGAAATTAAAAGGGTATATAATATACCTACTACCTAGTATATTATGTATATAAAAAATAAAAATAAAAAAAAATATAAAATAATATAACTAGAAGAGTTTTTTAAAACCTGAACGACAAGCTATAACACAGAATTTAATTAGCGTTTAAACTTGAATTTATTATAAACATACAAACTAAGCTTAACGACTTGTATATACATATATACCTATAGTATATTAAAAGCGAGTCGTTTTAGGGAAATAATAAATTTTTTGTTTCGCTTTTGCTATCTAAAAATATTTTACAAAAAACCCAAATAGAAATCCTACTTTTATTTTTTTTTAATTGGATATTACTCAGCCGGGTTTTATGATAAAAAATTTTTCAGGATGGTGTTTTATAGATAATTTAATTTACTACAAAAATTGTCTCTTTAATTATTTTCACAAAGTCGATAGTTTAACCGTGAGAAACGTTCAAACGCAATTCTCGTAACTTAGGTATATTAATTCTGCAGGTATCTTCGAATTTACAGATGATTTTTTTTTGTTTAATTCTAAGGAAACTTTTTTTGAGATAATTTAATTGGTTGGAAAATTTTATACTCCGAATTTTGAAGGATTATTCTGTAAGGACGAACCCTAAAGATTGGAATTAATTATTAGGTGTAATTAATTTTTAGCTACTTAGATATGGGAATAAGAATAATTTTAATATACGTTATGGGTACATAAAAATTGAGGGTAAGTATATACCTATGTATATCGTATACGCGTATACCTAAAAGGAAAAGAAAACCCTTCCGTTGTAACTGTAGGATATGATTGATACCCGAATTTGAAACTTGAATGAAGAAACATGATCGATTTAAAACATTGATACCTCCGAACGCTTTCAAATCTCGCTATAATTCTGATTGATCGTTCCTGAACGAATATATGCTGCTTTAAAACCTTTCCATTGTAGTTTCTTCAATCCCCAATATATAAATATATACATAGAATGTATGTACATATATGGGTATAGGGTATATACCAATTGCAAGCTCAGCTGTATTTGAAAATCATGTAGAACAAGAGCAAAAAAAATTTTTTTAAACATTGAAAAATTAATAAAAAAAAATCTAAGAAATGTCCTTTTCTATTTTCAGATTGATTACTCATCGAACTTAAGCAGTCGAATGTTCATCTGGTGAGTAAAAATAATTCTCATACTTTTTAACTGTTTCTTTTATTTTTTTTTTTGGTTTTATTACAAGAGAAATATAAATTTTTATGAAAATTGTAAAAAAAAACTACGCTCGTAAACACGTACACGGTGTACATTTGAAGTATATCTGCATAAACGCATGAATATTTTTAATTTTTGTACAAGTTTTCCGATATTTTATATCAGAAAATTTTTGAATAATAAAATAAAGGGGAAGTATCGAGATAATTTTTATCTCATTCAGTTCTCTATTATTCAACGATACATATTAATTAAACGTAATTGCGTTGGATATATACGTATCGAAAAAATATAAAAAAAAAATCACTTGAAAAACTAATAAGATAAAAAAAAAAAAAAAAACACATGGCACAGCCGGGGCCAATCTTTTTGTTTTCGTTTTCTTCTTATCGAACGACAGGGTTTTTTTTTTCTTTGTTTTTTTTTACCCTATCTTTTCAATCTGACTAAAATTTCCATGTTAAATAAGTATACACACCCTTTTCTTCTTTCGCCAACGTATAAAATTATACATACACCCTACACCCACAACCTATATACCAACTTACGTGGGTGTAGAACAACCTGCAGATGCTACCAGAAGTAACGGATTTCTAACATCTGTCCTCATATAATATATGTTACCCTTAGCCAAGTATAGCAGATAGATATAGCCAGATACTTCTATAAGCTAGAATAAATTTGACTCTAAAAATCCCTATTTCCTAAAAAAGGAAAAAAAAAAAAAAGAAAAGAAGGAAAAATATCAATTTTTGAAGAGTAAAACAAAAAAAAAAAAATAAAATTGACAGAAATAATACAGAAATTGATTTTTGTTCATTTTGAACAAAATTAAACCTGGCAGGATATGGGTCCTGGCATTTTGTAATTCGGTTCAGGACCCAACCGCGTATCCGTACCTACGTATGTATGTACCTACGTTCGTTCTCTTGCTGACGTATCGGCAATCTATAAATCACAGACCTTCGGGTCTATGGCTCGGAAGGTTACTGGTTTTGCTCAAAATTTCACGTAGAGAAACTAGTACCGGACAGGTTAGGGTATTTGGGTCGCTCAGGGATAGCCTGAGACCTTTTGCGATGTGAATTAATAAGCTATTAAGTCCTATGGAATAGAGAATTTGGGTTCTATACATCCCACTATCCAGAACAGCGGCCATCGCCCTAAAAGTGGGTATATTAGTAGTATGTATGTATTCATACATATAGTTATGTATAATATATACCTATAAAGTGGGCAGTATAAATTATTTAAAGAATTTTCTACCCTATTGAAAGTTTTGAACCAAAAAAAAAAAAAAAAAAACAAAAACAAATAAAATTTCCTTTCAATTATTATATTACGAATTATATAGTATATGGTGGGTGTATATATACTTATGTATTACATACAGCTATACTTGACTAAAAAAAAAAAAAAATAAAACGAAAATAAAGAAGAAATTTAAAGGCAAAAAAAAAAGAACTCTTTTGTCAAGATTTTATATACCTACCCAGTTCGTCTGTGCAGCAATGCGATTCTTTGATCCCTTTTTCTTATTTCTTATATATTTCATTACAATTTTTTATTTTTTCATTTTTTTTTTCTTCAATTTTTTTATTCCTTCCTTTTCGTTTCTCATTTATTGCAATGAAAAGAAAACTTCGGGGTAAAACGACTGCTAAGTGGGCTTTTTAATTGGTATATGGTGGAAAACGAAAAAAGAAAAAGATAAAATAAATAAAAATAAAATGCAGCAAAAAAAAAAAAAAAAAAAAAAGCAAAAATAAAAATAGAAGGAATATAAGAATTTCCCACTATCCATACCTTCGTTTCTTATTCAAAGTTTATCTTCGTTTAAAATAAATAAATAAATAAATAAATACTCTTTATATATATATAATATAATATGTCTTCGACCTTAGAGCCAATGCTCTTCCATATGGGTCAACGACCTCCCTTTGATCCCATTTTTTTATTTCAGTCTTTTTTTTCTGTTTTTTCTTTTTTTACACTATACTTCATTTTTAATTTAATTAAAATTTTCTCTTCTCTTTTTTTTTTTTTTGGTTACCTTCTTGTTTCGTATCTAGACTGTTTTAAAATTAATTATATAATTACGGTTATAGTTGAAACCATGCATCAAAAAAAAAAATAAATAAAAAATCAAAAAATTTTATACAAAATATTATGACATATATTATAATCGTTTACGTGTACATATATACATAGATATATATATATGTATATAATATAATATTATGTTACCGCGACTAACTACTATAGAAATTTGCATCGTTACTGCATTACAACTGCAGTGTATAAGAGGGGTAGGTAATAATTCGTAACATCCTTCCTGATATTATTCATGGATTCAATCCCCGGAGAATCTAACTCGTGGAAACAAACATTATCGCAGAAATTTCTATCTCTAAACTTCGAATAGCTAACTCTCTATATATACCCTCTACCTATCAACCTACCTATCCCTATAGTACGTACGTATACGTATACGTATACTATATGTAATAATCGTATGCGGTAACTGCACACACTGATTACGTACCTTATACTATTCTAAGAAAATGTTGAAATCCTTTTTTTGAATTTTTTTTTATTTTCCATCAACTATATATTCTCGGTCAGGGTGTTGATAGTACATACCTACAACTTTAGCAATATCTACGTGTGGTAATGGAATATGAAGTGATAGTTAATCGAATGTGTAATAATCTGGTAAATTAATAATATGAAAAAAAAAAAAATAAGCTAGTGTTAGAGTTAGTATTGTAGAAGGTCCATACCTACGAGTATGAAAGCTAAGAATTAAGTATAACGTTATAACGTACATTATAGTGGAGAGTCGAATCACCCTGCACCAGAGGAAGTTTCATTAATGTTTTAGAAGATCCAAGACTATGGTAGAATCCTTAGCCAACCAACCAGTACGCCTCGAGGAATTGCTGATTGTAGTATCTACCTGATATATATATGTATGTATGTATGTATATATATATATATATATATATATATATATATATATATATATATATATATATATATATATATATATATATATATATATATATATATATATATATATATCTATATACAGCTAAAGCTACGTTGGGGATATTGCAGTCTGATAGCATTTAGTTCGAGCGGCAACGCGCATTGTGATAGGAAGTGGTAGTTATGTAAATTGGTTTAAAGCGTCGTAATTGGTCAATTTCTGTGGTAAACTGCCCCCTACACCCTTGCCCTCTTCCCTATCCGTACCCCGTCCTTTACTCCCGAAGCTTTCCGCTATGCACTTAGATAAAATCAACTCATACAATTTTATATATATATATATATATATATATATATATATATATATATATATATATATATACTACACACACTAAGTACACAATACATAACCACTATATACATATGAAGTACATCGAGATTGTTATTTTTAGAAATTAATTACAGGTATACTACATACAGAATCGAAATGACGATTTAATTTATACTGAAAACTCGAAAATTTCTCTTTCCTAGAACAATTTCCTCACCCCTTTTTTTTTTCTTTTGGTTTTCGGGGTCGATTGAGTCTCAATGATTTTTCAAAGATACAAAAAAATAAAAATCAAAGAACGAAACATCGTTTTACAGTCTTCTTTGTATAGTTATTATAGTGACATCGAATCTATGTTCGATTTTGAAATAGAATAATATATAGATTTTACTTTCGTACTAGTCTCTGCAGCGAGCACTCAGTGAACACCACGGGGTTTTCCCCCTCGCTGTACTGCAAGCTAATGGGAATCCTGCAACTAGGGTTGAACCGCGTTGTCCAAGCGATAAAATTTGGGTCATCGAAACCCGGAGTGAAATGCATCAGACAGAATCTAAGTTAAAAATCCAAAAAAAAAGAAAAAAAAGAAAAATTACCGATATTGAAAGTAAAGAAAATCAAAAACATAGAAAAAAAAAACAAATCCAAAAAAAAAAAGGGGTGGATAAAAGAAAAATAGAAAAAAATGTAAAAAAAAAATAAATAAATAAATAAAAAGTAGCTGCAACACTCCTTTTCAAAATGGCGTGGCAAAAATAGCGAACCACTTTTCATCCTTTCGCACTGTATATATGTATATGCGGGTTTGCTACTGCACTTTTCTTCGTAGGTATATAAGGTATACCTACCAGTAACGCGCGTGCTGCAGCTTTCGCTGTGCAAACTTTTTTCAAATTGCCACGAGAGTGCTTCTACGTAGAAGACGGTTTCATCCCGAACCCGAGGATATTACTACGCTCTGTGGCCGTTCTTTAACCGTAAAATAAAAGAAAGAAAAAAAAAAACTAAAAAAAAAAAAAAAAAAAAAATTCACCAGTAAAACAAAAGATAAAGAAAAAAGATATAGAGAAATAGAAAGAGAAAGAACGATGCAGGGGGTGTAGTTAACTAACCTCTATATTAACTTTAACGAAAATAATAATAAACACAATTTGTATCCAAAAAACGAAAGAAGAAAAAAAATATATATATTATCATCCCCTGCAGGTTTTCATCTACACCGATTCCACATCCCGTCAAATTCGAATATTGCGGATTCCCGTAAACAGAAAAAGAAAAAAAAAAAAAAACGAAAAAAAAGAGATGTCTAATTCTGTACAGAGTCCGTGTGGCAGGCAGTTACCTAACGCTAAATCCGAGTTAGTGGAGCTTTACTATATCATATCATATAAGGCTGTCTCTTGGGGACTAGCGGCATATCTGTTCTCACCATATACCACAATCCCTGTATAGAATGTATAGGTGAAGTCTTGACACACACATATATATATATATATATATATATATATATATATATATATATATATATATATATATATATATATATATATATATATATATATGTATATATATATATATAAAGGTTGAGCACATGGTGGTTTGGATAGAATATATATATATATATATACCTATATATATATATATATATAGTATAGGATATGGTACCAGGATAGGGTAGGATAGGATGATGTAGGTATAGGTGGGTAACAGCGGGAATATAGGACCGGGTTTTACCTCCCTTAAATCACAGTGGAGCGACATCGAGCGACGGAAAACCGCTAAAAACGTGCAAAACTCGACCCAGTTTCGCATGTTTATCGAAATATTGCTCTTTGGTACTATCCGTACATACCTACATACCGTTTCAGCAATAAACGTATACATTCGCTAATATTTGGACAGAGTTGTTCTCTTCACCCCTACCTATATGAAACAGCATGATGCAACAGCACTTTTGTTATTCTGTCGATATATACATACACATATGTACATACATATATCGCTGCAGTTTTTGACATTTGAAACAAGAACAAAATAGAAAAAAAACAAAAAAAAAAAAATACAATTACAATTTTTATTCACATTTCAACTACATTTATAAATTATATTTCCTTCAAGGGATGAAATTTTATGTAATAACCGGAAACAAAAAAGAAAAAAAAAAGGGGGGTAGAAAATCGAAGTAACTGAACTGCATCTGCGCTACTGCTACTGCAGCTATATAACGGTTTATTCTTCGCTAATCACTCGCTTCGGTTCAAACTGCACGTACAACTTCAATTTCAAAGAAACTGGTGGTGTGGTAAGCCAGCAGAAAATGACCGAGGTTTAAACGGGTTGTACCAAAGCGAACAACCTAGAATTTCACCGTACGGAATCAGAACCATTGAATGTATCGATTTATCGAATTTAACAGCTACGAATCGCAAAACTTGTGGTTTATAGAATTGCTGCAGGGAAGGTTTTTTTATTCATTTATTATTATTATTTTTTTTTTTTTCTCGTGAAATCATCTGAATATATCGAAAAATGTAATCGAATTTCTTCGATTTTATATAAACATATATATACATATATATATTTTTGTTTTTTTTTGAGGGTTTAATTTACTGATCGTTGAAGTTTAGTAGGGGATGATTTTCTCGCGGTGAGACGGTTGGTTCTACCCGTGGTTGAAGGAATCTTTAGTGGCGCATAGCTTGACACCAGGACAACCGCGATTCTCGCGTACAAACCCTGGCACGCCCGGGTCATTAAAGATGAAAGAGCGATGGCAAGAGAAGAGAAGAGAAAGAGAAGAGAAGAGAAAGAGAAGAGAAGAGAGCAGAAGAGAAGAGAAAAGCGTAGAGAAGAGAAGAGAAGAGAAGAGATGTGATAGAGGAAGAAAAGTGATATAAAATAGCGGTGTAGAGAAATCCTTTCGCCTGCTGAGATAACGATACGATGTGTTGAACACGAACACGTTCTCTAACCGAATACACACACACACATACACACACAATCTATATACCTATAACCCGTATACACACACATGCAAGTATTTTTGTACGAGCCAATAAACTCTTCAGCTTTTCATCCGTAACACATTTTCTCAAAGGTAGTAGTAGGTACAGTCTTCAAAACGATTAACTATAGTATAGAAAATTTCAAAGATGTGTCTCAGACTCCTGTAAACGAAAAAAAAAAAATGAACGTTATTTTTAATAAAAACTCAATCTTATTTCTGATTACATGAAACAGACATTGATTATGAAAAATTTCGTTTAACCAGACGAATCAAAGTGAAAAAGTCGGTTTTGAAACGACCCACCAAAAGTCATCTTCGATTGGAACCAATATAATTTTTTTACGTCATCGTGCAGTAGAGGGTATGAATAGTAAAAATTGAGAGAAATTTTTGTTAATATTCAATACCTATATACTATAAGGAAATTAATTAAAGGGGTACGAATTTTCGGCATATACCTAGATCTCGTTTAAGCGATCGTAATTAAAATTCCTTGACGGGTTGCGTGGACGGCATGTAAATTGATAATTCAGGTTGATTCGATCTGTGAACGTCTAATTCGAAGTGTTGTTACGGGGTATGGGAAACCGTCGGGACGGTACATACATACATACATACATACATACATACATACATACATACTACAACTCGGTAATCCTAATCACTTATTAATTGTAGTCTGTACTACTCGATTGCCGTTCTCGCCGATAACCGTTGAATAATTAATCGTTGAAATGTTGGGGTAGATATAGCCAGTGCTTCGCGTTTGCACTGAGAACTATCCTACAGGATTCCGGACAGTATCAATTTTCCCGTAATCAACACTCCGCTAAAATCGTCTACAGACACTGACAATACATAGATACCAAAAATCCGCAAATTGCTATCCGAATTACTTCTAAATTTATCAAAAGGGAATTCTGGATTCTTCGCAATTTTCTCCCTAAAAATATAAAAACAAATTTCCACTTTCCGAATCCTCAAACATGACGTTTTATAAGGAATTAATCAATTCGAATTTAAATTAGAAGCCGTTTCGTCTTATATCGAAATGATTCAACGATTTAGATTTCACAGCTTTTTATACACCCAATCTATTGCCAATTATTTTCTCCTTTATTTCTGTCTTTTCAATTTTACAATCTCGATCGTTAATAGGTATTAAGATTTAAATAACTCAAGTCTAGCAGCCACTTCCGTTTGGAATTACTAAACCTCTATAATTATATCCTTAATTAGGAGTATGAGAGACCAACGGTCTTAGAGTCTAAACTAATAACCGGATTTTGATCTTGGAGTTAAAAATCTTCGATCATAAATTTTCTTATCATCGAAAAAAATTTATTTTTATTTTTTTTCTTCTTTGAGGAAGCTTTTTTCGACTTTTCTTACCGCATTCATTCATCTATGTGTAGTGTGTGAGTGTAGTGTAGCTAAAACCCGGAAACTTTTTGAGCTCGTTCTCGTGTGGTAAAGGAATCGAACTCAGCAGCGTGACAATGGTATTTACGTTACAGTTTCCTCCAAGTAGCCCGATAAGGGTAGAGTGGTTTGGAGTGCCCAGAACGACCGAAGTGCTAAGTTTTACAGGAGGAGTTGCCCGCTCTCTCTCTTTCTCTCTCGTATTTCGATCATCTGCTGATATAAGGGTGAAGGATAAAATAAGATATTGCGATATTTGATGCAGGGAAAAAGAATTTTTTTTTTTTTCTTTAACCAACGATTTGAAGGAAAATTAAATGCGGTGGTATGGATAGTTTAATTTTTTTTTTTTAATTTTTTTATTTCTATGTGCAGAATAAGATATGCGAAACTCTTTGAATATAAGAGATATACGTATAATCGAGATATAGAAATAAAGAAATATTAAAGACAAGACAGACTTCAACGAGTAAAGGCAGGTAGCTATGGGGAAGAGAAGCAAGGAAACGCAGAGAAAAACGAATCTGAATTAGTGAAATTAACTTTATACATAAATGGAAGCTCATTTGACTTCATTTGTACAGCAGGGAGCGACTACGGGAGCTGGTTTCTTCTCTTATATTTCCTTCTCTTTCTCTCTTATCTTTTCTCTCTTCTCTTTTCTCTTCATTTCTGACTGAGAGTGAGGGTAACAAAAATTATATTTCACAGATTCACTTTCCTCCAGTTTTCCTCAACGAACTCGAATTACGTTTCGTGTGCACAAGAGTTCTTCTTCCTTTTCCTCTTTTCCTTCTTCTTTTTCTTCTTCTTCTTCTTCTTCTTCTTCCTTTTCTTCTTCTTCTTCTTCTTCTCGTATTACCTTCCTCTGCATTTTCTCACTCCTTTTACACGTTTAATAATCTCTGCTGTTGTCGCCGGCGTTTCTCTGGCACTAACTAAGTAGCCAGGTACTATAGTTGCTCTACCTTTTACTAAAATGAAAATTTCACGATCAAGAATAATGAAATTTTCACTTTTGTATGTACCTCTATTCAAAAATCGAATAAGAGACCGCGTTGATAATCGAATTTTAAAAGTTTCAATGATAAAAATTCCAGATTTTATAAAAAACCATAATCCCCAAAATTTTGTCCCATAGTCCATTCAAAAAAATCTTCAAATCGAAAAATACCGATGTTTCAAAATTCCGACAGGTCAAAACTCCGGAACTCGAAATTCACGCATGGAACGTCGTGCTTCTCAATTAAATTTTCGGTATTTTAAACATTTGGACTATTTGACTGTCTGAATTACGATATTTTCCAATTTTGATATCTCGGACCTAAATGTTTCTGAAAATTCTAAATCGTCTCAATTAAGTTCCCAATTTTATTCTTTCGGAACCTCAACCCAGGCCCTTGAGAAGACTTTTTATAAAAAATCTAAGTTCTTCTCTACACATACGGTAATACCAAAAAAAAAAAATGTACTATCACTGTTATAAGCAAAAAAAAAAAAAAACACCAAGTATCAAGGAGATGCGTTAGTGAATAAAAACAATAAATTCTCTGAAAAGAAAAAAGACCATGCGAAATTTTCATCCCCTTCTCGGGCACGTAGGTATTATATGTATATGCACGTACATACATATCTACGTAGGTATGTATGTATCTATAGTCTGACCCAAACCAACCCGACTCTGGCTGACGACGGTCCTCATTGTTTCAAGATAATAGGCTCTCTGTTCCTCCATTGTCTGAAAAACTTGCAAATTAAGTCGCCTCCTCTCGCATACTTATACGGACACAGTACTCAGCCTCGCAATTTCTCTGCCTGTACTTGTGAGTCACACCGGTCGTCCCACATCCTGTTTGGCACAATTTTTCAGAACAAACGTCCAGCTAGCTAGCTGGCTAGCTAACCAGTATGTGAAAATGTAGCCAAAAAAAAAAAAAAAATAGATAAAATTAAAAACTAAAAAAGGTAAAAAAAAAAAAGAAAAAGAAAAATCACATTTTCGCGCTAATGATGTCGGAATAAAATTTTATTTTCGCTATGTTATTACAGTCGTAGCTGAAAACAAATCTTTGACAGTGAAATGAATGCTTTTCTAGTTATTTCTTTCATTTTTATTAAATTTTTTTTTTTGTAAAAATTAATTAGATTAATTAAATATTATACCGTTTTAATTATATTCAGTTAAAAAAAGATCCCATAGTATATCGAACGTGCGGATAGTAAGCTTCGTTATTTTAAACTAAGATTAATTCTGGATCTTAGATGAAACTGCAGCTATATTATTCGCGATGTTGCTGTAGCTATACCTATTTTGTATCTATACTCTTCGTAGAGATTGAACGAGGAAGAATAATGGAGCTTTGCGAATAGAAGCTGCAGTGAATATACGGTCTCAGGTCCTTGAAGCTTTAGCTTGGAATGATAATAATATACGATGTGTAAAATAAATCTGAACGAAGTGAAACTGAACGGTGATAAATAATCGAAAAATTAGTTTTTCTTTTTTTTTGTTTTTTTTTTTTTGAGATTTTTCACACCCGGGGTTAAAGGAAAGTTTTATAAGAAGGTGTTTGAAAGCTTTCGCGTAGTGCAAGGTCTTTTTAGAAAAGGCAAAATGCCTGCTCGCCTGCCTGCCTGACGTACACCTACCGTACCGCGGCGCGTACCGGAGTCGTAAAAACGGTCTAAAGTTGAAAGAAAATAAGAAAATTGTGAGAAAAACCTGGGCCAACTACTAGGAGGTGGTGCAGAAGCCTCCGGAGCTCGTCTTGGTGGCAATAAAGTTGGAAATACGGTCAGTAAATATCCAGTGTGTCGAGTCCCATAACTCGCGAATGCAATGCAGGCGTCTCACACTATGGTCGGGGATAATTCTGTCCCGTTGGAAAAAGGTATCTAGAAAAACGTTCCCTGCAACCCACCAACCTGGAAATTTTCTCCTTTTCCTTCATTTTACTTGCCTTTTTACTTCCCTATGGGTTCTCGACCGCCTTACCTTACTACCCTTACCTAACTACGTGTGTTGCATTATTTGCTACCACAATATGGCTTCTCTCATGGGCACCACACCGATAACTTGTATATTTTATTGTCAACATGTGCTGAAGGTAGGGAGTAAGAAACGTAATACAAACATCGTACATATACCAAGAAAATTTGGTACTTTTTATTTTAAGAAAATTGTTGCTATATTTTTTTTTTTTTTTTTAAATATTTTTCTTTGGATTGCTTTTCACTTTTTTGATCAAGGGACGGATCTCTGATATAATTTTTTTAACCGTAAACAAGTTTTTGAACATTTTTGTAAATAAAAATGTGTGGGATTATTTTTTTTTTTTTTTTGCTTATTTTGTAGCTTTTTTATCGTTCGATTTCTGATCTTGTGGATACGGCTGAAGTTAGTTTTGACAGAAAATTTTTAACTTTGTGACGATGTGCCAACCCCGTATTCTCAAATCCAACAATTTTCTACCCGTTTACAAGAATATCCGGTTTTGAAATTGAGGATGTCGAAAGTTTATGAGAAAATTCTTAACTTTTTACCACTTGATTGTATATGTATACCCCGAGATAACTTTTCGAATTTTACTTCATTCTATTAAAACACATTTTTTTTTTTAAATCTATTTTAATCTTTATTTTAATTTTTTTTTTTTTTGGAAAGATCAAAATTCCTCGTATTTGAATGACTTTGAATTAACTGTGACCATGAACTTTCTTACTTCCGGTTAATAGAATTAAAAAAAAAAAAAAAAAACATTCCGAAATTTGTATCTGTTCCTGATTTTTTAAAATCCTTTAAAGGAATATAAAATTGGGTAAAAATCATGTAAAGGTGTAAAATTTTTGTCCCTGAATAAGAATTTACCGAGCAAAGTTTCATGTGGGATAAGAAAGGGGTGTGACACGGATAGGGGAATTTTCATTAGATATTCTAGTCGCGGAAATCATAAAACAGAATCGTGGCAAAGTTGTCCGATAAGCCGTAGGGTTGTTGTGTTGGTAACAAAGGTGGGGTGTGAAGGGGTGTCGAGAGTTTAGAGTCTTTCCATAACTTTCATTTAATTGCTCTAGTTTAGTACGGTGGGGTAGGTAGGTATATCCGTAGTAAAGATTCTCTCTTCTCTCTCTCTCTCTCTTTTCTCTTTATTCTTGCTATTCGCTACGTTGAAGAATTGATTATGAATTTATAAATTTACAACTGGGCTTTAGCACGAGCTTGCATTAAAACAGCACCGGATTATATTCCGCGTGTTTTATCGTTTGGTATTGTTCGCCGCTCGCTTTTCGCAGCCATAAACTACTCCAGCGAATATATATATATATGCTTACACACACACACTATATATATATATACATTCATAAATATATGTATATTTGATATTTCATTTGATTTAATGTCATAACCGTTTTTTTTTTTTTTTTTTTTCAATACCTAAACCTACTCTTCTTTTTTATATTTTTTAGTTTTCTATTCTCGCACATTTTTCTTCTAATCTCTGCGGGAAACCGTTCGAACTTTTCATTGAGGAAAGCTAACAAGTGGAATCTGTCTCCTGTCGTCAAATATATCTAAGAGTACATCAATCATATTATCCCCCTCGACAGGATCAACCAGTCGACTCTTCCCAGTTTTCCACCCTTCAATAGTTGAGAAATCATCAACTAATATCGACGGTGATACATTTTTATAAAAGCTCAAAAAAGGATCAGCAATTTCCGATTTTATATACCAAAAAAAAAAAAATAAAATAAAATAAAAATTCAAGCTCATAACTTTCGATTCTAGTATTCGATTTCGACAATCAAGATAATATACGATTTTTATTTTGCAGATAAAGAATCGGTCTTTTAAATCTCACATTTAAAATTCTATCTACGGTTATTAGACTTTTAATTAATATTTCCTTGAAATAAAACCGAGTGTAAAATAATTCTGAAAGAGATTTTTTTTTTTCTTTCTTTTAAAAACTAATAGTAGGATATTGAAAATGGATAAAGAAAAAAAAAAAAATCGGTCACATGTATATCTTCGAACTTACTTCTTTCTCGTCGTAGAAATAAACAGCGTTCGATTTCTCTAAAATACTGGTTACAGTCTAGGTGAACAAAAATTGTAGGATAGTCTAGGGAAGGTTGGTAGTGGTGCTGGGTAGGGTAGGGTAGGGTATAGGGGTACTCGCTAAAAGCGAGTAGGTATAGAGGATGAAAACAATTTCGCTAAACCATAAATCACAGCCGTACGTAGGTACGTATCACGCTCGGCAATACTATAAACGAAGCGAAAACACACGGTTGTAGCTTTATTTGCGGTGGCACATTTGTACCGTTCTCTCTCTTTCTCTTTCTCCTTTTTCTTTATTTTTCTCTTTCTCTCTTTCTCTCTTTCTCCTCCTCCATCGCTATAGACGTGTGAAGGTATAAGGTGGGTTGGTGGGTACTCGAGTTTCTCCAGTTCTCTATACTAGTTCTCTCTGAAGCTTTCAGTTCCACCCTGTACTACCCCTCTATACTATCGTGAGGGAGATGATTGGAAACGATAAATAGCAGCTGGTCTTCAAGTGCGTGAAAAGACACGCCCAGCACTACCGCGAGTTGCGAAAAAATAAAAAAAATAAAAAAAAAAAAAACCCAAAGATAGTTATAGTCGAGAGGTTTTCTGCACGTATTTGGTGGATGACATACGGATTCGGAATACTCGTGGATAAGAGGGCGGGTATATAACTGCACCTGCGAAAGATTGCCCAAAAATCCCAAAAGAGAAACCAAAAGAAATAAAGAAAAATCATAAATTTGGATCAAAGAGAAGAGATGCAAAAAATTTTGTTTTATTCAAAAGAATAAGTTCTTTAGCTTTGGGACAGGACTTAGAATTGATACAACTTCGAATAAGAAATTTTGACACATCAGGGGGCATCCAAATTCGAATATATGAGGAATTCAATAACCACTCTGATACATATCGTCGTATTTATATTTACCCAAAAGCCAATATTTATTTCCAAAACTATCACCGTGCGAGGATTGAACGTAAGTAAAGCAGCCAACTACCCTTACCATGGTGATGCGGTGGGGTAGTTTAGCCGTAACGTAATCATAGCTAGAATAATGGTTTCGAAACACGCTACGCCACGCCACTCCGCATCCACGTTACGTACCCTGCATCGTCACGGTCGTCCATTGGCCTATTATGATCCGTGAAAAAGGATGGATTATCTCAGCATGAAACGAGAAGAGAAGAGTAAGAGGAAAGGAGAAGAGAAGAGAAGAGAAGAGACGGTATTCCTCGGCGTTGATCGAGGACCGAGGATTTATTATATTAGCAAACCACTTCTGTTCAAGATTACCCGTGAAATTGTTGGGATTAGAAAGATGTATAGGATCCACGGTGGTTAGAGTGCGTTGTAATAAATAATCGTATAAACAGAAGAAAATGGTTAAAAAATAAAAATAAAAAATGAAAAAATATTCTTCCAGATTTTGATTCAGTATATATCAAAATTCAAGAGACTGTGATTACTGCAGTACGTATAATCATCGATCGATTTAGAATCTATATTCAGTAGTCAAAGCCAGTGATTAATTCGTAGGCCATTCAGGTTCAAACCATTTCCACTACCTATACTGGAGTATGGCGATCAGGTAAACGTGAGAGAATATCTGTTAGACTGCAGGATTTAGAGTTGACTCGAAATTGACGAAACCCTCAACGCGACATGTAACATGATTAAATGCATGGATTTCGGTAGGTACCTACTCGAGAACGAACAACATTCAAATTCGCATTAGTAGGTACAGTCCTTTCGGCTATCTGTGGAATTTGTCCAAGCTCTGTAGAAATCCGAAATATAATCCTAAAATACTCGATTCGATCGCGATGAAAATTAACCAATGGAAAAAGTGAAAAAAAAAAAAAAAATAAAAGTCTTTCAAAGTTGGCATTAAAAAGTTTTTTTTTTTCCTCACCATTTTCTTTCTCTCTTCTGCTTTTCTACTGTACAAACAATGCGCGATTGTAATACCGAAGAAAAATTTGTTAGTGAAAAGGGTTTTTCCCTTTTTTTCTTTATTTTTTATTTTTTTTTTTTTACTACTTTTTCTTCTTTTTGCGGTTGATTGCAAAGTTTGACTATAAGCGTCAAAAGCTCGAGTATATACATATAGCATATAGCCGTAGGTTTACCTTTTAGATTTTTAATAAGACCTCAAGGAAGGGAGCAAAAGTTCGTAGACATTCTGGCCTCGATATCGGTCCGGTAAGCCACCGTCTTACCTCTCTTTACCTAAAGCAACCCCTATCACTCTTCTACCCTTGTCACACCGACCGCCTAACAACGGCTTAAAATAATTTCACTTTCGAAAAGCTTTTAACTTTCGGCTTTCAACTTGCGAATCATTGTTTGGTTCGTAGTTAGGTATAATACTATAGGTACAGAGTTTCGGTGTACCATTAATACCTAATTTTCTTTTTTTTTGTTTTTTTTCTTTTTTTCTTTCTTTCTTGAAACGCAATTTTTCTACTAATGAAATTTGTACCCCCATCTTTACTTTTCCTTATCCTTATCCTATTTTTATTTTAATGTTTTTTTTTCTTTTTTTTTTTTTTTTTTCATTTCTTACCCCCGCACTACCCCTAGTTGTAATTTACTGCAGTGTACTCCATTATCGTCTAGGTGCTTCATCTTCTGAGTTAAGTAAATATATACCTACCTACGTCGGTTTACGTCAGGTCTGGTTGGTCTCGGTTATAGTCATACAGTGCAAAGAGAAAGATAGAAGAGTCCAAGAGAGAGAGAAAGAGAGATAGAAAGAAAGAGGGTGAATATAAGAGGGAGAGTCGGGGTTTTCTGTTAGCTCATGAATTTGCAAAGTCCTTGACTATAAAAATGCAAATTACCCTGGGCAAGTCTCAATGAATTTTTCATCGCCGTTGCAGCTCAGCAATGAACGAAGAAACCATAGGAACCTATCTACCTTTCATGTTATACCTAACGTTAAACATCTAGCTTCGCCCTTTTTTTCTTTCTTTCTTTCTTTCTTTCTTTCTCTTATTTATAATCCTCTGATCATTAGGACCATCCTACGGTACTGCCTCTTCTCAAACTCTACCCTTACAACTCCTACTACTCTATACCCCATGAATCAACGGATTCCGGAAGTCTGGTGATCAACGGTTACCGTTTTACTAAAAGCTCAATCCTTTACCACTTCCGGTATGGACGACATCAGACGTTAACTAATGACCGATGACAAGCTGCTTTTTTTTTTCTCATTTATCTTTCCAGTTTTTTTTTTTTTTGGTTTTTTTTTTAAGGAAAATAATTTTTTCAAAATGCTTCATTCGCAATTTCTATTCAGATATTATCAAATATATATCTATACATGGTTCTAAAAACAATGGACGATATACTCAGAGGTATGTACCTCCAAAATAAAGGGGAAGAAATTTTACTGTAATTTACTGAAATCACAATAGGTTTCAATTCGTGAATTCATTACATGATACTAGCTATCCGTGTTTCTTGGCTGCCTTCATTCATTAACTGAACACCGTTGATTGTCTCGGGAAATCAATAGAGAATTTCAGCACGTTGTTAAACCTCGTAACTCTACTGCTGTTCGAGTAGTTAGCTATATGTATAAGGTATATACCTATATATACCTATACACACCAACATACATATATTGTTTAAATTAGACACTAAGGAACTTTGAGATTGGGTTAGATCGAAGCCTGTACATACAAGACTGACATACAAACCACCATTGAATAAAAATTAAATAACATTTTTGGAAATTATTTTAGACAAAAATTTATACAGTTATGTTGTTATATAAGATTATTTTATTTTAATCATTAT
Source organism: Macrophya annulata (assembly GCA_963924015.1). Classification (NCBI taxonomy): domain Eukaryota; kingdom Metazoa; phylum Arthropoda; class Insecta; order Hymenoptera; family Tenthredinidae; genus Macrophya; species Macrophya annulata. The sequence goes on from OZ001263.1 coordinate 3,067,969, forward strand.
TACTAAACGTTAATCTTCAGTCTTTTCAAGTCCTCTAACCTCTTTAGTCTGCTTATAGATGAAAGCTTAGATCTAAGAGGATGTCAGTGAATGATTTGAAAAGGGATTTTTTTTTTTTTTTTATTTTTTTTTTTCAAAGTTTTGTTAATTCATTGAAGTTAAATAAATTAAAATAATTAAAAATAGATAGTAATTGGTTGAGAATTTATTTTCATTAGTATAGTTCCAAACCGTAAACCAAATTCTATAAATTATATGTCTGTCTTTGTTTATATCATATATTTGTCAAATTCTGTGGTATCTTGAATTATAATTCGAGATCTTCTAACGTCTGTCTATCAGTCATTCCCTGTCGGTGCTATAGAGAAAGCGAAATAGAAAGAGAGATAGATAGACAGAGAGAGAAATATATAGGGAGAAATCTAGGCTAGAATCTAGACACAAGGCTTAGTCTGAAAGCGGGTTGGTGGCGTATAAGTGACAGATTGGAATGTTAATTAAGGATTCCATCCCAGTCGTCATTATCTCATATCTCCTGCCTCTCTCTCTTTCTCTCTCTCTCTCTCTCTCTCTCTCTCTCTTTCTATAATACCAGAAGATATCACATCAGAACGTGTGCAGAAGTTTTCATGATGAAAACCGACGCCTTTTATTCTCTCTTATTTTTTTCTTTTATTTTTTGTTATAATATAAAATCGTTCGTTGGGTACAAAGCTTTGTAGACTTGATATCTATCGTATGTATGTAACATACATACATACGTGTATATATATATATCTACGTACTGTACCTATAAGAGAATCGTTTAATACCTTTCCGATCGGTTGAAGCACCTGAAGCAGTTTGTCGTCTGAGAGAAGATTCCATCGACGCGACTGCATAGGTAGGATAGGGTAGAGTATACATACATACATACATAGGTATATGTATACGTATATAAGAGTTTAAAGAGAGCGGCAATATTCTATCCTCTCACGTATGTATGTATAGGTATTAGTCGTTGTGAACTAGTTTTCAAGCACAGTTATACTACTCTCGACATGCCCCTCTTTGTTCACGGTAAAATCGTTAGCAATATCCACTGCTGCAGTACCACTAGCTTGAATATAGAGATATATACCTCATAGCACACCGCCTAGCTTACTTGCTAGACCTCCTATAACGGGGTCTAGCTATCAATGCCGAGGTAGTCAAACGTACTGCAGACTGCAGGCTGCACGGCTCGACTAGACCTATAGAGATACTAAACGGATATATTTGTCGAATGATCGATGGTAGACATTGTCTTTGTGAGTAAAACTATCGAACTTGAAGATAATTTAGCAACCCTATGTGTCTACATATATACATACATTTACACATAGGTATACAGCTTTATGTAAAGCTCGAGGATCTTACCTAGCAGATATTGGCAAGGATTTAAAATAAAAATGCTGAGAAGAAAAAAAGAAAAAGGAAAAAAATTTTTATGGAATAAAAACTTGAACAAAATTTCTTATTAGATATATATACCTTTTTTTTTTGTTTATTTTCATTTACATACATACATGGGCGATGATAGGGGTTAACTTTTCGCGGTAGGGGTATCGCAAGAAAAGAAAAAAAAAAAAAAAAAAAAAGGAACACCAAAAAATAAAATAAAATAAAATATGGGGGAAAAAAAAGGATTTCGTTCGTTTACGATTAAAGCGAGAAGAAAAAAAAAAAATATGAAAAAAAAATTCGGGGTGTCGATTTGAAAAAATGGAAAATGCTGAGCCGTGAGACTATATAGGGGATTTCCCAATTCTCCATACCGCATCTCTCACACCCTACGATATCCTTGAATCACAAAAAACACGCGAGAAGATCATGCAGAAATATTCAAAGTTCGTCGTAAACTTATTTCCTCCTACCCGAATGGGTTTTCGAATTGAGGTCGGAGAATTTTCTTCACATTTCTATATGTATATATATCATATGTATGTACATACATACATATATACATATATCTATATAATCGGTTGGAAATTTTAGAGGAAATAACAAGCTTTGAAAACAAAAAATTTTGAAATTGTAATTTCGATGATGATACTTTTTTCTTTTTTTGTTTCGTTTTTTCTTCACCTAGTTTTTTATTTTTTTTTTATCCTGAAGTTAAAATCTTGTTCTCACATTTGTCTCTGTGAATATTTTTTATTTTATTTCATTTTTTTCTTTGTTTTTTTTTTTGTTGTTGATAAAACTGAATATTTTTGTACCCTGCAGTCGTACTTAGACCCCTGTCGCGTATATCTGTTTGTCCGTTATGTGTCTGTCTGGACTGACATCGCGACCCACGTTTCGTAGCAGAAAGTAAGCAAACAGTATAATGAACTAATTAACTGGGAGTCTCTTTGACGATGGCAATTATAAAAACACGTTGGTCATAGCAAACAGAGAATTGAAATAACTCTTCGAAACTGTTGCATGTATGTATGTATGTATGTTACATATAGGTAGGTATATGTGTTAGTATCAAATTTTCGAAACGAAAACACTTGTTTGAAAGTAAATTATCTGAGTGAACAAAAAAAAAAATAAATAAATAAAAAAACGTAGAAAAAAAAAAAAATAAATAAAAAAAGAAATTCAATGAAATGAAGTGAGAGCCGCAATTTAATCAGACTTAATCAAACTTTACCTAAAGCACCTGATTTCCCCGTCTTGAATAGAGGCTCGTAAATTTTACTTACTTGAAAAACAAAAAATAAAAAAAAACGAAACGAAACGAAAAAAAAAAAAGAAAAAGACAAAAATTTGAACCTTGCAATTGCAGTAAAAATCCCTGTACACAGATATACAGCTACCACATAGCCGAGTATATTTTCCAGAGTTTCTTCCCGTACCCGAACCAGAGAGTTTTACAGCATCATCGAGACAATCCTGACCTAGGAGAAGAGCCACTTGAATCCGCTGGCTATATTTTGTCCATTTATACATCCAACGAATTGTATAGAAATGGACAATATTTATACGGCAATTGCACACCGAGATTTAAGGAGCAGCTAGGAGTCTGTTGTAGATAGTGTTTAGGCGCTGGTGCACGAAGGATAAGGTTAAAGGCTAAAGGTCGGTCTTGAAACTCCTGAACCAAGGATTTACCTCTTAATAACGAAAACGCGATTTCTGTTGGCTAGCCAATGATGTAGAGATATTTTTGTTTTTTTTAATCCTTAATTGAAAGTCCATTACGATCTGATTATTCATCTACCTGTATGTACGTATGTATGTATGTATGTATGTACTTGTACTCGCAGTGGCAGGTATTTTATAAATAATATAAATTGTTATCGTTAGACTAATTGTTATTATTATTATTATTAACAACATCACTAATTATAACTATTACTCTCGACTAGTTATATGTGTTCCGACTTTTCCTTCAAAACGATGCAATTTTACCTCTAGCTATCCGTATTGCGACTGAAATAGACCGATATAATTCATAACTAACTGGCTGACTACCTCCTACCTACCTATGTACCATATTATATCATAAGTAAATGCTGGTAAATGTATTTCAGCTGTTTACTGGTTTAACTCGTTCACTTTAGTGAAAATTGATCGTTGCTGAGGAAAGGGGTAAAAACCGTGTATATAGGTGTCAGATTTTTTTAACTTCCCGCAATGGAAATTGAAAATTTTCATAAATAGGGGAAGCTATTGGTTTTGGTCCGATTTTCTAAAATCGTGTTTTCATCAGATATCGACGTTTTGGGGTCTTAGGAAGCTATTCTGACTATTTTTGGATGGACGTCCGTATGTGTGTGTGTAAATAAATTTTTGTCGTACGATATCTTTAGAACGAATCGACCGATTGGAATGGTTCTTATGGCGATCGAAAGGATTTATCAAGACTTAGATCTGATTAGATTTTGGAGTCGATCGGTCGGGTAGTTTCAAAGTTATTTGAGAAATAAAAATTAGAAAACAATTTTTTTTCATGCTTTTAGCGCATAACTCCTAAACTGTTCGTGCGATTAGTCTCAAAACTTGATCAGACTTAGCTCTTGCATGGCCCTTTCGATCGCCGTAAGATTCATCAAAATCGAACGATTGGTTTAAAAGATATTGCACGACAAAAATTTCTCCTTTTGTCGTACGATACCTTTGGAACGAATTAACCGATTTGAATGATTGTTGCGGCGATCGAAAGGGTTCATCAAGACTTAGATCTGATTAGATTTTGGAATCGATCGGTCGAGTAGTTTCAAAATTATTCAAAGAATAGAAATTGAAGATAAAAAGATTTGTATAGGGAAAACTAATTATACTAATAACCTTCTTTAATTTATTATAAACACAATAGTATCAATTAATTGCATCGTATTTAACACAGCGGGAAGTTTTCGGGTTGGCCCACAGGTCAACCGGTTTCCTGATTTTTTTATTTGCTTGTAACTTTTGAAAAACTGGCAAACCGCAGTGAAATTGAACCGACTATAAAATAAACGTGAGGTAAAATTAATTATTATATAAAATATTAACCACTAATTTATCGTCAGTTTCCTGCTTATATAAACTTCGTCCTCTTTGCTATATGGTCCTCGGTGAGACTGGACCAGCCAAGCTTTTTGTTGCCATTCATAACGATTACATTCTCGACTACGGTCCGCTTGTTGGGTTGACGGTTCTCTGGCTAGATCGTAGTAGAGGTATGTAGAAGGCTAGACCCAAAATACGTCTAAATTTGTATGTATGTGTCTATGTATCTCCGAATTTCTAGACCACCGCGAATCTGATGGAGGCAAAACGACGCTTGGAACATTTCCATCTCTACTGTATACATATACGTATTATGTATAGGTATATAAGAAACTGTTCAAGGATCGCACAGTTATATATCGCGGTTGAAATTTTTGGGTAGATAAAAAAAAAAAAAAAAAATGAAAAAAAAATCTTTTTTTTATGTATATATATACGTACCTTTACATACCTATTATACATAAAGTAATCTACGACAGGAGCTATTTGCCAAGTAAATAAGAAAATCGTATAACTATAAACGATGGTTTTTTTATTTTATTTTTTGTTTCTCATCTTGTCTGTCTAGTCCCTAGACGATATGGAGATTTCTTTCTTTTTTATTTGTTTTTGCACATTTCTACGCGAGAATTATACCTATCGAAATTCTATTTTTTTGCCTTTCTTTTTTTTTATCTATTACTTGAATATCCAATTCCGGACGATTGTCTGCTGATAAATTCATCATAACTTATTCTATGATTGTGTGGTTTGGCTACTTTGAAGACATGAACCTTGTCGGTTATAATGAACGGGTTGTGGTATAGATAAACGGGTAAGGGGTATGCTTATCATATATTCGTATGAATTACAGTCAATCTCTATCAAGTACGAATAGAATATTATAGGTTGTTGAGCCACTATCATTCGTCGTCAATTTGACCCAGCTGTAGATTCCGTCTGATATTTCCTCGGAAAAATTAATTTTCTTTTTCTTTTTCATATAAATATCTATACCGTATAGTGTAGAATTTATTACGAGGATTATAAGTGTGGGATTTCGTCCTTTATACCTATATTCGCGTATTACGCCCCCTTCTGGGGGTGACGAATTTCGTTTGACTCTATTTTCTATTTTTCCTTTACCTTATAGTATCATTTTCTTTATGGTAAATCTGTACGTTTATAAGAAAATTAATAAAAGAAAGAAAAAACAAACAAAAAAATTATATAGGAAAACGTTTTATGTATACGACATGAAGTATGAATTTCATTCGTTAAGGTTATACAATGATTAATGGAAAAGTTGTATAAAAATGAAAGAAAAGAAGAAAATTAAGGAGAGGAAACTGAGGTAAAGAAATGAGAGAAGAAGAAAGGTGGGAGGAAAAAAACAAAACAAAAAAAAAAATATATAAAAAGATTAAATAAAATCAACAACAACTAACCCAACTTTCATAATATCAACTTCTCGACTATAACCTACCTACGTTTCTATGACGTAGCTGCAGGAAATACTAAAAAGTTGAAGCAATATCAAGGTGTATAGAACGTGTGCAGTAGACTTGGTGGATTATTGAAAAAATGGGAATAAAAGCCGCATTGAAAGTAAATAAAAAAAAAAATAAAAAAAAGAGAGAGAGAGAGAGAGAGAGAGAGGAAGGGAAAAATTTTTTGGCTCTATTTATAGCATATAACGTTTATTTCACTGAAACGATAAAGAACATAGAAATACGTCATAGGTATATATAAAACTCAACTCGAGGGGTTGTATTCGTCAAAGTAAAAGGTTTTTTCTCTCGCTTTGAAATAGCATTCTATTTATTTATTTTTTAATGAATAAACAAACTCGAAGTCCGTATCGCTGTTGTATATTATATATATATATATATACATATGTATATAGGTATATAGAATTCAAAAATGAATATATAAATCAATAAATAAAACGAATAATCCATATATACTACTGAACGTATTGTATGTCTCATTTCCATTTTTCTAGTCAAGATATGTTGCGTATCGTACAGTCGTATAAAATTTTTCACTCCTGAGTTTCATTTGAAAAATTGAAAACGAAAAGAATAAAAATAAAAAAAAACTAAATAAATTGAAAGAAAATGCATTAAGAAAATGGAAATAATTATACTACGATGTATCACGAAGTTCGTATAAAAATTCTTTAGCTCCTCTTTACCCCCACCATTCTCATTCATTGTGGGTATATACACCCTGTGTGGTAGTAGCTACACGGTAGGGTGACCCCTGCGTAGGCACAAGAGCCTTCCTCGTCCCTGAGGCACCCCCTGAGCCTGTAGGAGCCCCGACAAAGGTAATTATTACTCGGTCTCTCTACCTCTTCGTTTCGTCTGACTCGACGAGTTGAGTTGAGTTCAGTTGAGTCGAGTTCAGTTCAGTTCAGTTCAGTTAAATTCAGTTCAGTTCAGTTCAGTTCAGTTCAGTTCAGTTCAGTTCAGTTCAGTTTCTCAGGAACGGAGTCCCGAGTCCCAACGCCAAATGCCAAGTGTGTATTACTCTCTCCTGAGGGAACTCCGCGGAGCTGAGTGGGCAGGTATTGTTCTAGAAACCGAAGGAACAGACGGAACCAAAACCGAGAGGACCTTGGCCGCGGACTCTCAACAAGCCTGCGGGTACCTCAAAGGTCGATTAATCCGCATTCGATTCAACATTTCGCCCAAGTTTACTGTATAGGGAGTTGTATGTCAATTCAAGGTCGAGAGATTTGAAAAGAATCTCTTTATATTTTTTTTTTTTTTGTTAATTTTATTTCATTTTTTTTATTTTTTTATTTTTTAATTTCTATTTTTATCAGCAATTAGGTAAAGCGGAAAGTTTCACTGGCTGACATAGAGCCTGGCTTATCAAAACCACGTAGGGAACCATCAAGAAATTATAAATTATACGGTTATTCTTACGGGAATAATAATTACGGGGGTTAAAGAATATCGTTGCTATTTGATACGGTGCTGCAGCCATTACAGCGTACTGATTCTCATACAGTAATCTATAAAAAGAAAATTAAACCGTCAAGTTTTAAATTATCTTAATTTTTTTGTTTTTCTAATTTTTCTTAGATTCTGAATTCATTTCAGACGATTTAGAAATCATCACGAAACGTTGAAAGTGTATTTTTTTTTTTGTCTTAGATGGTTTGATGGTGGAATTGATGATTAATTTTTTACCCAAATACGACCATGTTCCCTCCGAGAAATAATTCTACGAACGGTGTATTCCAAAAGCGACATTTTGGCCTGAAGACATTCTGTGAAATAGATTAAATTACAATGGCTTATGTCTCGTGGAGTAAACTAGAAGAGACCTTATATTGTTTATTTAGCTGAAAGTTAAACTACCTTAAAAAACCAGTCTACTTCTTTGGCTATATTGACTAAAACCAGTTGAAAACGACCGCATAATGCAATTTCGTAATGAACGTACAACGAACAAGTTAAACAAGGTACTCCATCAGCGCAAATAGTTTCTACGGTTTGATATATCAAACTGACATTTTCAGGTAGTGGTTCTTTCTCAACGGGGAATAAAGTCTCCATTGAATTTTCTGTTACAAAAATATATGAGGGGTATATAGGTATAAGTTTAATTGGACGATTAATTAGTCTAATTATTTAATTTTATAATTTACTTGACTTATAGATCATGGCGTTGACCGTGTCTCCGATAATCATTATAATACCAACGGTAGCCATTCTGTGTTTAAAAACACCACAGTTATCGTTTGAATTATTATAAATTATTTTAATACTGTTTATCGAAGCGAGAGTTAATACTGTTCCGGATAAATTCAGTAATGAGATATTTTCACGAAACCATTCAACGAGTTTTAACATTTTGTATAATAAATGTGAATAAAATATAAATAACAAATTAATAATAATTATTTTTAGGTATGGGGTGGAATACTGAATGTATATACTTCGTCAAAATTTATTTCTTTTTTTTTTTTCTTTCAATCTTTTATAATTCAAGGTTAATTAATCGTTTCGTCGTTAACAAACGATTCGATCATATTTTTTTTTATCCGTTGAAATATTCAGACTGTAGACAGAAAGTATTTCTTACTTTTTTTTTTTCCTATCGTTGAAAGAAGAAGCCAGCCTTTATCTATTTTTTTTTTTTTTTTGTTAATATAAAAATGTAGCAAAAAATATGCAAGAAGAAGAAAGACAAAGAAAGAGAGAAATTAGATAAATAAAGAATAATTCGAGAGTCTGCTGGGTGTTATTAATTTCGGAGGTTTTTTTTTTTCATTCATTTTTTGTTTTTATTCGTTTTTATATCTTAGAAAGGTAAACTCTTCACGCCTACTGAGTTCTTTTCATTATTTACTGATATAACAAAATTGTAATTAAAAATTGAGGCCGTCTTGAATTCTGCGTCATTCTAATAAACGGTGACAGCAGTGGGATCAATTTCTGATAATATTATTTTCACTTTTGATTATCATTTTAAAATTTAGAAGCTCTCGTGTTCTCACGAAAGTTAATTCCACTGAATTCCTCTCGTCTTGAAAGTTTACCGCAAATACCATTCAAAAAACAAGCTCGTACTATAGAAATACACACACAGGATTCTTTTTTGCACCATTCATACGTATAGCGGTGAAATTTTCTTTTCATTTTTTACCCCGTTTTCCACTCGAGTTGGATAAAAGAAATATGAAGAAAAAACAAAAAAATGGTAATAAATAGAAAATAGAAATCATTTTATAACCCACGTCTAGATGGATACTATATTATCCTCGCTAGACATGATGCGATATAGCTGTTATTGAAGACGAAGTAATTTTCTATTTTCACTATCTCCGCACATATACAAGACTAGGAGAAACTGCAGATGAATCTTTTTGGTAAAAACAAACGAAACCTCGAGTTTTGTCAGAAAGATTAATTACCATCCGGCACGTAGTATAAGAAGCGATGCATTATCTTTGAGTTATTCGCTTCGTGTTTTGTTTCGCTTTTACCTTATAACATCTCGTAGGTACATACATTTCGAGTTTGAAAAATTTCTTCAAATTTCAATATTTAAAAATGTTAAAAAATCATTTGAAAAATTTTAATCAATTTCCAACTTTCCACGTCATAAATATTATTCTGATTTTAAAATTGAATTTAAAAATGATTTTCTCCATCACGTAGCATATCTGCATCCCTCCCACCTCGTCCTGAGAAAACGATTTTCCCTGATCGTTGGTCGACTATTACATAACGCGAATGGAATCACGTCATACGTACGTCAGACGTAAATTGACAATCTGGATTTCCGCCCCATCTGAATCAAGAAATATCGTATATGCACATTTCCCTTCTGATCGTTGCCCGATCGAAATAGGTAAATATTTCAATAACGTATACGATCCCGATATATAAGCTAATCGGAAAATCCATTTCTGCTACATAAACTGTAGCTTTAAATAAATTCTTCAGTCGAAAATAACAACGAGACAAACATCAGCTTAGAAAATTTATAACCTTTTATTTTTATAAAATTCTGAGAGCTATCTTATCCAAAAATATTGAAATTTCGTGAAGTTAAGTGATCCGAAAGGGCGAGAGAGTTTGTTAGTATCATCGTCGTAGTCAGCATCACCTCGGCAGCCTCAGCTCGTTCGTTCTAGTAATTAACCAGCATCAATATTCCGGGTAGGTATCAGGAAAGGAAACAAACTCCGTCCGCAGGAAGATAGAATTTTATCCCATGTCGACTGTAGCCGTTCGTGCAGTCAGTCTTAGTTTATTTGATTCCCCTCATCTCAAAGAACCGCGCTCTTTCTTTTCCCATTGTTAGTCTACCCTCACGATCAGACATCCCCCTCCTATAGTCCGCAAGGGCTGTATACCAAAGACTCTCGATTTTCATCTAAAACTTTATTGCGATCGATGCAGAAAATCAACCGGATATATATATATATATATATATATATATATATATATATATATATATATATATATAAGACCGGTAACAAAATTACGTTTATAGTTTTAGTATCCGACCGTGGATAATCTCATATATACAAAATGGTACATAGTTAATCATACATATTGATTTTACATCATTTTTTAACTATTCCTCGATTTTAAAGAACGTTTTTCCAATCGATTTATGGAGATGAGTGAGAAAATCGTTACATCTATCCATCGATCTTAACTAAATTTCCTTATCGGGTTATTCAATTTCAGTTTTTGCGATTTTAGGTAGGCAACCTTTTAGGTAAAATAATGGCAGTTAGCCATTTAGAGATTAATAGAGGTTCGAAGGTGGTGCGTTTATTTATGTATATATGTTAACAAATATGTACATATTAAATAAATATGTATATTGAATGGGGAATAAACGTCTACTCCATATTGTAACCATATACATATATACGTGTATATAATATAATATATAGATACATACATACATAGAAACGATCGTGTTTCTCGTTGTTTTACTCTGGCTTTGTCGAAACTTTAGCAAAGCTAGGGTATTAGTCAGATCACGACTTTGGTCTTGGCCGCGTCTTACTTGCTCCTCTCTATACATCACCCCTTATAGTTATACATATAACCTGAAGTTTGGTAGTAGTTACATACATAGATATAGAGTATATATAATTCCATAGTCATATATATGTATATACATTGCTACACATCTAGCCAGGTTACAACCTGGATAATTGTTTGAAGTGGAACATTTCTGAATCAAATTGCAGAACAGAATCACGAGGATTGTAAAACAGCTACAGCGATATACCCTTGCTGATACATATATATTACATATTATCTCTATCTAAACTGTTTATACTGACCGTTTATCTCTCTTATACACATACATACGTATACACTCCCTTCTGGCTGACTAACCGATCTCATACTCTCAGCCCCTAATCAAGCTTCGAAAAATGAAACGTCTTTTTCTTTTTTTTTTTTTTTTTTTTTTTTTTTTTTTTTTTTTTGTCACAAAAATTAACATCTTAAGAAAATAAGAAAAGAAATCGGTTTATATTTCAGCGTCATTATTTATCTTGATTACTATTTACTTCGATAAGGATTGCAGTAGAAAATGACTATGGGGTGTGCGGGTCGCTAATTAAGATCCCAAAAGTAGTTTTAAGATCAACCTATACTATCACAGGTCTGAAACTACACTCGAGCCTAGTCGACCAATGTACGATAAAATCAACCCCAAAATTACACCACAATTTTCTCCTAGCTGGCTGATAGCCTCACTTAAGCCTAGTTTTATTAGTCCAAAACCCCGTAGTGCCTTGGCCTACCTACCCCCGTATTTTCTTGATTGGTTCTACGCCTCAGCTAGAATTTTTGCTGTCCTTTCAGATCCGTTTTCTGTTTTTTTTTTTCCCCTTTTCTGTTCTGTATTTTTTTTTTTTTTTTTTATTTTTATTTTTTGCTGAGAATTGGTAATATTTTATCGAGAAGGGTTAGTTTAATCTATTATCTACACTATACCCATATTCTCTCAGCAGGGTAAGACTCTGATCACAGGTACGTGTTATCCGAGGGTATATGTATTATACTTATACATACATACCATACGTAAGTATTACAATCCCGATTTAATCGAGGGATGTATTATACCTGGTTCTACCTTATATATCCCATACCAAAAAGAGATAGAGATTGAAATATAGAAGGGTGAAGGAGATACGATGTAACAAATTATTAATTTTCAACAAAGCCCAACGGGTTGACGTTATTTGGACAGTGTCGTCTGAGAGCAAACTAGCCAGTGTCATCCAATAAACGATATTTGCATAGGCTGACATACGCTGTACTATCTACCCCCTTTACACACCTCTGCACACAAAGCATCGTATTATAATAGGGTGATTATTATATTTCGAAAATTTATACATTTGAGTATTTTTTCGAGGATATTTTAGTTTCTTTTCTTATTTATTAATTAATGAAAGAGATTAGAGAAGAGGCTGAGATTCGATGTTTAATTATTCTAACGCGTTTGGGGTTAAGGGGCAATCTAAGGTAGGTGAACAGGAAATCCACTCGTCAGACAAAACTAGGAAGCTTTCGCTCAGCTTCCCTATTCGGTTCATCTGAGATATATACTCATTCAATATTCTGGTCCCGTCGTATCCCGGGGAACCAACCAACCAACCTAGCCTAGCTAAAACCCACCCTTACTTCGTCTCGCCACCAACTCTTCACCTTCTAGCTTCCTCCTTCCGGGGAATGCAGAGAAACAGAAGCTCATGCTTGGGGGAGAGATTCTCTCGGATGCAATTAAACAAACTCAGTTCTGTCGGGTTGAGGTAAGAGAGAAGAGGGAATATAGGGATGAGGTAAAGGAGGAAAGAGGGACACACCCTTCAAGTAACACACTTCAACATTAACCACATCTACAGGATGATTCAAAAATAAATAAAATTATTATATTTTGTATTATTAAAAAGTTTCGAAGAAAATTTTTACTTCGAATACTTTGATACTTGAATTGTGTTTCTTAAGATGAGACAAAGATAAAGATGAGATACTAAAGTCTAGCTCCTTCCGTAGAGGATTTCTACCTCTCGTCAAGCTAGATATTAATTAAAATGACGTCAAAACTCGTTACCATCAAAATTTACATTACGTTTCACTCGTCGACGGGTAATACTGTGTATACATTAAGGACGCGGATTTATAATATACATGATGTTATATACCGACACGTCCGCAAGTACAATACAAAAGATCCTTTTCCATATAGCTGCCCCAAGGATGGCTATTCCGAAGCTGAGCTTAAATCGATTTCATAATCCCATCTGAGGCAATCTGTACGGTATCCCTAACTGCGATTCTTATACGTATCCTTCGAACACCTTGTTCATCTTCTTATATATTTTATAATATAGTGTAATTAGTAAGACATGAATAGAGCTTTATAAAATAATGAAACTTGACTCAACTTATACAGGGTAGAAAAATGTATGATAAAAATTTTTGAAAACCCGTGTGAATAAATTCACGTGTTGTATTTCTTATTCGAATAGAATACCAAAGTCTTATGCATAAGGTCCCAGAGCGATCGTATACAGGTTTCGATCCCTCTCTTAGTCCTGTGGGAATTTATTTTTTTAGTTTGACGATTCCGATCATAGTCGGATAGATGAAAAGAACTAAAGAACAAAAAAATAAAAAAATGAAAAAATAAAAAAAAAAATAAGAAAAGAGTGGGAAGTATAAAAACGGGGCCGATTTACTGCGGCCTTTATTTCCCGTAGAAACTTATGATTTACAGTGCAGGTTCAGCTCAGGAGTTTTCAGAATCGTTGTTTTATCGATGTAAATCCTATCGGTAGCAGACGTTCGGTTTGTAGGTAGGTTGGTAAAGGAAGGTAGGTATACCGTGCCGATGAAATACAATACGAAACTTTGCTGCAGGGTTGTAGAAACTGCGGGAATAGGGGATGAGGAGGTAAAAAGATGAAGAGAGAGTGAGAGAGAGATGGAGAGGCCCATTGCAAGAAAGTTTTCATTGTTTGACGAATGGTGAACCGATTCCATTGTGGCGTCGCGCGAAAAGAATAAGGATAAAAAGAATAAGAAGAAAAGGAGAAGAAGAAGAAGAAGAAGAAGAAGGAGAAGGAGAAGGAGGACCTTTTAGTCACTCCGGTACCATTTCTCATCCAGCATCCCTAGTTCTCTCATTAACTTCGTATAAGTTAGAATAAGTTCGCGGCTTACTCTCCTTCCCTCGTTTTCTCTCTCCACGGTGCACCAACTCCGTCGTTGCCAGTGTTTGTCGTCTGATCGTGTGAATCTTATTTCCCTCATTGATTTCACCCCCATGCAGTATATACCGGAGAGAAGAGAAACTGAGGTTTGATTAATCGTTCGACTTTCTCAATTTACTCGCAAAATTTCCGCCAAACTAATATCCGATTTCTATATACGAAAACGGCTATTATTCCTCACCGTTTTCCAATGTATGTATGTATATATATATATATGTGCTTCGGTAATTCAAAGACCTATTATCGTACACGGTTTAAACTTATCCGGCCACAGTCCGTATTGCCGCAGTCTTATATAATATCGTAAAAAATTTGAATTAACGATTTCATATGATTTAGAAAAATTGTATAAAATCGATGATTCCGAAAGTCCAGATGGTCGGCCTTTTCGTGATATGAATAAAGAAATTTGGCCATATTCCAACAGCCAACGAATACCGGACGGTGTCTTTGGGCACGAGTATCTATATAAGCTCTTGGTCTAGGAAGGAGTCGCGTGAAACTAGATAAAACTAGGTAGACCCCAAGCAGGCCAGACTCCTGGACGACCGGATTACTGGACCACACTAGCACTGCTGGCACCCCTCCCTATACTGTAATCGGATGAGCCTGGCTAAGAAGGGATTCTTGGCGATCTTGACGCTTTGCGGATCTATATTGCCGCCTCCAAGACCCCAAAGCCAGAGGGAGAAACGGGAGGTGGTCTTAAGGACGTAATTTTGGGATAAAGTATCTGTGGGTCCCGACCGAATGCGGGAGAGGAATAGAGCTAAGAGTGCGAAAACAAAGGAAAAGAAGAAGTTTTAAAATCGTGTCGATGGGAGATGACGATTTTTATTATCCTCTTTTTAGTTTTCACGATTTGATATTAGCCCATCGATCATCTCATTTGATGAGTATGATATGCTATGAAAAACAGAAGAAGTGATGTGAAAGTAATATAAGAAACCAAAAAAAAAAAAAAAAAGAAAACAAGAAATTGGTATACATATCAAAGTTGGTGAAGTACTGAAAAACTCTTCGCTCGATTTATGCGTGCAGGTTAAGTTATTCTTTTCCTATTCGAAACTCGCGCGATATATTTCCTTCTAAAATGAAACGAAACGTGGAGAAAATAGGAAAATCTTTTTGCTTCGGGCTGTGTATGAGAAGGACAAAAGACGAAAGGCGAAAGACGAAGAGCGAAGGGCGAATGGCTTTGTCTTGGGATGTGGGGAGTGAGGAAGGAATACAGGCAATGATGTATGGAAACAAGGGCACATCATCGTTGAGAATATATCGAAAAACTTAGAGGCGACGTTCCTCCTCCTCGTGTGTCGTTCAAGGCAATCGATATTCTACACTTTCCACGCTCATGTTGAATTTACGATCTAAACTTAAACAAGAGGATAATACCCGCTCTCTGCGCGCTTTTACCATCTACAGGAGTCAAATATCGATGATCCTAAACCCCAAAACTCTCTACATATACTAAGTCAAATATTTGGAAAGTTAATCGTTGACATAAAGATAAGAAAAAAAAAAATATATGAGATCAGAAGACAGAGGACAGTTTCAGCGGTTAATGGGGCATGAAATTCTCAGAATTATACTCAAAATAGGCTTCTCAAAATTTCAAACTAATTGATTGCTTAGAGTAATCGCAGTACTTGAAATACTTTCTTTGAGTAGCATAAGCTTGACGTATCTGGCACGAATGTTCGGAATATTTCAAGTATCTTTTTCAAATACTCAAAGTACTTGAAATATTAGCTCGAATTATTAAAATATTCAAAATATCTCTCTCAAATATTAAAAATATACGAAATGTCTTGCTGAAATACTCAAAATGCCCGATAAATTTTGATCTAATGCCCAGATTACGCAAAATATTAGCTCCAATTATTAAAATATTCATAATATCTTTTTCAAATACTAAAAATACATGACATGGTCAGTTCAAATACTAAAAATGTTTGCAGTATTTAACTGAAATACTCAAAATGCCCGATATATTTTAATCAAATACTCAAAATACTTGGGATATCAGCTCGAATCCTTAAAATACTGAAAATATCTTTTTCAAATACTAAAAATACACGACACGGCTTGTTCTGATACTCAAAATGTTCGTAGTATCTGGCCGAGATACTCAAAATGCCCGATATGTCCTGATCAAATGTTGAAAATACTCGAAATATTTTCGTCAAATACTCAAAATACACGACATGTGTTGCTCAGATACTTAAAATGCTTTAAGTATCGAGTTAAAATGTTCAAAATACTCAAAATATCGGTTTGAATATTGAGAATACTGGAAATATTTGTCTCAAATACTCGAAAATACTCGATACATTTTATGTCGAAATTTCTGAAATGAAAATTAAAAAATTAGAATATGTTTTGAATAAAATTCTCAAATGTTTTATACTAGTGAAAATATACTTTTTAAAAAATGTTAAAAATTGTGAAAAAATCCCTAACAACCTACGCAGATAGGGCATGAATGATGTTGAAAAGTATTTGATATTTAAAGTGGTTCATTTTCTTTCTCTTTAGTCAATGCAATTTTTATTGCCGACTAATTTCTCCCTTTTATTTTCTCAAGTGTCAAAGATGGAGAAGAGGGTGTATGAAACGTTGCTAAATTTGAAGTATCGGCAGTTTAAAAGCGGCTTTCAGACAAACTCTTTCCTGACACTTGGCGATGCGATATTACGCAGACACTGCCGGTTCTTTCTACCCTCCATTAAACCCAGACGCACACGCACGCGCTTACCTACTTTCAACCCTAATAACTTTAAAGCATCCATCACTCGCACACACAAGTTTCTTTTCACCATCCTGAAGCTTTCCCCATCTTACGTAGGTAGGTACCCTACGTACAACCTTTGCCATTTTTTTTTTTTTTTCTTTCTTTCTTTTTTGTTTTCCACTCTTTTCAATTTCGGTTTCAGTTTCAACCTGACCAAAAATTTTCTCCATCATCCTTTTGTTTTATTCATTTTATTTTTTTGATATATTTTTTTTTTTTTTTTATATATATATTCTTCGTCTAGTATCTCTCGGGGGTTTCTTACTCAAGAATTTCAGTGTCTAGTTGTAAAATAGAAAGTGTCGGTTTGGTCATAAGCTGCATGTGTTATCGAAGGAAACAGATATGAGGAAGGGTATAGTGAGACGAGGTATGTATGTACCAGGGTCGCAATTTCGGAGTCATCTTTTATTACCAATACTGAAAAATTGCGGACCAAACTATCCACTCGACTTTCATATAGCTACCATCGCCAATCGACGGGGACTACGATGTGAAATTGAAGTAGCTACGTTTGACTCACTTTGGACCGATTGAATTGTTATTGCCTTGTATCGGGGGTATTTTCGATTTCTTAGCTCGAAAACGTTAGCTCTTTTATTTTTAACCTTTTATCCTACTTCGATTTCCTTTTTCCCCCTTTCCCTCCTCCTCCGCCACAACCCCTACCTTATCTCTCCTTCTCTCTATCTCCACCCAGCTCTTTATGGAGATTGAATATAAAATTCGCAACAGATATAGGTCGAAGTATGTACACAAGCAAGGCTCTTCGAAAAATAAAAATAAAAATAAATTAGTCACTCAATTCGTATCAATCGTACTTATTTATTTATTTTTTTCGAGTGCTATATAAAAATTCTCACGTCATTATATTTCGGGGCTAAAAATTCTCACGTCGAAATTATCCCTCACCCTTATGTATATACTAAAACGATTTTAAATCATCAAACGATGACAAGACAAATCTAATAAAGGTTTAAATAATTCTCTTAATACTCGATAATTTATCATCAAATATTCGAGAGTCTAGACCAAACGGACCTTGTTCTAGACACTTTATAATTCAACATGTACGTTTCTAAAAGTAGCGATCGGTTACTGTAGAACATTAAACTAGGACAACGTAGTGAATCGCCCGTGCCCGAGCGGTTGTATTGCCAAAAATTTTCTATTTTATTTTCATATAGTTTTTATTTTTTTTATTTTTCCTAATTTTGAATCAACCTTTTATCGTACTTTGAAGGTAATGTTCTTTATCTACTTTATTATATTCATCGTAAAACGTATTTCATAATCGATCGAAAAGACCGCTGTGAGAAGTGGGCTGGATGGGCTGGCTGGCTGGCTGGCTGGCAGTCATGAAGAAGAGAAGACTGATTTATGGAAATGGATTTCATGGGTATTTTCTTGCCCCGTGAGATGTTTTTTTTTATTATTTTTTATTTTTTGTGTGAAAAATCGTTGCTTCAAGTTTTTTTGAATATCGATCAATGATTCCTTACTCGTAATACTTTTCCTCCTTCAGTTTCTTCTTCTTTTTATTTT
The DNA here is from genome assembly GCA_963924015.1 of Macrophya annulata. Lineage (NCBI taxonomy): Eukaryota > Metazoa > Arthropoda > Insecta > Hymenoptera > Tenthredinidae > Macrophya > Macrophya annulata. The sequence continues at coordinate 3,086,571 of OZ001263.1, forward strand.
TCTTCTTCTTTTTCTTCTCGCATCAAGCAAGTTCTCGATTCCTTTTGCGATAGAGGTAACACTGGAGAACCTGGAGGCTAGACTGTCGCAGATTTAATTGAACGTCAGTAGAGAGATCCTCTTCCTTTCTCTCTCTCTCTCTCTCTTTTTCTCTCTCTCTCTCTCTCGGTTAGTCCATCCGGCAGCGTGTTTGTCCACCTTAATTAAGAGGTTGTTTTGTTTACTTGCCCCGCTATATTTGATTTGTATGCTGATGCCGCGTCTCCGTATTCTGTACCAACCTATGTATTACGTAGTCCGCTCGTTGCAGTCTGCAAGCAACCAGAAGCTTGGTTCCAGAGGTACCAGCTTCGTTAGCTATGCTCTACCCATGGTTAACATGACTAACTTCACCCAGATTTGTTTCGTTTATACAGGGTTTACAGTAAGACATTCTAAGGTACGAGAGATGCTAAAACCACTAGAAATAGATATGTGACTTGATTCTAAGTACCAATTAGCGAAGAGACTTGCTTTACCAAACTTTTCGTTTTCACTTGATTAGTTAATTAATTTTTTTTTTTTTTATTTCTATCTTTTTTCTGTTTTTTAAAACCGCAGTTTGCAATCAGCTCCTCTTCTCTTCTCTCTATGTATATTTATCTCTCCATATTTCTCATACACTTTGGCTTCAATTAAGTTAATAATAATTCTCTGCGTACAGAGGGGCGATGAATTATTCATTTAATTAGTTGCGAGTTGGTTTCTGTGAGGACGCGTGTATACGTATATACAGGTAGTACATACCTATTTCGGATATGTGCGTTAGCTCACAGCTACTCCTGCAGGCACCCCTGACAAACAATGGGAAATACCGATTTACGTTATATTCCCAAATGGAAATCAAAATCAAAATTCGAATTCTAGTATTCTAATTTATTTATTTATTTAGTTTTATCATTATTATTTATTATTATTATTATTATTATTATTATTAAATTGATTGAAATTTTGCTTTTCAAAAATACAAAACAGAAACAAAAAATAGAATTATATAATTTTATCATTTGGAACGATTTTCTCTCTGTAGATATTCGGAGGACGAATATCATCGCAACTGAAAAATGAAATCCTGCACGTATAAAAACGGGAGATAAAAAAGTTTTTGTTTTACGGTGAAAAAAACGATTTGTAAAATGTTGGGTTCGGATTTGTGATGCAGGGAACAGAGGGAAGCTGAGAACGCTACGCAGTTGAAAACGAGGAAAAAAATAAAAAAAAAAAAAAAATAATAAAAAAATGGGCTTCCTGCGGATTATGAATGACAAGGTATTAGTTAACGAAGCAGCTTAGCCCACTGATTGTGAGTTCAGTGCGCAAACTCACTGGCTATACTCTTAGCTTAATGAACTCCATATTTATGGTCTGGCTCGCGTGTCCTCTTCGTGGTTCACGGACCTTAATTACCGGGCTTTTATACCCGTACGTACGTACATACATACGTCAGTCTCTTTTTATTTCGAGTATTTTGGGCTTCGAAAAATCACGCGAGCTTCTCAGTCTCAAATTCGTAGAAGCTTTCAGATATTTCAGATATTTTATTTGCAAAAAACAAGTAAGAGAAAAAAAAAAAAAAAAAAAACAGTTTTCAGGTAAACCCGGAATCATGTGGTAAATTTTTGACTAGGTAATTTAAATTCTATTTTCATTGCCTCACTAGTCTAAAGGAGGTATGTATTGTATGTATGAACACGTACTAGTATATATATAGACACGTATACGTATATTGTCGTCAATTTCCTCTGCGGTAACAGTCGAGAGTTGTTTCTCGGTGCCAAGTGAACATTGCAGAATGCGAATTCGTTCGGAAGGAAAACATCCTTTCCAGAAGAATAAGAAACAATTGATTATTGCGCTCCAGTTATTCCCCCCTCCCTTTGCCTCTTTCCTGTACATCCACCCCACAGTCATCTTCGTCGTCGTTGTCGTTTTCGTTTTCGTTTTCTTCGTCTCTTCTTATTCACTTAGCTGCCCTTCAAGGACCATAAAAAAAAAGAAGACAAAAAAATAAAAAAATAAAAAAATAAAAAAAATAAAGAAGGAACCGAAACCAAGGGGGAAAATAAAGTCCGATAGAAAATACAATCCAGCAACAAAAAAATTTTTACAACCCCGTGGGAATATGATTGATGATATCTTGGACGTTTGATTCTTCATAGAATAACAAAAAAACAATAATAATAAAAGAAATTGACTCTGTATAGGGTAATTAAATAATAGGGGGATGATTCCTGTGCCACGTATGTTAAGGATCGGGATTTTTTTTGGGGGGAGATTCGGGGTTTTTATTTTTTCGTTTCTTTCTTTTTTCTTTTTTTTTTTTCTTTTTTTATTGGCATTTACTGCTCGGTATACGTGACCTTTTGATCAGTGAGAAGCAGAGATCCCCAGGCCATAATTCTATTTAGGATTTCCTAGGTCCACAGAGGCGAGTTCGTTCGATCCTTGAAGAAGAAGAAAAAGAAGAAGAGGAAGGAGGAGGAAGTGGTGGTGGTGGTGGAGGACGAGGGAGGGAGGGGAGGGAAAAAAAGACAGTGGTTGGATACCGTTGGTACATAAAGTCAAGACGGAGGTTTAGCAGCGAAGTTGGTTGGTATATAAGGGAGGAGAAGGCCAAGGAACTGAACTGAGACCGAACCTTGCGGCAGAATCAATTTTTCGTCCGTCTCCTTTCAATTACCGTTCACCCTTCGACCCAATTATCCTTCTCGTGGTCTCCGCCACTTTTTACTCCCTCTTGCCCTTCCTTAATTTCTATCTTTATTCTTACTGTACCACAGAGACGAAATAATAAAAAATAAAAATAAATAAAAACATAAGCGAATGTGAAATTCGGTAGTCTGAACTTGGATAAAAATTTTCATTAAAGTCCATATGAAATAGAAGAAAAGATTAAGAATTTTGAAGATACATTTTTTTTTTTTTTTCTTCTTTCACGTTTCGGTTCGCAAAAATTATAAAATTTCAAATTTACAGGATTTTGCATCAGAATGATGAACTTATGAGGGGATGAAAGTTTGAGATACACAATTTGGTGTATAATATTCTGTTTTTTGGTGTTTTTTTTTTTTTTTTTTTTTTTTTTTTTTAACGAACTCAGTAAAATAAAAATAAAAAAAAAAACAAATAAACAAACTGATTCGAATTTTAATCACTGCAGTGATGCATATCTGGTTTTTGAGCTTCAGGCGATATCCATAACCGTTGACAGAGGAAACGAACGAAACCACCCTGCACACAACCCCACCCCACCCCACCCTACACCACCCTACCTTCTCTAGCCGAGGTGAACGTCGCGTGGTGCGGTGTCGCCGTTTTTTGCCGCAACTCAGCGTATTTGAAAAATACTGCCTCAAGCGAGCGAAACAATTTATCCTGCATTCTGTCGCCCCAGTCTCCACCCCTAACTGCTCTTCTCTTCTCTTCTCTTCTCTTCTCTTCGTTTCGTTTCTCCATGCCATGGCTCTCGCTTTTTTTCTCACCTACTTCACCTCTCTCTGAGATATATTGCAGCGTTCCACGGTTTAGCCCGGGTTTCCCAAGGGTGTGAAGGAATGCTGGAGAGATACGTACATACGTATACATACGTCTAACTGTATTCCATACTGTACGTCGCAATATCCAAAGCTTATTCGTTAAATTTTGTAAAAAAAGAGAAAAAAAAAAAATGAAAAAGATGAAAATCGAAGAATATGAGGATCAACCATGGAAAACCAAAAGCATAAATAAAGAAAAATCAAAGTGCTCTATTTGTTATCCTTACATTTTTTTTTCTTTCTTTTTTACCTTTTTTTTTTCTTTCATCAAACCAGGTGAAAATATTATTCGCGACACCAGCGAGGAACCCCTGCATTGATAGTCGTCGCACGCGCCTCCCCCAATATCGGCGTTCAAGTATCACGGGAAATCTCCGCGAGGCTTGTTCGAAGTGGAATATTCTTGATTCTTAGTAACTCGGTTTCACCTGAATATAAGATAAAAAAAAAAAACAAAAAGAAAGAACGAAAGAAAAAAATTCCCGATAAATATTCCTGCCCGTAAGAATTCTGACATCATTTTGAAAATTAAGAAAATAAAAACCGATCAAAAAATATTGAAAAAAAAAAAAAAAAAAAACGTGTCTGGATTAATGCCAAAAATTTTCTACACACACGCGAATGGGTGAGTGTATATTTTATACATGTGTAAGAAAAGCTGGCATCAATCTGTAAGACAGGCAACCTCGAACTCTGCGGGGTTGCTGGTAACTGGTGGTCGGAGAGACTGGAGGTTGGTGGCTGTTGCAACCCCCGGCGGTAAAATTTGGGGAATTTTTCTTACTCCGAAACCTCTCAAACTCTAAGAGCCGACCGCTTTGAATTCCGAGTGCTTAACTTTGGCAACGGCACCCTGGTGGGCTCGAACGCCATCTTCTTCTTCCTCTTCCACTTCCACTTCCACTTCCTCTTCCTTTTTCCTACTCTCCATTTTACCCACCCCTTATCCAATCCCTCTAACCTCTTTTTATAAGAGCTGCACCAAACGGCACCTGAAAATTCTTCACATACCTTCGACCAACTTCGAAAGGGAAAAAGGGGGATCAGCGAGAGGATGAAAGTTCATTTAATTTTTTTTTTTTTTTTTTTCAATTTTCAGTTCAATTTTCTTAAATTTTGCCAAAAAAAAATTTATCCACACATCCAATCAGTCGTCATAATATTCAAAATTGATTCTTCTTGGTTGAAAATTTGGTTATCATAATAAAACGTCTAGACCTAATTATTTGTCTCGAATAAAATTTCCTTCTTTTTAAATTTATCTTTCGTTCTATAAGTACAAGTATAAGATATTTTCCCTCTGTCTTTCTAACGCAAGCAACAGCTTGGTAATTAAATTAGCAGAAGGCGCAGCCTAAGTAATTTATTATTTCTCATCCCCCGTTATATACTTTTACCCCAACCACCGTATCCGTAGAATTTCATTTTATTTTCTTATTTTTCGATCGAATTGTGGCAAAAGAATAATAATAATAATAATAATAATAATGAAAATACTTATTGCTACTTTGATAATTGTTCTTATATCGTTGTATCGATAAACGGTAATCACCGATCTTGATAATAAATAGATATTTACAACTTAGCTGTTCTAACTACAGTAGCTGTCGATACTACGGTTAATCAGTAGCAAACTTAGACTTGAACAATCAATTAATTCTAACGATTACTACCAATCAATGTATAATCAGGTTAAATACGAGCACCAAACTCTCTGCCTTCTATCTACTAACGAAGTTACTCTCGACTAAAGTGGCTATAAGTGGTAAGACACTCATTTACATTTAAAGGTGGTTTAAACCGCGGCTTAATCTTATACCTGGAAAAACAATTTCACATTTTTAACTTCCCGCAATGAAAATTGAAAATTTTCATAAAAAAAGGGAAGTTATTGGTTTCGGTACGATTTTCGAAAATCGAGTTTTCATCAGATCTTAACGTTTTGGGGTCCTACGAAGCTATTCTGATTATTTTTGGATGGACGTCCGTATGTGTGTGTGTAAACAAATTTTTGTCGTACGATATCTTTAGAACGAAACGACCGATTGGAATGGTTCTTATGGCGATCGAAAGGGTTCATCAAGACTTAGATCTGATTAGATTTTGGAGTCGATCGGTCGGGTAGTTTCAAAGTTATTTGAGAAATAAAAATTAGAAAACAATTTTTTTTCATGCTTTTAGCGCATAACTCCTAAACTGTTCGTGCAATTAGTCTCAAAACTTGATCAGACTTAGCTTTTGGATAGCCCCTTCGATCGGCGTAAGATTCATCAAAATCGAACGATTGGTTTAAAACATATTACACGACAAAAATTTCTCTTTTTGTCCTACGATACTTTTGGAACGAATTAACCGATTTGAATGATTCTTGTGGCGATCGAAAGGGTTCATCAAGACTTAGATCCGATTATATTTTTGAATCGATCGGTCGAGTAGTTTTAAAGTTATTCGAAGACTAGAAATTGAAGAAAAAAAGATTTGTATAGGGAAAACTAATTATACTCATAACCTTCTTTAATTTATTATAAACACAATAGTATCAATTAATTGTAACGTATTTAACACAGCGGGAAGTTTTCGGGTTGGCCCACAGGTCAACCGGTTTCCTGATTTTGTTTTTTTTTTTTTTTTTGAAATATTTAGATATTTCGTACAAGGGATGAAATAAGTAAATAAATAAATAAATAAATAAATAAAAAGTGGAAAGAGATATCGTCGAGTTCAAAAAAAAAAAGTGTAAGCCTTTTGCTCTCTCATTCCTCTGTGTTATTGTATAAGCGAGGGTTGGTTACAGTAGCGGGTAGAGAAGTTAATTTATATCGTAGCCCATATCTTGGCGAAGCTAGAGAGATCAGAGTCCTAGTTCCATTTATTTCAAATCTTTTAGCGGAATTGGTGGATATACGTCTTCCTCCGGTGACTTGGAACACCCGGAGCCAAGTCGATGTATCTTGGCGTCTTCTGGTTGGCAGTTTCTACCCAGAAAATCTAACCACCACCATCACCAATCCCCAACCGCTATACTCAGTAGTCGTTTCTCTTAAATGGATAACTTTTCGAAATCAAGATCGTGAGATCTTCCAAACTATAAGATTAAAATTATATATTTTTTGTTTTGTTTTTTTTTTTTGTGTTTTTAGTATCGACGAATCAGAAAGCCGAGACGAAAAAAATAAATTCTTTATTTCCGAGTGGGTGAATCACGTTTTTTTTTTCTTTTTCTTCAAGTAGATTCAAATTCTGTTCAAAAGTGTAAAAAAATTACTTTATTCTTCTTCGTATTCTTGCAGAGTCTCCTTATGTTTAACTATTATCGAAATATTTGATGTATGTACATATTAAATAATCAGATACAGTTTCCTAAGGGTATACCTACGTCGGATGATATTTTTTTATTTTTTGTATTTTAGATATATTTTTTATTTTCTTACTGTTTCTTTGAAACAATATTTCCCGACTTTTCAAGCGAAACGAGGCTCTCGAAATTCCTGGTCTGTATATAAGGATGAACCTCTCAAGAATCAGAAGAATAAAAATAAAAAAAAAAAAAAATAAAAAACAAATATACGGTTAAAATATTATTATTATCATTATTATTTTTTATTTACCTTCTGATAAATACAAGTACATACATACATACATACATACATACATACATATACTATACATACATATATAGATAGTTGAGAGTCATCGCGAGTCGTAACGATGCCTCGAAGGGTGTTTCACCCTGAAAGGTTACGCGGGTGGCGTTAAGGGATGTAACCCCATATTACTGCAGTTAGGGGAACCCCTATTCCTAAATATATATGTATACCAGAAGCCGGTATTGCACCGTCGGGAACTGTATGGTAATAATCGCGAACTTCCATTCATGCATTCCAAACATCCAGAGGCTCCTTCTCTCCAACCCCTAAGAGTCAACCCCTATTTCCAACTCTATATCTAGCTTTCAGCCACACTCAACCATTTTTCGTATCCAGAGATTGTCGTGGTATAAATAAAAATCATCATCCTTCAAAAGTAAAAAAATATTAAAATAAAAACCATCAATTTAACGATCAATATGGATTTACGGACTAATCGCATTCGATAAATTTAATCTCATGGTGATATTGGTCAGGTAAATTTTTCACCAGTATGCTCCATATTTAAACTGAATGAAAATAGCTACGGAATGAATTCCCTTTTTATGTATACGATATTTTTAGCATTTAATCAAAAAAAAAAAAAAAGACAAAAAAAAAAAAAACCGAAACATATTTCACGGGTACAGTGACGTGTTATAAAACGATTTAGACGCCCTCTTTCTCTCTTATTCTTTTTCACTCACTCGTTTAGCTCGTAGCTTTTCTGGCTACTATAGGTAGATGGTGGGTATATACTGTGTACTGGTAGGAACGGGAGAACTCTGGAGGCGAGTTTCCCTCCTGAATTATATATTCGAATTTTTTATCACTAGACTTATACCTATACCTATACTACCTACCTTATACCTTACCCTGTACCTACCTACCAACCGGAGGTGTTCATCGTATTACGATTCTCATATTTTATTTATCCCCTTATCCGCAAAGTAAATTCCGATTGTCTTTCGGTTTAACTTATATCCCCAAAGGATATAACGTGAAAATTTGTTCCTATCATATTCTAACCGGATCAAAACGTCCACTATTGATATTCAAAAAAATAAAAGAAAGAAAATAAAAAGAAACGTAAAAACTTTTAACGAGTCTAAATAATACTTAGGCTTATATCTATGTAATTTATAATATGTAATATGTATTATATACATACCTATACACGTCACTCCAATTTGATACAGAATATGTATGTATGTATGTATATAAATGATAGCACGTGTCAAGCTGTCAGACTGTATGTTTTAGGGGATGAAAATCCAACGCGTAGTAACACAGGGACGGACGGACGGACGGACGGGGGGGTAGAAATGAATCCATGGGGGGATAAGGGGGAGGTAGGTAGGAATTATATGCTATACGAAGGGATTTGATTCGCGGCTAAAATCCTCCCTTCAAAATCGTGATAACTAAAGGGGTAAACAAGTGCAGTCATGGGGATGCCATAGCAGCTCATAGCATAACTAACCGTTGCAGTATAATTTCGGTATATGACCGAGGGTCGTATCCTTGTTTGATATGATTAATTAAAGGGTTAAATTTCACAGGATTTATCTACCATACATACTCTAAGGAATTTTAAAGAGAATTTTCGACGAACGATATTTGAAATGCGAGGCGATTAAGACATCAGTATTACGGTTTTAAGAACGGGGATGAAAATTATAACGAAATTTGAATAAAGGGAAAACGTTCTTTATTAAAATACCAAATTTTTGAATAAATAGACAACAGTTTTTCATACTTAATTACAAACTCAGTCCTGAAACAGATTTTAGGTTATTCCTCCCTATATTTCTACCACCTGCCCTATGTGTGAACAGGGTGTCTGATAGGGGACGAGGAGTAGAAACAGGGCGAGCAGTGTAATCAGTGCTACGAACCTCCCGGGATTTTAAAATAATTAATCATTACGTTCAACGTCCAAATGCCCAGCACCACGATCAGTTCTGTTTGACTTTTAAATGATCAGCTAACTTAATCGCCCGTAGCACCGTGGTATTTCTCTACCTGCACCCTTGAACACGTCATATCCGGATATTATTATGTTTGAAAATTATTTTATTGGCGGGAAAAAAAAAAAAAAAATTGGAAAATTTCTTTTTCGGATGTAAATATAGGAGATAGGTATATGAACTTTGATCATAAATTGGGTAATTTTTCGTGATTATAGGAGGTGGGGGGTTTCACGAATCGTATTAGATTCATTTTTTGTTTTTTCTTTTTAATTATTCGTTTTTCATTCTGTTTCAATTTTTTTCAATTAATCGTCGAGCGCCTAGCCCGAGCGAATCCGTCTGTTAAAATGCAAACTGTGCATTGTCATATCGTGCCATAACGCATTCACCCGATTTACATAATTCAAAATATCTCATCCCCCGCTATTGTGATGCAAATTCGATTGTTATATTTGCAACCCTGATCGCATCGGGCATCTCTCTTCTCCCGCATCATTCAACATTTAAATTTAAAACCGATGTTGCTGCAGCTTCCAAAAGTTTAATAAATTTTTTGATTTTTTTTTTTTTTTTTTTTTCACTTTATTTTTCTTTCTATCTTTCTTTCTATTCTTCCCTTTTTTATTTCCATACATTCTCATCTATCTCTGATTTTTGATTTCCTTTCTCACGAAAACCTGCTATCATTTTTCTTTTTTTCAAATTATCAATATGATTTATACGTTTATTTCTTCCTATTTAATACGTGTTGGTGTTTTCCTGCAGGACTTTCGGTGGGGATTTAAGGGCAAAGTCCGTTGAGCCACCCTTATATCCAAACCAAACAAAACTTTTTTTTCTTCTATACTTTGAGGGTGCATTTATACATTTAATATATTTCACCATCACCATCACCATCAGCATCACCCCCCCCCCCCCCCCCCCCCCCCCCCCCTCATCTGCACCCTTAGCTCTTACTGAGATATTTTCAAATTAACATCTTCGCACCGCAAGCTTTTATATGTGCAGCTTATGCCCCTAAGTTTACTAAATTTATTGCCCTATGGATATATATACGCCCTTTTTTTATACCATATTGACAAAAACTGCAACGGCAAAAGCAGGAGCAGCAGGGGATCATTGTCCGCGAATTTTTATGAAAGCTCTTCCAGAAAAAAAAAGAAAAAAAATCAAAAAATAATAAAATAAAATAAAAATTGGTTTTGGAATAAAATCAAGAATCTATATATGGAACCATAAATTTGTGAAATTATTGTATACCTACATATGTATCTAAGTAAATTGATCAATCGCGTAAAGCATATAAATATAATTTTTATATTTAATTTTTTACTTTGTACTTTTTTTTTTTTAGCTTTTTTTTCTTTTCGTTTCGTTTCGTTGTTTCGTTTCTTTCTTTCTTTCTTTGGCTTACGACAGAAAGTAGAAGGAAAACAGAGACGCTTACTTTCTTCCCGTTGTAATAAGACGTGGCCTCATTTTCCTTTGGAAAAACGAAATGGAACGAAAACAAGCCCCGTCGTGTTTACAGTAGCTATTACTTAGGTTCTTGCGAGGTTCAATTCTTCACGTCACCTTGGCTCATCCAGCATCTGTCAACGATTCTTTTACCTTTTTTTTTTTTTCATTTTTTTCTTTTTTTTTTCTTTTTTTTTTCATTCTTCTTATAACAGCTAACCTAACATAGAATAAGACGAATTACCGTATCACGGATGATCGTCATCGCGTGATCATCTTAATCCTGCAAATTATTTGAAGCGTGTATTACAGGATAAGAAAAAAATTTTTTTTTTTTTCGAAAAAATTTCATCTATAAAAGAATTTTATTTCGTCTAATTTATATATCGAATCGTGTAAACTTTTTCGCGTATGATGAAGTGACTCAGGGATTTTTTTTATTTTTTTTTTTTTTATCGACTTTTGAAAGATTTTTCTTTAATATTAAATCAGACTTTAAAACTACCAAAGTTGTTGTATTCGTGTACCTACTCTTAGTAGTTTCTCCGCGAACGAGTTTTGTAAATAATTAATCTGTAAGCTCGACTGCAAAACCGTTTTAGTTTCTCTTTTCCCGTTTACAATTCTCAAAGACTCAAAGACTCAGACTCATTTCCCTCAAGCTTTTACAGTTTCATTTAAAATGGACTGTGATTCAAAGGAAAATCGATTATCCATCGATTATGCAAAGATTTTTTTTTTTTTTTTACGGTGTTTAATATGACAAAATTTTTATGGCAGGGTTGAAATTTCGAATTCTTAAACTTCCAATTGGTCAAAACTACGAATTCATTTCAGACGATTTTGAATTTTCATAAACAGTCAAAATTCAGGATATTAAAATCGGGAAAGGTCGAAATGCAGATAATTCAAAACTCCAATAGTCAAAATTTCGAAAAGCTGAAGAATCCATTTGTAAATTTTAAGTTCCGGAGTCTTGGCCCTTCGGATTTTTGACTATCGCAATTTTTAAGCCCTCGGTGTTTTTCGATTTGAAATTTTTTAAATCGATTGTAAAGACTTCTGGGGAAATACTCTTTCCAAAAACTGCGAATCGGTAATCTTAAAATTCGGAATTCTTACCGATTGAAAGTTTAAAAAATCGAAATTGCACCTTGCCCCCAAATTTTATTCGATATGAGTATATTTAACGTTCGTTCCTTTTTCCTTATTCGCGTTTCTCTTCTTTTCCTTTTTTTACCAAGATTTTAGTTTCGTCTGACGTAGCACAAAAATCTTTTTCCTCAAGTTAAGTTTGAAGAAAAATAGCTAGGTATATAAGTTGCGGTGATGGAAGGTTAGAAAATCGCATGAAATGATTCGGAAAATGAACCCAACGCAATTTCCCATTCTCTCTGTCTCTCTTTCTCTTTATCTTTATCTTTCTCTTTCTATTCTTATTTCTCTTCTTCACGCAGCTATCGGAGCGAAATATGAAAGACAAAAAAAATAAAAAAAAACAAAAACGAAGCGTTAATACAACAAGCCATTTACAGAAAAAGCAAAAAAAATCAAAAAACGAAGAAAAAAAAAAAAGAAGACAGAAGAATGGATAATTTTACATACGAAATGAATTTCTGCCTCTTCTGTCGTTTGTTTCTTTTTTATTTTCTTCTTCTTCTTCTTATTTCTTTTTTGAAAGATTTTCGGTGAAGAGAGTTTGAAGTTGCGGAAAGTGTGAATCAAGATTACCTACAGCTACCTAAAAAAACTGAACGAAATTGGAATTGACAAAAAGCGTTACAAGGAGGAAATTTTTGGAAACTAGGTCAACACTTCGCAACAGAGAATGATGGACAGCGTCGGGACGCTATTGATTGAACCAGGCGTCGCGAGAGGAGATATACAAAAGGAAGTACAAGGGGTTAACGACCCTTGAAAACACGGTAGTTACAAAGAGCGGTTATCGGAAGTGTTTACAGTCAAAGTTTCGTCGTTAAAAACCATTAGAAAAATTCTATATATACATTTTTTATTTTTCAATTAAATTATATTATACATATTTATACTTTAGAGGATCACGCCTGATCTGTGATACATAAAAAACAAAAATACATTATAAAAATAAAAAAAAAAAAAAAAACCCTTTCAAACGTACAAATTTTTTTTTTTAAGAAACTGGAATGAAAAAATATTCTGTCACGTTAAAATTATTCTTAAATTATATCCGCATAACGTTATAATTTATTTTAACGCCCAACCGGGCGGGGAAACTTTTGGATGAAAATTCATCCCTTTGAATAAATTTAACGCCCGATTATATTAGACACCCATTTTAAGCCGGTTGACCAACAGGACCAACAGGCTTAGTCTCTGACACGACGAAATCCAGTTACAGTTACTTTATTTAATGCATATAAACGGTGAAATTAAAAGCCTGGGTGCGAAAGCGACGCAGTACTTCCACTTCCACTCTTTAACAACCCCTAACTGTATTTAATAACTTAACCTACTTTTCAGCCTATAAAATTGACAAGTGGTAGTTTTTATTTTACTTTTTAATGATCGAGATATATTCAAAGTTAAAAACCGGTGAAATGATCATCGAAAAACAAAAAACTTAATTTTTTTTCTGTTCCATTTATTTATTTATTTTTCGCTTTTGGAAAATAAATGAAATTTTTTTTTTTTATGGGTTTGCTTTTCTATAAACATCCTTTTACGCTTTTGATGGTAATTTCAATGTTATTTTTTCAACGCAGGTATATATACCAGAGAAGAAAAAAAAAAACAAAAAAAAAATAAAAAATAATTCACTTTTTTATTCCCTTATTTCTTGTTTTTTCTTTTATTTTTATTTATTTTGTATTTGTCTTTTTTTTTTCATTTTTTTTTCAATGTGTTAACGGTCCAACTGGAAGGCCCCAACGTGTTTCGAAGTTTTCAAAAAATTTGAATAGCGAATATTTGTTTTTCGACGACGATTCAACTCTACCGCACCCCTTCCGTTCGATGTTTCCATCTCTATATCTACATATCCTGTGATGCGTATTGTAAATACATACGTAAAGGATGTTCGAGAATTTTATTTAAAAATAATAATAATAATGATGAAGATAAAAAAAATATTTTGGATCCTTGTAATTATTATAAAAAATTCTTCACGGTAGATTTTCTCGAGATCCGTTAGTCAGGTGAAAAATTTATGTGAATATAAAAACCGCAGTTTTTTAATAGCTGAAAATTTTGTTTGAACTATTTTTTTGAGAAATCAATGGCTACGATTATATTTGAGAAAAACGAAAAAAAAAAAAAAAAGAAAATCTAATTCAGATATGTGGAAAAACGTTTTTTCGAACCTATGTCACATTCTCTATTCACGTATTCCGGTACACACTGTATATAAATATAAATGGAAGGGTGAAGTTGTAGGAGGGTGATGGGGAGAGCCGATTTCCACGTATACCAGCTACTTGAAAATTTTTGTGAACGGTTTGGGAAAAATAGATGGTTGTCCCAGAAAAACGTATTCCGTTTGACGTTTCCACTGCCAACCCTCTCTCTTCTCATACTCCTCCCTATTTTACCACCTCAAACTCCCCCCCTCCCCCGTTCCTATCGTCGCCAATATTTTTCCAAACGATATTTTTCCCCTTCTAGAATACGAGTTTGCGGTTTTCATCTGTCGAAGCTATATCGAAACTGGGTTAAAATAATCTTCGATATTCCAATTCCTCCGTGGCTCGATACCTACGCTTTAACATCCCCCGTCTTACCTTCTCGTTATAAAAATAATTTTTTATACCGTTTGAATATTTTTATATATTTATTTACTTTTTTTTTTTTTAATAAAGTAACCTCTTTTTTTTTTATCTTTTAACAGAAAATTTTCAAACCGAGTTAAAGTTCTGAATTTTAAAAGTTTCCAAACTTTTGACTCTTTTTCGAATTTTTAATATTATTTATATATATCTACCTACTGCATATTGTACTGTCACAACCCTCTGTAGTCGAAAATGTTTTACCTACTCTAATCCTGAAATAATCTAAATCCAAATCCTATTTTCTCTGTAAGTGCTTCGGCGTTGTTGGACACGTAAATCCGAGCTTTAGAGCGTTAAGATTAAGTAATCTTTTTCTATCCAAGTCTTGAAGAAGGCTGACTCTGTCTTGATGTCAACTGGCTAATCTAACACCAATATATTCTCGGTTTCAGACATAGTTTTAGTTAAAAACTGAATAAAACATCTAATTTTTGAGACTCAACTACTAATAAAAAAATCAGGAAACCGGTTGACCTGTGGGCCAACCCGAAAACTTTCCGCTGTGTTAAATACGTTACAATTAATTGATACTATTGTTTTTATAATAAATTAAAGAAGGTTATCAGTATAATTAGTTTTCCCTATACAAATCTTTTTTTCTTCCATTTCTATTCTTCGAATAACTTTGAAACTACTTGACCGATCGATTCCAAAATCTAATCAGATCTAAGTCTTGATGAACCCTTTCGATCGCCACAAGAATCATTCAAATTGGTTAATTCGTTCCAAAAGTATCGTAGGACAAAAAGAGAAATTTTTGTCGTGCAATATCTTTTAAACCAATCGTTCGATTTTGAAGAATCTTACGGCGATCGAAGGGGCTATCCAAAAGCTAAGTCTGATCAAGTTTTGAGACTAATCGCACGAACAGTTTAGGAGTTGTGCGCTAAAAGCATGAAAAAAAATTGTTTTCTAATTTTTATTTCTCAAATAACTTTGAAACTACTCGACCGATCGACTCCAAAATCTAATCAGATCTAAGTCTTGATAAGCCCTTTAGATCGCCATAAGAACCATTCCAATCGGTCGATTCGTTCTAAAGATATCGTAGGACAAAAATTTGTTTACACACACACATACGGACGTCCATCGAAAAATAGTCAGAATAGCTTCCTAGAACCCCAAAACGTCGAGATCTGATGAAAACTCGATTTTCGAAAATCAGACCGAACCCAATAAACTCCCTTTTTTATGAAAATTTTCAACCTTCATTGCGGGAAGTTAAAAATTTACTGTCCATATTTTATTGTCTTTGTTCCTGTCGGGTTGCAGGACAAACGTACGTACATACGTACGTATACAGGACTTGAAATTCAAATCTTCAGGCACTTTCAGCCCTTTGTTTACCGATATCTGTACATCAAACATTTGCAAACTCAAGAGGCAGACAAGGCCGAGAGCAAACATGACCGCAGACGGTCGCAAACAGGCGAAAAAGGAAGAGCAAAAAAATCTGTTAAATATGAAATTTCAATTCTAGATATTTTCTATATTTATTTTTGGACATTTAAAGAACGGTTTAAAATTTATAAAGAGTTTTAAACCTCGTCGTAAATTGAATGAATGAATTAATCAATTAATCAATTCAACTCTGAATCGTCTTTTGAGTTAAAGTATACGTATAGGTACTCAGCCTAAAGTTAGTTTACTCGTCGTACACAGGTGTAGAATATACGGGGTATGCTTTCACCGGACGTAGCTAACAGCACGTTTCGGTTAATAGAATTTGTGTCAACAACAGGGAAAATTACTTCCAGACTGCGGTTTTGTACCGCGATCAGTTTAGAGAAGTAATAATAAATTGTTTTTCAAAAGAAGGAAAATAGTTGAAAAATTATTTTTCTTATTTTATAATATCTTTTATAATAAATTGATTAAAAATATCGCTGCAGTGATAAATCAAATTTTTTAAATAACCTTTTGATAAATTTTAACTTTGAAATTGAACGAAACAAAATCCAAAAGGATAATAATAATCAAAAAAAAAAAAATGAAAAAAAATTGATGCAGAAATTAATGACGTCTGCTCTATTTAGTGAAAAAAATAGTGAAGGCGTAGAGATTTTTGTAGAAATAGAAAAAGAAAAACACAAAGTCAAAAACTCGTTAAAATGAATCGTAAAAAATTTGTTTAGCAATTCAGAACTTGACTTGGAAAACGATATAACGAAATCTACGATGAAATGATTTCTTTTATTTTTTTATATTGAGGGTTGTGCATGTTTAATTTTGAATCCAATATCCGCGAGCTTTAAGGTTATTAGAAATTTTTTTTTATTTGTTAATTAAGAATTGCTCAAAACAAAAAATGAATAAAAAAAAAACAAACTGTATAGGTAGGCAAAGACTTTGCAGATTTTTTTGTTTCTTCAAAATTTTGTGTTTTTAAAAATTTTCGTGTTTGTTTTTTTCTTCTTTCGTTTAGAAATATTGTAAAAAAATATTTTCTGGGACAAAAAATATGTATAAATGAATAAAAAAAAAAAAACAATATATGATCGTAGCTGTACCAGTAGGATACAGAATCGGACTATCACACGGGTGAAATAAATGTAGCTGTTTTCGCGAGTCTTTCTCTGTCTATAAATCAAAGTAGATATAGAAATACGATTCCTCATGTTTTAACGGAGACAAAAATTGGCCATAGAAATGGGAAATATGGAGTCTAGTGGGAATAAATATCCCCCCTTCCCTCTCTCCTCCCCCTACCCGAAAAAAAGCAAGAATGAGAAAACGGAAATAAAGAAATGGGTGAAGGATTATCAGATATACTATACGTGGAATATAATATTCAGAAAAAAAAACTGAATATACGAATGAATAAATGAATGAATATGCGTTTAAAAAACGTGATATCCTTTATCTGAAAAATCTATCGATAACCAAAAAAATAAAAATAATAATTGTGTGTTTTTTAGTACCTCGAACTTTACTTATTTTTAATTTTTAAGAGCCCCTGATCTCAACTGAAATCGGCAGAGAGTTAATAACGTATTAAAAAATTATTTTACACCCCTGAAGACGTCGTCAATCAGTTTTCTCTCTCTCTCTCTCTCTGTTTCCTCTTTAGATATTAATATTATTTTTATTACACCAAACGTCTGAAAATATCCCTAACCTTATTATTGGCTGATAATATTATCCTCTTTAAATTTTTTATTTCATTTTTTTTATTTATACTGACAAAAAATAAACGTTATAACTTTCTTTCTCGATTTTATATTAATGCTGTTAATGATGAATTGGTAGAATAAAAATCAATTGAAATTACAGAGATAGAGATATAGATAGAGATATATAAAAAAAAAAAGGAAAAAGGATAAATGGAATAAAAAAAAAATAAAGGGTGAAAAAAAAGGGGTAGTAATTTTTACGATCTAATTCTTACGAGACACGGCAATGCCCGGTATGCCTTGTGTTCTCTTACAGTTCTCTTGTTCCTCGTAAAGATAAGTCGTAAAGTAAAAAGTATATATTACATACATATACGTATATATATATATATATATATATATATATATATATATATATATATATATATATATATATATATATATATATATATATATATATACTTATACATATATAGTATAGGTATATAGAAAGAGAATCCATGGAGTGAGAGAAGAACTGCAGAAGCCAATGATCAGCTCTTCATCTTTTATTGCTATCAAGTTCGATTTCAGTCTTGAAACCTTCGAAGGGAGTTGAAAGACGGTGAAAGGGATCGAGACGAACCGTTAACCAGATTGAGTGATTGCCCTATATTTTATTACATCATGGTATAATGTATTTGAAATATAAAGAACTGGACGTCACTCATCTTCTTCTCAATATATATTCGAAGTAAAAAATTCATTTCCGATTTTGTTTAGTTTTATTGATTCATTATTATTATTATTTTTGTTTTTTTTCACCAAAAATTTAAAATGGAATCTTGTATCACCCTCCAAACCAAAACCAAAATTTTATACGGTCTTATTTCGTAATAACTCGAATTTTTCTATATGTGTAAACCTAGCTCTGACTTCACCACATCTGTTACTTACTACCCTCTCTTTTCCAAACCCTGGGCTTCCTCCTACAGGAGACACAAACTAGGTATCTGCACGTAGATGTACAAGCAAGGTATACAAAGCAGTCTCAACACCGTTTTGCCATGTGGTAATCTCACGTGTGACTTGAATAAAGATGCTTTTATACGTGCAGGGGCTGGTGCTCAACTGAACTCTGTTCTGCATTACAACGTCCATAATCCAACGTTATATGGTAAAACACGTTGGTTGCACAGTGCCTATGATACGGGTGAAAAGGAGGGAATTTTTTCTTATTAACTAAAAAGTAAAGAGAGAAAAAAAAGAAAGAAAGAAAGAAAAAAAAAACAAAAAATGTTATTCCTTAACCAGGTTTTCTCGAAATTTCTTTGCTTCAATATCAACCTCGAATTTGCAGTTTATTCAAACAAAAAGGATTTCTAGTTCGGTGAAAGTAGAAAAGAGAAAATCGTCTGTCTCGTAGCTTGTATACATGTTCTCATATTCTCTAATGTTATATATATATATATATATATATAAATCAAGGTGGTGAAAACTGGGCCAAGCTCTAGACAAAATTTCCAATTTTCTTTAACAGAAATGAGGCCAGACGTTTGCAAAATTCAGTAAAAATATAAAAAGAAATATATCGCAAATAAGAAGTTTGATTTCATATTTGCAAGATATTTTTTTTTTTGCCCTAATAATGGAAATATTTGTCAAAAATTCTAAAATAATGAATAACCAAAACAAAAAAAAAAAAAAGGACTTGCATTATATTATTTATCAGGGTTAATAACAAGTCATCTCACGACCCTTGTATCCTGAATCGTTGTAGTATAAGTATCAACCATAAGGCAGTGGTAGGTAGGCGCACCCACCCGAGTACTTACCGTAATTAATATAATGAGAAAACGAGCCACTGTCACGACAGGCTACCGGAAGGACACCGCGTGATGTAGAGGCGTTAGCCTTCATGCTCATACCATGAAGGCAGCCCTAGACCCTTGATCATTTTTATACAATGAGCCTTTTAATTTTTCTAAGATATTATTCAATTATAAAGATAATTATTTATCCGTTAAGCAAGCAGCTGTATTTCTATATACAATCATTCATAATTCAATGGGCGTGAATATGTTTATAAAAAAACAAACTGGAAAAACAGTTTTTCGGAGTACTTTTCATCAAACAGAAAAAAAAGGATGGGTTTGTCAGGGAAAGAAAAAGTATAAAAAAGTAATGAAAAACCGATAAAAAAGATCAGAATTGAAAATTTTACATAAAAAAAATGCCCTATATATTGACAAACAACAATTTCATACAGTGCGTTTAATCCCAATTCGATCTGGGTACACTTATAATTTCTTCTTGTCATTGGTAAGGATTGCCTTATATATTGACAAATAACAATTTTATACAGTGCATTCATTCTCATTCGATCTAGGTATATTTATAATTTTTTTGTTATCATTGGCAAGGAATGCCCTATATATATATATATAAAATTCTAAACTCGGAAGAATATATTCTTTCCTTTAGAAAGGTAATGCAGAGAAAAACGGATAGGTTTGTCAGTAAGACAGCGAAAATCGATTAATTTCCGGTAGAACCGGAAGTTCAAATTAAACGAGAGATGGAAATTTTTCATGCCCATCATTTGGTTGTAAAGTCCTGAAAATTTCAGATTTTTTCATCAAGCCGTTTCCGAGATCACCGCGCGAGTTTGTCGAACAGGCCGACAGACAGACCGACATCTTTCTAAAAACCTGTTTTGTCGGATTCTAGAGAGTCAAAAATGTGAAGATTCGTTGAAATTAGCAAAAGTCACTTTTCGACCAAAACCAATACTTTTCTTATATCACCGTAGGTGATGAAAAGTAAAAATGGATACGAATTCCTTGGGGCATTAATTAAAATTTATACCAGAGGTATGAAAAATTTTGAGTAGGGTAATTGTTATTTTGTATAAAAAAAAAAATAAACCCGCAATAGTTATAAAAAAATGTATTAACATTTTAATAGAGAATCTCCGCCGTTCAGTATTCCGTTTAATTAACCCTTTAATTAGACGTAACCGTTGCTATATATATATATATATATATATATATATATATATATATATATATATATATATATATATATATATATATATATATATACACATATAACGATAGTATAGGTATGTAGAGTACGTAACGTACGTCAGCCTATAATTATTCAATTCGTAACTAGCTCTAATCTATTCGTACACCAAGCCCCTTGAGTCCCTCTAGACCTTAGCCGAAGCCCCTAGTCACAACCCCTAGGAAACACCCTTGGAAATGTGGTGGTCGAAGGACTTGCTGCGTCAGCCCAATAATCGGTGAGTTTGTAATTATCACGCCTGGAGTAAGGAGGATAAAGAGAAGAGAGAAGATAATGCGCTTTTGTCTCAAGTGTTGCAGTAGGTAGGTATACATACTTATGTATAGGTACTATAGTATATAGCTACTCGATTTTAGATTATGGAATATTAATTGTGTGTAGAATTATTTGAAAAATTTCTACTCAAATACATAAGCGAGATAATTTTTGGGTGAAGAAAATTATTGGACAAAATTATTAAGCGAGTAAAGAAAAAATATAAAAAATTACATTTTTTTTGATAATTATTATCGGAGGCGACGAAGTGTGAATTGAAGAATAAGAGGTTGAGCTTGCAGGCGCGACGCTAGGAACGTTTCATTTGATTCTTTCGATCAATCGAATAAGGTAGTCAACCGGAAGCAATAAGGTTCGCAAATACTCTTCGGTTCGGGTCGCTGAGCTTTTATATAATAACAATCAATGTTAAAAATTGCTCGCTAGAAACGCGGGAGAAAGGTTATACAGCTCTTGCCTCCTGATGCACGATTTAAAGTCCTTGACAGAGTTTTATAGTCCCGAAGAAGAAGAAGAAGAAGAAGAAGAAGAAGGAGGAGAGAAAGAGGAAACGAGGAATAGGAAAATAGTAAATGGCGAATGACGTGGCGAGAGGGAAAGGTGGATTCAATTATTGCATTAAGGTCCTTCTTTCCGGACCCCAAGCCACGAGCCACGAGCCATGAGCAATCTTCTCTCTCTCTTTTCCCGAGGACGTTTTTCAATAGGAACCTAAATGAGAAATTTCAAAGCGTGAGATCGTTCGCGCGGCATAATTTCCTCTAGAATTTTTTTTTATTTATTCTTTTTCTATTTTTTCGTTTTATACTACTCTACGTTATTCAACGCGTTCCAAAGGACTATATAAAGTTTCTATATTCACTCCATTTTTTAATAGATACATATTTTTGCAAGTAAAAAAATCGGTTCCGTCTTCTTTTATTGTTATTTTTTATTTTTGCTTTGCATTTCAAAGACAAACGACGAGGTTTATTACTTACATTTTAGAAAATTTCTCTCAATCCTCATTTCCGAATCATCGTAAATCAGATTTTCATATTCTGCGACTTCCGGTCTGAGGTATGAATAACGACATGGCCAAAAGAAAAGAGAGAAAAAGAGAGAGAATTAAATTATTTAATGCTTTGGGGTTATCTTAAATTAATCAGGTATTCTTGATGAAATAAAAAAATTAAAAATTCCGAATCTTCGAAGTGTCTGAAAAATTATACAATTTGAAAAAAATTAAAACCCTGAAAACTGGAGTCTGGTAAGAAAAAAAAAAAAAAAAAATTGAGCAATAATATAAAACGTTATGCCGGATATGATAATTGTAAAAATTTCTGTGATACCTAGCAACTTATTCAAAGAAAGTAAAACTAAAAGAAACAACAATGACACAAGAAAAGTAAGAAAAAAAAAAAAAAGAAAATATTTTCGTTTAACAATTACGAAGAATAAATTAAAGTGGAATATGAAACGGACAAGATCAGTTTGTATGTTACTCTGCATATCTGAGAAAATACTAAGAAAAATCTTTTTCAAAAGTTTTATTTCTGAATTGTGTCAGGGGGTAGTAGCAAGAGATAGCAAAACGTCGACGTAGGAATACAATTGTAAGAAATGAAAAGAAAATTGAATGAAATCTTTGCTGGTGGGTACTATACGGGTATGGGGTAATGGTATAGGGGTAGGTACAAATGTTTTTACTATCTAGGTATCTAGGGGTAGTATCAAATGACTCGAAAATTATTTTGAAAAATTTTTTTGAGGGAACAATTAAAAGTATATCTATTAAAAATTTTTTTTTTTTTCAAAATTATTTATGTTACGTATTTTATTTATTCTTTTCAATAATTCGTGGAAATTTAAAATTTTCAAAATCTAGAAGTCAAAAATAACGATTTTAGAAAGTTGATAAAATTTTTTTCTAAAATATTCATTCCAGAAGAAGAAAATGAGAAATTTTTCTGAAATTTTTTAGATACTAATCGTGAATAATTGATTGAAAAATCGAACCTATAGTATTTTTATATCTTTTTTTTATTTTTTTATTTTTTGTACCTACAGCGAGTTATTCTCCTTTTAAAATAGATAACAAAATTATTTTGTTATCTATCGCAGTATTAGATAGGTTAATTGAGAATAATCCATGCAGCCTACGCTCTCGGGTATTATGTATAACGTATTGGTTGAATTAACAGCTTCCGGTTGATCGAACTATCGACGTTATCGGAAAAGCCGGGTAGTTATTTTAATAAACAATTACGCCTGGTTTGTTGCGGTGAATATTCACCACCGTATTTGATTATAAATAGAAAAAAAAAAAAAAAATACAAAACAAAAAAGATTTCAAAAATGAAAAAAAAAAAAAATTAAAGAAATATAGGAAACCTCCAGCTTTAGGTGTAGGTCGGGTTGCGCACTGTCCAGGCGTATCGAAGCGTTCCAAAATCCTTTTGCCAAAGAATTCTTGCTACCATATTTATATATATTTTTTTTTTTTCTTACAAATATTATAATCGTGTCATAATTCTCCTAAGACGAAAGAAAAAATTTTCAAAAATTTACTTTTTTGATTTCTATTTCAAATTCGATCAGAAAAAATTGACAGCCACGTTACCAGATGCGAAAAAGTTGTTCCCTGCCAAAAAAAAAATAAAACTAATATAAACATGCAGTTTTTTCGTTCTTAATATCAAAACGTATTTCTGAAAAGGATTGAAAATAGCTTAATACCCTCAAATGATATAATCTTTGTAAAAGATTAGAAGATGAAAAATAAAATGGCAATTATTTGTCTATTAAAAAATGAAAAAAAAAAAAAACAAAAAAAATGAAAAAAAACTTTTGCTCCTTAACCATAAAGTTTGGAAACATTGTTCTATATATATACCTGTGCTCTGCAGTGTTTGCGATGATGGTACTTTGGTAGGTATAGCTGATACCAGGGTATGCTGTAATCAAGGAGATTTTTGTCCCGCAAAAAAGGGCTCTTCGTAATTGCACAAAGAGTTTGCTTAATTATTTTGTTAATTATAAGCGGGGTGGAAAAAAGGATACCTTTGTTAACTTTCGTATCTTCTGAAGTAAAAATAAGGAATTCTTTAACCCGAAAGTATAAGGTTTTGAAATTTGAAAAAAAAAAAAAACCTTTCTGTTTTCCTTTAATATTATTTACATACAAATGAAAAAAGAAAAAAACAATTCAGTCTTCTTCGTTTTCCGATAAACTTTTTTTCTTTTTTTTATACTCATTCATTTTATTTCCCCTTTTAAAACAACCATCAATATAATACATTCCTAAATTCGTTAATTTGGCTATCACGTTAGCCAAAATTTGGTCCCGTTTAAAACCTGTTAAATTGTAAAACGGTAAAAAGCTAAAACGTTTTAGAGTCTTCCAAGGGACTGGATTCCCGAGGATCGTCCCCATAGTCCTTGAGTATATACTCTATATACGTGCCTATGTGTACAGCGTATACATGTATACATATATACATAGAGAAGAGAGAGAAGAGAGAGAAAGAGAGAAAGAGAGACTTAATTCCAGGGGTTTACTGTGTAGTCTCTAGCACTGCCGAATTTTTAATGCACCCTGTTGTTTTTAATTAAGTAGTTCATTAGCTTCTGAAAAGTGATTAAAATAATCCCACGGATATTATTCCAAAGAAAAAAAAAAAAAAAAAAAAGAACAGAACAAAAAAATTATTATTATAATAACAATAATGATAATAATAATGATAATGATAATGATAATAATTAAAATGACTTTACGCCGAACCGAGTTTAGGCTTATTAACCGCGATTTATATTCACCAGAGCTTTTGACAACTTTCGAAAAAAAAAAAAGAGATAAAGAAAGAATAAGAAAGAGAGTATATAAAAAAAAATTAGACACAACTCATTAAGTGACGGGTCATTAAAAACGTCAAGAAAGCTCAAAAAAACAAAAAATAAAAAAACTATAAAAAGTAGATGGTTTTTTTTTTTTTTTTTTTTTTTCATCTGTTTTCTTTACCTCATTTCCTATTATTCATTACAGAGTAGAATTTAAGGACCTTCAGGAAAATTTACTCGGGTCTAAAACAACGACAATTAAAACTTTCTATACGAAGAGCGTATACGGTATACTATATGAACATTGCAGACCAGAGGAGGGATTGTTATAAATTTTAAATATTTTAATCAGTCAGTCGAGAGGTAGTAGTATAGCTGCATGACATAATTATATAATATAGCGAAGAAGCTAATGATTAATTTATTCAGAAGTATTTTTCTTCGTTTTTTTTTTGTCTTTGTTTTTGATTTTTGTTTTGTTTTTTCAACATTTTCGAACCCCATGCAAGAATTAATTGTTGAAAAAAAAAGAAAAAGAAACGAATGGTTGAACGTGCATGAAAAAAGGATACGTGATCCTATAAGAACAGAGGGAGAACATAACCGTGTTTAGTAGATAGGTAGATAGGTATGTATATAAAAAAAGGGTATATATACGTATATAAGAGGAAAGTTAAAAAAGATTGTGAAAATATGGACGGTACTTCTGAAGTTTGAAACTCCTCTTTGCTTTCATATTTAACAGGAAAGTTTCCAGGTGTGACAGCCTCATGAGATATATGTCTCGTACATCGAATTAAGAACACGAACACCTATAGGTATATATATATATATATATATATATATATATATATATATATATATATATATATATATATATATATATATATATATATATATATATTACAGGTATATACATATACATACATATACCCACAGCGTATCACAACCTTGCATCATTCACGGTTAGAAAGAAAACACGTATGTATAACACACAGGTATATGTATATATATATATATATATATATATATATATATATATATATATATATATATATATATATATATATATATATATATATATATATATATATATATGTATACGTTTAACAACCCTCGACGTCTAGTCTACCCTCCACCACACTCAACGGTTTAGACTTTAGCAAAACTTTAGAAAGTGCATTGAAAAGATTGGAGCCCCAGAGAAAAACAGAGAGAGAGAGGGAGTAGAAAATTGAAAATTTATGCATCGGAAAGTTTTCCGGTAAAATTGACGGTGCGAGAATAAGAAATTTTCACATTTTATTTATTTATTTATTTATTTTTGTAAGGTTTTTTTTTTCTACAATTTTAAATAACGATCTTCTTCAATTTATCTATAAAAATGGATGGAAAAAAATATGATCGTTTTTCAAAAAAAAAAACCAAACTGGCAATACGTCAAGCAATTACTTAGTTAATCAAAAAAAAAAAAAAGAAAAGAAAAAAAGAAAATCAAATAAATAAATGAAAGAAAAAAAAAAAAATTTACCCAGCCTAGACTCTGTAGTCCCTCTTCAAGCTTCGGAACTTCATCTACCCACTTGGAGTAAATTAAAAACGATTTTCGTGTAGGAAACTTTTTTCTCTTTCGTTTATTTTTTTTTTAGTTTTTTCTTTTTTTTATTGGTTCTTTACGTCGTTTTAATTATTATCATTATCATTATCTTTTTTGATCTATGAGATATTTTTCTTTTTTTCCATTTTTTTTTAAAGAAAACTTAAAAATAAAGTGATAAGATAAGTTTTCAAGCTTAAAAGAATTTTCTATGCAGATCGAATAAGAAAATTTCTGTTTTTTTTTTTACCTTACAATTGCGTGAAATAACAGAAATCCATTAAGCTAAAGGAATTTGCGATATAAGATAAGATGTAAAAAAAAAAAAAAAAATAAGAAAAATAATAAAAATACAAAAAAAAATTGAAAATCTTGGCAGTGGGGCAGTGGATGGTTATCAATAAAATAAATGAGACTATAGAGGAGATGAATTTTACCTATACTTAACCACCTACCCAACCTACACCATTTAAATAATAAATAAAGAACAGTGACATTATAGATAAGCCCAAGGATCTTTCGCCATGGTTCCTGCATCATTCCGTTTGGTAATTACTTAGCGTTGCAGGTAATCAATCATTGCCAAGTTCGAAAGGGGGTTTAGCAGTGAATTTCGCAATCAAAAAACAAAAAATAAAAAAAATATGATTAACAACAACAACAAAAATTTATATATAAAACAAAAAATCATGGTGAATAAAAAAACGGGTCTAAAATACCCGGCTTCTTATACCGACAACCATTCGAAATATGCAAACAAGAAACAAAAAAAAAAAAGAATGAAAGAGAAAAGGAAAAAGAGAGAAAAAAAGAAGGGTGACTAATTTTTTTTTTATATACCTAATCGTTGTGATTTTGACGTTTAAGGAAATCCGCAGTTGGAAGACAATAAATCAATAAATTTATTTTCACATGATATAGGATGTTGTGTGCCCAGTTGAAATACATATATATATATATATCTATATAGCTATATCTATATATGTACGGTACAGGACTTCGGGGCGACCAATAGCATCCTCCGGTTCTCCGGCAACGGAGTGATGTATGGATCTACGAGCTCAAAACTCTCATAAATCCTTCGGGAAGTTTGTCTCGCTTTTTTTCTCCTATTGGGTTAACAACAAACTGTTAGATTTTCTCATCTATCATCCACCTCTTCCTCTATCCTCCTACCTCCGTACGTCTAGTTGCTAGTAACCTCTCTTTACTCGAAAATATACATGCAGTAGGTATGTACCTATTACGATTTCGAATCATTTTTTTATTATCTAAAAAAAATTCTTACCATGGAAAATGAAAAATAATCTCCACTTAAATTTATCATCCAAAATTTATAAATAAATAAATAAATTAGATCAGTTACGTGATGTGATAAAATTTATCGAAATTTAACCCCTCTGTACCATTAAGGGATATATTCTTATACCTATACCGATTTTATATATATAAGAGTCGAGTAAGAAAGAATTGCGATGTATCTAAAGATCGAGAGTGTAATCGTATAGGGGAAAAGATCGTAAAATCGTTTAATCAAAGTTTATCAGAGTGCAGTAGCAGCAGGTCTTTAAACGATCGTGGAAATCGAACTGCGACAATTTCAAAGGAGAAAAAAATAAAAAAAAAAAAAAACAGAAAAAAGAATAGGGAGAAAGAAAAAAATAAAATGAAGAAAAATAAAACAAATGAAAAATAAAAGACGGAAGGGATGTGATCGATTTGAGTAGAAAAAGATACTCCAAAGGTTTTTTTCTGTACAAATAAAAAAGCTTCTTTATACCTACTGCTGGTATCATTTAAAAGCTAAAAGATAGAAAAATCAAAAAAACAAAAAAATAAAAAAAATCACGGTACACGTAACGTGTACATACATGTTATGTACATATATATGTATATATAGTAGGTAAATACATATAGTTTCATTTATATCTACGATAGTGATAGTTTTAGCTTTTAGCTTTTAACTTCTGGGTACTTCAGAGAGGAAATTGAAATTAAAACTATTTACTAGAGCGCAGAGGAGTGGAAAGTGGAGAACTCTAGGGGATGGAGCGACTAGGGTGCAGTCGAATGGTAAAAAGGCAGTAAATATAATACTAGACTATGAAATATACTGCATTTTAACGAGTTATATGATAAAAATATATTTTATTTCAAGAACAAGAAAAATAAAATGAACAAAAATTACGTCATTTGGAAATAATTTTTTTTTTTTTTTTATACATATACATACCTACAAGAAATATTCTTTCCATACAGGGAACGGATATATATCGTTCATCATATTCTTTCATTCCAATGTATATTTCTGAACCTAGTTTTCCGAAGAAAAAAAAAAACAGAATAAAAATGGACAAAAAAATTACAAAAGAAGAAAAAAAAAAAAAAATTATTCCCATAATTCATATATGCTACTCGTTTCTCTCGTCTTCGCCGCTTTTCTACTCATCCTGTCTATTACCCTCACGAAGAAATATATTACTTCGGAAACGATGAAGGCTTATTTATTAGGCAAGCATTAAAAAAAAAAAAAAAAAAATCATGGTAGGGGATGAAAATTTCGAAGACGAATTGCCCCTGCAGGTATAGTAATCGATAAATATAACAAGAAAGAAAGAATAAAAAAGATAGAAGAAAAGAAACAAGAATATAACTTATTTAACTTTTCCTCCTCTTCTTTTTTATTTTTTTTTTTTTGGTTTTTTTTTTTACTTTTTAAGTTTTATTTTATTTCATTCATTTTGTTACATAAAATACAGAAAATCAATTTTCACAATTTTTTTTTTTCTATAAGAAATCGCCATTTCCTTACTTTTTTTTTTTTTGTTAGCGTTTGAATGAAAATTATTTCCGGTCAATTTTTTTTTTTTTTTTTTTTCTTTACAGCTTGATTTATCGCCTACTGCACAACTATGATGCAGCAATTGAAAGTGCAACAAGTTGCGCGTTGTTATATAAGATCAAGAAATCAGTAAGGTAAGACCGAAGTGAGCGTTTGCGTGTCGAGAAAATATTAAACGTTATAAAAATTTTATCAGCAACAATACCTGCATGACGTCAGGTCAAATCGTCGACACGCGATCCAGTTAATAATCTCAAAGTTCATCTAATAGTATACCAAAAACTCTCTCCCCAGCATCTATGTTCGAAAATTTTATTTTCTCAATTATCTCGATATAAAAATAATAAAACATGATATAAAAATTAAATAAATTAATTCGATTAATTAATTTCTCATTATAAATCGACGGGGTTAAATCAAAAGTGCGGGAATTATTTCCAAAAACAAAAAACGAAGGATATTTCTCACGGAATTTATATAGAAAAATCCCTAAGTTTTCGATGGCTGTCGTTTCCTGCCGAACAGATCGTACCCGATTACTTATGCATTGATTCGTAATTCCGCGAGCCGGATTGGAATTGATGAATTTTATCAGACCGATTCAGACATCAGAATTCAAGATCGATTCTAAGAGATTCTAGCGAGACTTAGAGAGCAAATGTCAGCTGTTAGATTCCATCATCGATATTATAAGACAAATTTTTAGTTTTTTTTTTTAATTTTTTTGACTATCTTTGATCTAATTTTTATTCGATAATTAAATATTATTTTTTTTTTTTTTGTAATATTTGGGTTAAAAATTTGAATTTTAGTATATTTTTTTCGAATTTGTTATAAGTATGTGTGTCTGTGGATATACGTCATCCTTTTTTTTTTTTGGTATAGAAATTTCAAGAATGTAGAGAATGATGAAGTAATTAAAAGTCGGTTTTCCAACTCGTGATCGTAATTAGAAGAGTTTTAGCCGTTCCACGAGTGAGCAATAAAAAAAAAAAAAAAAAAAAAAAACGAGAAAAAATGGCTAAAGAAGTTTAAAAAAAAAAAATAAAAAAGTTTGCAGTTTTTATAAAACGCTTTATCTAACCTGTAGATTAATGCGAATAAAAAAATAAAAAAAATATCCGTGTGGATATAGAAAAAAAAAAAAAACGAATTAGTGAATTAATTCGGAGATTGAAAATTTACGTTGAAAATGGATTTTCGTTTAAAAAACAAAAAAAAAAATTGTATAAATAAAATTTTGTATACCAGTAGAATTCCGGTTCGAATTTATTCTCGAGTGATCAACGAAACACGATGAATAATGTAAGACAAGATCTTTCCTTCGGTATAAGAAATAGGGCTACTCATGGTCGAGACGGTGCGGCGTTAGCTACGATGGACGGAAATTGAGGTCTAAGCGGATGGTTAATGACACCTTGGAATTCAATTTGATCCTTGCAGCTTATACCTGGGTCCTAGAAAAGCGTTAGGAACGTTGAAGCTCTTAAATCCTGTGGTGGCATGAAGGAAGGAAGTAGAAGTAGAAACGTCGAGTATCGAGTCCTTCGCAAACAATTCTCTATTCTCAGCTGCTGTTGCTGCACCTACTTCCTCCTCCTTCTTCTTCTTCTGCTTCTTGTTCTTACTGATATTCTTTTTTTCTTTTTTTTTCTCCTTAATTCCCTATACTCAATCTTAAACTACTACCAGCTATCTACTACACAACTACTTTCGCTTCTTATCACTCCTTTCCACTCGTGGAAAACAATCAAGAATTTATCATCGTGGAGGGAAAAGAAGAGAGAAATAGGGAGGCTGGGTTCTAGGGGGTGTATAACTATGTACAGATTTCACCTTCGGCTTTCTAACCCATCCTCATTCTCCTTTTTGATCCTCTTTCTTCATCATCATCATCATCTTCTTCTTCTTCTTCTTGTTCTTGTTCTCTTTCCTCTTCGTCTCAGTTCGTTCATTCTACTAGCAAGAATCTTGTGGCTCTACTATCCTATATAAGGAAACAAGTGGCAACTAATGAGAGAACTTCTTCTTCAGTAGAAGTTCAAGTCTGCCAAGGCAAGACTAGACTCTTAATCCTCCTAAATCCTCTCCAAACCTTTTCTCTGGGTTTCAATCCCAAAAGTCTCACACTTTGAACTCTGCAACAGACTATAAATAAACAAACATTTTTGTATCAATATATATATATTCACAATCTTTTACTTTTTAACAAAATTAGTATCGATTTAAATCTAGAAAATTATCTTTCCTTATTCCTAATTTTAAATAACTTTCAAATTCCTCGGGTCTCTATAATCAAATGCAAAAAAAAATTGTCATCTCTATTTCGAGTTTATTATTCGCTTTCCAAAAATTTCAAATTTCAATATTATTTTTTATTTTTCATCAACGCGACGATGCTCTTCACGTACTTGGTGAATATTTCATCTTGTATCTTGTACGAAATTTAATTTGACATAATAAAAAAGAAAAAAATGAATAATAATAATAATATTAATTGTATTGAGGGTTAATTAAAAGGATCCGTGAAGGATCTGCAAAGGCCTGTATATTATTCGAGACCCGATTATTATGATTCGGTTGAGCCTTGAGTATCCGGGTTTCTTTTTATCATTTTCTGTTTTATTCATTCCTGGATCCCCCCCATTCCTTTCCTGCACCGTGCGGAATTCATCGGTTCGTGCTTTTCGGAGAGGTGAAAGAAAAAAAAATCAGGAGTGACTCCCCGCCTGGGTGCCAGAGTCCCGGATGAGTCGCGGTTGGTACTTGAAGCACGTACGCGATATCGAACCTGCGACCCTTGCCTGCCCTCCTTTTTTACTTTTTTCTCCCCCTTTTATTTTCTTTTCTTTTCTTTTCCTTCTCTCTCTCTCTCTCTCTCTCTCTCTCTCTCTCTCTCTCTCTCTCTCTCTCTCTCTCTCTCTCTCTCTCTCTCTCTCTCTCTCTCTCTTCTTTTCTTCTTCCTTTACCCGTAGGTGGCTCCTTCTTCATTTTCTTCTCTTTCTTTCCTTCGTTCGTTCTTTCCTCTTCCTGTTCGTGTGTTCGTGTTCGTTCACCATTTCGCCGAAAAGCTCCTTCGGGACAAACGAGTGTTTGAGCTACACTTTTAACTAGAATCAATAGGTACGAAAAGTTTCTCTTCTCCATCCGCGAACTGCCTCCCTATAACCCCCCCCCCCCCCCCCTCCCCAGATCGTGAGCTCCAAATGGCGCCGGCCATAAAGGTACCCCGTACTTTTCTACCCTTACGAGTATAACTTCGATCCTTGAACTCTCCACCGATCTACGAACATCCGGTTCAACGAGTACCCAACTCCATACCGGCTAGTTTCAATACCAGACTATCGAATTACGTTGAAACCAAGAAAAAGCAAAAGATAAGAATTAAAAAAAAAGGGGTAGTCTCTCTCATTCGGAATAAAAATTCGTTTTATTTTATCGAAATTTGTAAAAGTTGAAAATGAAACAAAAAAAAAAAAAAAAAAAAAACAAAAAAAATTAATGCATTTTTTGGGAACTCTCTACAGTTGTACAAATTTATCAAAATTAATATATTTCAAGCTCTGAAAATCTGGACGTATAAATAAATAAATAGGAAACTACCGAACGGGGGATTACGCGATCATATACTATACATACCTACATATATATATGTATATATGCATATACATGAAAGTGTGATTTATTGACGTAACTGAATAGTCCAGTCGTCCATCACCGTTATTGGATTTCGGCGATGCCTCGGTACAGATACAGCCTCACCGCGTACCCCGCATTGACATGGATGCATATATAGGTATGTATATAGGGTACGTTTAATCAGATAAACTAGACTGTTTTCTGATAGCAGCTGTATATACATACATACATACGTATACATTGATCAAAGAAACATTTTTCTACTCCGTATGATTAATTATCAGTTTTAAAAATTTTTTTAACCTTTTACTTTTTTTTTGACTTTGACTTTCTAGTCTTCTCTCACGTTCAAATTTCATTGGGGAATAAAATTTTGTAATTCACGTGCTGGCGAGGAAATTTTTTAGCGACAAGAAACGTACGGGAATTCAAAGCATTTGGAAAATCACCGCATTTCTCTTCAAATTTCCTTCTCGCTTTTCACCAGTCTCTCGTTCTTGTGTATATATATATATATATATGTATATATATATACGTATATATCCTTATACGTCCAGAACTCCTTATAAGAGATGGATTTTGAGGCAGCGTTGTGGTTTCCTGGCTCTAAACCCCCTGAGCGAGAAAACGCGCGGGGCTAGAATAGTTCGGTTCTTGAGACTCTCTTCCCCGTTTCCCCCCTTTCCCCTATTCCCTTACATCTTTTCCATACATAGGTATATAGAAGAACCTGAGCGAGGTTTTTTCTTTATCTTTTTTTTGCCTCTCTGTTTCTCTCGTTCATTTTCCTTCTCTGAGATAGATCGACGGACGAGAAAACGGACGTTTCATTCAACATATTTTACGTTTTATTCGCCAGAGGGATCTAGCATTGTCCCTCCGAACAATACACTTCATTGTTATCCACCTCCGTTCCTATTGACACAGCATCCCCATCTTTGCTACTCTACTCTCTAGTCTGCCAGATACTAGTATGGACTCTCTATACTCAGTACTAAAAAAAAAAGAAGAACAAAAAAACAGAAGAATTAAAGAAATTTTAAAATTTTAAAACAAAAAAAAAAAAAAAATGTTAAGAAATATGGAAATGGGGTGAAAAATTGAAGTTTTTTTTTTTTTTTTTTTTTTTTTTTGAATAAAGTTTAAAACCAGGCCAATTTAATTTCTGTAATTTTCTGAATTATATTTATTGACGATTGCTTGAAGGCATTCAAGTCTTACGGCAAACTTTTTGAAAGAGTATAATAGTTGAAAGAAAAAAAAAAAAAAAAAAAATAGAAAAATATAAAAGAAGGTTATGAACAAATATAAAATGAATATAAAAATATCTTAGAGGGTGCAGAGTATGATGAAAAGAAAATATCAGTCCCTGACTCGTTGCAGCGTCTAGATAGTATAAAAGGAAGGAGAATGAGAACGAGACTGGAGAGATATGAAGATAGATAAAATGAGAGAAAGAAGGAGAAGAAGAAAAAAAAAAAACAAAAACAAAAACAAAACAAAAATAAAAATAAGGAGTAGAGAAAAATAAGAGCACGGGGTGAATATTTCGAGGGTGAAATATAAAAAAAAAAAAACAAAAAAAAAATAAAAAACTATAGGAAACCACTCTCGTGAGGCGAGCAGCGAGGATCCCTCCGGTCTGTTTTCGCAAGGACGCGATAGGAAACGAGAGAGTGACAGCCTATTAAAACACACGTGGGGGGGAGTTGGGGTTGGGGTTGGGGTTGCTGGTTCGGCCGCAAGTTGTGCGACGAAAATGGGGTGATTCGAGGCTGCTTGCTATGCTCGGAGTGTTTTTAAATGAGGAAGACGACGAGGAGGACGAAGTAGTAGGGTGACTTGGCTCTGCAGGATTCTTTAAAATTCCATCCTTTCCTTCCCTCAACACAACCGGGAGGAGGGGGGGAGGGGAGGGGAAGAAGTAGGAGTCGCGATTCTGGCGTTTCTATTTTTTTTCTCAATATATATTTGATGGGTTGGTAAGTATTTGAAAAAAAATATACACAAAATAAAAAAGAAAAGAAAAGAGTAGAGAATTTTTCGAGTTGCAGTTAAGAATTTCGAAATTTCTGTATACGGTGAAATTTATGGAAATTATATCGAATTTTCTGATACGTCAAAAGTTCAGAATATTAAAATTTGTGAATATGGGAAAGTCAAAAACTTCGAAAGTTGAATAATTCGAAACTTTAATCAAAGGGAATGATGTTCTCCATTCGGAATTTTGAACCTTTGGTATTTTTCGATTTCAAGTTTATTAAATCGACTATGCAAACTTTGTAGGAAATAATTTTTTCGAAAAAGTGTGAATTGATTATACTAAAATTCGGAATTTTGACCGTTTGGAATTTTTTAAACTCTGAACCTCAACCTTGCCCCCTTATAATAAGAAAATAAAAAACATCTCTACGGGCATGTATAAAATCGTATATGTATATACATATGTACACATTTTATTTGTGAAATTTTTTTTTATTTTTTATTTTTTTTTTTCCTACTTCACCCCCGTGGGAGTGGCGGCACGTGGCTTTTGGGTTTCGTGGCCCTCGGAATAAATGTGAGGAGAGAGAAGAGAGAGAAAAAAAAGGCTTGGGACAATATTATCGTAGGCGAATCATAATATGAGTTCGACTAGGCGCCGCGCGATCCCCACGCGTCAAGTTGAAGATAAAAAAAAAAAAAAAAAAAAAAAATGAATAAAAAAAAAAAAAAAACGTTGGGGTCAAGACGTGACCTTCATATTTTGGCAAGACCATATTTTTCCACTGTGAGTAACACCGCAGTTTTTATTTTCTTATTTTTTTTTTTTTTTTCAGATTTTCCAATTTTCACACATTTTTCACTCGTTATTTTTTACCTTAGAAATAAACGAGATTTCTTTAACAAATATATAGTGTAAACGCAATTTTGAATCCATGAAAAATTTATTGGATTTTTAAAAACTTGAAAAATTTCAACGATCTTCTTCAACTTTTCAAATTCCTTTTCCCCACCTTTGAGAAAAAATTGACAAAAATTAATAACAACGATAAAAATTTAAAAGGTTCGATTGCATTTCGTTGTAACTGGCGATCGGATATCGATCGAGGGTGTTGCACCGGTTAGAAGACCGATCGTCTGACACGTAGCGGTCAAATATCATCAGGCGGTCAACACTGGTTCGACAGATGCGTTAAGCCGAGCGTTTGGGGTAAAAAAAAAAAGAGAGAGAAAGAAAAAAAAAATCTGCCGTCTGTGGTCGAGGCGGGGGTGGACCTCGGAAACTAGATGTCTAGACGATTCTGGCAGGGCTGACATTCATTCAAACATCTGACGTTATAGATATGACCGAACGAAAAACCGGGAATAAAAAAGGGAAAAAAAGAAAAATTGACATGATGGTAAAAATGGTAATGGCGTTTTTATTATCATTTTTTATTTTATTTTATTTTTTTTTGCTATAACTTGGAAAAACGGACGTAAGGGATGAAAGGTATTGGCTATTAAAAATTAATCTTTTTCTAGCTGATATTACACGTCTTCTTTATACTCGTTACATTTTTTTTGTACCTCTTATTTATTTAATTTCTTTTATAGGCCGAACGAATTGGAGGATCTAAATGCGTTTGAATAAGTAAAATAGTGTTCGAAAATGAGAAATAAATTTAGTGAATTATCCTGTGATCCCTATACTTATAGCAGGATGGAATTTCGAGATATGAAACACGAAAATGCACTCAAGCCTTGCTTTTCCAAATAGCTATAGATACAACGGTCAGAGGAAACACACCGCTTCTTCACTTCTTTTGAGAATGACCGTTGTCCACCCTCTTGTACATGACCGAGGACAAAGGACCTCATCACCTGGCAAAGTACGGACGAGGAAAAATTCCCAGACAAAAACCGTTTTAAAAAATGACCAAAGTCCACCTTACCCCCTATACGTATGTATACATACATGTAGTATATATGTAAAAAAATATATATATGTACTCGCGCGATAGTCGAAATTAACATATCTGTAAAAAATTATTTATCCCTTAATTCTCTCTTAGGAAATAAAAACGAGATAAAATATTTTTCAAAAATCAAAAATACGATGAAGGATATAATCGCGGAGATGGTTCTAGGTGTGAAGATCTTTCCCCTACCTATGAATAGAAAATAAAAAAAAACAAAAATAGATAAATAAATAAGATGAGTTACATTGATAAAAAAAAAAGAAAAAATTTGCAACAGGCGCCACACTGTGTCTGTGACAGCCAGGTGCCACGCGAGCAGGTATAAAATTCATGGTTTACAAACGCGGAGAGAAACCAGGTGTATTATATCACCGGATCATCGGAGCACTAGGGTAACCATAAATTTTTGAGCACACTTTTGGTATGTTCTTGTGCAGTGCAGTGCAATGCAATGCAACGCAGCCGTACCACAGTCTATGTACGTTTAACATCTGCCATTTTTTTTTTCATTCTCTCTCTCTCTGTCTGTCTTCTTTGTAAAAATTATTTTCTACCTACCATGAGGTAGTAGGTTTATGTACAGAAATAAGTTTCCTCCTTTGTCATTATATTCGCCTTCTTAAAATAATGAGAAAATAATCAATTTACTTCGGTGATTGGAAATATCATTTTTTCATCATTTTTAACAAGCTCGAAAAAAAAAAATTCTAATTTCTTAACATACTTGATATAAATTTTGTATAAATTACGTTGATTTATAAGAAAAATATTATCCTAGTGTCTTGTTTTCTTGATAATTTTTTCTACTGTTTTGTTAGAACGAAAAATAAGACGAACAATATCGTCTTCTTGATGTAAAAATTTCTTTCAAAAATAGAAATTTTGCCTTAAAGCAATTTGTGTTAACGAGATCAGTTATAAGGCATATAACAATAACACGTGGCGATCTTTTTAAAAAATTTTCGGTGTATGAGGAGTAGGTAGATACATATATATGTATACATACACATATATAGGTAGTTCAGTTCGTCCGCGGTTTCCTAAGTAATATTCATCCTTGCGTAAGTAATGCGCGAGGCGGGCAACCGCTACCACCACCGTCTCCACCACTCAAAGATCTCTTAAAATAATTTTCCAACAGAACGAGTCTCAATCGTTCCTCTTGCACCGCACGTCTTGTCGGTGAGTTAAGAAAAATAAGCTTTTGCAAAAGCTGTTCTGCAGTCTTGTAGGGTTTGTGTATGTGTACAGCGATAGCTCAAGGGCTTCGAGTCTCTCTCAGCTATATTAAAAAAAATATAAAAAAAAAAAAAAAACGAAAAAAAAAATTAAATTAAATTGAATTAAAAATAAAAAAAAAACGAAATTTTTTTCTTTATATCTTTATACCATATACCAGTGCTTATATGTATATTCAAATTCAGAACAACTATGATATATATGTATATTAGATATCCTTGTCTGCAGGAGTAAAGAGAGAGAGAAAGAAGGAAAAAAATATGTCTTTGGTATGTATATGAAAATGGCACCTGATTGGCCCTCGGTCATATCACAAAGGCCTTTTCTCTACTCTATATCAATATGATCGTTTATTTCGAGGTTGAACGAATCGTAATAATGCCATTGCCGTGCAGACGTTATTAAGATTTTCTCAGCCGGAACTCTAAACAGATCTTCCCACACTCTGGTAGACGTTTTCTTCTCTCTTCTCACCCTCTTTACTTTACCTTATATACACATACATATATATTTAATATTTTGGTGTGTGTAAATACGTATTATAAGGTATTTGTGTATACAAATCTTGAATTGGTAGCCAGGTAATTCTCTTGAGTTTAGTTAGACAATACCAATAATATACTATAGAACTCGTACGTACACACAGAAGGCAGGTAAAATAGCTCCTTCAAACCTCGCTTATTCTTTTTTCATTTTTAGTCGATTATTTTTACTCGAATTTAATTATTTATTTATTTTTTTATTTTTGTTTCATTTTTTGGTTTTATTTCTTCTCATTTTTATACGACTGCAAGGTTAGAATCCCGAATTTTAATATCACCGTTTCACAGTTTTTGAAATATTGTGAAATTTAACAATTTTCAAAATTCCAAATCGTTTCAAAAAAATGCATAATTTTTACCATTTAAAATTTCTTGTCTACAAATTTTCAGTACCAAAAATAAATGTGTGAAATTTTTCTGTCTAATATCCAATTAAATGGTGAAAAAAAAAAAAAATTTCAAATTTCAAAAAATATCCTCGATGTTTCTTTACTTTTAATTGTCATTATTTGAGAATTTGAGAATTCTCGTCATTTTTATTATATGGTTTAGTTAATTGAAAGTATAGCAGCTGTTTATACTAAAAAATTACTCATATAGTTCATGCGATATACTTATATGTATATATGTATACGGGGTGTGATATATAATATAGTAAAAACTTACATTTCTAACAAAAGTTATATTTAAAGTAATTTAAATTAAGCGGACATACCAAAGTAGAGTCTATATATATATATACATATATACGTATATATATATATATATACACTTTGAGTTAGTTCCGACTTCCTTTGTCCCGGAATTAACCGGAACTGACGCTGCTTAGCGAAGAGATTAAGATTTATGAAATCAGGGCATTAACTCGTCCGTGACAAGCCCGTATCCTCGCCTTGCCTCACCTCACCTCGACTCGCCTCGCGGTTGTAATACGTAGAAGCAGAAAACGCGGGTTCAAAATGCGGGCGAGTGTAAATAGCCATAAATAGTGTGTAAACCGTATTATGTATAGGTATATGTATATATATATATATATGTATGTATATTAGCTACGTGAAATACGGATTTAAATACATACATATATATACACGTACGCATATATATATATATATATATATATATATATATATATATATATATATATATATATATATATATATATATATATATATATATATACTTATACGTATACACTTACCATTACCCGAGATGATGCTGCTACTGCTCCAGTACGTTTCTAATTTTTACGGTTTATGCCTGTGCAGATGGCGAACTCATTTTACGCTTCCTTAACGCTTTACGCACGCGGTGGTAAAAGCCAGGGCGGGGACCCTCCCTTACTCCCTTCCTCCCTCTTTCTCTCCTCGTTATATTATTCGGAGGTGAGGTGGGGAGAGGGGGGGTTGAAAATTTAACACACTAAATTTTACTCTACCGAATCTTAAACTCGCCGGTAGCCTACAGTGTAATCATCTAACAATTTTCAACCCTCTTTATAATCCGACCTCTTTATAATCGACGAGTCATTACACAAGTACGAAATTACTTAGAAAAAGTAAAGAAAAAAATTAAAAATAATATATATATATACAAATATTTTAATTTTTCTTGAGAACTTACTGAAATTTTTCGACATACCAAACCCAAGAAATCAAATTCTTTACATCGAGCTTTTGTAAAGGTTTTATTAAGAAAATACTCAAACTCGAAATCAAAACGGTCGTTTCAATAGAAACAATTATATCATAAAATTAAAAAATAAATTATAACTTATACTGCAGTGACGATATGGGAATTGATAATAATCGAACCGCAAAGGAGCTTTTTTTCTCATCGTATAATCGTGTCTGGAAAAGTACTCGCGTTGGGGATTCGAAGCAATCGAGAAATTATTGTCAGAGTAAAAGTTTTTACATTATTGCATTCGTTTAATGGCCCAGAGCGAGTAGGAGGTATATATATACGTATATATACATACGTATATATATATATATATATATATATATATATATATATATATATATATATATATATATATATATATATATATATATATATATATATATATATATATATATATATAATTGGACAGTACCACAATGGGGTAGGGGGGGATTTTTCACTGTCGCCAAGGGACCGTCGGAAACCAATAATTCTTTCGATTCTACAAACGCCCCAAATTTAATCACGAATGCACTTTTATACAATCAACCAGTTCTCAGTATACTACCTTCTACTTTGCTTTCAAATTACTCCTAGTACATAAACGAGAAATAATCTAACGAATGTATTCGTCGTATGTTGAATAAAAAAAATCCTATTTTCTATTTTTTTTGCAAAACACCAAAAGAAAAAAAAAAAAAAAAAACAGAAACAAAATATATACATATATCGTTTTTTGAAACTGTGATATATACCAAAGTTATATAAAACGACGCGATGTTCTTTTACGAATTTCCTAGACTGCGTTATGCTGTCTCTCTTATTACCTCTCAGATTTTGCACGAATAAAGCTTTAGCAGTGAGTTTCTGCATTGAACGTAACAATTATATCCACAGGAAGCGCGTCATCCACAGTAGAAAGCATGCTGCCGGTGTTCGTTGGTGTGCAACGACCCGAATGCTCACTAATTTCTGCTTTGTGAAATCAAGCTTACGATTGCACTACCCCCCTACCCCCTTTACAATTAGTTTAGGAATAATAATTCAATTAACCAAACTGCAAGGTATAAACTGTAGGTAATATTGACTAGCGAAATATCAACTACCTATATAACAGATTCCAAAAACCCCCTGAGAAATTTAGCAAACGAATCAGCACAAAATTTAATTAACATTTATAAGGGTGGAATTATTCAATTTTCATCATCTTAGCGTTGAGAATTTAAAATATGATGGACGTAATATTTTTTGTCCAATACCTACACCGAAAGTTTGCTTTGGAGTGCGTGTGAAAATGAGCGGAATGTAGTTTTATTTTTCGTCCTAGTACGGTAAAGTGCTACTTTACACCTTAGAGCTAACTTTGCCGTACTAGAGCAAAAAAGAGCCATTTTCTATCCGGTCTGCATGTACGTTATAGCATACTTTTGGTGTAGGCAGGACAAAAATAAATTTTAAACGATGAATACCGTCTTCTTTTTTCATTTTATTTCGTAATATCTGCAACTCGTCGACGTATAGATATAATTTACAGAAATAAGTCTTCTGCAAATAGATATAAATATTTAAATCGTCTCGCAGTAAAACTTTCCATGTAAATATAGCCTGTGATCGGTGTGTGCAATTTCTTATTCGTGTTAAACTGCGTAGTAATAAATTCAATCCTCTGTCGCGTCAGATTGCTATAGTCTAGTCTGACCACTGGAGGGGTCACTCTATCTTTAGTAGTCTAGGGTAATAGCCCCAATCAACTTCTGACCAAGTCACCGAGGTGCAATTTTTTATTTTTATTTTTTATTTTTCTATTATTTGCTCTCGCTTATTACAGTGCGGAAAAGTTTCACACTGTCCTTACGATTTAAATATAGAATAAAAACGTTTCTATTTTGTTCTTTCGTTTTTTTACACGTGTCAGTAACTCCGTCGATATACATCTCGACGATTTTTAATAATTTTGAAACACAAAATTTAAACCAACAAGGTAAACCTTTTTTTTTTTTCATTTTTTTCTTTTGCAAAGAAACACCCGATGACGAAACAATACGAAGTACCAGAGACCAGAAGAGGCTGGGGTTAGCCTCCGGCAAACTTAATGGGTTTGGTACAAGGTCTGACCACACCTCTGCAAGAATTCCCGTCTTCCGGAATTAAGAGGGTTCTTTTTTAGCACCAAAAGCCATTTCTACTCTCTCTTTTTCTGTCCCCCTCTCTCTCTCTCTCTCTTTCTTTCTCTATGGAACTCGTAAAATAATAGACACTGTTAGACATATTTTTTGTTAATAATAATAAATCTAACAAATCCAAAGAAAAATTTGAGTTCTGCTTTGAAAAGCAAGACAATTTTTTATGATTTTTTTTTTTTTTTGCTTATTTTATTCCTATTCCATTAACTTTCTTATCTATTAATATAGTTTTTTCGACGTTGGGGGTCCGGTTTGTCTGAATTCTACATAATCAATCTACAAAAATCTCGTATATCAAAATATGAGATAAAATCTGAGTATAAAATCCAATGATTTTAAATTCTGATAAACGAATTAAAGTTCTTAAGACATCGTTAATTGGTCTTTATCTATGCCTAAAGCATTTCTAATTAAAAATATTCGTTTCACCGTGGTAAATTATTCTTATTCTTATAATGAAGAGAAAAGAAATAATCCTCCTTGTTGATAACGTCATGTCGTCTCGAGTCATGGATGTACATACATACGTACTCGTACGTCAATGTAATACCTACAACAAGGCATATCCATACAATTAAGGAACACAATAGAAGGTATATTTCATGAAATGTCTTACGCAATGATGCCCATCAATATCTCGCCTATATCATTGTCTGGGCGTATTCAGTCCCTCAGCATCAGTCCTAGTCCCACCTTCATCTCCTATATTTGGACTTACGCATGTCCACTACGTGTGGATAACACTGTCGTCCATATTTCATGGACAGAACATTACTCAATGGAAGAGATATCGCCGAAATTTGATGGGACAATGCAGTCTCACTGAATGGACCAATACGTAGTTCGATTATCTATATAGGCAGTTAGCTGTGCATCCAAAAGCACAAAGTGCGAGGTATACAGCGGAATGATTTTAATAACAGGACACACACGTTGTACAAAATTTTGAATTGATAAATGGAGTATAAAATATCAGGATAAAATTCAAATATATGTGTATAAAATATCACACTATCGTTTTATTCGTAAGAAAAATCTTTAATAAGCAATATGTATGCCCGCTCACACCTTGTCATCTAAAACTATAATCTCTGTCAATATAGGTATTAAAGTAAAGGTAATAAAATCTTATATACATATATAATAATTAATCTATGAAAATATATACTTTGAAAATGCCAAAGATCGATGAATTTTATCAGCTGATTAATGAGAATAATTCCTTATGTGTATAATGATGGCATGAATTTTCACACTAACGTCTGTATCTTAATAATTAAGAAGATCGGGCCCAGCTAATGGAGAAAGAGAGAGAGAGAGAGAGAGAGGGGGGGGGATGTGAGCATTGTGTTAATAATACGAATAAGAGAGGTAAGAGGTGGGTTTATTACCAAGAAGCATCAGTGCAATAGGGGAGCAGAGAACACACGGGGTTAAAGCTTAGAAATTAACAGGGTTGGTTAAGATGTTGTAACTGGTATCCCTGCGTG
Source organism: Macrophya annulata (assembly GCA_963924015.1). Taxonomy (NCBI): domain Eukaryota; kingdom Metazoa; phylum Arthropoda; class Insecta; order Hymenoptera; family Tenthredinidae; genus Macrophya; species Macrophya annulata. The sequence goes on from OZ001263.1 coordinate 3,130,421, forward strand.
TACAGGGATTTAGTGATCCTGGATCAGCTAATCATGGAACACCTTGGCTCTCTGTATATTATGTCTATGACATAACTTAGGTATAAGGTATGTGTGTATGTATGTATGTATGTATGTATGTACATGTGTATACGTATATCTATATTTCACATTCACCTATACGATTATATTCGAGCTTTCCTGGTACGCCGATAACAACCACGACGATATCCGAGACCTACCAAAGATTAGAGGAAGCTTAAGACCAACACGGGTACCGAAAGCTTAGTCTTATCGCTCGGGATACCGGTTGGTAAGGATTAATAGACGATCGAATATCGTTTAGAGAAATTTTTTTTTTGTTTTTTTTTTTAATTATTTAACTGCTCTAAAAATTTTTAGTTTCAATTCAAAATTTTTTTATCATAACTTTTTTCATCGGTAAGGGTCTTTTCTGTATTACAATACTACAGCTTATACGTTTTCTTTAATCGTTTCTTTAATCCCAGACTCGTTTTTATGGTTATTTTTTTTCCTTTTTTTTTGAACTTTATTTATTTGGTGTGGTTGAATGCGACAGAAATTTCATCCATTTGTACAAGCAGGAAAAGGTGAAAGGTGAAGGATCAGTCCTCGAGCAAAGAAAAAAAAAAATAATAATAATAATCATAACAAAGAAAGAAAAAAGTTTAAATTAAGGAAAGTAAGAGGGATTGGAGTCAAATTTTTTACTCATTTTCTATTTCGAATATTTTTCGTTAAGGGTTGGCTACGCGCTATTTCTTTGCCGCGAAATTTGTTTTTACATTTTGGTGTGTGTGTGTGTGTGTTTTTTTTTTTTTTTTTTTTTTTTTTACATTTTATTTACATTTTTTTGTTTTTCTACTACTTCTTTTCATTCTTTTTTTCTTTTTCAACGTCAGTACTGCCGTCGGCGCGAAGGGTGATATAAAAAGGTTGAAGGATGGCTGACTGAGCGGCAAGAAGTCTGGTGACGACGTCAAGTGGACGTGGAAGACGGACCAAGAGACAATCATTTTTGTTTCCTGGGCCTTCTCGCCTCGCTTCCTTACCAGACTTCGTTCTCTTTCCGCAACCTCCCTCGCAGTTTCTGACTAAAGGAATTCAACCCAATGCGAGTAAAAATGAAACTTTTTTTTTTTTTTTTTTTTTTTTTCTTCAACCTCACTCTTTCTCTCTTCTCTCTTTATACCAGTCAGCTCTTGTTGTATACCGTGGCGAGCTTTCTGTCACTGATGACACCCGGCATACGAAATAAAAAAAATAAAAAAAATATATATATAGGTATATATAAAATAAAGATAAAGAGAAAAAAGAAAGAAGAAAGATATTTTTCTATACAACAACAACCACCGAGGCCACCCTACTTTTCTCAAACTTGAGTAAAAGTAATACGATAAAACGCTATGCTATGCTATATATGCCTTACGAAAAGAAGAGCAGAGAAGAGAAGAGAAAAAAAAAAAGAGACGCCACACCACGCCGGAAGGATTTAGCTAGATACGTTTGTAAAAACTGGATATGAAATTTTTTTGGTGCCTTTTTAAATGGGATAAAAGTGGGCTGGTATCTCTCTCGGAATTTAATCCCAGGATTGGAATTTGACAATTCTATTTTATTCATTTTCTTTTCAGTCTTTTTTGTCTTATTCTTTTTTTTTTTCCTTCTTCTCCTTCTTCTTCTTCTTCTTCTTCTATGGTTCCGAGCAAAGTAAATTATAAAGATAAAGAGAAAGAAAGAGGAAAAAAAAAATAGAAAGAGATATTAAAGATTTGTGTAGTGGTTGATTTCGTATATAAGATTTATCGGATTCTCTTATAACTCCGTTGTCTTAGGCTCTTCAGAGTTCTCTACAGTAGCTGTGTACCCTTGTCAAGGCTCGTTGAGTAGAGCCGTCAATTCCAATTTGTTAATCGACAGTTTCTCTCAGACCGTTTACACCGAAGTTTAGGTACTATAGAGACAACGGGGGCCAGGGAGTATCAGAAGGAGGTCTGATTGATTGCTCGTTAAATTTTAACGTTATTTGACGGAACTCGCTTAGTCCCGCAAACTTATAAAGATCAAGACGGCAAAAAAAAAAAAAAAAAGAAAAAAAGATGAAGGCAAAACGAAGATGATGAAAATCGCTGTCAAACTCACCGTGATTATAGTCAATAAAAAATTACAATATATAAAAAAAAAACTACCCAAAATAAAAAGCAAGAAAAAATTTCTTCAATTTAAAAAAAAACAGATTTCATCTAAAATCTGTTCCCTAAATTTGTTTTTTATTTTTTTCATAGATCGTAGAAAAAAAGGAAAAAAAAGACCTTTCTGTATACCGACCTGCAGTTTTGTCCGTCATCAAGATCCTCCCCTCCCGGTCAATTCTACCGTGATTCTAGCATTCTTTCTGCCCACCCGTCCGTAAGATTGTTTCATCCCTTCATCGGCGTCTAATGTCGACTGTAGCTATCAAGCCCAGAGTCCTTTGTCAATGGTTTTTGTCAGCGAATAGGATTTTTCTTATTTGATCTCCAGGACGGTGGAAACGAATTCCGTTGTATCGGGAGTAGATTTTTTTTGTTTTTTTTTTTTTTTTACTTTCATTCAAAAAAATAAAACGTAAAAAAAAAAAAAAGTAAGAAGTCTTCTCTGTCGAGTTTTTTTTTTTTTTTCTTTTCCCCCAGATTTTTACTTTCATTTTAAAATCATAAAAAAATGAAAATTAAAAATCTTAATTCACGATGTATTATATTATATCCAGATTAACAGAGCGAGGTTTTGGTATTATAACTTAAGTGTAGGGTATATCAATCAGTATCAAATTTCTAGATCCGTATAACCAGAGGATAATATTTCTCTTCGACACTTGTTTGGCTTCTTGTGATCGTTAGTTAGCGAAACACTCGATCATTCACTATGACGCAGGTATAGGTCCTTGGAATAATGCGATAACAAAAATCCCATCCCCCCTTCCCCCTTCTCCTTCCCAAAGGCAAGAAAAAAATTAATAAAAATTATAGTGGAGATGAAAAGAAGAGAGACAAGAAATGAGGATATTTCTTTTTGGACCTAATTAAAGTTTGTATAATTGGTATATGGGTCGTGGTTATAATATTAATTTAGTAAGCTAGAGTACCGGAAACTACATAACGCAGGTTTATTCTGATGTGTGGTAGGTAGGTATATAAGGTATATACCTACGTGAGTTTGACTACGGTACTGTTCCTGAGGGAAATAAGGGTTCCCTTATAGCTACACGACTCTGTATAACCGCGTTTAGTTTAACGACGCATTGTAAAACCTCGCGATTATTAGACCAGGACATTTGGTCCACCGAGTCGGTTACAATTCGAGGAAAATTGGCTGATCCCTTGCACTGTCCCAAGAGCTGTAACCACTTAAACACCGCGACTCTGAAAACCGCATACTGTATATATATATATATATATATATATATTTTTTAGATTTGATAAATGTATAAAGAAAAGAGTGGAAATGGTTGAATTCTATCAGACAGTTACTACGGAAACTTCATTATCGAAAAAGAATAGAAAAAAAAAATGAACAGAATTCATTTTAAACATGTGGGTATGGTATGTACGGATAAAGCACAGCTTTGAGTCTGGGCTCTGTGCCAAACCGCATTTGACGGGTCTTTTTTACCTCGATAAAAGTATATTATAATGTTTTAAAATAAGTAAAAGACGCAGTGTTTTGCATTATAGAAAAAAAATTTTTTTTTTTTGTTTTAAAAATTGTAAAAAAAGAAACTAAAGAAATGAGATGCGATGCAAAGATTTTGCTCCTTCTTTTTCTTCTTTTTATCTTGGGGAAAAAAAAAAAAATAAAGATATTGTTGCGAAATTTAATCCACACGCCCTAAAGTATAAGTCAGGTTAGATGAGAGTACGTGGAAAATAGAATTTCAGTAGAGCAGCTGATAGAAGGTAACAGATTCGACCAAACACAGACGCTTGTTTGCAAACACGATTAGCATTCAACGCAGGGCTGTAGAGAAATCAGAGTTACCGTTGATTGGACCACGATTGGCGGGTCTGGTCTCACCCTCGTTCTCTACACACCTGAATCACATTTGCATTCGAACAACTGACTCGAATTGTTCAAATCACCAGACCGAGCGTTATATATATCCAAATTCGTTGAAAAATTTTTCTTTATCCAAACGTACAATGTCTATACCGTATCAGGTAACGAGAAACAAAAAAAAAAAAAAAAATTCTGCCCTATCTAGACAACAAGGTTTCACACTGCGGTTTAAATTTTTATTTATTTTGTTTCTTTTTTATTTATTTATTTTTTTTTGATTAAATTTAATAAAAAGACAAAGCGATCAGAAAATTTGTTCACCGAAGTGAGAAAATCCGGTGCCATAGAAGAGAGATAGGGGGAAAAAAAAACGGTACCTCAACTAGTGCGGGCTCATTGGTTCCGATTTTTTGTATATCTTGATAGAAACGAAAAGAAAATAAAATAAGAAAAAAAAAAAAAGAAAGAAAGTAAAAGTAAATAAAAAAATAAATAAGAAGAAGGTCCCACGGGTATCCCGGAAGAGTTTGAAATAGCGGATAAGAGAAAGGATAGAATCAAGAGTCAGGGTTTCTGAGCTTCGTTGGTAGGTTTAACCCAGGTAAGTTTAAACGCGTCACCTCAAAGCCGCAGCATCATCTCGCTTCCCATAAATTGAATTCCGGCTGGTCTTCACGGTACACTGATCACTTGCGCGCCTTCATACGCCGCAAGGAATTTCGAGTTGAAACCTCGCGTCTTTTTAACCCAGAAGAAGAAGAAGTAGAAAAAGCGACAAAAAAGATAAGAAAAACAAATAATAAGAAATATTTTTTGGTTTCTCTATTTTTCATCAACTACTTGATTAACTTTTTTAATTTCAACGAATCTCTCACGCCTTCAGGATTTCTATATTAGTATCCAAAAAATAAAAAAATAGGATCAAATAAATATCAAACTGTCCAAATTATTTCAGGGATGAAAAAAAAATTTGTCTTTTCCGATAATTGAATGGAGTGATAAATTTTTCTAGTGATAAAATAAAGTTTTTATACGTATAATAATTTTTTCCCTTTTTGTTTCACTATTGTATGACAGGGACTGCAGAAGACGTATAAAAGAACGATAATGTGAATGAGAGGGGACAGACTGTGGCCACAAAAATGACAATTATCAAAGTAAGAGATTTTCCTTTTATCTACCTTTACCTACACACACCTATACCTATATTACTATACCAACTGAAGTAGGAAACAGACCGAGAAAATCGTTCTATTGTAGTAACGTTGGTATTGACACTACCATATACTGTAGTGAAGAAAATTCTTTCCTTGTACACTATACAGTTGGTTACAATATACATGTATAGGTATACCTACGATACCTAGTAAATCTATTGTTCGACAAATCTCAAATATATTGGCTACGTATCGTCCCTTCATTTTTCTCTCATTTTATACAAATATATATATATATATATATATCTATATATAAATTCGTATCTGTACCGCAGAACATTGAAAGAAGGTCCCCTACAGCTCTGGTACCTTTGCCTAACCTCACATCTTCTTTTTTTTTCCCTTTTTCTCTGCACATTGTCCACTCTTGAAAAGCTTGCAGTCATTTAAACCGCATTGTGCATTCGATTCCACTCGAATATACCGGTAAATTTTTTTTCTTTTTCCTCCATTCTTCCAACACCACTTCAGCTGCTCTGAAGATAATTCAAAGTTTTCTTTTTCTATTTTTGAAAATCTTATGCCCTAAAAATTTGCCAACATGGAAGGCGGGGACTATGAAATTCGTATTTGGAAATATAAACGCATTGAAATTATCCATCGAATTGTTAAAAATTAAGAAAAATTTTTCTAATATCGAAGTTTGGAAAGTCTTTTGACAGTTTGGAAACGATTTTTTCATCAGTTATTTAAGTTGTTTTAATTCCTCGACGATGTGAGACTTCTGATAATTATTTTAGAGTAGGTACTTATGGTGTGACAAAAAAATAAAATTCAAGAGTGTAAGACAGTCTAGAGACCGGCTCTTGAAACCTGGTCTTCAGGTATAATGGCCAGCTACCTTATACCCGGGCAGTCTGGGCTGTTATATCACAGTAGGGCCATTCGTCACCGTGACGTTGTCTGCACGTAGAAAAGGTCCGGAATTGTTTTACGGACCAGAGTTGGAACAGGCTAAACAAAAGAAAGGTGCTCGGTGGTTTAGTTCGTAGTATGATCAACAACGGGCAAGCCGCATAAAGGAAACCGCAAGTTGAATGGCGAATGGCGTTTTAGTAATTCAAAACCCAAGCATAAAGAATAAAAAAAAAAAAAAAAAATGAATACAAATAAATAAAACGAAGAAAAATAACACATCAGAAACGTAGTTAAATAAATTTTTTTTTTTTTTTTTGATGATTAAAAAAGGGTCCAAATTACTCGAAATATACGTATAAGTATAACGAAATTGAATTTTGATTTATTAAAAGATAAAACGGAATGAAAATTCGTTGTTCTCCGATTTACCATCTCGATTCTAAATTTCTTAAGAAAATACAATTGCTAATTATTCGCGTTGCTAAATTGCGGAGAAAACGTAGGTACCTTAAAACTCCTTACAAAATCCTCTCGGGTAAGCTTACGAATCTCGAAGTCTAAGGGCTTAAATTTTTGGCAAAAACTGAGACGAAATATGAAACTCTTGTACAGTACCTACTTGGAAAAGAAAAAAAAAAATTTACAATTTAACACTCTGAAGGGTTAGAGACCGACTAGTTATGAGAAATCCGAGAATATTTGTACCTCTAAATTCTTGGGGATTAGAATCACTAAAACAGCTCTGAGGTGGAATATAGGTATACCTATACTTACCTACCTACCTACCGGATAACATCTTTCGAGCGGAAATAAGAGGTGGGGGGTAGAAAATAATGTTATCCAATTTTACTGTAATAAAAATACAATCGAATCAAATTACCAGTCTGATTGCTTTTCTCTTTTTGTCCTTTTTATTTTTTTTTATTTTGTTTTTTTTTATTCCTTTCTTTCTTTCTTTTCGTGCTAAAACGGTCAGGTGATGCTGTATTTTTCATGCAAATTAAATGTACTACTTCTCTACGTTTTTTTAAATCCACTGATAATTGAAACTTTCCGCAATTTTCAGTCCGGGACGTATAAAAAACAAAAACAAAAAAAATAAAAAAATACAAAAATACACTTGAAATTATTAAACGATAGTAAAAAAATACCGAGTTCCAATCTTTTCGATCGATAAAGGAAAAAAGAAGAAGATACCCAGTTCGTTCCGATTAATTATAATAATTTTTATAAGGTACTACATAAAAATGCGATAAATTTATATTTCTGACAAAAAAAAAAAAAAAAAAGGAGAAAAAACTAAGAAAAAAAAAAGAAGAAATTCTGCAACGATTCAATTCCACTATTCTTAATTTAACGAATCCATAACTCAAGTGGCTAGAAATTTAACGCCTTATAAACCTGAAATCTAGGAGCCACAGGGCGTAAATCTACTTAATTGAAATCCTCTGGGATGAAATGAATAGGGTCGATGATATAGCCTGCAGCTGATTCGTTGATAAAATTTTAGTTTCTATTTTAAGTAAGTTTATTCCTTCTACTTATTTTTTTTTTGTTGGTTTTTTGGTTTTTCATTATTAACGATATTTCATAAATAATTACCGAAATTCATACACGCAACTATTTTCCATTTAAGAATGAAAAAATTAGAAAATTTAATTTTTTTTAGCTATGTGATATACCAAAACGGAATAAAACTACCTTTGTTCTGTATATATGTATCCATGTACATACGTATGTACCTACGCGTCTTAAAAAAAAGTAGGGCAACGTGTTTTAAAGGCTCTAAGAAAAGCTGTTAAACTTACCCCCCACTTCCTCCTTCTCCTTCGCCTTCTCATCTTTACCTCAAACTTAGATTTACGTACCTAGTACCTGCACAAAATGCAGACCGTTGTGTTGGTAGGAAACTCGCATTTAAACATTTTTTTTTTACTCACTAATTGCATACTCTAGTTACAAATTCCTCAAGATTCGAAAACCCATTTTAGTACCCAAGTGCAAGGATTTAAAAAAAAAAAATAAGAATAATAATAAACAGAAATTTTTTTTAAACGGATTTTACTATTCAACATTTTCATTTCACCTGGGAAATGTAGAAGCGTGAAACAGTGGGTATGTAATAATAGTTTAAAGTAGCTAAATTGTTTTTGTGAAGTAGGGAAAGGAAGGCAGGCTTTCAGGAAAATTGCAGGTTTCCAAGCCCATCTTCGGTTGGAAAAGGGGGGTTTGGCGCAGGGGCGGGAGAGAGGAGAAAGGGGGGGGCAAGCAACGGAGAAAATATTAGCATCTGCCCGGGGGTTCTGCAGTAGATTTGTAAAGCTTAGAAATTTAGCAGCTCTAGAAATATCTCGAAGTAAGGAAGGAAGGAAGGCAGGCAAGGCAAGGCAAGGCAGGAAGGAAGGAAGTAAGGGTGGTGGAAAAGGAAGAAGGGAGTTTGAACTCGTCTTATATTGCCAAGATTATAGGGCTCTTAAACTTTCCCAAAGCAGCACCGACTGCTACTTTTCTGTCTCGTTGAACGCCGCAAAAACTTTTCCCACGTAGTATTTCGGGGTCCGGGCAAACCCTGAGTCGGAGTTTCCTCTTTCTAGTTTGTTTTTTGATCCAATCCTTAGCCCTCCCCCTTACCAAACTCGAGATACATTGTCCTAGGCACCGATTAGTTGACTAAAAACCGAAAAGAATTTTTTATTTAGCGAAAAACGAACGAAAATAATCAGGAAACCGATTGACCTGTGGACCAGCCCGAAAACTTCCCGCTGTGTTAGATACGTTACAATTAATTGATACTATTGTGTTTATAATAAATTAAAGAAGGTTATCAGTGTAATTAGTTTTCCGTATACGAATCTTTTTTTCTTCAATTTCTATTCTTCGAATAACTTTGAAACTACTCGACCGATCGATTCCAAAATCTAATCAGATCTAAGTCTTGATGAACCCTTTCGATCGCCGCAACAATCATTCAAATCGGTTAATTCGTTCCAAAGGTATCGTAGGACAAAAAGAGAAATTTTTGTCGTGCAATATCTTTTAAACCAATCGTTCGATTTTGATGAATCTTGCGGCGATCGAAAGGGCTATCCGAGAGCTAAGTCTGATCAAGTTTTGAGACTAATCGCACGAACAGTTTAGGAGTTATGCGATAAAAACGTGAAAAAAAATTGTTTTTTAATTCTTATTTCTCAAATAACTTTGAAACTACTCGACCGATCGACTCCAAAATCTAATCAGATCGAAGTCTTGATAAACCCTTTCGATCGCCATAAGAATCATTCCAATCGGTCGATTCGTTCTAAAGATGTCGTACGACAAAAATTTGTTTACACACTCACATACGGATGTCCATCCAAAAACAGGCAGAATAGCTTCATAGGATCTCAAAACGTCGAGATCTGATGAAAGCTCGATTTTCGAAAATCGGACCGAACCTAATAACTTCGCTTTTTTCATGAAAATTTTCAATTTCCATTGTGGGAAGTTAAAAAAAAAAAAAAGAAAGAAGGAAAATACAGTTTTTTTTTTCTCTTGCACATATTTAAACTGCTCTTCATTCTCCGATATAATGTATATACATAACCTTTTTCCGGGCAATCTAGGACACCGAATTCAAAACCCTATACAATGTACTTTGTGTCCGTTGAAAACCAACGCCGACATAATCCAAGGGTGGGGATTTACCTCCAGGGTAACATTTCATTCGCTCCAAAGAGGAAAGAGGAAACTAACATAATGTCTATATACAATTTTCGGATGGACCCGTAGGTAAGGGGCTAGATAGAGATTAAGATGTTTGCAAACAAGTTTGAAAAGGCGTCAAGTGTATACACGCTATTATTTATTTGTTACTCTATTTTTCGATCTTTTAACAAAAACCGCAATAGAAATTTCCACAATTCGCATTTTCATCCCCCGGTACAGAATTTCACTACAGAGAAAAGGTTTGATTCTAATTTTTTGGGAATAATTCCCGAAGTTAAAAAAGTCAAAAAAAAAAAAAAAAACTGTCTCTTAAAATTTTTCGTCTAATTTTTAGTTTTTATTCAAACTCGATTCCAAAGGGCACAGTTTGCGTTTTAAAACTGTTTTTCGATGGCTTCAAGAGCCTTAAGATTATTCTGTTCGCGTATCAGAACGAGAGAAGCAAAGACATGTATTGTATGTTTTTGTAAAACACATTTTAAAAGAGATTCTAGTTTCCGGAGGATTAGTTCGCGTGTAAAAATATGGGATTGTTAGATTTCTGGGTATACTGAACCGGTAGGAACCACCCTAAATAATGGGTTTTTATTTATCTCGAGGCGTGAATAAGTCTGCACAAAAAGATTGACGAAAATCTTTCGTCCATAAAACTTTTAACACCGATTACATCTTATACGGTGATTAAGCAAACTTTTATACCACTCACTCATTGTTCGGGGAATATGGATTTCCACATGAAAAAAAGAAACTATACTGAACACAAACACATACACAAAAAAAAAAAAAAAAAAAGAAAAAAAAGAATAGGAAAGAATAGAAATGGATGAAAAACTGTTACCTCAAACCATAGTCTCCGCTAACAGCAGGGGGCTTGCGAGTTTTAAGCTCTAAAATTCCAGGATCAGAGTCCAGCCTCTAAAAATCCATAAGGTTCATAAAGGTTGCGGCTAGATCTTAAGTGAGATTTTACCATCGACGATGACAACTGAACAATAGACACCGTGGCTGACAGATATATGAATATATTGACGTGTCGGAGGGTAAGAATTTCGAAAGTTGTTATATAACGAGAAGAATTGTATGGTCAAAAAACGTTGACGAAGACTGGTCTGAGTCGACAATTTTTGAGTTTTTTTTTTTTTTTTTTTAATTATTTTGTTTAGTTTATTTTTGATTAGACAATCGACGCTTGATTTTGATTCTTCTTTTATCTGTCTTGACGACTTAAATTCTTAAGGAACAAAAAATAAGATTTTTTTTTTCATTTTTTTTTCATTCGTCACGACGCTACTAGATTTTTTATTTTTTATTTTTTTTTTGACGAGTGAAAATTTTACTTAAATTCTACACAGTATAGGATATTTGCCAATCGAAAAATAAATAAATAAAAAGTAAATAGAAAACGAGAGAAACTCAGGCTCTAAAAATAATTTTCTTTATATTTTACTTCGACTTTTTTCGTTTTTTTTTTCTTTTACCTTTAAAAACATAAATAAATTTACATTTATATGCTTATGTATATACATATGGGGGAATGAGGAGGCCTTATTTACAACCCCCTTGCGGTTCCCAATTTCTGCTTTTTCCACCCCTATTTCTTCTCTTTTTTTTTTTTCCTTCATTCTTTTTGGTTTTTCTTTAAAAAAAAAAAAAAAAAAAAAAAAAAAAACAAAAACGACGCACCTTGCCTTAACGTGTTTTTTATTTTATTTTCTTAGACAATTTTATGTATGTACCTATGTGTACGACGACGCCAACCACCAACTTACGGTATTATAGGTACGAGATTGAAAATAAAATGGGAGTCTTTTTTTTTTTTTTGTCTTTTTTTTTTCCACCTCTGTACTTTGGGGAGACCCCCGTATATTAGGTACGCACCTACACGATATATACTGCACGCACTTCTGACGCAGGGGTTTCCTTAATTTAATATTTTTCGAGGTTATTTATTATTATTATTATTATTATGTTTTTTTTCTACTTTTTTTTTTTGTTTTTGCTACACTATATATACATACCTACACGCATATACATACTACAATTTTCCTTATTTTATTTTTGGTTTTCTATATTTTGTGCTTTTCTTGTTATTTTCTTATTTCTCTGTATTTTTTTATTTCGAGCTTTTCTTTAAAACATGAGAAGATCCAACGTAATGTCTTTCCATACCAATGACACACGGGTAGAAAACTTGGGTCAACATAAAAAGGAAACAAAAAAAAAAAAAAACAAAAAAACAAAAAGAAAGGAAATGAAAATGAAATAAAAAAAAATCAGTCAACGATCACATTCACGCACTTACTTTTATTCCTTATTTTCGATTTTGGAAATCGTCAAAAACAATACCTACCAAAAAAAAAAAAAAGATAATGAATAATAAAGTAATTATCCCAAAAAAAAAAAAAAATCAAATCGTTATAAATATTTTATTTTCGTATAGTATATATATGTATATGTATAATTATGTATATATACCTATCTGTCAGTCATCAGGATTGACGTCTCGTGCGTTGTAAAGATGTATAAAATAGGGGTGGGTTTAGGATGTTAGAATATAAACGATCGTGCGTAAAACGTGAGAAGAGGGGGTTGTATTACTGATAATATATATACCCATCTAGCCTCTGTTTTAGGAAACAAACTAAAGTACCAGTCAGTATATGGGTAGCTGTTTAGAAAGGTACCTTATATTTCCGGTATCCCTTAGCAACATAAAGTCACCGTCTAGTCATGTCATGTCGTTCCTAAATCGCTTATAGTCACCGTATATATAGGCTTTGACCCGATCAAAGAGTGACTCAGTTTATTGCATTTACAGCATCTTGTATATACCGATAGTAGTCGTATAGTCGCAATATCTACAAAACCCTGCAGGACTCCCAACCCCTATTTATATATATATATATATATATATATATATATACACACGTAGTAGGTATATGCATAGGTATATAATATATATATATATACGTATATATAAATACAGGAGGGAATGTCGATCAGACTGTCAAGCCAAACGCTCGCTGTAGGGGTCTCAAGATGTCACCAAAGCTAATACTGCAATCTCAAACTCGGGGATTAACTACGCGCACAGTTACACACTCATGTACCTTATACTCCGTAGTGTAAGATACGTAGGGTAAATGTACGAATTTAGGCAACGGGGAAATGCCATATTGACCCTATCCACTTTCGTGGAAATTATTATTCAGACCTATCTTTGAATTGATGAAAAATAATTTGAACTAGGATTAGCTCTGAAATGAAAGGTTTTTTTCGAGACACTTTTCATCACTCCAAAAATCCAATTATACTGAAAAAAAAAAAACAAAACTAAAAAAAGAAAAATCCAAGAAAAAAAAATAAAAAAGGAAAAAGTTCAAAAAGAATGAGAAAATCGTTGACCCGTTTTAATATCCTGGGTTTTCTTTGCCCTTTGAATTAAATAACGTACCTGGAGGTAATTCTGGGCGATGGAGCGTGCAGGCGTCTCTTTTCCTGGATAGGCGACAACCTACAGGATAGCGGACGGTTACGGACTGGGCATGACTCTTCCATGAGTTTTACCGGTTCCCAATCCTGCCGGTATACCCGTGGTACTCGTAAATTTCAACACTCCGATGCCCAGAACCCCCCAAACTCCGCCTATAGTCGGAGATCTCAGACTTTAATGTGCCCGGAAATGGAGAGATTGGTTTCACTACCCTATCCTAATTCCATTGTTCAAAAGACCAATTTACTAAAAACAAATTCCTTCAAAGCAAGAAAAAAAAAAAAAAAAAAGAAAAAAAAAAAATTTGAATTAAGAAACGAAAACTCGGTTTCTAATTTTTATTTTATTTTATTTTCTTTTTTTCTTTGATATCGATATATTGTTTGCTTTTATTATCACACTCACTTCGTTCCCTATTTTAATAATAATTAATAACAATAATAAAAATAATCATGAATATATACCAAAATTACTCTAATTAATGAGAGGGTGCAGAGGGTGCCTTGCGGCACGACTTGGTTTCAAATAAAGGATTCGAATTCCGCACCATTGCGTGCCGGGGTGCGTGTCTCGTCATCGGTATACGCAGGGTGCAGAATATCAGGTATATAGTTGAGTATACACGAAAGACAGAGAGAGAGAAAGGGGAATAAGTAGAATTGAAGCGTCGCGACTCCACCACGCGACTATATACAGACCGAAGGGAACCCCATCGCTCAAATAACTCCCCTACCTATAATTACACTTTTCTTTTAGCTCTTTACCACTATAGCTAACGTACGATACCCTATAGGGTATCAAAAGTAAACATGTCTAAAAAAGAAAAACGGTATAAAAAAAGGAAAGAAAAAGTTAACTAAAAAAACAGAATTTTCTTACTTATTTTTTTACTTTACTAATTAAACATTTTCAATCTCGTTATACTATTTAGTTATCCTTTCTCTTTTATTAAAGAATGTGCAGATAAAATATATAAACCAAATCGTCGGTCATTATTATATCTTCGAAAGACCGACTGCACGTGCTCAAGTAAGGCGTTACAACTCGTAATGCCCATCCGTTAATACTTTTAATTAATCATTATAACTGCTTCTACTATAGCTCTTTCTCTCTTTATTTCTTCTTTTCTTTTTTTTTTTTTTTAGCTTTCAATTCGTTTTTTTCTATTTTTTTAACTGCAAGCTGACGAGATGACTTGTCACAATGATATATAGGTATACATGTATCGGTATATATCCTAGCCTGCATCATTCGCCCACTGAGAACCGCATGATGAGACCATCATTATTTTATTTCAATTTCTTTTTTTTTTTTGTTTCTTTTTTTTTTTATATATATACTTAACACGGAAATGCCAACGTCATATTTTCATTTCTTTCTCTCTCTCTCTCTTTCCCTTTCTACGTCTTTTTCTTTTACGCTTTTTATCCCCCTCCCTCTTCATCTTCCCCCTTTTTTTTTAAACGTAAAAATATACGTATAGGTAGCTATTATGCAGCTAGGAAGTAGCTTTTTAATTTTTTTTTTTTTTTTTTCTTGACACGCCAAGGGTTGGAATGACTTTTTTTTTCTTCCTTTTTTTCTTCATCTCTCACTCCCACACTCGTTTTTTCTTTTATCTTCTTTTTCTTTTTTGTTTTTTTACATTTTTCTCTTTGTCTTGACGTGCTACTGCACCAGTAGACCCGAAGTTCCGTATTATAACGGAGGGGGCAGCTGTTCTGCGCGGCATTGGTTAAACGATGAACACGCGTCGTTCCTGCACACTTCGATAAAAAAAAAAAAAAAAAAAAAAAAAAAAAAAAACGAGAAAAGAATCAAAAAAGAAAAAAAAAAAAAAAAAAATTGTAAAAAAAAAAATCTGTCTGCCAACTGCCTTTTTGATCGTGCTCCGACTGTCTTCCGTAACTTTCTCTCTCTCTCTCTCTATCTATATGTATACATAACCCTCAACACTTCTTCTTCCGATATTCAAAAAACAAAAAAAAAAAAAAACACAGAAGAAACAAAAATTAACAAAAAAAAATAAAAAAAAGGAAGAACAGTTTACGTGAAATAAAATAATTTAATATATTCTGTTTCGAATAATATTTTATTGATAATTTTCATACAATTAGTTTATATTGTATATAGTATACATATATATATACTATATAATATTCTATATATTTTTAATTTATTTTATACAGTTCTGTGACCGTGGTACGAACAGATACGGTTGCTTAAATAGGGGTTGAAAATTTAGGTAATATTGGTATGGTTACGATCTAATTCTCGAGGGAGAACGATATCGATTTTTATTTTTTTGGTTTTTATAACTCATTTTTTCACCCCGATCATGAAGATCGAAGAATATACATACTCTTTTTTTCTCCTCCGCCACTTGTGATCTGAGTTGTTAAAACGTCAGTAAAACAGAAAATTACCAACGTCTTATATACCTCCTCTTCCTTTCGATATATACACATACATATATAAATATATAAATATAAACATACGTCGAGACCCGAAAAGAATATTTAACAACCCCAAACCCGTAAACGATCTCAAATTAGGATCTGAAATTTTTTCAAATTTCAGATTTCTTCTACTTTTTATTTTTTTGATTCTTGCGTCTTGTAATCAGAAATTCGATTCAAAAATAAATTGGTTGCTTTGTAGCCGTTGTCGTTTTCGGATATATATATATATATATATATATATATATATATATATATATATATATATATATATATATATATATATATATATATGTATATATAGGTATGTATGTACATACAATACATACCTAGAGCTATACATTATATACCTACACATGTCCTGGAGGCGATGCAGACACCAGGAATAAACTCGTAAATATTTTAACCGGTCGTATCCTTCGAGTTACGATTCGGTTCACCGCGTCCTACCTCCTGCCTCTTGCCTCCTGTCTCATCCTGGTCGAACTAAAGGCAAAGAGGTGTCTTCGGGTCTCGTGTGCAATGCACCATACTGCAAGCAGCATTATAATGCAGTATATGCAGTATGGATATAGGGATGGGTAGAATAGGTGCCATTAGGTATCTACAAGACTTGCCCAAGTTGCAGCCGCCCCCGCATAATATAAGTACCTAACTATATGTATACACAGGACTTTCCACGCGATGTCATCCTGTCTCTCATCCTAACCATTTTATATTATTTTCATATTTCACAATTTCCGATGGTAGTTCAGGATCCCTAAATAATTTCAACTGACAAATCTTTGAAGAGTTTTGATTTTTTTTTTATCACAGAAGGATTTTTTCGGGATCTGAGTAATCAGAGATTTCGTGCTTTGACATCTTATGGAAAAATCGCTTTTGAAAAAGTGAATTTCTCCCAATATTCTCTTTCCGAACATGATCCCTATATTATCAATGTTGTAGAAGGGATAATTTTTTATTTAATTTAATACTTAACTTGACATGAAATACCTGATACATTAATTTACTCCTCTCTTTAGCCTGTACAGGATTAACCACGATGTGTAAAGCAACTGTCGTTCGATTATTTTAACCGCACGTGGTTAAACCACGACATACGAGGCTTAAGAAAATTTTTTTTAATTTTTTTGCTTATCTCTAAACGTTTTTCATCCCCATTTTCAGTTCTTAAAATATGTCTTTTCGTTTTTGAAAGGAGTTAAAATTAAGAGGATCAAAATCTCTGGATAATTATTACCTAAAAATGTTGTAAATATTTTCATATAATATGATCGATTATTTTCGATTCTTCGTAACTGCAGTATTCCTAAATTCACTAAAGAGTTTGGTCTTCCAGCTTTAAGGATCTTTACAACTAGGATGCACGTCCTGCGTATACATATACCTATTGTAGTATAAATATTAGAACGGTACAAGCTAGATGGTGTTAGATGAGAATGAGTAGGTGGAGGTGGTGGTGGTGGTGGAGGTGCAGAAGCGGAGCAAAGTTTGATAATACAACCTTGTGTCTGGTACACCGGCTAAGTGCCTCTTCGTGTAAATGGCACCACTGAGAGTAGAAACTGGGGCGTCCCGACGCAACGCAACGCCTTCCCTCATACTCATACTATTCCTAACACCTGTCTCACCCAAAGAGTCGAGCTGAACCCACACCACGATTTCAAAAACCGCCCAGCTATGGTAGAATTTTTATTATATTTTATTTTTTTTGATACTTTTGTAACAAAAATAACGAGAAAAAAAAAAAAAATTTATTTTTGGTTCTTTACTTTTGGTGTGAATTTTTTTTTTTTTGGTTAATTAGTAATATTGTAGTATTCTTACAATTAGACGGCTTAGGGTATGTACGTACGTATTCGTAACGTAGGTACATATTCTTACGGCTATAGCTATGGAGCTAATGAAATAGTACCATTAGCATCTTACCCCTTTTGAACTTGACTCAAAAGACTAATTAAATGTAAGTTACCAGCTCGCTGAGAGTGGAATAAGGCGAGAAGAGAAGTCAGACCCTCGAGGGATCGAACCTCGTAACAACCTTGAACCCTTACCTTACTCGTGTTCAGAAACGCTTTTAGAAATTACCTCATTCTTCTCATCAGCTGGGCGTGAAAATAATTGTAAAAATCTGTTTTTATAATTTTTTTTTGTTATTTAATTATTTTTTTGTTTGTTTTACGTTTTCCTCGGTTATTTTTTTTTTTTTTTAAATGCTTATCATATATAGACTGTACATTATTATGTATATAAAATTCAGGGGACGAATCTTTGTCTCGTTGAAATCGATGACTGAAAAGAGAAGAGAAGACAAGCGAAGAGGGAAAGAGAGAGAGAGAGAGATGAAGATAAAGCTAGAGGGAAGAAGTCTTAGGAAGTGGAGCGTGGCCAATAATTCCTTCCTAAACGTCCTCAATTTGGAAAAGCTTTGGTGGAAACGACTTTGATCTTTGCAGGGTAGCTGGTTTCTCTAGATCTCTTTCTCTCTCTCTCTCTGAATATCTTTTTTCATTTTATTTTATTTTTTTTTATATCTCTCTATCTCTTCATCTCTCCCTCTCTCTCTTTCTCTCTCTCTCTTCATCTTTCTCTCTTATCCTTTTTTCTCTTTCTCCTTATTCGCCCACTGAATCTCGGGGACAACGGATCATTGGATTTCGCAGATTCTGAGGCGTCGAACCGTTTAATCTTCGTAAGCCATCGTCTGGCTTCCTGCTGCTGCTACCGCTGTTGCTATATAATATAAGGACGAAATATAGACTTTGTAGTTTGGGGTGGATGTAAAAAAAAAAAAAAAAAAGAAAAAGAAAATAAAAAGACAAATAGAATTAAAAAAAATAAAAAAATTATGTTCGTCTCACAATTTGTAACTTCACACTGTAAATTCCACCGGTTCGAAATTTGATATAAAATAGATTAAGAATGAACCAAAAAAAAAAAAGAAACTAAAAAAATAAATGAACAAAAAACAAACTCGTGATAAAGTGTCGGCGCTTGAGGATCCAGTGTCCTGCAAAAAAAAAAAAAAAAGAACAAAAAAGAAAGAAAAAAATTTCGCGATGGAAAGCCAAAAAACTAGTTTCAATTTTGTGTAATATTCAAAAAAATCCCCCCCCCCCCCCTCCATACAGTTTTATATTTACTAATGTATATATATATACTACTATGTAAATACCCACGTGTATATAATATAAGTTGAAAATAAAAATTGAAAAGCTTGAAATTGACAAAAATCAAAAATATTATAAAAATAAAATCGATTATTTGTTATACAATTGATGAGTAATGAAAATTTTTAAGAAATTATTTTTTTTTAACGAGCTTATCTATTAGTGGTAAAAATTTCGAAATACTGCAACACCGATAAGGGACATATTATATACCAGTGAAACGTAAAACAGTCAAAACTACTGCCAACACGCGGGGAGGCGATAGGTATATACATATACCTATATATATATATATATAGTTCGTTTCAACTTGATTCATCGAGATTTCGATTACAGATTACATATCCACCCTGACGTATCTGTGCAGAACCCATATGGCCCCCTAAGGTAAAGTTAATTAAACAGCCCGAAAAAAAGTAAAAATTAAACGATATAATAAACGCACCCTAGTCTCGTATATTATTCAACTAAATAGCAATTTTACATACTTCCGTATTACATATATATGTATTTACATCATATATAAAAATAAATATCAAAATCTGTGATCAAATAACTTTGTACATTTATTTTCGTCTAAGTTTTTATGAGAATCTTTTTATTTAAAATTTAATTTTTACTGTTATATTATTATCTTATTTTCTTTTTTTTTTTCATCATGTTCTGCTTTTAAATTTTCTCTTCTCTCACTTTTTAATAGCAATCTTTGATCATTTTAAAATACGATATGAGCACACGGTAAACGGTGATCAAACCCGAAAGAAAAGAAAAAAAAAAAAAGAACAAAAATTTCTTCTCCTGCATGCAGGATGCCCAGACACTATATACAGTAACTATATACTATCTATATATGTAAAAAGAAATTAAAAAAAAAAAAAAAAAAAACGAGACTCCAGGCACGTGCCGACGTATTCTCTGACGTGTGCCGTTCCAGAACGACAGGTGCGAGACAGGTGGAAAACTTGATCGGTATTTCAAAGCGTCATGCAGCGCAGGGAATTCTACCTTTACACTTAATATATAATATATATATAGATAGATATACGTATATACATACTATATATCCATTATTATATGTATATATATTATATATAAATTATCATTAACAATTATATACGCTTTTATAGTTCTTAATCACGTTGTGGTTCTAATAATTGACCAAAATTATCACATCTATTTAAGGGTATAACTCTATTTCTTCATATATATATCCTAAAAACCCTCGAGATTAAAAATGTAATTAATCTTATACAATTGATTTCGTTTATCTTATCATAATCAACCAATTATTTATTTATTTATTATTTGTTTTCCTCTCCTTGCGCGTATTGTTTTAAGTTAGGATACTGTATACCTACTTTGGTGAAATCTCATTATCATTTCTTTTCGCGAGTAGTAGTAGATATACGTAGAAACAGCCATTTCTTTCTTTCTTTCTTTCATTTTTCTCTCAACTTGCCAATATTTACCTTCGTTGTAGAGAGACAGTTGTATAAGTAACAAGAAGATGAAGATGAAGATGAAGATGAAGAAGAAGCGTAGTTCCTTAGAGAGAAAAGGAGGTTTCTGGTTAGGTATATACATAGGTATAGCGTACTAGGGTATAACTTTGGTACAGAGTAAAATCGTTGGTACTGCAGCAGAGCAGAGCAGAGCAGAGCGTAGCAGAGCGTAGCAGAGAAGAGAAGAGAAGAGAAGAGAAGAGAATAGAATAGAAGAGGGAAGAACAGAGAAGAACAGAGCACAACACTCTGCCGTACAAGACCAGGACAAAGCGAGGTAAAGTCGGGTACTGATAAATAAGGCAAACACTAGAATCTGAATTATTCATCTCGCAGATACGTCCCGCAGAATTCTAGCGAACTAGCTAGGGAAGCTACGTCCCCATCCGCTTCGGAGTCCTCAAACTCTTTGAGCGGAAAAAAAATTTCGAAAAAGAGTAACAAACAAAATCAAAAACAGCAAAAAATAGATATAAAAAAAAATAAAAAGATAACCGTTTATTTTTTACTCGAGTTTATTTTTTACGATTTTAAAGAAAAAAAAAATTTTTATTCATTCTTTCTTTCTTTCTTTTTTCATTTTACCTCGCAATATTTTCTTCACCTCTGTCTAAGGATACGAGCGGGGATCCCTCCCCCACTCGTGGAGAAACAGTATGAAGAGTTTGGTCGTTTAATATTCTTAGATCGTTCCACCGCGTCTCGGTCTCACATTTGCCTCTTTGACCTTCAGATGAAAAAACGGTTTTTTCTTCTAATTTTTTTTTTTCTTCTTTCTTTCATCATCATTATTATTATTATTATCATTATTATTATTATTATTATTATTCAGCTCACGCAAACTCGAATACGCGAATTCGATTTTATCGAAGATGATGAAAAATGTCTGGAAAGTTGTACGACGACGAAGGTATATTAATTAAATTTTTATTCGGAAGGAAAGTACATGACATATAAAAATAACGTTATATATATATTTAAATAAAATGAATAAACTAACGAGGCAAGAAACTATTTTTTTATTTTCTGGTTTTTTGGATTTAGATATTAAATAAACGAAATTATTAAGTGAAATTTATTTTACGCGAATTCGTCAGTGGTGAAAATATTTTGAGAATCGTTTATAAAAAATAAAAAAAAAAAATAAAAAAATGTATAATATTGTGAATTTGAATTTTCGCAAATTTTTAATTAAATAAGTTGTTTTGACTTCAGTTAATGAAAATTCAATTCCAGTTAGAAAATTTAAGCTGTGGTAGCTGTATATATATATAGCTTAAGGTAAAGGTACTATACAAAGCAGAGTTCGGTATATTTAAATACCAAATCCGAATAAACCTCATACCTGAACAATTAATACGGCCGTATAAATCTAAGAAGAATCTCAAAGCTTAGTGATAAATATTCAAATTTTGTTTTGATCGAGACTGCGCGTGGGAGGATTTAAATCTCCCTATTTTATCGAGTCTTAATATTCTAGTTCCTATATTTCCAAATTTTTTTTTTTTTTTTCTAATAAAACGATAGGACAATTTAAAAAATCGAAATGTTATTTTTTTATTTTTTATTTTTTATCTTCTTTCTTTTTTTCTATTCGACGAAAATAATCTTCGACGTATTATTTTTTTAAACGATAAAGGAAATTTTCTAATTACAAAATTCATTTCCTTAACCTATTATAGGTCTACGTCCCGATGGCTAAAGAGAAGGCTGATTTTAATTGATTAATATTTTGGGTCTGACCTTTATCCCTTTACTAAAATTAATTATATTTTAAGCTAGAATCTAGATTGGGTAAAGGCTTGGCCCGGCTCGGCTCGGCTCGGCTCGGCTTGGCCCTTGGAAATTCTGGATCGTAATCATCGGGGAGGTAAACGGTCTGAAATTCATTCATAAAAAGTATGAGAGGTTATAGCTATAGAGTCGATGCTAAAACCCAATCTTCGTATTCCTGATACAAAAAGATAAAAGTAGAAGAAAAAAAATAAAAATTAAAGAATAAAAATAAAGAAGTAATGAATTTTTAAATAAATCGAAATACGCCCTTGATCGACATTAAAAAAAAAAAATTTTTTTTTTTTTAATTTCCTTCTTTTCGTCATTTCTTCGTCTTTATTAAAATTTCTTTAATTGACATAACGAAATTATTTGACCAAAATAGAGAGAAAAAAAAAATAAATAAATACGATTCATTCCGACCGCAGGTGTTAATCGTAAATTCTTCGTCAAAAGTTTTTCTTAAGAAGCGAAAAAGTAGCAAGGTAGTATATAGGTAGGTGCGAAAAAAAAAATATATATATATATAATTGCCAACGAGTCAGCGACGATTCGCAGGAACGACAGGTGCGAATGAGAAACGCCAAGTGTCTTCAGTCTCGAATTTTAATGTCCCCAATTTTTCCACTTGGAGAGAAAACTCCCTTTGTATCAATTTTTCTTCTTTTTCTTTGTTTCCATTTTTTTTATATTTATTTTTTTTTTTTTGCCTGTTGAAAAAAATTAACGGTGAAATTTTTATTAATATACATTTTTTAACTTAATTCTCTTTTTAAAAATTTTATTCAATCGTATGAATAATTTTTTAAAATTTTCATTTTTATTCTTATCCAAAAATTATAATTGCTTGTGTAAATAAGTGGAAAGTTTTTTTTTTTTTTTTTTTCAGTTATTTGATTTACGGTTTTGTAACCGACTACGATCGAGGGTTTTATTTAATTACAAAAGACGCTAGGTGCAGTGACTATAGGCTAAATTTTGAATTCTGAATGTTGGATGGTGGATATATGGTTGACCATCGACGCAAATCCCTTAACGAAGCTGGTACCCTACCAGTCCGAGGAAATGTTTGTTTAGGATAATTGCCCGCATGAATATTAAAGAGGTGGCCAATTTGTGGCCACTGTTCAGCACGAGCCATACCCGTCCAATCTCTGTTTCAGAAGCCAGTTAAATTCATAGTTCTCAATATTAAATTGAAGTAATTGTTCCAGATGATACGATTCAAATAATATACTCAATAAATAAATTATAATCGAATAATTAATTGTTAAAAAAATTAATATTAGAGTATAAAAAAAAAAAAAAATTTTGACCTAAATATTTTTGTTTTATCTTTAAAAATTACGATTTTCAAATTTTTTATATACGTATATTTATCCATAAAAATATATATTCAGTAAAAACTTCGAATATCCATCTGAGTATAAATAAAAATAAAAAAAAAAAAAAACAAAAAAAATCGAGGAACCGTTTTCCATCCGGCTTTTCATATATTCAGAAACTAATTTCGCTCCTCGCCCGTTTTACCGGTGCGTGCAGAACGTGCAGGGTGGGTTTGCGATACTGTGGAGGCTCAGGGGCTACTTGATGCGCGAAAATCTCGTGAAAATTTGTTTACTGCCCGACAGAGTCCTCGTAAACCGATTTTAAACTGTATATTTATTGACCAGTATTTCTATAGTTTGACTATCTTCTATTACGGTCAATAATTATACAATACGGTAAACCCGTATTGGTCAGTCGATCATTACAGAACGGTGTACAGCTTTTATTGCAGTCTGGACTGGAAACCGCTTATGTTTCGACCAACAACGTACCTATACCAACCAGCAGCAGTCGCCTCTATTTCATACCCAATACTGCAATGCCGAAGTATAACGTCGCCTGGAAAATGAATTTCGACAAAAAAATTCGACGCGATTTTTACCGTTTTACTTTTTTTCTTTTTTTTTCTTCAGCTTTTCACTTTTACTTCCCATTATTATTATAGTTTCCCTAGAATCATAATACGCGGAACAAAAGTATGTAAAAAATGTTTTTTTGCTTTTTGAACAAAATCTTCCATTTTTTATTTTTAATTTTTGAACTTTTAGCGCCCAGTTTTTACCCAAAAACTGTTTTTTCAAAATTCTCCGTATCTACGTTCATCATTACAAACCACGGATTTTTTATTTTCAAAAAAACGATTGAAATTATTTGCAATTTTCTGTATGTCTGCATCCCTTGACATGGGGGATCATTTAATTGATTATTAAATTGTCTGACTCGCTTGGGACTGGAAATCGGTTTTGTTAAAATCTGAATTTCGCTCTGGATTACGTTTGTAATTAAAACAATTACCTACTTCAGTTGGTCAATGAGCCGGTCGTATTTTGCGCCACGTTATTTCAAACGTTTGCTTAATTAGTCACTAATCAAGCGATGCTTAACCACAAATCCACGTTAACCAATGGCCCATAAAACTCGGTGTCTTTTCTTTTTTTTTTTTATTTCTCTCTCTCGTCTATTTCTGTTTCTTTATCTTCTTCATTAGAAGAGTCTGCCTCATTGTATAAACTCCAGCCTCTGCATATGTCGGTACATTTTCGATAATATCTCCCGAACTTTTATAACAATAAAAAAATGTTTGAAATAAAAGTTGTAGAGGAAATAAATACGCGTATTTTATGTCATAACAATTTTTTCGTATCATTGTTCATTCGGTAGTTATACCGGGTAAAAGTTTTTTTCTGGGATAATGCACTTTGTTTATATATATTTTGATTCTCTTTTTTCGTTTTTTTTTTTTTTTTAAATCGCATATACCGTAGCTTTGCTTTGGAAAAATAACGGGCTACCTATAAGAGACGTCGCGTATTTTATCCAGCATATATGTATATACAGGTATATATACTTTTACCTTTCGTATTCACAATATCGATATACCTACGTTTTCTATTTTACTTTTATTTTACTTTTATTTTCATTTTATTTTCATTTTATATACCATATCTAGCCAGGCACTAGCGAACGTCACTTCGATATACACTCGATAGCGCAAGCTTTAAGATATATCGATAATATTACCCGGACTAGGTACGTCTCGTGGAAAAGGTTCGCGCATAAACCTGCATTTGTAAAAGTGCTCAGATTCAAAGCCCCGTAGGTTACAGATACACGGATTTTCCAAGTACGAGGTACACATAAAATATTGAAAGAAATACAAAAAGTTGTAAAAAGAAATTCAATCTATTAGTCATAGGTAAAAAATTCGAAACTGATGATTTTTTTTTTTTTCAGAAAAACCTTAATTCTTCTTCCGATTTATTTCTTCAGAAATTTGAAACTCGAAATCGTGAAAAATCTTTGAAATAAACAAAAGCTAGATTTAGTTCGTTTCGAAGTTTCAAAAATTTTCAATTTTAGTATCTCGAACTATAACAATTTTCGAAATTCTAAATCGTCTCTAAACAAATCCTTTCGGAATTGAAAAAATTCAGCATTTCAATCCAGCCCTTAAAAATTTTTTTTCGAATATATCTGCATGTGTACAGTTTCAGAGAAATCTGTCGTTTGTAGAGCGCGAAACAAATAAATAGTATTTACTTATCTAGCCACAAGGAGGTAAAACTAGCAACTAGATACTGTGTTTCGAAGGAAGGAAGGAAGAGCCTTAGGGCTCCGTAGTAGCTGTGTAGCTGTATGTATGTATGTTGTAGGTGCAGCGCTCAGGTGGCGGACATCCCGCAGGAGATAAATCCTGTTGTTTACAAAGTTCCCAGCTCGGTTGAGGTCGGGGGCTTCTGGCCCGGTAATATCGATAACAAGGACTTTCCTGACGTAGACTTACGCTTCGCCGCGGCTTACGCCTACCTTCCCTCGGCTTTTCTCCTCTAGATGCAAACTGTCAACTTAACAACACCTCAAACATAGAAATTTCTACGCGAAATATTTTCAACCCTGTTAAAATTTTACATTATTATTATTATTATTATTATTATTATTATTATATATTTAAATATATTTTATGTTTATTCTCATTTTTAATTTACAAATAATGAAAGAAAAATTTTTTCTTCGATAATAATTTAAATAAAATTTTTCTGAGGGATCTTTTTTTCTCACTTTTCAGGTGGCAGCCCTGAAGGCAGGATTTGTCTCTCTTTTTGATCACCGCAAAGGACATGGTGAGTCGTTTTATTTATTTTATTTATAATTTTTTTGTTTTTGTTAAACAAAAATTTTTGTTTTTTTTAATTTTTTATCCCTCCCGCGTTGATTCCTGGCTTTATTCTCTCATCTGACACTGTGACAGAATATATTTCGAATCATATGTATTGGGGTTTTTTTAAAATTTTTTTATTTATTTATTTTTTTCCTTTGAACCCTCGTCTTTTTTCAATTCCATTCGTCGGTCTAAAGGCATCCAGGATGACCGCATGCAGAGTTTACAAGACTCATCCAAGATGCGGAGAGAATGAATCATCTAAAGATCGTTAGAGTGAATAAAAATCGTAACCAGTTTCTACCCACATTCTTATCAAATGAATCTGCAAACGTCATTTATATATCTGAGAATCGTTACGCCGATTTGCATCGATTAATCTTTGACAAAGACGTTTTATCATAAAAATAAAAAAAATGAAAACAAAAAAAAAAAAAAACATATTTTCGATCAAATATGTTGAAATTGTCGTTTTCATTCTAGAGATTCAAAATGTCTTAAAATTCTATGTAAAACACTCTATTTTAAAACTGGTTAAATTTTGTCGAAATTCTATTCACAAAAGATATTAGAAATTTTACAATTCTTTTGAAATTCTATAAATTGTTTAAAATTTTTATTTGTTTTATTTTTTTAAATTGTTTCAAATCCCGTAAAGTTTGTCCGAAATCATTTTACAGGTTCTTTGAGATCCTTGAAATCATTTTTTTCTAAAAATCTTTAAACATTTCGAAAATTTCAACAAACAAAAAATCTTTAAAAATCGAAGAAATTAAAAAAAAAAAATAAATCGTATAGAAAATCTCATGAAATCTTTCGAAATATCTGTACGTCTTTTGAGATCGTTTTCAGTCTCCCAAAATTTAGAAATTTCGAGATTTTTGTACCCGCAAATAGCAAAAAAAAAAAAAATCGTATAGTATTCGCCTCCTCGTTTTATAAATTTGCAAATAGAAAAAAGTCTTGAGCAAAACTTTAACGTAAGTTATTAAAAAATTCCACTATCCCAATAATAAAATTGCGGTCCTATCGTATCTCGGTATCGATATTATTTCAAGTACATAATACTTCCACAATGTATATAGACCGATGGTATGATCGGTATTTGTATCAATATACTGTTCTGCCTCGGCCCTTGATCCGTAGACTTTCACCTCTATATACCTGCATACAGTATTGCCTGCAGCAATATGCAGGCATGCACATCGTACGTGTTCTCTTGGTTCTCTGACACGATGAGTCGACCAAGATATCTTACGATGACCAAGGACTGTAGGGAGAGTCAAAAGACTTCGTGCCACACAGTCGATTGGTCATGAAGGAATTCTACGATTTAAAAATGAAAAAATTTGGCCAGAATATTCAAAATTTATTAAAAATTATTCGATTCGATCGTAGAGAAAAAAAAAGTATAAAAATTAGTTATTTTATTTAAATTACCACGATTTGAAAAACAAACAAAAAATTAAATTAAAAAAATTGAAATTGGTAAAATGAATCATCAGAAAATTTTTAATTAAAAGTATTAATATTTTATTTTTTTATTTTTTGATCACATTTATCCGACTGTTTCTAAACTCTCGTTGAATAACATGGATATAAATCAGCTAATTAACAAGACTTTAATTACTATTCCCTGTACAGCTTGTAGAGGTCGATCGGGAAATCTATTTTGACGTGTGTCACTGAGCGTAATTAGCTTCCAATCAGTCCGATGCGTGATTAAGCTCAAACCTTACAGTCCAAACCACGGGCTGACCAATGGTCAATGTTCACATATTGGCAAATTTTCGTTATATACATATGTATATAAATATATATGTGCTGGCTATTTCTCTCTAAAAATCGAGACTGTATTTAAAAAAATTTAATTAAATAAATAAATGATGTAGACTGAGGTGTGATTTAAAATCAGTTTTTATTTCAGTACTTTATCCATACATATGTATCGATATTATATACATACATCAAAATATATATATAGATATATCTTTATGCTCTCGAAGTTTGAATAAAATATTTATTTATATTATTGACTACTGCAGTATCTATGTCTATCTCGACATTGGAGAATTATATATACTGTACAGTGCAGAGGCATGGATTAATCCATCTCCTGCCATTATCGGCACACTCATCCGGTGATTTGTACGTTTTTCTATTTAATATATGTATCTATCATTTGTTTTATTTATAAAAAAAAAAAACAAAAATAAAATAACACAGAAAATAAAAAAGAAATAAAACGTCAGGCAAAATTCGTTCCCTCTCGAAAAAAAAAGCTTTCAGAATTATATATACGCATATACTATTATATATATATATATATATATATATATATATATATATATATATATATATATATATATGTTACAATCGGTGCAGGTGTCGATGCGAGATGTCTACTCCTCTCTCAAACTAGAGTATAAAAAGAAAAAAAAAAAAATTAAAATTTCAGTAGTGGAATAATTCACGGAATTTTTTTTCTTTTATTTCACGATTATAAAGAAACGGAAATGAAGATCGAGAGAATTATATGATAACTAAAAGAATTATTATGATAAGAAAAAAATAAATAAATAATTTAAAAAATGATCGAAGATTTTCTTTGTGGATAAAAAATTTTGTTTCAAATTTAATTTGCGGATTAATATTTGTTGGCTATAAAAAACGATATATTGCGGTATAATAAAATAAAATCCCATATTTCAAATTCTTCAATATTATAACCTTCCGCTGTTTACCACCTTTTATTTTAACCCTCTCGACTGTGATTTCCTGTTCGTTTCCTGCCGCTCTACAGAGGCTGCACGATTGGCTTGGCAGTTAATCGCGAATACGTCTAACTGGTAGCTACTGCTGTTCCTGTTACCGTTGCTGTTGCTGTAGAGGGTTGAAAAATTTCAAGATATACATATATATGTTTATGTATATAGGTATATGTATTTATATATATATATATACCTATACACACACACACACACACACATCTACATTGTGCACAATTCCAGTTGTTATAGCTGTGTTTTCATGCATATAACAACCCGTATCCTATCTCTCGCTTTGTCAGGACATACGTACTTCACTGTAGAGACAAATTGGCCCAGTGAGATCGATTGAAATAGTCCAATTCTCTATAAACAGGGTTGAATTCTGAAACTGACTAAAACAGTCCTTAATCAATCGAAAACTCCTAAATTACAATCGACGTATTAAATCTCAATTGCAGTTTACCTGGATTTTTTTTTTTTTTTTTGTGTGTGTGTGTGTTTTTTTTTTTTTTTTTATTCATCCCTCAGCACGTACTTGAATCTATCATTTTTATTTTTATTTATTTTTTTATCTATGATTGAACAGAATTTATTCAAATCGTAGAAATTCTCAACTCAGTTTTACCGCAGGGATACTAAACCGAAGAAGAAGAAGAAGAAGAAGTACGAGATCATGAATAAAAAAAAGAATAACAAGATTTCAATCAGTTTTATTGAATTTGGGTTAATTCTTGCCCGGAAAGCGTTGCATAGATAAACGTTGACGATTTTCACGAATATATATACATATATATATATATATATATATATATACATATATATATTCGTCGAGTGTCGAGAGACAAGGTAGAAGTTTTATGATTATTCATAAAAATTTTATAAAAACTGGGACCCGGTTAATTCATGCGCATAGGAAATCCCGCGGACAACGAGAACGAGGGCTGACTGGATGGATGGATGGATGGATGGATGGATGGATGGGTGGGTGGGTGGCTTGGTGAGACGAGTTGGAGGAATGTAATTTTACAAATTATTAAAAGCTATTCAAAAGTATTTGACATTCAAATTTTGTATGCGAATACCGCGGCTCAGAAAGGCCCAGGCAACACGGACTTAACGTTAACGTATTACGGTATGGTACCTACTTCGGTTTCCTTCTCCGTCGTACTTTTACAAAATTAAATTTTCGATTTTCAATAGATGCACGTCCGCGCGGTATATATAAAAGAAAAAAAAAATAAAAAAAAAAAATGAAATTTTCATCGTACATATAGAAAATCGCGTATAAGTATGACCCGTTATATAAAAGAATTTCTGGTCGGTAGCTGTACACAAGTACCTTATACCCTTTCAGATATATCGAAGAGTATACTACCACCTGCTGAGTGCAAAAAGAGACAGTGAAAAAGAAAAAATTTAAGAAAAGTAGAGGAAATAAGGGGGAGAAAAATCCAACGATTCAAAGTCTCTTCTCAAAAGGTTTTTATTTATATGCATTATACTGAGTGTTGAGGTACGCGAACCATCCCTTCCTTTTGCTTATATCTTCCTTTTCTTACGTTCGCAAAATCGGTGTATAGAAATTCGACGTTCCATTCAAAATTTTCGTACACGATGATCAGATTCATTGGGAAATATTCTCTCTTAAATTCTTATTATTATTTTTTTTTTTTTCGTTCTTTTCTTCTTCTTTCTTAATTTTTTACTTCCTTTTGTAAAAATCAATAAAGTTGATTATCGATTATCGGGTATAAAACCGTTCTTGTAATACAAATCATTTCACCAATTGTATATAAACATAAATTCTCTAAAACCAAAATCGAATAAATTTTACAGTGACTAAAATCGGATGAAACATACGGGATAATTACCACACATATATACATATATACTAAATTTTCATTAGACGTACGAAAATGCATTGCTGCAGTACTGCAGCAGTAGTATATTTGCGATGACTAAATATAATATGTATGATCAATGAATATTTTCTATTTGCTAAAAAAAAAAAAAAAAAGAGAGAGAGAGAGAGAGAGAGGAAAAACAAAGGACAAAACAAAAACGAGAGAGGTAAAATTTGAGAATCTATTTTCATCCCACGATTGATTTGATATAATTTTTTTTGTTTTTTATGTACCTATATGAATAGATTTTTTTCGAATTGAAAAAACGGAAGATAAGACAAAAAAAAAAAAAAGAAAAAAAAAAGGAATGAAGTAAAAGAAAAGAGAAAAGGGAATAAAATGTAACGTAAAGGTCAGAGGTCCAAAGGACGCGATATTTACATCCGGACATGAAGGATGGGAAACGGGGGTCTGGTCTGTTTCGTTGCATCAATTATTCAAGCATCAGATATGATGACGGCTGCTGGTTAGGTATACCTACCTATCTATACCCACCCACCTTACTCCAGAGGGTTTCTCATCCTGCATACCTAAAACTTTTCCTTAAATATATGTACATGGGAATTTCAGGGATTTAGTTCTTACAAAAATGGTTTTGTAAGAACTAAATCCTTTATTTTTTTATTATTTGGAGAGAGAGTGAAAGAGAAAGAGAGAATCGATTACTGCAGCAACTGATAGGTAACGGTTTATTATCAACCCCTTTGTCCATTGTCAATCCTCGATATCTCGATACATATATATGTATTGACTGATAGTGGAATAAGGGGCATTATACTTTTCAGTTTTCATTTTTTTTTTTTTTTTTTTTTTTTTTTTTTCCGATAAGCAGACAACAACCCGATCTTTGTAACCCTATCGATATAAAATAGTAGATACATCATATAGACACATCATAAAAAAAAATTTCATTGTAATAAATTCTTGCCTTCTCTATATAGGTATATATATACTATATTGTAGATATATTCTTATACCCATATACGTACGTTTATATGGTATAATTTTACTGCCACTGATCATATACCTCGTATACATAGGTTCCTATATGAAATTTTGCATATTTTATATTCAACCAAATCGTATCCCGTGGTGACCCAGACGAAAATGTATATACATACATTTTTTTTT
Source organism: Macrophya annulata (assembly GCA_963924015.1). NCBI lineage: Eukaryota > Metazoa > Arthropoda > Insecta > Hymenoptera > Tenthredinidae > Macrophya > Macrophya annulata. The sequence continues at coordinate 3,162,652 of OZ001263.1, forward strand.
TGCAGGACAATATAACCACGGGGTAAATATATGTATACAATCCACATACCTAGAAATGAGACGAGTGTAAATTTGCATCAAGCTTAGCCAGTTATTTATGGAATATGGTGGATGGTTCGTATTTGTTTGTAGCCTCTTGTTAAATACTATAAGCTATGGAAAATGGTTATAAGGTATACGGGTTCGTACATACATACATATGTATGTAGGTATTGTTTGACCAAAGTATTTGGAATCGTTTTTCTTTTAGTGGTTTATACGAAATTTTTATATTTCAAAGCCACCGTAGGTAATAAAGAGAAATAAAAATCTGCAAACAAATTTCATTTTCATTTTTTTTAATTTCATCTCCGAAGATACTAAAAAAAAAAAAAAAAGAATATACAAATTCTTAAACCAGGAAAGATAATCATATTGAAGTTAATAAAGAGATTTGAGTACCAGCTCAAACTATATCGATAATTATTATACTTAACGATGTCTTAGTTATTTTCATTTTTGTTTTTTGGTTTTATTAGATACTTAAAAAGCGTCTAGAATTTTTTTTTTTTTTTTTTTCAACTTCTTTCATATCGCGGAGATTATTATGCCTTATGACGATATCTTGAACTAATAAAATAATACTAACAAATTGGTGCAATTATTTACCCCACTGGTTATCTGAAATAGGTTGTTCTCCGATAGTTGACGGTTTGGCTTCGTTAGGTAGAGATCGAGTTCGAGTTCGAGTTCGAGTTCAAGCTTAGATCTTATCGGAAACTGGCTCTTTTTCTTTTTTTTTTTCTTTTCTCGTTTTTTCTTATCTTTTCTTCTATTTTTTTTTTTTTCTCTCGAGTGTTGGATACTTTTTATTACTGCACTAGCATTTCTCTCTATTTTGGGGTAGATAAGAGAATCCTTGACGAACGACACGGGGAATATATATCCTCCTATATACGTAAGTCTGCAGCTTGCACAGCTTTACAAACAAACTTTAACTCATATGCTCTGAACAAAAAAAAAAAAAAAAAAAAAAAGAGAAATAAGAAATAAAAAATTCAAAAATGGGGGGAGACAAAAAAACAGAGATAGAATTTTCCAGTAATAAAAATGTCAAAATTTAGGAAAAATTTCAGATTCAACTTCATTTTATTTTTTATTCTTTCTGGACTGTACAATAGGATTAAAAAAATAAATAAAAATTTTACGTACAGGTGATGGGAAAAATGTTCGTGAAAGAAGGGAAAAAAAAATATCACGATAATAAATATATAACCGCTTCAGTATTTATTTATTTATTTATTTATTTATTTATTTATTTTTGTTTATATAAAAAGGTTCGTTATTTTAAAAATATAATAAATATATATATATACACACTCCGCCGCTGCTATACGTGACCAATCTGCCAAAATCGTGCGTTATTTAGTTTGGACAGAATGCATTTGGTAATCCTCACGTTTCTGTGAAAATCACGTATATATGTAGGTATACGTACATACATATACATACATACCCATATATACTATAATATTTTAGACAATAGAAATTTGAAAAATTTTTCACCCTGGGAGATTTTGTTTAAAAAAAAAATAAAATAAAATAAATAATAAAAACACGAAAAAATGTATAACGAGTGTGCAAACTAACGATACGATAATTTATTCAGCAAATTGAAAATTTAGAAAAATTATTTGAAGCCAAAAAAAAAAATTTTTTTAGAAATAAAAAAATTCGAAAATTGTTCAGAGAAGAGAAAACTATGAGTAGCGATGTATACGTATATGTATGACATATATATCTACCTATCCCTCACATCATGAAAAGTTTGTCAATTCATATTTATACTTTCTACGTAATAAAGTCACGTTCTGAAATCAGAGTCGCAATTCCGTTTTTATGCGATATTTTTTACCAATTTTGTTTTTATCATTTTGTAATTTTTTTTTTTTAAACACTCGTCAGTACGTGTCTCATCATCGTTCTAACCGTACGCAAAAAACAAAAGACTAAACAAGACAAAAAAAAAAAAAAAAACTCAGTTGCGAAACTTTTGGCAATAAAATCCGGTAACTTTAATTTTTTTTTTTCTAAATCTTGTTCTTCGTTTTTCGTACTTCAAAAATAAATAATAATAATAATAATAATAATCATAGAATTTTATCGCTCTTTCGAGAATTCAATCGAATGATTAATACCAATTTTGAAAATAATTCGAAAAGCGTATATAATGATCGTTTTATTCCCGTATATTTTTAAGATCGAGTTCTCGTTTTCTAGACCGACGTTATACGTCGCCCTTCACACAGCCTAAGGGCTCGTTTATGCTAACGCGATTTCCTACGCGATTTTCCACGCATATTTTATGATAATTCTTGGCCAACTCGACTATCACCCAATCAGTCACGTTTCACTTTGACGGACAAAATTCCCTGACACAATTTTTTATTTATTTTTTTTCTTCAGTCTCTTTTTTCTTCTCACCTTTCAGAGTAAAATCCAAGATTTCAAAAAAATTAAAAATCTTCAAAATTTTTAAATAAACAAAAAAAAAAAGTAACTTCACTCACAATTATTCTTAATTTATTTTTTATGTTTTTCTGTATATTCCTTTTTTTCGATTATATTTGCATCTCCATACCTTTCGGTAAAGAAAAAAGTAAAAAAAAAAAAAAAAATGTGGAATAAAATTTGCAAAAAAAAAAAAAAAAAATTTTCGACTACTTTCAATCTCTTTCGTTGCAATTTTAGAAGCATTAATATTTCCTCAGGAGGCGACAGGCACCTGATTACCTCGTTCCTTACGCCATCCCACTCCTCGACGAAGAGTAAAACTTTTCCTCTTTACTATAGCAGCCCCCCAATATTTCCTGACCTTTAAACGAGCCCCATATAACGTTTACTTACGACCCTTAGAAACTGCTGCAGCGATGAGAAGAATTGAAACCCTTGTTCTACTTCTGAAAAAAAAAATTGATACAAGAAAGAAAAAAAAAAAAAAATTATTAAAACCTGTGTCGTCAAAATTGTTCGCTCTTTTTTTTTTCTGTTATATATTTCTTTCCTTTTTCCGGAATCGCAATGTAATAGAAATAATTCGCATATATTTTTATAATTCGCGATAGATAATTGGCATGTATATAAAAACTCGAAGAATTATTTTTAAAGCGGTGAAAAAACCGAGACAAAATTACATATCTGTATCTCTCTCAGTTAGTTTTAACGACATAGAACAAACTCACACAAGTTGGTTTCACAGGCTATATACTAAAACTCGAACTGAAACTGCACTATTACAAAATGTAAAAATTTTTTTTTTCTTTTTATTTAATTTTTTTTGTTTTTTTACACTCGAAAGCCATGCGCTAGTAGGTGTGGTATATTCTTTTATTCCTGTATGAAATATTTTATTGCCACGTTCAGTAGAAAATTCTGCTTGGGTCGGACGACTGTAATACATAATATAGATATAAAACGAGATTGTAATGAATTTTAAAAATCTCTGACGTCAGATTTAAAAATAATATTTAAATATAAATAAATGAAGAATTTTTTGTAAAAGTTCAATAAAACATGATTTTGGAGTTAATTAATATTTTTCTTTTCACCTATCGCAGTATCGCTCAAAAAAGAAATCCGAAATTTGGCACACTTACTTCACCTTTGGTTATATTAGGTATTTCATAAAAATTCAAAAAAAAAAAAACAAATTTTCAACGTAAATTTTCACCTATATGCAACAGTTTATACATAAGTATAGTGTTTTATCCCAAAATTATTGAATGAAAGCAGTAAAACGATGAAGAAAAAGTTTTCATTGGCTAAAATAATTGACTTGTGATTAAAAAAAAAAAAAAAAAATTTTTAAAAGAAGAAGAAGAAGCAAAAATGGGGAATCAATTTTTCTTTTTCATTTTTGTTTTTTTGCTTTGTTTTTTTTTTTTTTTTTTTTTATTTTATTTTGTTCAGAGTGCATGCGATACTCGAGAATATGTATGTGAGTGAGAATATCTAACAATACAGTTTTGGTATGCATAAAAGATGAAGTTCGCAGCCCTAAAATTTGCTCTAGTAACGCCGGAGAAAGAAAGACTCATGAATATCTAAGGCACTGTGTGTATAGACATGTGTATATAGTGACTCGTAACTCTGGTAAAAAAAAGAACAAGAAAAAGTAAAAAAAAAAAAAAAAAGTAGTAGTAGTAGCCAGCCAGTAGGTACCTACCTACTTGCTGACTGTAATAAAAGCTGCAGTGACTTTCGTGCACCACTTTTCCATGCTGATTGTAGAATAACATAAAGGTGTGTTTATAAAGTCACAAAAGCAGAACAACTTGGCAACATAGAAAGTACCTAGAATCCAAATAGAAGAAAATTAATAAAATAACTTAAAAAAAAAAACAAAATCAGAATTATATTAACGAAGTTATTTTCATTTTTGATGAACTCTAATATCCGATAAAGTATTAACGAATTTTTGGTAAAATTAGAAAGCAGCTTTACCTCCTCCAAGTATAGTATAATATATTTAACGAAGCTTAAAAATCAAATTAGAACTTGGGGTATCTCATCGGCTGTCAAGACTCAGGACGTAAAGCTCTAGAATCAGGAAGTGGGTAACTTAATTTGTCTTGGCTCGATCAAGATTTTGATACGGTTCTCCAAGCACCATCGACTATATAGGTGCGGGGTATAATATGCGGTCCAAACTATTTCTGACGTGAAGGAAAAGCTCAAAGAGCCAAGAGGTCAAGCTCCATGAAATTTGGGACTTTGAAAAGCTCGTTGGTGGGATATTAAGGCTGCTCAACCAGGTGATTAACGATCACTCTTTGTCAAGTCAATTCCTATCCCCATATCCACCTAAATCGATTGAAAATAAAATTTCATTTTTTATTTTTATTAAAATTCTAAACTCAAGACTTTTTATATTTACAAAAACTTTTATTCCAGAGATATTTTCGAATGTAACTACATTCACTGACCACTCCCGTTTAATCTTTCGGTCAGTTTCCAACCTCGCAACATCTTCCACAGCTTCTCTTATAGCCTCAAGGTCTGCACGTATCTCTCTCTCTCTCTCTCTTTCTCTTCGAACCCAAGCCAATTCAGGTAATTGCCGATCGAATCGATCGCGTTTTCTCTTTAATGGTTTCTTCTTCTAGTTTACACTTAGACAATATACCTTACTCAAAAGCTCTTCACTCTGTACTGTAGTAATACGTACAATTTCCTTCGTGTTACTTGATCCTGAAACCTGCACTCTGATCTGTGACCTCTTCTTATCCAGAAGTACAATACGTATACTTACCACATAAGGATATGAATTTTGAGAAAATTGTAATTGAACGGTTTTCGATTTTTCATTTTTTTTTTTTTATCTTTCTAATTTTTTTATTTTTTATGAATTTCAAGGTTTTCTGTCACCGAGTTAAAACTACATTTTCATTATCACTTTCGCTTTCGCACGACACTTATACGTATACATACGACTTAAGTGCGAACACAGCCTCTTTACAACACCGATCTTTATCTCAGTGTAAATTAGTTTAAACTACCAGGGTAGGTAATTGCGGAGCTCTTAATTAGCAATAAATTAATGATGGTGGTGCTACTGCTGCTGCAATTTCCAAGAGGGAATTCGTTCGTTACGTTTATTATAAACTCTAACGTTTTATAACAAGACAAGTATTTCGCATATATGAGAAGTAAAAGAAGAAAAAAAAAAAAACCGTAAATTAATAATTAACGGTACAAATTTATATAGAAGACAATTATTTTTCTTCATCTTTTAGGAGATTTTTAAAAGCAGCTATACATGGGATCTTAACTTTTTGTCTTCTTTTGTTGCTTTTTTACCTTCTTTTCAATATTTCTTTGGGTCAGAAACGTGGGAGTTAAAATGGTAGTAATTTGTAATACATATATATATTGTTATTTATTTTCTATAAGAGATACGTGACGGGCAATTATGAAGTGTCATGATAAATTATTGTATATACATACATGAAGAGATATATACACGATTTCATTATGGTAAGAAAAATAAACCCCACAAGGCAATTAAATACCTCGGTCACGTAGGTATTATACCTTATATACCTAACTACGCCCGTTTCGAAACCCTTTTCTAATATCTGCTCCTGGCATGACTCCGAAATGTATCCGTGAAAAAAAAAAAAAGAAAGAAAAAAAAAAAAAATTTATGTAAATTACTTTATATGCAACGCCCGTTGGCTCCTTGTTAACTACCAGGAGTTATAAATACTATCCCTGATTCTCAGCTGCACAGTTAGTATCCCACTTCGTAGGTCACGATTTACCTTGATCGTTAAAGAAAAAAATGTCTTATTTTAAAATGTTAATTAATTTTTAGATTGATTTTCAAATTTTATTTTATTGTTATTTTTTTATTTTTTTTTTTTTATTTTTATTTCAAGTTCTCTTTTTCTTCAAAGATTTAGGGTCAAACCCGTGCTTGGTACCCTAGTGCGAATATATTGAATATGAAAAACGAAAAAAAAAAAAAAAAAAAACAAAAAGGGATACCTACATCAGTGGAGGGCATCAGATCAGGGAAAAATTCGTTGGTAAAATCAACGGAGCGAAAGTAAAGTTTCCGTACGACTGAGACCTTTTTTCAATAACTAGAAATAACCAGAGTAGAGGCAACGCCAGTAGGTACAGAGTGCGGCTGACGTTTGTCAGAAAATCAACGAAGTGTGTTAGTCTCTGTGTCACGTGCTGGCGACACTCCTCACCCTGACTCTCTGACTCTGGATCTGGTTTTGGTTATGGTTATGGTTATGGTCCTGTAGTCTCCAATATCAAAACCAACTGTATTATATATATATACAGATACAAATCTAGTCGGAGACAGAATTTCGCATATCACATCCAAACGTCAAGACTATAATAGCACATCAAGATTTTAATCCGTACTAAATTTCGACCATGAAATTACGATTAACGTCATCTAACTTAATACTTAATACACATTGTTTTTTTATTTATTTATTTTTTTTTTTTGTCAACATCTTTTTTGAAATTCTTTTTGTATATTAAATTGACGTAACTGAGATAATTAGTTGATCTCTGTATATAAAATATGAATGATGATGTGGGGTGATACATGCTCCCTTAAAGGTTAAACGATGCAGCCTTAGTAGCAAAAATTTTGTGGATTTATTTGTATATAGGTATATAAACTTGAGTATATATATATATATGTACCTGTAAATACGGTTCGTTTGAAGAGTTAATGAATTTGTGTCGTTCATTAGTCTAATTCACGCGGAATTTATCCACCTCGAATTCTGAAGTGACCCCCTCAAGGTCCGTAAAGGGTCAGGGATATTGCCTTCGGGGTCCTGCGGCCGAGCGCCAGAACCAAGCAGAGAGGGATCCCCCATCCTACTTCCCAATTTTACACCACCCTGTGTTATTTTTGGATCCCAGTAGAGGGGTGAAGTGATGCTACAGAGTTCTGGGGTAATCGTGTATACGGTTATAACGTTATACACACATATATACATATATACATATACATATATACTTTTAGGGGAAGAGATGACAAATTTTCGGTATCGTTTTTCGAGTGGAATCATTCATTTATTCACTTCATTATTATTATTATTATTATTATTGATATTATTGATTGCATATTTTGAGGACGAAGAATTCGATATAGAAAAGATAAAAAAATATACAAATAAAATTTTTTTAAATTGGCACATATCGGTTTGAAGCTTCGACGTTTTCACTGTCTGAGTTTTACTGTTGCTACTACTGTTGCTGTTGCTAGTGATGCAGAGAAGAGAGAAAAGAGGGCTTAGTACCTACCCACCTACCCTTGGAATCAGTAATCTTGTTACGTAGGCACGCGATGGCGGGCGGGACAGGTATCGATCGCTTGTAATGTCATTTTAAAAACTGTCACACGCCGCACTCGCAATTATTATCATCCGCTAATCCGATTTATTTACTCTTTTCTCTTTTCTCTCTCTCTCTCTCTTTTATATTTTCACATTTTTTTTTTTCTTTTTATTCTTGTTTTGTTTTTATCCCCTTGCCTCGCGGGTGTAACTGCCGCGATATATCACGTCATCCAGAAGAAGAAAGACCTAAAAAATAAAAAATGAAAGAAAATAATAAAAAAGAGAAAATCGCTAATTTGAGAAAAGCGAAGAGAATGAATAAATTCGTTTTGATTATATTTGTTTATCATTTTTAACTAATTTTCGTTTCCTTTTTTTATTTTTCTTTCTTTATTCTGCTTTATCAAGCTTTGATGAGAAAGTTTCAAACAATGATTTATATTAAATAAAATTTGAGAAAATATATATACAAAATGGGGTTAGAAATAAGTCGGGCAGTTGATGTTAAAGACTGAAAAAAAAAGTAAGAAAAAAATCGAGAAGAAACGTTGAAGAAAAAACAAAAGACACGAAAACAAAAAAAAAAAATAAAAAAAATAAAGAAATGAAAAAAAGGGAAGAGGAGAGAAGAGAACGAGTTTTCTTGGTCCGCTAATAAAAAGGGTTGGTAGCTGCTAGGTGGTTGAGTGAGGTTAGCTCCCCAGTTACCACACTGAGGACAGTCGACAGGCAAGATCTTAAAAAGTTTTATCTACCCGGAGCGATAAAAAATAATTGGTATCGGGTCTTTTCACGATCTCAGCCTGCTCCCAGTTCAGTCTGCGTCTTTCTCCTTTTCTCCCTGAGGGTATTTCCCGCCATTCCTCTCTGCCCCCTTATCCCTCTTATCCTCCTTCTCCTCCTCATCCTCATCCTTTTCCTCTCTTCATCTTTATTCTCCTTCTATTTTCTATTTCTCTTTCTTTTTTTCTTTTTCGTTTTTCGTCTTTCTTTTAAAACAAACCCTTAAGCCGTGTATATAAATTGTTAGCTTTATTTACTCGCGAGTCGCCGCACCCCACCGCACCCCATTCCCCTACAGCATCGCACCGTTGGGTTGCGGTTAAACAAGATCTTCAAAGCTCCGTGTGTTATACTCAGACTTCACACTCTTGCGACAAACTCTTGTGTGATATACACTTGCGTCATTTTACCGAAGAGAAGAAAAGAGAAGAGAAAATAAATGAAGAGAAAATAAGAGAAAATGAAGAAGAAGAAGAAGAAGAGGAGGAGGAGGAGGAGGAGAGAGGCGAGTTACTGAGGCGTCTATATCCGCCCATATCTAGCTTTGTCTTCTCGTTCTCGGCTACTAGGAACCGAAGCCTTCTCAAACTCCCGAGAGAATTCAGGGAAAAGAATAAAGAAAAAGGAAAAAAAAAACAAAGTTCAACGGAAATTGCGTTACGACAGTAGGAACTGATATATAACAGGATTGCGTGTGCCAATCGCGCTTTCGCGGTTCAAAACGATGAGGGACAAAATAATACGAAAGAAGAAAGAAGATATGAAAAAAGGAAATACAAATCATATGATATAAAAAATTCTTAAAACCAAATTCCAAAAAAAAAAAAAAAAAAAAAAAAACAGTAACAGAAATCGGAACTGCAGCTGATGACCTAAGTTTCATTTTTTTTGTTCCCATCATTTTTCACGTCAATAAACTCAAAACTCAGAAATTAAATTCTGGCATTTTAAACCAACGAACGAGTTCTTCATGGTTTTGATCGTCGCCACTAGGTGGATACGCGTGCGAGGCTCTGCAATTTTTTCTCGCAGTAAAAGTAAGTCGCCGAAGAGTCTATAAGCCTCGATTTTTACCTTCAACTTTTTTTAATTCTCGCCCAAAACGTTAAATAATAGATTTTTAAATATGTGATGACGTTAAAAAGAGATAAAAACTAGTAAAATATTTATCAAAAACGTTTAAAAGTAATCCCATGGAATGAAGAAATTTATTTTTCATTTTTCCAACTGTTTTAATCTTCATTACTTCTTCTTTTTTATTTATTTATTTATTTTTTTTTTCTCGTTTATTTCTATCATCCCTACAGCATCCCTTGCCCGTATTGTTTTCTTAGCGCTTCTATTTTCTCTTCCTACTCAGTATTTCTTCTTCTTTTTCTCTCTCTGTCTCTTTCTTTTTTTTTTTCTCTCACTCTTCTCTTTTTATTTCTCCACTTTGATCGCAACTTCGGATTAAAAGCTTGGCTGTTAATTGCTTTACGGGTAATTAAAAATACCACTTAAATACGCGTATAAAACGATGTCAAACGTGCCTAAATACTCGTTCGACGACTTTGGTAACTCGGTAATAAACAACTTACCTTATAAACGTGTAGGTATATAAACGTACCTTCTATACAAAACCACTTTTTGATCGATCGAATGAGATCCTTAACTTCGACAAAGACTTTATTAATCAATATTCAAACTCATCGAAGAGGCAGAGAAAGGTTTTCAATTTTTTACTTTCATTATAATTCACCTTTTTCTTTGATACACTCTCATTCTATTATCGATGATCGATAAATTTCATCCTTTTTTAAAAATTGAAAAAATAGATAAAAATTGTTCAAATTTATACAAATTTTGAATTACTCTCTCTCTCTCTCTCTCTCTCTCTCTCTCTCTCTCTTTATCTTCTCTCTGTATGGTCTAAATTGATACAAAGTTCAGGATTTTATGTACGTGTATGTGTGTGTGTGTGTGTGTGTGTGTGTGTGAGGGGGTAATTTTCTATAGCAGCGGTATAGCAATTAACTTAATTAATCGGTATAAATCTCGGGCAAGAAATGATAATTAATCCGTAGTAATCGCGGCAAGGATCAGCGGGCCAATGTTTCTCTAAGCCACGTCTTACCTCGGAGCTATACCCACCTACCGTTACCGTACAGCCTAAAGGGAGAATACGCAGTTTCGTACAACCCCTTCCAAACTCTTTAGCTAATGCCTATTGCAGAAATGTGTAAGTGAAATACCCAGAAACCTTAGCTTAAGGGTTTTTCATAGTAGACGAAATAACATAATTCTTATTTCTTTTGATTTTACCTCATTCACCCAATTTTTTTATTCTTGTCTTATTTTATTTTTACATCTTTAGATTGATCAATGTGATTTCGTCGATCAATCTCTAGATACAAAGTCCGTTCTAAATCAAGAATGACATAGGTAGCTCCCCGGATTCCCTCCACAACTTTGCGGTTAACAGCTCCAGAGGGAGATTTCGGTCACCCGAGTTCGATTCGGTCTATAAAACATGCAGCCGCCTAACCTGAACCCTGTGGAATCAAACGGTTATACAGGTGTGCGTTGTTACGTTTGTTGTAAATTTATACCATAGTGAGAATAACAAAAAAAAAGAAGATGAAAGATAAAAAAACAAAAAAAAAAAAAAAATGAATGAAGCGAACCCATTTTAATTCTGATCAAAAATCGAATAAAATACGAAATTTTAAACGTTCAAAAAGGATAATTGTACGTAAAATTCTATGAATAATCTAAAAAAATTTACAGAATTTTACATCGAATTTTAAAGAACAAGGAAAAAAAATTGAAATCAAGATTCATACATTATTTGCATATTTGATAGCATTTTCGGTGATTAGGGTAAGTATTTGGGTTTCTCGTGAGGATGAAAAGTACGTGAAAAAAAATGTATTTTCAATTTTTTTTTTTTTTTTTTTTAAATTTTATAAAGTAATTTTAGGAACTTTTGAAAGAAGCAGAATACTCGACTATTTGTTGAAGAATTTAATCATTACCAAAGAAGAAATCCGAAGGATTCCTTTCCGTTGGATAAAATAGCGTATGAGAGGAGCAAGAGATGAGAGAGAGAGAGAGAAAGAGAGAGAGAGAGAGAGAGAGAGAGAGAGAGAGAGAGAGAGAGAGAGAGAGAGAGAGAGAGAGAGAGAGAGAGAGAGAGAAAGAGAGAAGAGAGAAAGTGGGTCAGAAATAAGCAGCGATAGCTGAGGAATTGCTGAGAGCTGGCATTGTTCGCAGAATGACCGATGCCCGGGATAAATCCCTTTCCTGACCGTGCCAGCAAACTCGGACCTGGAAGTGTGTTTGACTATCGGCTCGCCAGTTACCGACCTGGCTATATCTCTTGGCCCATAAATTTACCTCGAATAGGTCAAAGGAGTTTTACGATTTTAACTACTAGTCTTTTCTCACACGGATATCTCTTGAAACGTTCTCCATATAAATATATGAAGCAGAAAATTACTTCTTTTAATTTTATTTTTATCCTTTTATATTTTCTCGTTTGTTAAAAAAAAAAAAAAATAAAAAAATAAAAAATTTTCTTCAAAACGCACAATCTGGAGCAAAGGAATGAAATTACACTCTTAGAAAGCGAATTTCATTGACAAAAAGATAGAAAAAAAATTATACATATATATATATTTTGCGAAAAGATTTCTCACAACTTTCGCTGATGAGGATACAAAATATCGAATTACTATCTCAAGATACTCGAGCATGAGTTACTATAAAGTAGTTCGATAAACACGAGAAAAACTGCATCAAAGCTCATTTGTTATATCTAATTAATCCGCCCTTTGGTCAATATGAATGAATTTTTATTTATTTATTTTTTTTTTATCATGTTCTTTCCAAAGAAACTAGAGATTTATTATTTTCTTTTATCTCTTTTTTGACTTCCAACTGCATAAAACGTACCGGAGATTAACTAGGAGTTAATTACTCTACAGGTAGATTGTACCTGGGCTAGTTTTGGTCTAGGACTATTTTGGGATCTGGAGTTTAGGGACTGACTTCATGTAATGTCTAGGTCTAAACGTGAGATTTGAAACCGGTTTTTATATCTAGGAAGAATTTGTCTGAGAACTTGTTTCATTCTGTAATTCGACAATGTGTACGTTCTACCGAGAGCGTTATAGTCGCATTGATGCGTTTCAAAGTCGTCTCGGTTCATGAGATACAAAAAAAAATTCTTTTTTTTTTCTCCGAGTAAATATACCTAATTTCAAACTATTTTTATGGGAGAATCGGAAAGAGAGATGAAAGAAAAGAAAAAGATGAAACAAAAAAAAATAATAATAAAAGATCGTGTATAAGGCATGGGGCGTTAGATACCGTGACTGAAATTCTACACTTTAATATATATGTATGTACATACATACCTACTATGTACATGAAAATATCCTACGACTCTCTCAACTCTCTAGTTGATTATATTTTACACTTTTTATTCATCAAATCTTTGCTTTCTCTGATAGAGTCTCAGGATATCGTCGCGTAAGGATAGACGATTTGAATATTTTCTTAACTGCAATACCTGTGGCTGTGAAAACACAAGAACCGATATTACTGGACTTGAGAGAGGAGTTGGAAAAATTTTTATTGAACATAAAATGCCCGTCTTTTTTTACTCTACAACTTTTATCCCAAACATTTTTTCGTGTCACTCATGCTTTTGATGATTCTAGTTGAAACAGTCCGGGAGAGAATGGTCTGTAATAAATAACACAAAAACTGATATTACTCGTACTTGGGATACAACTACAAAAAATTTTGCTGAATATAAAATTTCCGTCTTTTTTTACTCTACAATTTTTGTTTCGAAGATTTTTCCGTGTGATTAACGATTCGGAAGATATATTGCTGCCAAAGTCATACGAACCTTGAATAAACTGGATCGATATATTTATCTAGTCAGATCGGTAAACGGTTGTTTAAATAAAATATATTTCCACAGTAGCGGTGTTAAAAATCAATTTTCTGACTCTACACCTACCCCTCGGTAAAAGATTCAGGGATAGGAATACCTAATTTGAAATTTCTACCGCTGATTTGTTATCGTGGGTAATTTATCTAAACGGTTTTGTTTGCATCCCCTATCGGATAATTGCCAGGTCTGGTACTAGGTACTTCTTTAATTCCTTACTTACCCCCCCGCCTCCCAATGCTGTTATATAGCTAACCTCGCAACAAATTTACAGGGGAGAAATTGCACGGTGCAATCTTAAACCGCGATCTCTCTCTCCGGGATTAATCCGAGACGTTATACCTCCCCTTCATTAACCGTTTTATTATTTAAATTGAATAAATTTACCATTTTTTTTGCCCTCTTGTTTTATTTAATAAAAAAAAACAAAAATGAACAAACAAATAACTCAAAAATATATTTTTACTGTGTACAGTTAATGAGAAATTTTTCCTACCCACTTAGTCGGACTATCTTATGGGTGGCCTGAGCCACGTTTCCGTTAGCTAAGGGCTGGTGGGATGAAAGGCGTTACCCCAAATAAATAAAAAAAAAAAAAGTTTGTAACACGCTCGATAATGAGCCTCAGCCGTTGTCGCCTATGTTTAAGGGAACTTAAACCTAAAAGAATAAGTAAAAACTATCCACACTGTATATACTATATACGGTTCAGAAATGAATATATAAGCTCCTACACGTGCTGAGCGGAAGCTGTTAAAGCAGACGAAAATTATCTGCAGGGATCAAATTAGATGAAATTATTTATTTACGCTTATATATCTACTTCAGAAACATCGGTCATCTCATTTTTCAAAAGCAATTTAAAAGCTAGAAGAAAAAATAAAGAAAAAATTTTGAAGAGAAATAAGAAGAGAAAAAAAAAAAAAATAAAAAGTGGTTCAACTTCTCGTCCTGTAGCAACGTGGGCGATGGATCAGTGTGAAATAAAAACGAACGATTCTCGTCTACCGTGGTCTTTACTGTGGAGGATAAAAAAAACCGAATGGATACCTAGAGATAGGAAAAGACAGGTTGTTGAGAGGGTGAAATCTTAATGGGAGACTTTAAAACTTTCTTCTAAAGTCAAATATACCGCGTTTTTACTCATTTTTAAGAAAAGTTACAAAAATAAAAAATAAAAAAATAATTCAAAGTAAAATTTTTCCGAAACTAAAAATTGGACAAAATACATATATAAACCGAAATTGAGACTTGGCTCATCCTTTAATCCGAGTTCCAGACTTTCCTCACCTCCTTCCTTTCTTCCTTCCTTCCTTCTTTCCTTCTCTACTTCGCAGGATTCCATTTAGGTTTAGCGAGCTCACCCACCTATCGCCTTTTGCTGCATAGGGTTGAATAGCGGCTGTAGAGCTAGCTGCTCTCCTATCGTGCAGCAACATTGGCTCAATAAACCTCCACCAATCTTCGTGAGAGAGAGACTGGCTAGACTTAACTTTCTTTTTATTCTTATTATTCTGAAGCGCTAAGAAAGGAGTGAGACAATTTTTAACCCGAGCTGAGAAAAAGAAAAAGAAAAAGAAAAAGAATAAAAAAAGAGAAGAAGGGAAAGAAAACCCCTTTTCTCTTCTACGGTTATACCCATAATGCATTCTGATACGAAGCATCAACTTCTTCTTCTTCTTCTTTCTCTTCTTCCTCATATTCCCTTCCTCGTAATAATCCCTGAAGGCGATACCTCGGGCCAGAAGTTATGGGTCGTCAATTCTATATAGTCATCCATCCACTGTTATCTGCAATTCTACTTACGCCTGCAGATTTTTTTTTTTTTTTTTTACATGTATACTTCACGTACGTAACTACCCAATATAAAAATGTGGACTCAGCTGGACAAGTTTAAGGATATTTTTCAGATCGATATTATTTACAAGATAATAATAATAATAATAATAATTAAAATAATAATAACGTAAAAAAATTCATCATTGTTTTATTGGAGGAAAATGTCAGTCTGAAGGATTCGGTTGACATTATCTTTAAGAAGGCATCGGATCGTCTGTTAGCTTACTTGACATTATAACTTTGGAATTAGCTGGCATTTTCGAGAGGTAAAAAAAAATACTGGTCAGTAATTTTTTTGGAAGAGGGAGGTGTGTTTAGAATTATATCAGATAATTTTTCTAAACGTTTTTTTCTTTCAAAATTGTGGAAAAAGAGAAAGAAAAAAACGAATTTATCGATAAAGGTAAATAAGTATGCATCCACCGCGCCCATGAATACTTTGGAATTGGCTGATAACGGTTCAAATAAAATCGACAGCTCTACGAAAGTCGGAAATCCCTGATCCTGGCTGTAAACCAACGCCAGGTAAACCCCTCGATTGATGTCGCTTGTTTACCGAAACGAGATGAGGCGCGGTATCGATCTCTGGGTATAATAAAAAAAAAAAAAAAAAAAAAAAAGGCAAAGGAAAATTCTCATCTCGTTGTCAATAATTCAATGGATTTTTATTTTTTTTTTCTTATCCCCATTTCATTCCAATCTCTTCTAGTTCTTTTTGTACTTTTTCGTTTTATTTATTTTTTTCTTTTGGTTTACTTCTGCATTTCAATCTTTCATATATAATAATAAAATAACGTAATGAGAAACACTGTCTTTTAACCTTAGCAATGAACCCCCGTAGTATTTGCGGATACGTTTTATGGCTACGACTAAGCTTAAAACCGGGAAAGTACCTACGGCTTGTATACAACCGAGTATGTCCCACTTATGGATTTCTTGGGGGCGCCATATGGCTACAGAATTCGCCGGGTCCCTGCAGCCCAGCTATTCAGTAAAAGTCTTGTAAGCGGGCGCGTTACTGCCAAATAAAGTTTGCCGATTTTTCTAATACCGACTTTAACGACCTTTACCTATATATATACACACATATATATGTATACATGCTATAATATACGATATATTTTATTCTTTACCTCAAATTTTTACTCTCCTTTTTCTTATTTTTTATTTTACTTTTCATTTTTACTTTTTAGAATCTTTCATTTATTCTTTCCAAGACTAGTAGGTAGGTACTTCTACACGGACAGACATTATTTTTCATTTTATACCCGGCCAGCTTGCAGCACCAATTTTAGATTCAACAAAACTTCATTTTTACCTATAACAAGAAACGTCACGCAGGTGTGCTGCAGTAGCGCGTGTCCATGTCCTTTTTTACTTTATTTCTAAGTTTTTTTTTTCTTCCTAGCTTTTCGTTTTTTTTTTTTTGTATACAGAAAACGTTTTACTATAGATCGTTCACGAATAGGTATGCTTAAATAGGCGTGAGTCGTGACCGATTGGCCCACATGTCATGTATAAGTTTCGAAAGAAGAAAAGAAAAATAGAAAAAAAAAAAAAAAATAAACAAATTTTATCTCCTCACATCGTTTTCGTTCCAATTTTCGTAAAGTAATTGCTATTTTCAAATCCTGAACGTGTCAGCTGTTGATGATTATCCTGTAATAATATAATCATCGAAATTTCGTTTAAATATCTAACAAAAAATTTTTTTCCTTATACATATAATATATTTTATATCTTTATTGAGGAGTTTTCACATCGCGTGTACGAAGACAAAGAATAATAAAAATTCTTTAATATGTATTTAGCAAAGTAATTTATACATATATATATATATATATATTTATTCCCCATAAATGACCAAATGGGGAAAATATTAAAGACCATATGTTTCACATGTATTATTATGTAAACTGAATGCCTGTATATGTAAAGGATCGTTTATTCGATCGAATTTACATCTGTTCCTGTAAATACTCATATTGTCAATTGCCTGTGAATTTTTTTATAATCCTTTGATTTCTTTATTTCCAATTTTCTTCAAAATTTATCGTACAAAAAAATTATTATTATTTTTTTTTTTTTTTTGTGTTTTTTAATATATATATATTTTTTTGTTTTCCAGATTCTGTGATCGACTTTCCACAAAGTTAAACATATTAGAAAATTTCTGACGACTATAATATAAGAAGATCAACACTGATTTGAAAATGTTTCGTCTACCTTGGGTGAGTCAATGATATATAATAATTCTATGTATTTACCTATAATTTCTATGCATATATATATATTTTTCCATGCGATAAATATGCTCAATTATTTAATTAATACGTTCGTATATCCAAGTGTACATACCTATAATACATACATTCACATATATAAGATAAGAACTAGAGTTTAGATTTCACCTTTCCTCTATAGGTATGTACCAAATATCGCAAAATATTAATAATAATAATAATCAAATCTGCATGATGAAAACCAAATTATTGTATGGGTATATATATATACATATACCTATGTAGGTAGATCAGAGGTATATAATATACATATACGAATTCAGTGGAATTCCATGTTGTATATATATGTGTGTGTGTACTTCGTAATGAACTTTCTTCAACTAAGTGATGATTAGCCAAACTTTAATTACACTTCGAATATTATTATTACCTCACGGTTTATTAATATAACCAAAACTTCACAGTTAGTATATATATATACATACATATACGTAATACGTGTATAGGTATTCGTAATTTAGCTAACAAACAGAAAATTACGCATATGAGTATATATACTATATATATCCTATCATACATATATACGTCGTATTAAATATATTAATCAATCAAATTCTTGATATTAGACAGTCAGTCTAATTTCCTAGCTAATTTGCATTTCCTGACAATGATTAATACACCAACTCATAATAATGATAATAATAATAATAATAATTCGGAAAATTGACTTGCGGAGAATTTTTCTAAAAAAAAAAAAAAAACAACCAAAAAAATTTATTATTTTTTTTGTTTGTTCTCTTCTGTCGAAGGGGTGGATTTACTTCTAGTTGTTGGAATGAATTTTACCTCTAACCCTCGCATATATACGTATATATATATATATATATATATATATATATATATATATATATATATATATATATATATATATATATATTCGTACCTACTAGTTGTAATATTTCCAAAAATTTTCGGTCAATTTAACCGCCGTTTGGCATCATCGTCAAAACTCTCGACTGCATTGGCTGGTGAAATGAATAGCAAACAGAAGGAGAACGGTAGGCACAATAATGCTTGTTGAACCTTGAATCGTTCACTCTGTTCGGATAGCGGAAATTTACTGTATACTAGGGGCGAATTTTGAAAATTGTACATAACTGATATTCAAAGTTTTTTTTTTTTATAGTTTGTAAAATAAAATTATGAAAATTAATTGGTTAAAAATAATCGTAGCTAAATTCGTAATTGGATAGTTTTTTTTTTTATAGGGACACAAAAGATAAAAAAAAAAAAGATTGAAAATCAAAATGTATAAAAAAAAAATTTGCTAAAATATTAAAAGGGAGAGAGTTAATTAACTGGCAAACAATTAGGTATGCAGGAAGGGTCCCCTGTGCAGGTCTTATATATTCACATATAACAACAGCAGCAGTAGCAGTAGCAGCAGCAGCAGCAGCAGCTGCAAAGGAAAACTCAAATATTGACAAGAATTGAAATGAAACGTTAGCCGTATCTCGCTTGCTGATGATGATTACCTAATCAATTTTTAAACGCACCCTCAAGCATCCCGGTAGACTAATTGGCAACCGCCGAGCGATCTTTTTGTACAAACATTAACCATGAATCGAGAATGTATCATTAACTCAACTCACGCATTGCAGTTTACTCGTCGGTTAAGGGATGGAAAAAAAATTTCAAAAAAAAAAAAGAAGATCTTTTACTTATTTTATGACAAAATATTAAAACCTATACGTACTTTTGGTCGTTTAGTATATGAATAAAAATGTACGTTAAATAGAGAAGATGAAAAACCGAGAAGAAGAAATGAAAGAAATTTTTAGTTTGACGATATTTTGATATGTGTAAATTTAATAGAATATATGAAAGGGTTGATTTTTCGTTCTAATATACGAGGATGTCGACACTTGAGATCTAAAAGCGTTTTATATATGTATATATACAGTGTGAGGTATATAGCCTGCAACCAGCTACTTAGCGACAGCTACTAAACTCACCCCCATACGACATCTGGGCGACATCAACACTCCTTTTCCAGCACCCCAGCTTTCAGGCTTCTATTAACATCTCATATTCGTCATATCGTTCGAAAGCCACTCGCTTAAGGAACTGTATATACTTATAGTATAGTACATAACTCTATGTATAAGAAAGGGAATGAAATGGGTAAGAAAAAAGAATAAGTAGAAATATAAAAAAAATATATATACATGGGTAGAAAGTATCTTCTTCTTTTATATTTGGGGGTAAAAAAAAGCTTTGTTTTTTTCAAGCCCACTTTTTTGAAATCTGTATTTCTAGGAGTAGAAAAATTTATCAAACATTTCGTTGTTTTAATTTGAATTTGAATACATAGCCGAAATTTGGGAGGTTTATATACCCTAAGCGAGAGAATAAGATCGACAATTTTTTCTTTCTTTTTATTTTTTTGGACAAGAAGATATCTTCCGTGAAAACGCGTGCGGAGGCACGATGATATACTGCTTTAACGCCATCTTGGATGAACTCGATGGGAAAGTGTTGCTAGACTATTAGCCTGCCAGGGGTTAGATTTAGAGGCTATTTCGATGCTCCTGGATTTGAAATACATTTGCAACCACGATAGACGGTGATAGAAAGGGAGAGAAACGTTGGGTGTAGGTAAAGGAAAGGGAGAAATTGCGTGGCTGCAAAATCCCCGGTAAACGGGCATTTCGAAATCCACATAAATTTGTATATATATATAAAACGATCAGTAGATGTGCAGATGCGGGACGTAGGTAGATAGCTGTACCCATATACCCATATACTACCCCTCTTTCTAAACTCCCTTAAAAATAAAAGAAGAAAGAAAACTAAAAACTAAAAACTAAAAAAAACAAATAAAAATATTTTCCTCGCTCCTGATCCTCATCCGAATAAAATTTTCATCCAATTATCTGAATAAGGGTAAGTCCTCTTTTTCTCCAACGTACAGACGTGCAGATTTTTCTATATTCTAAAGACGCTAAAGGATGCTCTTGATCATCAACCAGAGATGGATCACCATGATATTGCATCTTCAACCCTATCATCATCCTGCTTTTACATTTTCTTTTTTTTTTTTTTTGAACGTATGAAGACTGAGGGTCAGATATTGATGGATTGCACTGTGGCTCATGATCTACATAATATATGTACTGTACCTATAGTGTTTATAGGTTTCATGGAATCAAGAAATCGTGTACTTCAAAAAAAAAAAAGAAAAATTGTGAGAAGACTCCTCGTTTATTTTTTATTTTGTAACTTTCTAAAAATATCTGTGTGAAAGTTTTATTTTTTTTTATAATAATTGAAAATAGAAATCCTGTGAGATTCTTAAAATTCTTATTGCCATTGATCAAGAAGAAAGAAAAAAAAAAAAAAAACCAAAAAAATGTAACACTTTTTTAGTTTATTTTATAATACGACACGTAGGTAAGGCTTAGATATATTCTTTCACTTCGTAATATGAGATCTAAGAACGTATCTACGGGACGTAGGTATAAGTTTTTCTTTACTGTCTGTAGAACTTCGCGCTTTTATACTATATACCTATCTATATACCCATGTATGTATATACCTGCCCTTTAATTCTCGATCAGAGTTTCTTTTCATCCCTCTACTATTATTCGATTTTCTCATTTTTAGTTTTCTATCGTCTAGTCTAGTCAATATTTTATATATATGGAAGATTCCAAGCCAAATCATCGAGTCTGTGACGGTGACTATTTCACATTTAGTAATCATGAAACTGAAAATTTTCAATATTTTTGTCCTGAACATATGAAATGAAATTCTATATGTTTATACATATAGATGCCCATTTAGTATCGTTACCACCGTACTTGCAGCGGTCTATGTATGTACATAAATACGTTCATTAAGTATCTGTAAAAGGGAATACGAAACTAGCGAGAAAATAGGGTATGGGGTATTACACGTGTATGGGGGATGGATGAATTTCGCGTACCTACGCAAGGGGGCACGTCTGGTACATGCAATCGAACCTCGCGTGAATGCGGTATCAGCTATTCGTCTAGTCTCTTTGTCCCGAGGGCGGTACACGTTACTCCCAAGGGAAGTTACGTAGGTATATAGGGGAACCGAGAACTGGGAACCAAGGAGTGGAAACCAGGGAGAACCAACTCCTCGAGGCATGCAGGGGCTACATCGTCAAGCACGAGTTCTCGGCCCTCATGAATTTCAACGATACGCGTTAGAAAAAAAAAAAAAAAAAAAAGAAGAAGAAGAAAGAAATGGAAAGTAAAAAATGAAAAAAATCCCAAAAACTACCCCCTCCAAAAAATGTATAAAATCAATTTTTGAATCAGAAGATATTTATTTTTTTGGTTTTAGTTGTGAATAGAGTCGAAATTTTTTTTACTTTTTATTCAATTTTTATCATCTGCAAGCTCGAGGATTAACGAATGTTGAAAATGTGGGTATCCTAAGGGTAGGTATGTATATACAGCAGTTATCGATCGTTGAAAGAAGTCTGCTTGGTGTAGAAACGAGGAGTAGATTGTGGGCGGAGTAGCGAGAGATGAAAAGGTTAGACGTATCGTCCGGAAGAGAGTTGAAAAGGAAAAGTACGTAAATTGAAATTTTATCCTGAAAGGTCTAGACCAGGACCTGATGCAGATTTTTCCCTCCCTTTCGGCGAAAGGAATTGGAATAAGAGTAGCTGGGTAGTTAGACATAGTGCCGAAGTTAAAATGCACCAAAAATGAAGAAGCGACGTTTTATTTATTTTTTTTTTTTTTAAGAGCAAAAATAAAAAAGAAAATTCAAAAATTATAGAAATAAATTGTTAAGAATTTTTTACTCGTTTCAAAGGGGGTTGAAATAATTTTTCATCAATCGATGAGATGATCCATATACGCATGTACAGAAAATATCGATTTCTCTTCATCCCTTCCTTAACTCTCCTGTTCTTCATCCTTCAGGATTTCCTTTGAGGAAACTTTCATACTTTGATGCCCACCGACAGAAATCCAGGGGTTCGTTCAGAACCCACCATAAAAACAGATGTTGGCACGGTGGTCAATGGCGCGTTGCAAGGGATGAAATACGCCGCGTCAAGTCAATACGTATATATGTATGTATATACATACCTACATACCCATAAATGAAGAAAAAAAATAAATAAATAAATAAAAATCTTACGTAAATATAGATGTATGTACATATATATTATATACATATATGGTATGTATATATGTAGATATACATATGTATCTATAGGAAACATCTTGATTCAGCAGATATTTTCTTTTACCTAAACAAGACGCCCTCTTACACCCCAACCCCATATATTCCTGATCCCAAACCGACGGGATCATGTGGAAAACATGGTGATGGGTTCCAAGATTTCGACACACCGTGCGTGGGTCATATCGGATGCATTTATTCGTACGATATATACGGGGTGAAAGAGGGAGACAAGACAAGAGGCGTTTAGGATATTTGACGGCGGTAAATATAGTGTGAAAGGAAAAAAAAAAAAAATGAAAATAAAAAATTCGAGATAAAATAAAGAAAGAAGAAGTCAAGTTGAAGGAAGAAATGGAGATTTTTTAAAGTTTCAAATCATTGTTAAAATTATTTTGTCCTATTTCTTTCGACTGGAATCATGCGAATGTAAAAAAAAAAACAAAAAATTTCTATGTGATGATTGGGGCGTAAATAGTGAGTGAAATGAATAAAAGTAGGTATATACATGCTTTACTTAAAGATAAGAAAATTACATCCCCTAAATTTCGAATCTGATAGTGAAGGTTTAGTATCTACTGGTATATATTTGTCGTGTGTTTTATACACACAGATGTCGAAAGACTCTTGCATTATCAAGCAATAGAATAAGGGAGTGGGATGCAATGATCACGTTGCATTAGTCACCCCCTATATATCTCAAGAATCTTGAATTCTTTTGGATCCCGAAAAGCCCTTGCTGATGGTGGATTGCGCGTAGGGACATCTTGGCCTTGGGGAAACTTGCTCAGGGTGAGGGTTACTCAAGTACCTTACTATAGGGGATGAAAACCAGAGGAAGGCAGGAGCTGGATCACTAGATGGCTGGCTGCCGCTGTGCAGTTGTTAAAGTCTAAAATCGATCCAATATATTCACATATGTATGTATCTACATTATACACATATGTATAAGTATACATGTACAGTTAAAAATTCCATGTATATGTAATTTCTACATAAGAATTTTATGTCTACCGTATATATATATATATATATATAGGTACATACATATATACATATAGCTCGACGAGGGTGCATGCATATACGAGACAGACGTCTATTCGAGAATATATGTATATATATATTTCTATTTTCTTTTACTTTTTTACTTTTACTATTACTTTTGCTTTCACTTTTTTTTTTTTTTTTTTTTCAACCACACAGAGTCGTAGATATTTCGAATATGAAGAGATTTGTCATGATAATGTGCTAGCCGATTGCAAAGGGGATGGAAAATACGTCCTTGATATATATATTTATATACATAGGTACATATATAAATACATGGAAAACGAAATATATTTTATTCCAATCATGTTTTTTTTTTTTCCCCCAAGAAAATTCTCACATACATATACATATGTATATTATTTGCACATACCGACTTTTACGTTAGCCCTCGAAAAAAATCTACAAATTTCGTATCTTTTTCGGATCTGTTTCTTTTTTTTTTTTTTTTTTCTAATTTTTTATTATTTTTTCTTTTATTTTTCCTCTTCTTCTGACATAACTTTTTGGTTTTAACACATACAATTACAATGCATAGTATAATCGAGAAGCGATATTGTTCGCTAGATGGAAACATATCCAGATCTTAATTATACCCAGCTGTAGAGTCCAGCAATTTTTCTTTGTTTCGTTTTTTTTTTTTTTTTTCTTCTTTTCCTACTACATATCCTACACCATGTAATTTTTCGCGGGAATATCCCGTGGGTTTAAACAAAAAAAAAAATAAAAAATAAATAAATAAATAAAACGTACTGTACCCTACTCATACCTATACCGCCAAAAGTCCGGAGGGGTAACTTACGCTGATGGGGGATTGAATAAACCATATATACTAAAAGAACCGGGCGTAAATATAATCTTTTATTCAAGACAGTATACACGCATACGTGTAATGCAGTATAACAAATTTAACAAAATAATAATAATAATAATAATAATAAATAAAATAAAAATGGAAACCAATTATATACTATGTACCTTAAAATTATGTATTTGTGTTTATTTTTTTCTGTAAAAATTCTATTTGTAATTTTGTATACATATAATTTGAAACATTAATAATAATAATAATAATAATAATAGAAAGTGTGAACTATAATGTGACAGGTGAACTTATGATAAAAATTTAAAAACTAATTTTTTGATTAAGTATTATTATACTCATATAGATATTTATGGATCGTGGGGGATGGAACGGGGCGAGAGTCGCTCACCTCGGGCACTAAAAATCAACGAAATTTACACATAAATTGAATCCGCCGTTTCTGCTGCCATTTGCGGTTCCTTTGTAAAACGTACCGAAACCCGAAGCAACGACCGCTTATTATTCATAGATTTTAAGCTCTGTCCCTGTGTATTATATATATAGCTGCTTTGTCGGACAGTTTTTTTTTTTTTTTTTTTTTTTTTTTTTCATTTTCGTTTTTAGGTTTTTTTATTTTTTTATTTTTACCTTTCATATACTTTATGTATTTTTTTTTTTTCTTCTTCTTCTTCATCCATCCCCGTATTATAGACGCTTCATACTCGCCGTGGGGGTCGCTACGGGGTTTCCAAAACCCGAGTGACTCGAGATTATATACCTATAACTGGCTATAAATTATCTATGAAATATACTATATGCAACCTTCTCAACTAAACTCTAATTTGAATTGATGTATCGTTGATTAAGAGCTAACTTATTATACCTATAGGGGAAGATTGGGGCACGACAATCCCCTTGCCCTCCCGCCCCTGTATAACCAAAAAAATAAACGGAGAACAAATGAAAATCAGACATTTCTTAAAATATTTCATTATTATTAATATTTTTTTATTTTTTTTTTTTATTTTTCAATTTTATTAAGGGATGAAATAAAATAAACTTTGACAAAGTTGTATATGTACAGTAGAAAATGTGAGGAGTTCGAGTTTTCTTTTTCTGAATTTTGTTTTAGTTTTTTTTTTCGTCTTGTAATTCAAAATTTGAAAGAGAGAGAGAAGCAGAGAGAGAGAGAGCGAATTGTTGAAGGGTAAATGCGCTGCACACAATGCCTACATCCCCGCGGTGACATTCATTCAAGCCAATCAGAAAACAATGACACAATATGGCGGAAGTTGTCTACAACGACGGACTCACCAACGCACGTCGCGGCGTTATTGAATTACAAACGCTGAATAAAACGATTATATATAGGTATACATGTGTATGTATGTATATATACCTGAATTCCCATATATAGGTATACATACATGTGTTATAAAAAAAAATTCTTCAGTGAATATAGCGTGAATTGAATTTTATTTGTCGCTTTTCCAAAAACTAAGAAAATAAGAAAATAATTAAATAAAATCGTTTCTTATTTTTTGACTCGAATAAAATTTGAGAAATATTAAATTTTGGGATCCTGCAGTTTTGAGATTATTTATTTCTTTCTCGTTTTTGCGAAAATTTTGATTACAAATGAAGTTTATTTTTTTTTATACATAACGTGGGGGGGGTTTTCTCGTTATGAGGTGGGAAAAATTTTTATATTATATGTGAGCTTGCACGATATGGTGTTTGGCGACGAATATATGCGTGCAGCAGCTCGCGAGGTGGCCTAGGATCAATATTTTACTTCCGGTAGTATTAGGGGTCATGCCAACTCGCGGGTCCTGAGAAAAATGTTATTATACCTGCGGCGAAGCCGAGGTTGAACCATCGCAATATACTTTTATTTCGGTCTCTGCAGCTCGCTTTGTTCGAAGGCGTTACTTTCTGATTTTTTCCTTTTTTTTTTTTTTTGCTTGATTTTTCGTTTTTTATTTTTCCGATTTTCTGTTCTTTTTTTTTTTTTGTAATGAAACTCCGTACCTATGTCTACACACATAAATATATACTCTTTTCGGCTGTATATAAAATATATTCTTATTTCTTTTTTTATTTTTTATTTTTCGTTTCTTTTCTTTTTTTTTCAGTCTAACGCCTGAGAATTGTACTTAATTCAGTCGACTCTCCCCCGCTGTAAAGCGTCCTCTGATAATTTCAAATTATACCCTTGGTAGCCTTTTCATTATTATTTCAAAAGCTCTCAGCAGCAGCAACAGTAGCAGCAGCCCACTGCGGCGGTGTAGGCCCGCGGTTACGGCCAGTATAGGCTGAATTTCTAGGTGCATACGTGGCAAAAGATATGAGAAAAATAAATAAATAAATAAAATCAAAATCAAAATGTCAAAAATAAAATATAAGAAAAATTGAGAAAAATAGAAAAAAAAATTTTCGATGTATGTTTCGATAATTGAGATTTTTTTTTTTTTGGATTCTTTAGAATTTTGTTTGTATAAAATAATATAATGAGAAAAGAAGAAGAAAGTAGAAGAAAACAAAAAGAAATGAATCTAAATTTGATGAAACGAAACGAGAATTGAAAAAGAGATTTAAATTTGGACCATACTACCATCTTGTAACCGTCTCTTTAAAGAATTCTTTTTTAGCTCTCTTATCTTTCAGATTCGCAGCGGTAATTACCGTGGGGCGTTAAATGTAAAGACGCCATGTTTTTCTTCTTAATCGCATGTCTTATCGTCGGCCTATATTTTAATACATAAGTAAAATATATATGTATGTAATTAGAGTATAGATATAATTTTATATAAGAAAATACATATATTAATGCTTGATAAGCTATATATATATATATATATATATATATATATATATATATATATATATATATATATATATATATATATATATACATACCTATGTCTCACATGACTTTAGTAACGATATTCAAAATTCCATTTTGATTTTGTTTTTTTTTTTTTTTAATGAAACAAAATCAATAAAAATAAATCGGTCCATTCTGTGGTGTATAAAAAAAAAAAAAAAAAATAAGTCTGTTGTAGTATAGAATTGTATATAGACGCCCTGTATAGCTTTGTTAAGTAAGAAAGTCAAAGTAAGTATATACAGGTATGTATATATATATATACTTATGTATACTATATATATATTTATGTATATAAGGTAAAATCGGTGGGTCGGGGTAATTTCCCAGTCGCGTCGCGGCGTGGTGCGGTGCGGTACGGTGCGGCACGGCGCGGCGTTGAAATCCTTGGAAATTAATTAAAGAAAGGATTCAGGCGTTATCGTTAGCAAGATAATTGGCCAGAACCCGTGGGAACTTGAAAGCAAGACCGATTGCTGGTTGCCAATGGAAAGCAGGGCCCTAATGAGTCTAATTTACTTAAATGTTTGCTAATTAATCGCTAAAAGACAGTCGCTTACGCAAGCACTATTCTTACCTCTCAACCCAACACCCCAACCTACCTACCACCCACCCTTCTTAACCCGCACAACTAATGTAAACGATCTCTCTGACTGGCGAAAATTCTTTTCAAACTTTTTTTTCTGCCTTAAATAAAATAAAAATAAAAAAAAGAACAGAAGAAATTATAATTTTTTTTCGTTAATTTTTTTTAATTTTTTTTCTGTATTATTCGAATTCACTAATTATGTTTACCCAAAGTCTGAGATTTTCGAATTTGCAATGAAAAGACGTTTAAAAAAAATCAAAAAAAAAAAAAAAAGAAAAAAAAGTTTAAGAGTTTAAAAATGTAAAATCGAAGACGAATTCTTCAACCCTTCAAATCCCTTCTTCTTCTTCTTCTTATTTTTATTCATCTTTTTCTTTTTCGTTCGTCGAATGAACAGCCTAGAAAACAGCAAACTCGCGTAAAGGCTTCTGCAGCGAGCGAGAGAAGCTCCTATCTCCTAATGTGTTGATATCCTGTAAGAACGGCCGGGGAAAGAGAGAACTTCTTGAAGACGATATCGCGGACATTAAACTCCCATCAACGCGGGTTAGAGGGGAGAATAAAAACGAAAGAAAAAAAAAACGAATGAAAAAAAAAATATATATATATATATATATAAAAATAAGGTAGGGGGATATTTGGCGAATACCATGGGGTAAATATATGCCAACTATATAATATAATATCTGAAAATATATACTATACAGACAAGAGTTGGGTGCCAAAGACTTTTCAAGGAAACACTACGATTTTGGGTTGACTAAACTATTAGCGATATTTTAACTCGACAACAAAATTGCACATCCTAAATTTTCAAAATTTCGGAGGCGATGAACTGCCCCCCTCCTGTAAAGAAATCATTAACAAAATTTTGACAATGGAGAAAATTGACTATGAACCAGTGTGAGAAATTTTTTTGCATCGATTTTTATAACATTACAATTTTTTTTTTTTTACTTCCCTGTACGAAGAAGAAAAAAAGACCAAAAAATTTTTTTTTTTTTTTGTCGATATGTTATAGCATGCACGATAATATTGTAATATATATCTACTTAAATATATCTCGGGTTGTCGGATGCGAAGATTAGGGCCTCTGATGTTTATGAATACAAATGATGTGGTCCAATGATGCAGAGCTAGCCGCGGGAACACCAACAAAGGGAATCATTAATTCTAGTTGCATCAGTACGATCCAACGATCCTCGTTCCTTTCTGCCAGGGGTCGCTCTTGATTGATTCATTTTCACCATAACCCTCCTCCCTCCCCCCTCCCTCTATATACTCTTCTCACCCATATAACGATAGTGTAATATTATTCAAGGTTAATTCCCTGTACCTTTACTCTCTTTTTCCTTTTTCCTCTCTTTAACCAAATATCTTCGCCAACCTTAGTCGACTAGGTAGTAGAATCGTTTTTCAGTATTATCTTTCCGCTATGCACAATAATCAGGAGAAAAGAAAAGAATTAAAAAAAAAAAAAAAATCAGAACTCCCATCAAAACCGATCGATTTTCAATCATCTTTAATATTTTCATACTTTTTTTTATTTTTCACAGTTTTTATTATTATTATTATTTTTTTTTTTCTACTCCCCGAGTAAATTTTCTAGAAAAAAAAAAAAAATCTTTCATACATTCAAAAAATAATAATAATAATTAAATAGTGCATAAACAGAGTCAAATAATAATTTACGGAACTTTGAACCCTCGATTTTTGAACACTTGAAGTTTTTTCAACACTATTTCCAATAACCGTGATTCGATAATATTGAAACTTGTAATTTTGACCGTTTGAAATTTCAAAATTCTTCTTATCCAACGCGGTACGAAGACTAATCTATTTCGGTACTTGGATTGGCATTTAGCGATTATTACCTGGGTCAAGATTCTCACGTCTTTATAAGCAATAGCTTCTTACCCTGTTCCAACAAGAGAGGACAATCACCCTGCAACTTGTGCAGGCTTTTATATATGTATTAGCAAAGCTCTTGAGTATAAAGGGTTTCCGGAATTTCTAGAGATCCTTAATTAATCCCAGCTCTTGGCGTCGTCTCTTGTCGAGAATCTTATTAGAATTAGGTTAGTCGTAAACACTCTAGTGTAATCTTGGAGTAGCACCCGGGTTTCCCGTTTGGTCTCTGAGGTCCTTATTCACCATATATACATATACATATATATACACTATCTATCCGTTTATATCTAGATCTTCAGATAATTTTCACCAAATTTTTATACTCACACTTCTTACTTGAACCAAAAAAAAAAAAAAAAATAAATAATTTTTTCATTCACAAAATTTTCGAAAATTTAAAACGAATAGTAGAATAAAGGAAAGGGAAATGGTAAATGGTTCTTAAAGACCTCAACGGTGTAAAGCAGGCTTTTGTATCCTGGGTATAGATTCTGTTATGTTATACAGAGCCCCCTAAACGCCTTCGAAAAACTGTCATGGATATCAAAAACAGAAACTGGTGAAGCGTGTTAAAATTTGTCAAGCTATATATATATATACATACGTATAACAGCATTCAAAGTTTTGAAACGATTTTTAAACGCAGACATCTGCCTTCAAGGATATTACATACCTATATGTTATACAGGTACGTTTAGTTTAATAGGTAGGCGTGTTTTTTTGGCAGAGGTAAAATTTTTTTCTTTTACTTTCAGGGTTAAAAAGCTGCAGCTTGGCGAATCCAGATTTTTAACATTATAGGGTATAAAGTATTTAAGGGTGTAATATGGGGATAATTGAAAAAAGGTTTGTCCGGAATACAGGGATAGAAAAGGAAACCCACGGAGGCGAAGATAAACGCTTCTTTTATTGCCCCCCCCCCCCCCCCCCAAAAAAAAAAATTACATAAAAACCAAATTTTTTTTGTATTACTTTTTTTGTCTTCTTAAATACTTTCTTAAAACCATCTGATACTTTTTTTTCTTTTTTTCTTTTGTCTTTTAATAGGGTTCACGGAATTATTTTCCAAATATTTCAAAAATCGAAACAAATTTGTTGTTGTTAATATTTTTGAAATATAAGTTTTGAGATTCTTTTCAATCCTGTTTTTTTTTTGTTTTTTTTTTGAATTGTGCTTTTTTGAAGATCTGAGAATCGTATATATTTTCTGTTTCTTGACAATATTTAAAAAATTTTTAGTACCAACTATAAGTTGAAAAAAATAAAAAATTAATATCAAAAACAAAAAATTATACGTGAATTTGACAGGGACAGTTATACCTGAGGGTATTTTGAAATTAAACGTTTGTCTGTCTCCCGGTTATACGGATATATACGAGTGGTATTTGATAAGAATCCATCAGGAAGTTATCAAAAACGAGAATCTTGTACCGAAGCGAGGTTGACGCGTCCTGCATTTAAATTAGACGGATAACAACTCTTATACCTGGATAGCAGCTTTACCAATCCTACAGCTCAACGAAAGAATTCCAAGACAAGTGTAGAAAACAAAAAAAAAATTTACTCCCCTAATTTTTTTTTTTTTCGTTGTTCAGAACGATTTTTCTGAGGTTCTATATAATATCGTAGATACGGTTTCGGGTATATATATATATGTGTGTAAACGGTATAGTCCCGCGTATCTCGGATCAAAGGATATAAAAAAGTAACATAAATAGCATATAATCTTACCACCCGTGAATGCACTACTGTAGAAGGGTGGAAGGTATAACAAGTAGTAGCTGCCCAGTGGGGCAGCGCCACGACGTGATGCGACGCTGTGCTATGTACATACGTATATACCTACGGGGTTAAAATGGTACCGTGATAAAGTACTTCTGTCGGATAGACAAATTTGAATAACGTCATTGCACCCGGCCGTGAGATTTTACGTTATACGAAAAATTTATATATATGAATATATACATACTAGATATATATGAGTGTGTGTATATATGTATTGGGTTATGTGAAGCGTTAAAACGTGAAGAAAAAAAAAATATTAATTAATGATCTAACCCCTAAAAATTAAGAAAATTAATAGAATTATAAATTTTTGCAAATTTTTGCCAATAACGCAAAAAAAAAATTATCAATTCAGATTCAGACGATTTAGAATTTTTTTCAAAATGTTTAAGTAAAAACTCTGAAAGTCCAAAAATCCGAAATTCATGCGCTAATTTCAAGTCTCGTAGTTTCTGCCTTTCAGATATTTAGATTTGGAAATTTTTGAACCTCTGCCCGTGTTTAACGATTTGAAATTTTTTAAATCGCTTACGCAATTTTTTGAAAAAACAAAAAATATCATTTCTCTAAACTATAAATCGATGCAGATATCAAAAATTCGGATTTTTAACCGTTCGGAATCTTTAAAAATTGGCAAATTCAACCCAGTCGAAAATTATTCCACGCATTTTCATCTCGTCAGAAAAGTTAAAAGGTAAATTCGTTTGGTCAGGTATAGATCCAGGTCCAAAGTCCAAGTCCCTAGGTCCAGGTGCATTTCGATTTTCACCTCACGCCTTGCAGGGTGATTTTGACCTGGGGTGAGTCCCGGCTTCGTCTTTGTCCATTCTGAGTTTGCCCAAAATAACCAAAATTGTTTAGAATTGAGAAACTGAATTTCCTTACCTATAATCTATGTACGGCTACTGCAGGTATACGCACATATATACATACCTTTTTTTTCTTTACTGTCAATAGCCATTCTATAAAATTGTGTACAATAATAATCGTACATATATACATATATACCTATGTACTTATATGCGTGTGTTATAAATGTATATTTGTATATACATGTATCTTAGTATGTATGTACGTTTGTGCAGCTATAGGGTATGGGTATGGGTATTGTGTTTAAAAAGTTTTCAGATTGTAGCTAAGCTCAGAGCTGGTCCTCAGAGGTTGACTTTTCGGTTTTTCTTTACCTTTTTCTTTGCCTTTTTTCTTTAACCTTTTTTTTTTTTTTTTTCTTTCTCGTTTTCTTTTTCTTTACAAACGACTTTGATATCGTTTCTCCTATGTCTACCTTATACGCGCGAGTATAAGAAAAGAGAAAAAAGGGAAAAGAGTCACCAGTTACCAAGCACCAGGCACCAGGTGTCGTCGTCGTAGTTTCGTATGGCAAAACTGTTTGACCGAATGACTATAGAGGGAAAAATCTTATTTGTATTGAATAAGGAATCGGATTCGTATCAGCTGAACAAACTTTAAATAAATTTCAGTGTCCTTTTTTATGTTTTTTTTTTTTTTCACATTTTTTCATCATTCGAAATAAAAATGCGAAAATTCTTCTTCAAGTTTTTCAATAGTTTATATAAAATTAAATAAACCAAAAAAAAAAAAAAATAAAAAATAAATATAATGATTTTTGAATAGAAAATTTTCTTCTTCTTTTTTTTTTTTTCTAAATTTTTGCAACAAACTAAGTATATGTACTATATGCACAATGTCTCGACTATCGTAAGTCTATCGTCTACGCAGGGTCGTTCAACATCCCCCGTTCCAAAATCTTAGAAAAATATTTACTGAAGAAGTCGGCTTTTCGACGTTCCGTGTTACGCTCACTCTGGTAAACAAAAACAGTTAAAACTTTAACACCCGGTTAACAAAGGTCTGGGTATTGAAGTCAAATATCCATGAATTGTATATAGGTATAAGGTATGTACATACCTATACATAAGGTACGGAGAGAAAAAATTTCTTTCACGAACAAAGCCAAAACGTCAATTATTTTAGTCAAAGCTTTAAGGATCCTATAAAAATAATTGTTAAATAAAAGAATTTAGAAAAATATAAGGAAAAATATATATTCTAAACTCGGGACGATTTTCAATGATTTTTCTATACCTACGCTTAAGAATAAAATTTTAATTCTTTTTTTTTTTCTTGGTTTTTCGTTCAAATTTCTTTGTACCGGAAAATAAAAATAAAATTTGTACCCACAACGCGCGTGTCGTTGCAGTTCTCCTATTTCCTACGGGAACACCTGCCTCCAATTTCTACTCTTCTGGGGATTTTTTTTTTTTTTTTTGTTTTTTGTTGAAAGGGGCGGGAGGGGGGGGGGGGGGGGGGAGTTGTTCCGTTTTTCTTACCCCCGTAACTTTTATACCTGACTGATCCTTTTTGGCAATTAAGAAACTCTAATTTAGACGGTATTTATCTGAGTTAGATCTTTTGGTACAGAAACTGGGATGTAATAAAAAAAAAACCAAAATTAAAAAAAAAAAAAAAAATGAAAAATACTGAAAAAATTTAAGATCGACTTATTTTTAAGTTTAATTAAAATCGTTACGTATTATTATTAATTACTGTTTTCTGTTTTATTTTTTTTCATTGTTTTTCATTCATTGAATAAATTAATTTTTTCAAAAAAAAAAAAGTTATCATTAATATAATTGCGTTATACATTTCGTGAAAATTTAATAAGATAATGATAATTATTAATTATTATATATTTTAGTATATACCTATAGAAATATTTGTCGAAAATTTTCCATAAGTATCTACATAAAATTTTGACCTTAGTTTGACCACCTGCAAAAATTTTCTACAATTTATAGGTATAACACGTCGAGTTAAAATATATGACTTTACTACCCTGCACAATAAATACTGCAACACGTTTTCTATATAGTAAAGTGCGTTGAAGTTTTGAATGGATTTTGTAAATTCGAATTTAGGGTACTTAGGGTTTGGTATTTCCAAATTCATTAGGGTGCAAAGGCGTGACGAGGGACTAGTTGAAGGTATATAGGTATGTACTATATACCTGCAGTCTAACTAGTCGTAAAATCTACCTGCGAAAAACTGAGAACTTAAAATCGAAGTAAATTTTTTTCATCAACTGCAGATGAAAAGAAATTATTGTTATGAAAATAAAGAAAGACAAAATATTTCACCTTTTTTTTTTTTTTGGAGGGCGGGGAGGAGGGGGAATTTTTCAAACATTTTATTGCGGTTCAAATCTTTTCTCAGTGTATTTTCGTTATTATATAAATATGAATGAACAAATAAATGAATGAATGAATAGTTGAATTTCAATACTGAAATTTCCGCCGAATATTGTGAATCACCGTGCCATATTTCACACAACAGAAGCATATCCGGTCTCTGAAGTATAAAATCGACGAATAAAAAATCAAAAACCTACCTTTTAACCGCACTAAAAATAAAAAAAAAAACATACAATCGATTCGAGAATAGGTGTATATATATATAAGTTTGTGAGAAAAAAGAAATAGTGAAAAAAAAAAAAATTCTCTAGAATTTTTTGAATTGCTGTCGATTCCCACATCTCAAAAATCTCAAATTTCCTAAACGAGAAAAAAAGCTAAAAAAAAAAAATAAAATAAAAAAAACAAAAATGGAATTCACAAATTTCTATATAATAATAATAAAAATTGACAAAATATGTTAAAATGGAAAATAAGTAAAACGAAAATTCATTTACTAATAAAAAAATTATACATAAAATAAAATCGTATATACTTGTGCATATTATGGTTCAAAATATCTATAATTACGTGTGTGTCAGATATATACATCGTACAGTGACGCAAGATATAATACATATAAAAAAAGAACAGCATTATACACATAGCTCTGACTAACCGACTAAACCAACACCACCTGCATCAGCTTGAAAGTTCTTGTCTTCTTCTGGTTCTTTTTTTTTTTATTCTATTTTTTATTTTTATTTTTCTTTTTCATCTCATCAGCTAAGCTATTAACTATAGCAAGCCAGCTAGCTGCAAGTCAGCTTATCGCTTGGCCAATATAAACGATAGTGTGTCAGCCTTGGTTACCATCTATACCTTATAGCTACATACATACATATATACGAGTATTCATATTACATATTACATACACATATACATACTGCGTCGCGAAAGGCTGACGCCAACGCCGACGCCGATACCGACGCCTTGCTGTAAAAAGAGAAGTTGATAACCGAAACCCTTTGATCCATTTACCCAACGATTTATCCCTACAACACCCTTATATCTATGTACTACGATTATGGGATGATTTCGTATTTGAATTTATATCACGTAAAAATAAGGTGGATATAAATTAGGTTAAATAACTGTGTATATGTATATTTACAGGAATTATATATTTATATAATATATGCGATATACTCGCAGGTCAAACTTCAATATTGCCTAAAAAGTAAACAAATAATTATCATTTTATAAATAT
Source organism: Macrophya annulata (assembly GCA_963924015.1). Classification (NCBI taxonomy): domain Eukaryota; kingdom Metazoa; phylum Arthropoda; class Insecta; order Hymenoptera; family Tenthredinidae; genus Macrophya; species Macrophya annulata. The sequence continues at coordinate 3,199,032 of OZ001263.1, forward strand.
ACATATCGCAAATATGTCAAAACATTTTCATATAATTATTAAATATATTATCAATAAAAAATACCCTATTTCACAATATTGTAGAAATACTTAGTATATAATATATAAGATTAATGTAATAAATCCGTCAATAAACTACGACAACAAAGATAATTAACAATAATAATTAATTCTAACATGAGATTAGGCTTTTGTCGTATAGAAAATAAGAAAGTTTATTATAACTAATAATAAATTTCTATACGTATATATTCATTTTTCGTAATATTTTTTATACATATATAAATAAAAAATTCATATATATGAGATCGAGTAGGTATTATGATTAAAGTATACGTAAAAATGAATTAACAAACTCGAATTTTCCTACATTACTATAATAACGTACTTGAAAGAAACCAAAAAACTGAAGAAAAAAAAGAGACAGAATATTTTTACCTCGTATTCATGTTTAATCTATTCACGTATAGGGTAAGTACCTACGTGATATTATCCTGTACGCGTATATCTAAATCTACGCGTATACTATCCATATACATATATTCATTCGAATGAGCCTCAAAACTGCCCCAAAAGTACCTAAGAGAAAGGGAGAGAGAGAGAGAGAAAGAGAGAAAGAGATAGACATAAAAAGAGAGAGTAGTATCGAGTATAGCAGTGAGTAGGTAGGGTAGACGCAGTAGATTCTTCAGCGTTCTCTCTGCTGCCCATACCGAGGGGTTACCAAATGCGAGATACTCGCGAGGGGGACGAGGCCTCTACGCGATGCGAGGCGAGGCGAGGCGAGGCGGTGGTACTTTTCCTCGCTTTTGATGGGGTGGCTTGCTGCCTGGCTGCCGGCTGCCCTAACGGGTCGCTATGACACGACGCGACCTAACGCAACGAAACGAATGAGCGAGATAAAGATAGAGGATATACAGAAAATACAGCGGGAGTATGTATGTAGTACCGATCGTTGCCAGAGAGCGTCGCCACTGTACCCGCGACGACGCAACCAGCCATGATCATGAGCCAGGGAATATCCCCGCTCCAAAGCGCCAGTTGGCATCGAGTCGTTGCAGTGGACGGTCGTTGTTCAGATACGTTACGACGCGTCGTTATTCGCAATCAGTTTAAAGATAATAAATATACAGTTGTCATATTTTGACTTCTTTTTTTATTTTACTTCTTAAGTACGGTGCTATGTGTACATATATACCACTACGTGTATATTAATAATAATAATAATAATAATAATAATAATGATCGTAGAAGAATTAATAGTTACCGTAGTATTTTACGACAATCAAAAAGATAAATTTTGTTAAAGTGATATTTGAATATAAAACGAAGAGTGTTTCCCCGTTTGTGTGTGTTTTTGTTTTTTATTTTTCATTTGTTTTTGTTATTATTCTTTGGAATAAATATATCGTAACAATAAACGAAAAGAAAGAAAAGAGAGAGAAAAAAAATAAAAGGCAGAATAATGCTTGAAAATAATGGAGACTTACATTATCAACGATAACAGGAATAATATCGTGAGATAAATATTTCGATATCGGTTATTTAACCGATTAATTAATTAAATTATAAATACAGTAATCTAAACGATAAATAATAATAATAATAAAAAAATGCGGTGATTGTTAATAATATTTACGGGCCGCGGTGTCCCCGTTTAAATATATTAAATATTTTTCACCGTTCTTATTTTATTTTTTGACATTTATTTATCTTATTTTTATTTTTTCTAATTTTGCTATGTTTTTTTTTTTTTTGTATTTATTTATATACATATATATATAAATTTATGTAATAATATTCTCTGTGTGAAACTGTGACGTGATTTAATAGTTACAGTGCGACACACGATCCCCTTCCATCACCTTTGCTCATCTACCACCCCCGCGACCTCCCATTGCCCCCCGTTACTCCTGTTTAAACATGACTACGAACTACAGTGATTCTCGGTATTATACACTCATGGATATGTTAGGCCTGAATAAAACACGCCGAGGAATATCAAGGGTGAGTTTTATTGTCCGTTAATCGAGTAGCAAGTTAGTTATATCTATTTTCATTTGTTTTTTTATTTGTAAATTGACATTTAGTGTATGAATGTTAGCGAAAAAGTTTTTCTTTCTTTTCGTTAGTCTGATTGTGAGTTATTTTATCACTTTTAAATGAGTATGTAAAGATAATCGAAATATTATACATACGTTGCTGATATTGATATTCAAGAATCTTGTTTCTTTAATTAACTTTAATTGCTAAGAAACTTTTTCGCAAATTACGATAAAAGTTTTCTATGTGTATATTAACCAAAGTACACACGAATGCCTATGTTTGTTGTTGTTGTTTTTTTTTTTTTTTTTGAAGGTTATCATTCTTACGAAAAACAAACTGCGATTGATTTAATAATGATAATCATAACACAACGATGAATTATGAAGTAGATTTTATATGTATTAAAGAGAAATTTGAATGAAATTAACTGCTCTAGTATAAATATTATACATTAATAATATTCGTTATAATATGAAACTTATAAAGTGAGTATATAAGGTGACGTAATAAACCGGTAATACTACGTCTCTTTTTTTCATATACATATATTTTTTTTTTTTTTGTTCGTACTTTTTCTTTTTCTTTTCGCTGCTGTTGCTGCTGCTGCTGCTGCTCACGCGCTTAACACGTATAATAGGTAGATGCTATAGTCGTCTTTGCAGTCATAAGTCCGTTTCACTCATTCTGATCAAGGATGATGATATCCGTATACAGTATGTGTGTCTGTTTGTGTGTATATGTATATGATGATTATCTTGCTATTCATATAGCGCATATAATAAAACGAAACGTTGCACTGCGGAATTGCCTATATATATATATATCGATTATAATCGGAATAAATATGTTTAAGCTTAGATTCGAAGAAAATGATATTTTCTATATATATTATCTTATATTATTATATTAAATAAAAATCGTATAGGAAATAAGTATTTTATTACGATGTGATTTTGCAGACTTGCGGTATTTCATTTAAAGAATAATAAACTTGAACAACTTATACTTAAAATTCTCGTATACTAATTCTCTTCTTTACTCTTTAGACTTCGTACGCGGTTCAACGTTTAAGGTCTTAACGTAATTACTAATTAATGAATTCTGGGTATTGTTTGTTTTCAGTTTAGTTTCATTTTCTTTTCTTTTTCTTTCTTCTTTCTTCTTTACAATATTATACAGTTTTTTTTTTGTATGTATGTGCATATTTTTATTTTTTTAATTTTATCTGCATTGCTTTATTTCATTTCATTTCATTTCATTTCATTTCATTTTATTTTATTTTATTTTATTTTATTTTATTTCATTTCATTTCATTTATGTTTTCTTTTTATTATTTTTAACGTATGAAATATGTAAATAACAAACAAGCAAACGAACGAACAAGCAAACAAAAAAAAAAAGTTGTTTAATTTTTGTTATTTCATTTACACATCTCATAAACTTTATACAGCTATTATATCTATATACATATATGGTACATACATATTATAGATAAACAAGTGTCCGGTGGGTGGTGGATAAAAAAAATTTGAAAAAGTACAAAAAATGAAAAAAAAAAAAACAAAAATTCAAAGCAAATTTATTTTGGAAAATCTGGGGAAGAAAAAATTCTATTTAGAGTCAGTCGAAAGAATGATACAAAAAAAAAAACGTGGATCAGATCTAAGACGTCGAAGGTCACGGCTAGGTTGAGTTTGGCATGGAATGCCTCATATATATGTATATGAACGCATAATTTGTCTGTATGTTTGTGTGCGTGGTACATATTATAGGTAGACAGTAATTCTAGGGCAAAGAAAAAAAAAAAAAATCAAAAAAAAAAAATCTCATTTCCGATTTGGCAAAAGAAAGTAAAACTTTACGAGAATAATACGCGTAATATACAGATATGTATTATCTATGTACATACATTTAGGTATATATATATAATACCTATACATCGTGAAGATGTACATCACGTTGATGGAATATAGAGAAGAGAGAGGGATAAGGATAAAAAGAAAATCACTCTTTGGGAAGAATTTAGTAAAGTTTTTTTTTTCCTTCTTTCGTTCTTTTCTTTTCTCTCTCTCTCTCTCTCTCTCTCTCTCTCTCTCTCTCTCTCTCTCTCTCTCTCTCTCTCTCTCTCTCTCTCTCTCTCTCTCTCTCTCTCTCACTCTTTTTTTTTTCATTATTATTTGTCTTTTCTGCCGAATGTTTTGTCGCCAATTTTTATCTATCGTTTTTGCGCAGAGTTTTCGTATAATGTTGTTGTTTTTCAACAACTTTATATTATTTAACAATTATGGGATTTTCAAGAATTCGAATTCCACACCGTGGATAGGGGGAGATCAATCGAGTCTCAAGTTTTCTATAAATTTATTACTACTCCTATTCCTACTATTACTTTTGTTTTTTCTAATTTTTCCCCGCTTCTTATTCTTCTTCTGCATCTCTTTCGTCGGCGTCGACTTTTGATTTTTCTCATTGTTCGTTAATTATTTAACATAAACGTATACATACGTAAAATTGAAAACAAAAACACAAAAACAAAAAGAAAAATGAATATCTAGAATTTTAACTTCGAATTATCGTATTTTTCGTCAATATCAAAAAGAAGATAAACCAGAAAAAAATTGAAAATATTGAAAAACCATACCTACAATAATTATATACATATATGTATATATATACATATACATTGATTATAGATAATATACTATCTATAACTATATGATGTATTTTCGAGTCTAAAAATCGCGCAGAGTACCCCCAAATCTACGAGCTTAGCCTCTATACCACACATATAATAGTGTGCGTATGTATATCTATACTTATGTATGTATAATACATACCTACCGTAAAATTGTAACCAATAATTTATCATTCTATGACCCAGTTTTACGAGAAAGATAGATATATATGTGTGTATAGTACAGTATAGTATAGTATAGTATAGTATAGTATAGTATAGTATAGATAGACCCCTAACACTCCCGCAAACTCTTGGAAGAGCGAGTCGAGCAACAGCTTGGCGCCCGCCGGACCGATCATTCTCCCTCCCGCGTCAGTACCTACTGGTCAAACTAACTCCAATACACCGAGCTATAGCCAGAACTAGCAAGTATGCAACGCGCTACGATGCACTTCTTTATATAGGTATATATATACTGTATGTATATATAATCTACTATCCTGTGAACTGTTATAGAAACTACTAGGTACTGTTGTTGTATATGTATACTGAACCGCAAATTTACTCGTGTATCATATATATCTTTTTCTTTTACTCTCTTTATTTCTCTGTCTCTCTCCCTATATATCTATCTATCACGTATACCTATATATGTATATATACTTATTTTTAATCCATTAACTGCACGGTGTTGGTCAATCATCGATTTAACACACGTTATATTATAGACACCTTTATATTGAAACAAGTTCTTGTTTAAATACCGTACAAATCTTTCTTTTTTGCTTTTGTTTTCGCTTCTTAATAAAATGAAATAACAAAAAAATTAAATTTTTTTTTTTTTTTTTTTGTTTTTGGCTCTTTTCTTTCGTTCGTATTGTATCGTAAAATTCAAGAATGTTAACTCGTGATGCATATAATATATACGATACGGGACGACGCAGGTATTTATGTATCTATATCTGTATCTAACAACGGCTTATAAGCGTATAAGATAGGATGATTTCATTAGTTCAACAAAAGCGATGTAAAAAAAAAAAAATAATGATTCAGAAGATATTTCGTAATTATTGTACATATATATTATGTACCTATAGTATATACCTTGTGGTATGTAGAGTGTAATCAATTGTAAAGATTCCATGAACGCGGAAATTTTCTTATACTAGGTATATACAGATATACAATATATATGTATAGGCGTGTGTGTATATATATATATATATATATATATATATATATATATATATATATATATATAGGTAAAAAAAAAATTTTTTTTTATTTTTATTTTTTTACATTTATGCAACAAACGATAATAATAACTATGCGTTAAATGCATTGTGTATGTATGTATACATATAATATATATCCTGCTATAGGTACTAGTCATTATAATTGTCACGATATTTAATTACGCAATACATTATACGTCATTCTTAATACCCTTGCAGTATAACATATCCGTGTTAATAAAATATACATGTAGGTATATGTATATATATTATGTATTGTATATATGTGATATGGTGAAATTATTTTGAAAAATTTTTCATTGCAATTTATCTTTACATATTGCAAATAATATTGCGTAATTCTTCTTCTTCTTCTTCTTTATATTTTTACACTACAATTATGTACATACATATATCACGTGTGATTGTGACTATATTATACACACGATATACATACATAATTATATATTCTCAGTTACCGCGTCTTATGTATTTAGGTATACATTTTTATAATAATTAAGTAATAATGAAAAGTAATTAATTTAAATCATATAAAACAAAAACAACAAAATATTGATATACAAATTTTTGAAATGTCTCTTGTCAATTTCCATGTTTTTTTTTTTTTTTTTAAGTTCATTTCTTCTATCCTGTAGGTACAATCGTTATAATAATAATAATAATAATAATAATACCAATAATGATAGTTTTACTAATTGCATCATAATTATTAAAACTTAAGTTACAATTAATGTATAAGTGTCTAATTGTTCTTTTTCTTTTTTTTTTTTCTTGTAATTTCAATTCTTTCTTTTTCTATAAATCTAATCCTAATCGGATTATACGTATCTCAGTTATATTTGATGCAACATTGCCGCCTGCACGCGGCAGCTTTAGGACTTTAGGGAAGGTATTAGGGCTTTGAAAACTCGAAGCTTTAGATTTGTATTCATTTTTTTTTTTTTTTTTTTTTTCTTATTTTTTATTTTATCCCCTTCTTTTCTCCATCTCTTTTTTTTTTTTAATTTTTTTTTCTTTCATTTCTTTCATTTCTTTCTTTCTTTTTGTTCGTTGATCGTTTATTCAACAAACGATGCTCGCTTCGTTATAGCTATGCTATAATATTATATGACATACTCGTACTTATGCTATACGTCACTATATATACATATATATATATAGGTATATGTATGTATATATTCACTGTAACAATAATATGTTATATGTATATGTATTATGGACGACGGAGGTAGGAAAGCGGACGAATTAATGAATGCATACGTTGTATTCAACACCAAGAGATAATACCCTACCCTTATAGATTTTCTGTTTAATCCTCGGACGAAGTCAACCCTAAGCTAAAATACTTTATTCTCTTATATATAGAGTCTATAGTATTAAAAATATCGATACCAAAAATAGACAAAAAGAAAAGAAAGAAAAAGAAAGAAAGAAAACGGAATTTCAATAGTTAAAAAACAAAAAATCGAAAGAGAGAGAGAGGGAAAGTGATACAAGGACATAAAAAAATAGATTAAAAATTTTCTTTGTTACATCCGTCATACCTATGTACGTATTATACTTATTTACGAGATTAGTAATTCCTTATGTATAATAACTATCCTTTGTAACGTGTCCGCGTTCCGCGTAGGTAGGTATATACCACGTTTTAGATTCCTGTATAGCATATCTATTAGCGCGTTTTGCTTAGTGCTGACAACTGTTATCCACTGCAGGCTAATGACGTTGCTGTTGTTACTATTGCCTGATGTTACTGCTGCTTATTCTGCTGTTGATTATCATTATATATGCGGCTGTGTGTTAACAGCTGACGATTTCGTAATCAAGACACGTTTTAAAACCGTTCATTATTCACTATATGTATATATATATATATGTATATACATATATATCTATATCCTATTAGCTATACAGTATATAGATAGATAGAGTTTCACGTCGACAAGGTCGTTCTCGTGAATAGCTTTCCGTATATATATATATAGTAGTTTTCTTTTTTTATTTTTTTTTTATTTCAGTTTTACTATTTTTCTAATTTTTTTTTATTTTTTTACTTCTTTATTCATTTTTTTCGTAAAACGGACGTTTCAAAACCATCTCAAAAAATTATTAATATTGTAATAATGAAGGTTTATCGTACCCCCCCCCCCCCCCCCCCCCCCCCCCCCCCTCTTAAACCCCAAATTTTGAAAATTTTCATCCGTCAATAACCAAGATATTTTGACTGTGTGTAGTTTTGTTGTTCAGTTGAAATACACAGACGATATAAAAATATATATATATACATGTATACATCCCCATCGAGAATTGTCAATAATTGGTAATGTTTCCTTGATGGGGATTCGTTCTACCCAATTCCCTCAATTGTATATTTATCTTGTCCAGTGATGCGGTAACTAATTAGTGTCAATCGAATTTTTTCCTTTTTTTTTTTCGTTTTCGTTTTCGTTTTTCATCGAGTGTATCTATACCTATACCTACCTGACTGTATATAACCAATGAAATATCCTTTTTCCGGTTAAAATGTTCCCATTCGTGTTGGTGTTCGATTTTCTATAGTATCGGGGTTATACATACAATATACTATACATACATACATACTTATATTATATACGTGTACAAATGATATGTGTACTAATGTCACGGATAAATGATCCGTAAAAAAAAAAAAAAAAAATTTTAGGCAAATAGGTAGTATATAAATATATATATATAATGTATATAAAATCCGCATATAATCGGTGAGGCTGTATATATGCTACTGCCTGTTGCAGGTAGGTACATACAAAAAACCGGACAGGCTTTTCTTTATCTCTGAGATTTTATATATGTTATACCTTATACATTTATATATATATATATATAGATATATACTCGCTTTTGCTTTTGCTTTTGCTTTTGCTTTTGCTTTTACTGCTCATTGGCCTCTCGATCTTTCTCTCTGCTATACCTACTTTATTCTCGACCATTCAACCGGGATTCTAAATTTTCCCACACTAACCACCGTTCTCACGACTTGAATTTCAATTTTTTCTTTCCTTTTCTTCGTTTTTTTTTTTTTTTCTTTCTTCATCTTTTGCACCTGAAACCGCCCTCCGCTTACCAAGTTCTTGTTCCGTCCACGGGCAGGTAGGTTATAGATAAAATCGCACTACAGGTGAATTAGATGCGAGATGGGAATGGAAATATATCTTTCCGAAATTTGAACCCTAATTTCATTTCTATGTCTTTATAATTTTTCTTTTTGTTTTTTTGGACTATTTTTCTTTTTTTTTTTTGTCATCTCTACCTGTAGACAAAATGTACAACTAAATCCAATTTTCTTCATTTTTTGCATTTTGTTTTTTTTTCTTTTTTAATTTTTCTTTGTTTTTTTTTTTTTCTTACAACGGTTTTCTTCTTTTTTTTTCCATCTTGATATGCAGTGTATTATATATTCCGATGAAACGTGAAGAAAAGATGATAATTTAATTACCGAGTCGATCCGGTGATGTTGTTTTTCTTTTTCTTCGTCTTGTTTCTTTTTCCCCTTTTTTCTTTATTTTTTTCTATTTTTTTTTTCTTCTGTTCTAACGGATGTGTTAATTTAATTAGAACAAGTTTCTCGGCTACTAATTAGTTATATAGTTGAGTACGGAGCTATACGTATGTATGTATGTATTTATATTTATATTTATACATAAGATTATCTCAGTCTTTTTCATTTCCTCGATTTCATTGCTCGTAATTTGAATTTTTAAGGTGTGGGGATTCAAAAGAAAAGAATAAAAAGAAAAAAAAAAAAAAATACGATAAATAAAAAAATGCTTCTATTTCTTTATAAACATTTTCTAACATCATTGGATTAACATATTATTATCCGGTAGTATAAAATCGATAAAATTTTATAGAAAGTAGGAATCATCGGATTAAAATTCGAAATTTTGAAATTTCCCAAACCGGTCAAATATAGTTTCAAAATTTATTTCATACGATATCAAATTTTTGAAAAATTCCAAATATCAAATTAAATATTAAATTATTATACCTACGCAGACCTATAATTCCGGAGAGAATTTTACGAATTTTGCAAATACTGTAAATCTCTAATATTAAAATTTTAATTCAACATTTTGTGACCGTTCGGAAAGTTAAAAATTCGGAAACTTCAGAAGCTAATGAAAACAACAAAAAAAAAAAAAATACAAAATAAATAAAGAAATAAAAAAAAGAATCAGTAAAATTTTCTTTGAAAATATTTCAATCACTTTAATCCTACAAGAAATTATTCAATCTTGATATATTAATATTTCCTAAGTAGAGAGTATATAGATATGTGTATGTATGTATGTACATAGAAGAAAAATAAATACCTAGACGCGGTGTATGTCGACAGATGCGTGAATTGAGCGAGTGGCTTATAGCTTGCATCTAGTGTCTCGTCAATGAGTACCAGAGGCTGGTATAGGGCGATATCACGATGCACAAAGGGTGGGTGACTGGTGATGTTGGTTATGTACTTAATACTATATACTATACACTACACACTACACTATATAATATAAGGGTACAGCTATACTACTTCACGTATAATACGTAGGTACAAGGTTATAGGTACGGTATACTATACTACATATCGTACTTGTATAATGGTACATATACATTATATCTACTACATATGTATAGGAGAGAGCCAAGCCAAAGCCCTCTCTCTATGATCCAGATCATCTGGACAGAGAAAAGGACAGATATATCTATACAGTGAGTGAGTGAGTGAATAAGAGAGAGAGAGAGAGAGAGTGGTCAGGGGGATATTCAGGAGTTCGATTTGTTGCCCTAGTGAGCAGCATTGTTACGGGTATTATTTGCCACTAATCAGAAACTAGGGTCGGGAGAGTATACTCTGATTCCAGAATGGCTCGTGCCACGCCCTGCTGTTGCTACTGCTACTGCTACTGCTACTGCTACTGATTCTGGTGGAAAATTCGCAAGAGATTTTCACCAGATATATCGGAGATATAATATAGGGGGAAAGAAAAAAGAAAATCAGGGTAAAATCTCTGCAACTATATGTATTTATATATATATATATATATATAAGGTCTTGTATAGACCATATTATAGCCAGCTGCACTGATCATCGATATTGCAGGAGACTAAATTCTTATTTGTGCGTTTCGCCCCCATATCTCTTTCTCTCTTTCTCATTAATATTATTATTATTATTATTATTTGTGTTTTGTTTTTTTTTGTTTCTGCATGGGAACAGAGGGAGATTCTTATCAAAAAATTCTACAATATATGGGGACAATAGTTGGACTGTGTACGCATTGAAATATTTTAGTTTCTCTCTTTAACGACAATTTTATTTCCTTTCTTAATCTTCGATTTTTTTTTTTTTTTTTTTCTAAGAGAAAACTTCAAATTTCTTCCGTTACAAAAAAATGACAATAATATTAATTCAAAAATTCTTATTATTAAATATAAATTTTTCGAAATTTATTTATTTATTTCGATTTTTATACATAATTTATATACAATAATATATATATACTTACATGCAAGCATCTATATAAAACAACGCGTCTAGTCTAGAGAACTTATACTGCATGGCTTCGTTTCGTCGTCGTCGTCGTTGTCGTCGTCGTCTTCATATAAGCGATAAAAGTGATTACTCAAATGTTGCTAATGTGATTTCATTTGTTGGGTAGTAGAAGTATGTAATAGTATTGGCAGTATAGTAGTAGTAGTAGTAGTAAGTATAAAGTAGTGGAAATGGGAATAAGAGGAAGAATAGGGTGGGAGGTAGGTAGGTATAGGGATAGGAAACCCATTCTGAAAATTAACAATGCGTCCGTTCAACCGTTAGTAACTTTTCGTACATCGACGTTATTGTACGATGTGAAAGTCGTCGACGTTGACGTCGTCGTACCACCCTGACAACGTTTTAAGGGTGGTCGTGGTCGTGGTCGTGGTTGTGGCCGTGGCCGTGGCCCCCTCACGAGTCTAATCTAATGCGAGAAGGATACAATTTATCCGTATATATATATACCATCGTATACATATATAGGTAAATATATATACATACGAACGTTTATAACATAAATATCTAAGTAGTCGATTCTAGTCGATGATTTATTTCCAAAATGATGAAAAACAAAAAAATAAATGAAAAAAATAAAATATATATGAAAATATGAAATAATGAAAATTTATAAATTTCTTTGGAAAAAAATAACGAGAATTTGAGAAATTGTTTTTTCATCAATTAGCAAAAATTAGTAGAAAAATATAAATAAATTTTTCAAAATAAAAAAAAAAATAAAAAGGGAAATTTTATTAATCACTAGGTGATTCACCGAGCTTATACGTGTACGTATATATGTATAGTGTATTATATACACACGTGTCTCGATTATAATTAATTGTTGACCCGCGAGCGCGAGAATTTCTCGGTTAGTTTAAATATTGACATTTTCACCGTGGCATATGGGCATATGCATGCAAGGTAATCTGAGTCTAGTATACCTATATATAATGTACGTATACTCATGCATGTTACGTACGAGTATGTATAGTATAACTTGCGGTTGATAACCTGTAGATAGGTATGTACCCTAAGCGTAGGATTTATCCCCTAGCTGTTTCTTGTTCTCAGAAAATTTTAATTCAAATTTTTTTTTTTTTTTTTGGGGGGGTAAACAATCGTACAACCTATATGTACACCTTAAAATATAGGTATACAACTATATATATATATATATATACGTATACAAATATAGATATATGTATACTCACCGACTGTGACCATGATGCTATGACGTCACTTCCTGTAGATCTGGCTTAATGTTACTGTTAGTGCTGCTGCTGCTGCTGCTGCGGCTGCTGCTTCTCCTCCTCCTCCTCCTCGACCATATTACCTATATACGTTACAGATTACGAAGAAAATCGTAAATTGTTTCCAATCGGAATTTATCTGGTATACAAACCGGAACCTATATAATGTATACATAATTTTTTGTGTATATACATATAGGCTTTGTTAGAATACCCTATGTATGTACATATATAGGTATTTTGTAACCTAGGGTTTTTCTTGAATTACTTTTCAAACCGTCTTCACTCCCTCATTTTCTCCTCTTTTTTTTTTTTTTTAGCACATATTTATTTTAACCCGCGATAAAAATTTTCAAAATTCTATAGTATGAAGGATTTTACATTTTCTGTTTTTTTTTTTTGTTTTTCGTTTTGAATTTGTAGTAGATAATATTTTTTTATTTTTTTTTTTTTTTAACTGATTTCTCTGATGCTATATATGTATATATATAGTATATAGCTTCGCTATATGTGCAGTGTAAATTTTGAATTACGCAAAATCCGTCGACGTCACCACCGGATATGGGGAAAAGGGTTAAAAAATTTTCCCATTACCAGTTATATGTATAATATATATATATATATGTACACCAACCTAATACTATATATGAAGTTGGTTGGTTGGCCATGTTTCATACTCCGGAAATTACCTGCCATATTATCACGCGAGGAACGAAACCAAAACGTAGACCCTCCTCTCTCTCTTTTTCTCTTTCTCTCTACTACTCCCCCGTTAGTGTCATCGCGGCTTGATATCTGAAATCGACAAACGTTTTTCGTCGAATGAATAAATTTGAAAAATTTTATACCTAACTTCGATTAGCTATTATACGAAAATTTAAACACATTGTTTTTCGCGGTTTGATGAATTTAACGAAATTTATCAAAAATTTTGATCATGAATATTCAGTAATGATAAATTTTTTAGATTTTAATCTTGGAATATATTATCGAAATTTTCGATTTCGGATCAAATATTTGATAGGATTTTTTAACAAATTTTTATATAAAGAATTCAGAAAAAAAATTGTTACTTTTGATCTAAAAATCTTGATGAAAATCAAAAATTTCTATTAGGTAATTTTCACCTGTTAAATGAAATTTGAGAAGAAATTTTATGGGAAATAAAATAATCTTCTATCTTAGATTTAAAACTTTTGTCTAAAAAATTATTCCATATCTATTCGCAATTCGCTGAGATATACGCGTTAAATATAAAAAGTGAGTATATAAAAAAAAAAAAAACAAAAAAAAAAATTAAAAATTAAAAAGAAAATACTTAAGTGGTTTTTATCTTATCTTATCAAACCTCTGCATAATTCCACGATGCATGGTGACATATCAACGATTACATATATCCTCCTCTTTTTGGTACAGAAATTAATAGAGATTAACTAACTGACTAACAATATATTTCAATTCATAGATATTTAAATGTATAGAATCACGTTTTAAAATAGCGCGAAGAAACACACATGTGAACATCATGATTTTAGATCTGGGCCACATACTCGTACATGCTTTAAATACATATACATATAATGGTTTATGTACATACATATATGTACATATCGAATCACGATTTTTTTTACATGCTAAATCCTAAATAACGTCACTGTTTCTTATCAAATGTCGAGTGAGCTGCTGCTACTGATGCTGCCATAAGTCTCAGTAGAGATTTTGTGGTCTGCAGTACAGAGTCTGTGTCATACCCTTTATAATGTATGTGTATATCCCCTTAAACTTACCATATGCCAACTTGCAGTGGTAATAGTAAGTAGCTAGTTACTTGGATCTATTTTTAGGTACGGTGATTCTAAAATACTATATGTATATTATATTCAGGTTATGAACTCACAATTACCATACTCTCGTAGCTTGTAAACGAAATTTTAGAAACCACATGGAATACCATAAAAAGGTATAAAATGCTTACGAGCTTAAACGAGATCTAAAAAAAAAAAAAAAGATAGAATAAGGAAAAAATAAGAAAATCCTTCTTTTTTTTTTTTTGGGCAGGTAAAATCTTTGGATTTGTTTGTATAATTTTTTGGAAATAAGTCTCTTCGATTTGTGAAAAATGGATATATTCAAGCAGCTTGAATTTTTCTTCCCCAATTATTACGGTATATGAAATCCCGACGCTTATATAACGGCGGTGAGAGAAGAGAGGAACGTATAAATGATAAATGTCTCTTGTGTATGATCAAAGGCCACAACCCCCCATTACTCATTTCGATATAAACCAACCCATCGGGGTTCTATACATATTATATTCGGTTAACAATATAATATAATACCAACGTGATATGGGGGAGGTGTGTTAATTATCATATATCGGGTATGAAAAAAAAAAAAAAAAACAAAAAAAAATACAAAATGAAAAAGGAAGAAATTTTTACAACCCTCTGAAAGCTACGTTGATATATGTATATAAAATAATTTTTTTTAAATAAAAACGAAGATTCTTCTCATTCACCTTCCAAATCGTTTGAACAAGTATTTTTTTTTTTTTTTTTTTTTCTTTGATTCCTTTTCGCCTTCTTTTTATTCTTTCGTCTTTCCCTTTCGATTCGCGTTTCTTGCCGCAAGCTTAAAATTAGGAGTTGGAGGGTGAATATTTACCAAAGTTGAAAGTAAAAAACGAATGAAAGAAAAAAAAAATAAATAAATAAAAAAAAATAAAAAAAAAAAAAGGGGGAATGGAAAGTATAAAAATAAAACAAATAGATAAAAGGAAATAAAGAAAGAAAGAACTGATATTAGGAAAGTGATAGAAAGAAAATAATAAGAAGAAAATCTTCATCCCTTATGGACAAGGAAGGAAATAAGTAAGTAAGTAAGTAAGTAAGGGAGTAAGGAAGTATAAGGGAGAGGTCATTTGATTCGCTAAGAAACAGAGTGAGAAGGAGAAGAAAAGATATGCGGAGATTATATATAGAGAACGAGAAAGAGAGAGAGAGAGAGAGAGAGAGAGAGAGAGAGAGAGAGAGAGAGAGAGAGAGAAGGTAAGAGAAGAGGAAATGGAAAATCAATAGCTATACGCGGGGGATGAAAGGAAACCCTTTCATCTATCCGAAACACACAACCCCTCTAACCCGCCTCGAAAAACCCCCCTCCCCCGCCAAACTCCAAACTCTGAAAATCTTACCCTGAACTCGTAGACCGAACTCGTACGCGAACGACTCCAAACCCCAAACAAAAAAAAAAAAAAAAATGAAACTGCTTTTTCCTTTTTTTCTTTTTATCTATAAACTTTATATCCTACATATCCGCAAATGCCACATGCAGGCCAATTTATGAGAATAGAGGATCGTATAAGAAGAAAACTGAAAAATTTTTGCGTGTGTAATAAAAATGAAAAAAAAAAAAAAAAAAGAATGAAATTAACTAAATTTAAAAATTTGTTTTATTTATTTTTTTTTTGTTTTCGGGCAATACTAATACTCAAACGTTCCCTATATACGTACATATGTCATTATATGGCAAAATTTGATGAACAAAAAAATTTGTTTAATAAATTATTTGGTAAAATGGTCTTTTTTGAAGAAAAAAAAAAACCGATAAAGAAATTTGATAATTCATTATAATAATTGATATACCCAATGTATTATATGATATCGATATGTTGGGGGTTGAGGAGGAGTAGGGGGGGAGGATATTACACAACTTTTCCCTATACATTTATTTATATACGTAAGTCTAAATGAATCAGACTTAGCCCTTTTTTTCTGCATATATATCTAACCCCATATATAGAAGCGTAAAGGCTAGTTATCATGCCGTTTGTTTTAACTATATGTACCTGAAAGTTCTCACTGTACTAATCTCAGTCGACGGAACCATTGACCCCGATTTTGAACTGTGATTCTGACCCGATAGTAATAATAATAATAATAATAATCATACATATAAGGGTGGTTTAGTTTTTTTAGTTTTAGTTTGAAAAAATATGATCCGTGGTATTATAACGACACGACTATATGTATATAGATGTATAATAGTGGATATTGGGACTCCTGTATAATATATACATCTGTATATTCTATATATGATACTAATACTTCGATCCATGGGAAATGAAAGCTTTAAGCTCTGTGGTGTAATATTTTCAAATTTTTCGAAAATGAATTGTACTGAACTTGTTTTATTTATTTATTTTTTTTTTTTTTTAGATCGTGTATCTGTTACAAAAAAAAAAAAAAAAAAAAACGAAAAAACAAAAGAAAGATAAAAACAAATACTAAAAAAATAAATTGAAAGAGTAAGAAATTTTGAAATTAATGAAAAAAAAATAGACGAATTGCAGAAGCAGAAAATGTACATACCGAATTTGGGAAAAATAATTGAGAAGAAGAAAAAAGATAAAAATAAAGAATCGAACGAAATTAGAGAATGATTTTAATTTTGTTTATTCATTTTGAAAAAAAAAAAATTTTTTTGGCAAAATAAAAATGAGAAGAAAAATTGTAACTATGTATATAAAGTTTTTTTATATTTGCGAAATGGTGTAAAACCTACAGCAGGCTGGTGAAAAGTAACCCCGAATTTTTTCCCCCTTCTCTCTCCCTCTCTCTCTCTCTCTCTCTCTCTGTCTCTGTCTCTCTGTCTCCCTTTCTCTGTCCTATTATGAAGTAAAAACGATTAATCAAAATCTACGTGGCATCATCATTCGGCGGGCGATGTATATCGCTAAAATCAGAACAAACGGTTGCCATTGCCTGGGCACGACATGACACGTGCGTTAGTTCCCATATTAAAAGTAGATATATCATATGATTTTTGGCGTCTATAACGTTATATTATAGTTATATGGTTATTGTTATATATATAGGAAACTTCGGTATTATACATATAACTATATGGGGGAAAAAAAGAAATAAAAAAAAAAAAAATCTATCGACGATTTAGAATTATTGATAGATTCTATTACATGAACTGTCCTCATACTGCAGAGGGGCTGACCCTTGGCCAGCAAAATCTTTTCAATCGTTTCTACTCCTATACGTATAAGTATATGTAATATACATACATATACTGTTTCTCGAGGTACAGTCGTCGATTTCGCAGTGAAATAAAATAAAGTGGAAGAAAATCTACAACAGTATATAATATATATATATATATATATATATATGTATGTGTATGTGTGTGAGTGTATGCGAATGTGAACGTACTGATCGGAAAAGTTGAATCAACGAACCATCTTTTAGCTGATCATCTCCCTTCTATTTCCGTTTTTGTTTGCCTTCTTCATCCTCGCTACTATACATATATAGTATATATATATATATATATATATATATATATATATATATATATATATATATATATATATATATATATATATATATCTATATATATATACATATATATGTATATAGGAGAAAGTATGATGGAGAATATGAAGAAAAGAAATTGCGAACAGTATAGAAATTGAAACCTTGAAAAGACCTTTTGTCCTAAATTTCAAAGCGCTTGCAGCAGTGGGGCCCCCCCATCATTCGCCCCTGTAACTCCCGCGTCTCTGCACGAAAAGAACGAATGAACGACCACGTAATCATTAAATTATTTTCTCTTGAAAAAGTATTCGATTTTATATAAATATAATGAAAAAAAAAAGACAAATTCAAAGAATAAAACAAAAAATATATAAAAAAAAAAAAAAAATTAAATAAAAAGAATGATGTTGATTCATTTTCTCTTATAAGAACAATGGCAGTTCATTGCCGTTAATGAGTTTTACAGCTCTTCTTCTTCTTTTTTTTTATACCCCCCTTTTTCTTTCTTCCTCTTTCTTATTTTACTCATTGTTTCGTTAATCGAAGCTTATATATATATATATATATATATATATATATATATATATATATATATATATATATATATATATATATATATATATATATATATATTATATATACATATATAAAAAACAAATTAATTATATCCCGATAAGGTTATCATTTTTTGCGATACTAATTTAAACGTTATTACCGGTAGATATTTTTACTTTTTTCGTATATAAACAGAATAATTGACGAAATTTTTTTTCTTTGTTTTTCTTTATTCTGGTATTTCGTATTTTTTACTCAAGTGTGCTAAAAAAAAGAAAAAAATTAAAACAAAAATTTATTCTTCACACTAAATTTGGACAAGACTTTGTTTTTCCCCACTACTATGTTTATTTGCTATGTACGCAGAAGAATAAAGTCGAGAAAAAATTGAAAAAACAAATTAAGATAATAAGAAGTCTAAACGAACACTTGATGAAAAAAAATTACCAATTATTATGTTTCGCAAAAAATATTTAACTATATAATTTAACTATAAAAATATTTAAACAAAAAAAAAAAAAAAAAAAAAAAAAACAAAAACGGAAAAAGAAACAAAACTTGATAAAATTAAACATATCATGTGTATAGGATTAAAAAGTTTTACGATCTTGAAAATTTTCTACAAATTTTGTGAATTTTATATATCGAAAACTTTTGACGAACTTTGTGAAAATTATATGATAAAAATTTACCATAAGAATTTTTTTTTTTTTCTCAGTAGTCTAGAAAACTTTTTTTTCTCACGTTTTGAAAAATTGATATACAAAATTTAAATAAAATTTAAGAAATCCGTATATATAGTAGGTATCCATATATACGAATGTATATATTGTATTTAATGCATATACATATATAATCAAATAGCTACAATATAAAATGAAAAAATTCTTTTGACACGAAATTTATTGTGGATTAACGTGGGTGTAAAAATGATCAATAAAAATTAATAATCGTTTTATATTTTCGTTATACATATATAATAGTAAACCATATACATATCCATGTATATAAATAGGTATTATGTACATACATACATACACCTTGAAGTATTAAGGTTGAATTGTTACATCGCTTTAAGATATATACATATATATATATAATATAAGAGACTGGCGGTAAAAGGGCTTAACACACAGCCACCCACCCCTCCACACACACACACACACATAAAATTCATACATATATAAATACATACCCATATACGTACAATATACATCTAGGTAAAAATATATATACGAAAGTAAAAGAGGTGGAGGGAGGAATTTAATATGTATGTATGTATACGTATGGACGTATGTATATATACATATATGATACGTACGTACATACGTAGGTATACATACTCGAGCGTTATCCGAGTGCGTCTCACTAATGATGCCGAGTTCATTTTCGACCTGGTAATTAGACGTATCTCTCCGAGTTTTATTACTTCAGTTTCAGTACTCCCTTCCTCCCAGTACTGACGAGGCAGTTTTAAAAAATTCTTTTATTTTTTTAGTTTTTTTTTATTCTTATTTATTTTTTTTTATTTTTTTTTTTTTTACAACTAAAGCAAAATTTTACATCGAATTTATGTGTGTGCAGTATCTATATATGTATATATGTATACGTATATTTGACTCCAATTTACACTCCATTATCTATACACTTGCGTTACAGGTTTTTTGACTCGCTTTCTCTCGTTCTTTTTTTCCTTTTTTTTTTTGTTAATTTTTTTTTTTCTAAAAATTTTTGCAGACATATTAATATATAGATATGTATCTATATATCAACGAGAGTTAAATTTTTGAATTTCAATTTCCTATATAGTTATATATAATTTTTTTCCTGTTTTCATGTCAAATGAAATGAGACGTAAAAAATGTAATGATAAAAATTTTAATTTTTAATTTTAATTTTTGTATTTTTGTATCTTCTCTTTTCTGATTTTTATTTATTTAAAATGTCAAGAAGAAGAAAAAAATCGTTCAATCATACAATTTTTAATCAATCGATCGATCGATCGATTTTATTCAACTATATCAATTTGTTGAGAAAATATAAAGATAAAAATTTTTTTATAACAAAAGCCTTAAGGGAATCATCAAGTTTTTAGAACTGTGCTTCAAACGAAGACCTAGTAAAATAAATATTGATTCTGATTTAAAATACAACTCATCTTGCTGGTTTATTCTAAATGTCTTTAGGCCAGAAGAAGGCAGTTAATTCTCGATGATGTCGTCAATGATTATTAATTTAAAATATCTGAACAGTATCAGCTAGAAGCTTAATATGTGGCCCTATATGTTCTTAAGCCCGAGGAACTGGACTGTGTAAATAATTATTACCAAAATTTTTTTAACCATGTAATATCGTGCAGGTATATATATATACAATACGTATATTATAGGTATATGTAGATATACCACATATTTGTGGTGAAAAATTTTCCTTCTTTTCTTTTTATTTGTTTTTTTTTCTTTTTTTTTTTCTCTTCTATACTTCAATCCCTGAGCAGCTTTATAATGGCTACTTTACCGCGTAGGTGAACCTGTTGATTGGAGCTCGAACCTAAAATGGTGCCTCTTACCTGTCAAGTGGGTTTAAGAATCTATATTTAAACCTGTGTGCAAGTGCTTTTGCTGTTGCTTTTTTTTTTTCAATAGAATTTCGAAAAAGAGAGAGAAAAAAGAAAACCTTCACGAAGTAAATTTAACACGACAGATTGAGGAAGGAAAATAAATGTATACTGCAGGTATATATACATATACATGAAAATGAAATGAAAATGACTACGTTTTTTTTTTTTTTTTTTTTGCCTTTTTTTGAATTTACACATACCTATATGTATACGTGTAAATATACATTGAAAAAATACACCTACTCAAATTAGAAAAAAAAAATAAAAAATTAAGTGGCCAGATCCGGAGATGAAGAGATAGAAAGAGGGGAGACAAGGAAAATGACGAAGATTCATTCATTCTTTCTTTCTATCTTTCTTTCTTTCTTTCTTTCTTTCTTACATACAAGTACGATAATAAAGTATAACTTCAATTAAGCCGGGCAATTGGCATCGGTGTAGGAGTCGTCGTAGATTGGAAATAATTTCAAAAATTTTGGAAGGGGGGGGTGGGAGGATGAGACAATAAATATTAATAATTATTAATAAAATTTAAAATAAAAGAGTAATCTGAGGTAATTATAGATTTTTGAAAATTTAATTACGTGACTGTGAAAAGTTTCGTTTTTTTTTTTTTTTTTCTTTTTCTCTTTCATTTGTAAATTTGAACGTAAAGAAAATATAAGTAACAATTTATTTAAAGTTTTAAATCTGGTAATGCACAGATCATAATTATCTTCATTATTTTTCATTACCTATATATCTATTGAGTTCAACGAACTTTATTATTTATCCAGTTTGTTTTACTTCACCGTTTACGTATACATATGTTGTTGATTTATAAAGATATAATTAGGTACTGACCATACGCACCCGATCGGACCTTTGCTATTGTTTATTTTATAAACTAACAACGATTATATACTATACATTGACATAATACTGTATATTGTAAATGGAAGAAAACTTTAAATGAAATATTTGAAAGAGATTGTAAAATTTTTGGTTTTTTCTTCAGAGTTAAAAGCAAAGAAAAAATAAATAAACTAATTTTGGAATGAAAGAACCAAGAAAATTTAGATTCTTAATATTGTCGAGGATTATTACTTACTGTGAAATATGAATCACGAATTTTTAATCACCCTATATATATAACAATATATAAATAAATGAATAAATGATTTATTATGATCGATGATGATTAGATATTTGTCAAAAAATGATTCATAGCTATAATTACACCGTTATTTTTTTTTTGTTTTCCTTTTATTTATTTATTTATTTTTTTTTTCATTTTTTATCAATGAAGAAACTAATCTTATCTCTAATTGTAAATCCGATGATTATACAGTTATAATACCTGCCTATATGCGTAATAATTTTTGTCATACGAAATTTGCTTTTGATTCTTGAGAAACAAAAAAAAAAAAAAATAAATCCATCAAAGAAAATTATAATGAAAATTTTTATACTCAAATACCACGTATAGGTACTTTAATTAGTACGAAATTTTTCACGTCTTTATAACGTTCAAGTATATATATAAACAGAGAGGAAACTGGTCTTACAAAATCCTATACGGTTACAGTCGATTCGTATATCTGATCTGCGAATAGAGTCTGAGTCACTATACTCGCGGAAACAAGAAACACATAGTTTTATCTATCTTTTTTAGTCTTATGCCTATACCGTATATACTCTGGCAAGCAAGCAAGCAGGCAAGCAGGCGGGCAGGTAGTTACTATTTTAATGCCTACGTCACTGTGCTAGAACACAGCAGTAAGTTCATGTCATCTACATATGTGCAGGATATATAGAGCTGTAAGCTGTAAAGAGGATGATTTTAACGCTTACCATCATCACCGGGAGCAATAGCTCCTCCTCTATTCTAAATATTATATGGATGTGTGTTTCTTGAGGGATGGTAGTAGAGGATTTAATTTACCTACTTTTTCTATTTTGATTTCATTTTTTTACTTCATTTATCGTCGTTTTTTTTTTTTTTTTTTTTTTTTTTTTTTTTTTTTTTTTAGATTACAATTTATTTTTCGTTTCTTCTTCTGAATATTTTGTTTCGATTTTCTTGAGAGAGAGATAGGTAAATGATGATTACAGTATAATATGGTACAAAATTTTTTTTTTAATTTTAAACAAAAATAAAAAACAAAAAAAATGTAATATAAAGAAACGTTATTCATGAAAAAAAAAAAAAAAAAAAGAAAAAAAAAATTTGTTTTGTTATAGATAAGTATAATAACCATATCTATGTATATGAATTTACATACATATATGTATATTATGTATATGTGTATGTGTTTCGCTCGAATTGCAATCGTGATGTCCGTGACGTAATTCTGGGTCCGTACGTGCCTCGAGCGGTCCCATTATTCATTCGATATGGCACGGCCTGACCGGGTAAGCATGCATGCATTCATGCATACATACATGCATATATCTATACATATATATACATATACAGAGAGATCCCATACCACGTGTAATGCTATAGCCTTTGAATATATATACCTATATTTGTATATATTATTCACATATATGTATAGGTAAATACATTAATGTGTTACACACGTATGTATGTATATTATAGGTATGTATATACTAGGACTTTATCGCTTCAAGGAAAAGATACGCGCCCTATTCCTATTCCTATTCCTCCTCCTCCTCCTCCTCCTCCTTCTCCTCCTCCTCATCTTCATCCTCCATCTAAACTTGCACTAAACACACGTAAGGCTTAGGTATAACTATCGGACAAGTCATGCGAGTACTACTTTCACCACAATATATACACGTGTATGTATACGTGTGTAAATATGTATGTAGGTATGTTATATATATATATATATATATATAGGTATAGATATACCTATATTGTATACCGTGGTGCGTGTGTATGATCTTAACGTTTTATATACGGAAAAAATATCGTAAACAGAAAGGGATAGAGTCTGCACGCATGTTTAGAGAGACTCGTGTTTTGTAAGTACATAGGGGTGCTGTATTATGTGTATATATATATATATATATATATATATATATATATACCTGTATTAAATAATTCACTAGTTTCGTCAAATATTAAATAACACCATTTTATTTATTTATTTTTCCTTTATTTCTTATTTTTTTTGACTCACCCGGTATATAAAACCTATACATATATGCATATAAATACGTACCTACCTAGTGAAAAAAAGAATAAATGAAGAATAAAAAAAAAAAGAAAACGAAACTTATATGTACACGTGTCTTCAATTTTTTCAAAGTAATGTTCTTTTTCTTTATTTTTCCTGCAATATTTCCTTGAGAGGTGTTAAAGTACATATACATATACCTATACCTATACCTATACCTATGCCTATATACGGATGCGTGCGTTAGTGGATCGAACCGTAAAAGCAGCTATGTGCTGTAAGTAATAGTAGGATAAAGAAAAAAAAAGAGAGAAAAAAAATGAGGAAGAGAAAGAAAAAAAAGAAAAAAAAAATAATATCTAAAGTATTATAGAGAGGTGGGGGTAAGGGGAGGGGGGGAGGATGAGCAGCGACGTGAGCATTTTATATACAAATAGCGGATAACTATAAATCCGATAAGGATATCGGGCGAAGGGATCGTGCTAAAAAGGTAAGCACACATTTTCGCGATATCATCCCTCTGGCTGGATGACTCCCCTTCTCCTCGTCTTCTTCTTCTTCTTCTTCTTCTTCTTCTTCTTCTTCGGGTCGTAGGAGATAACTATAAGAGATACGACGTAAATATACCAAGGCCTTCCTCTCTCACCATCTTCTTCTTAACCGCAGATAAAAAACAAAAAAAAAAAAAACAACACCCAGGCTTATCAGGGTTATCCGTTTGTCTTCTCATATACACATCAAAATCATCCAGCGTTTAATAAGAGAGAAAACAAAAAAAAAGTTCTGTTTTTTTTTTTTTAGAATTTATGTATAGCAACGATTTTGACATTGAATGATCTATATTTATGTAATAATTCTGCAAATTATATATAAAGAATTTTCATACTGTAAAGAAAAAAAATAATGTTTTTTTTTCGTTTGGTTCTCATTGGCATGTAATGCTCTATATAATTTTCATTTTTTTTTTTTGTTTTTTCATATAGGACAATCCCTGCCAATGAGAACAATTTTTATTCTTTTATTTCGTACAGTATAGTATGAAAAATAGTAATCTTAAGATTTGTATGGTATATTCAATTCTATAATTGAAGTTATAGAAGAAAGATAATGTTGCGTATTAAAAATAGCACACACACTATACCTATATATGAAAGAAAAAAAAAAAAAAAAAACAGTAATTTTTAAATTGGCATGGAATGTTCCATATAAAAACTTATACCTCCTTCCTTGTACCTACAGTTGCATACTTTTAATCAGCGATGGCTTTATTAACGTCGTTTTTCCTCAAAGAAGCCAACCTCCCTGGTTTGATATTTGAGGTTAATCTTGAGGCGACGAGTTTTCTTTAAAAAGAGAAAAAAAAAAAAATTAAATAAAAATAAAAAAGAACTGAAGCTTTTTAATTCGTAATTACTTACTTTCAAGAATTTTCCCTTTGCTCTTAACTAACCACCACCACCAACCCCTCCATCGTGTGCCCATACTTTATGCTGAGTTTTACTAACGAGTTGTTTTTTGTTCTGTTTGTTCGTTTTTCAGGTGTCCAGACGGAGTTACACAGCATCTAAACTACATCTGGTCATACTTTTGGCAGCGGTACTAAACTCCGTTGGAAAAGCAGCAACCTTTTGCCCAAACGGATGTGTGTGCGACGATGAAACCCTGGTCGTATCATGCGTCGAGGCAAATCTCGACGTTATACCGATCGCCCTAAACCCTAGCATTCAGAGGATCGTACTTAAAGAAAATAAGATAAAAATAGTCGATGCTGCTTTTCAGTTTTACGGTGATCTTAGAAACGTTGATCTATCTAACAACCATCTTGTCACGATACCGAACAACAGTTTTGAGGCACAAAAACACCTCGTCGAACTTCACCTTAAACACAACAAGATATCAGCCCTTACAGAAAGGACTTTTCAAGGGCTTAAATCATTGACGATACTAAATCTTCGTGATAATTATTTAGAAACATTGAGAAACGGGCTATTCACATCGCTTACAAAACTCGAAGAACTTGATCTTGGACAAAATCGTATATCTAATGTCGATCCGGAGGCTTTTCAAAGACTTGGTTCTCTACGGGTACTTTATCTCGATGATAATCAACTCAGAGGAATACCATCACCTGCATTAGGACCTTTAAATGCACTTGCCGAATTGCATATTGGATTAAACGCATTTTCATCACTTCCAGACGATGGTTTTAACGGATTAAATCGACTTGCTGTTCTCGACGTGACTAGTGCCGGTCTTGACAATATTAGCGAGGGTGCATTCCGGGGTCTTACAGCCCTGAGAACCCTTAAACTAGGTGGTAATAAACTCAGAGAAGTACCGACTAGACAACTAGCTACTTTACCACGTCTCGAAGAATTGACACTTGGACAAAACGACTTCACTGCATTGAGAGCGGGAGCTTTTCACGGATTGTCAAACCTCAAGAAACTCGATGTGTCCGGGGCTAAAGTACTTACGACAGTTGAACGTGGTGCTTTTTCCGACAATGCTAATCTTGAGAGTATTTTTCTTAACAGTAACAAACGACTTTTGACAATGGAAGACGGTGCTTTAGCCGGACTACCAAATCTGCGACATTTAGTATTGAGGGATAATGCTTTTACTAGTTTCTCAGAGTCACTTGTAGCATGGAGCGAACTTAGGAGATTAGATCTTAGCGAAAATCCAATTGTATGTGACTGCGGTATATTGTGGTTATCGGTTGTATTAGCGGCGAGAAATTCTAGTCCAGTTGTATGCGCTGAGCCTCAAGAATTACGCGGAAGATCACTAAAGGGAATGGCGGCTGATGAACTTGGATGTGCTTTTTCTGATCCGAGGAGACAAGCGCTTGTTGCAACTTTAGGAGGAGCTGGACTTGCACTTTTCGCTGGACTAGCTTTACTTCTGTATTACAGATGTCGAAGAAGGGTACGTGACGCTCTTAAGGATTATAAAAATCGTGCTATATCACGAAAGGAACACGAATATCAAAAGACATTTTCAGACGATGAAAATTACATTGTAAGAGCTGCTCACGCTCAACAACAGGCCCAAGTTGCCGCGGGTCTTAAACCCATACCGGTTACCGAACTGTAGCTAGAACTTAGGGCGGCAAGCCCCGGTAATGGAGGTGTATGGTTTCTTCCACATGGTGGAACCGCGCCTGCTGATGGTTTCACGTATATAGACGGTGAAACTGCACGACAAATGACACGAAGTCGACCGGGGACACTGCCCTGCTCGGGTATACAAAGAGGAAACGGTGGTAATAGTAACAATATGTCATGTGTTGGTAATAATAACGGTGCTGGTAATTCAGGGGTTGAAACAAACGGTACAAATCCTAGGATACACATGTCGAGTCATTCTCTTAGGAGGAATAATCAACCACCTGCACTTCCGGCAAGAGGTGATAGTTCGATAGAAAGTACGAGGTCCAGAATTCAAAATGGTATACCTGGACATCCACCACCACCTCCTAGACATCCACCGCCATTTACGCAGTCTTCGTATCCCACACTTCCGGTTAACGGACACACACAGCATCATCATTATCATCATAGAGATAGAGATAGGGAAAGGGACAGGGACAGGGACAGGGACAGGGACAGGGATAGGGATAGGGAAAGGGAAAGGGAACGTGAACGGGAAAGGGAACATCATCATTATCATCAAAAGCATAGAGACGCTTTGGAACAAGATCTTCAGGATCATCGTGACAGGAATGGTATAATCGGAACTTATAGAGCCTGAAATTAATAAAAGTGATGATTGGAGAGAGGCGAGAGTAAAAATGAAAGAAAGAGAGAGAGAAAGGGAGGATAAAGAGAGAGGAGTTTGTGGGAACGTTAATAAAAAGAAAAAAAAAAAAAAAAAAACGTTTGAAAACTGAAGACTGAAAAGGTAATTTAAACAAAAAATAAAAATAAATAAATAAAAAATAATTAAAAAAAAAAAAAAAAAATCAATGTAATAACGTGTGTATATGGACATTTGTACGATGCAGCTATTAAAAAAAAAATAAAAAAACAAAAAAAAAAGTAATAGAGGAAAAAGTTAAATTATTAATTAATCCTCATCTCCGACACGACAAAACTATGTAAAGATTAGACAGAGAGACAGAGCGAGAGAGAGAGAGAGAGAAAGAGATAAGGTCTAAGATGTGCCAAGACGAAGAAAAATCAGAAGAAGAAGAAGAAGAAGAAAAAGATAAAAAAGATAGTGATGAGATGATGATCTCATATTTTAATCAAAAATGATTAAAAATAAATAAATAAATAAAGAAATAAAAATAAAAATTTATTGTCTGTAATTAATATTCGGCTGCAAGAAAAATTATATTTCGAAATATTATATATATATATATATATGATTAAAAATTAAAGAAATAAAATATAAAGAAATAAATTCGAAACCTTGATAAAATAATTATAAAGAAAATAAAAAACAAAAAAACAAAAAAAAAAACGTGAAAAAAAAACGTACCTTTACGATAAGCAATTCTATATTTGACTCGGTGATGAGAGAGTGATGATATTTATTACTATATTATTGATTATTGATTTTGTGATTTTTATTTTTATTTTTTATCTTGTCTTTATATTAACAATCTGTGGAAGAAAGATGAAAAATGCTGCGAAATGTGAACTGTGAAGTGAGAGAAAGAACCTCGTGTAACATAGTAATAATAATCATAATAATAATCATAATAATTTTAATATTAATAATAATAATAATAAAGTAAAATAATAATGATAATGATAATATTAATGATAATAATATTAAAAAAAAAAAAAAACTAATAAAAACTGAAAATTTACATTATAAATACGATACGTATATATATATATACATATATATAATTATATATATTGCTATTTATTCTATAAACGGTCGACCTATTTTTTAAGAAAACACCAATAATTGTCTAATGGCTGAGAGAGAAGACGTTTGTGTATCATATTTATAGTTTAGGCTAGATGAGAGAGCACGTCAATTCCCTGATTTAATTAAACGATCTATATTATATGTATGTATAAGTATGCAACTGTGCGATTATTAGTTTATTTAAATTCTATTTATTTTTAATTTTTTAATTTTTTTTTTTCCATGTGATCATTCCTATTATTTTTTTTTATTACAGAATTTTGGATATATTTTTTACCTTTTGAATAATTTTTCATCGTTCTTATAGTTTTTTTTTTGATTATTTTTTATTTTTTATTTTTGAACGACTTAATTTTAACCGTAAATCAAATTTGGTCAGTGTTTGTTCGATAATTAAATTAAGAAGAAAAAAAAAAACATATATAATTAAAATCAATAAATTCAAAGAAAATAAATATTTTTTTTTAAAATTTTTTTATTAATACAAAAATTAGAAATTTTACCTTACTTTTAGTCATATCGTTTAAAAGATTATTTCTTGAATCGAGTGTACTCGCGGTGGAATTCCATCGCCATCTTGGGTGAGAAAAGGTGATTGCACCTTGGCTGAAACCTTGGAGTAGGGATGAGAATTGCGATCAGTGCTTTACTTAGCTTTACTCTCTCGAAGAGAGAGAGAGAGAGAGAGAAAGGAAGGGAAAGAGTAGCTATTTTACGTATATGTATACCTATACTTTTTTTTCCGGTTTTGTATTTGCATTCGCATTTTCATTTTCATTTTCAAGAAAAGAAATAGAAAACAAAAAAAAAATGTAGAAGAAGAAGAAGAAGAAACACTGACCAATATTTGAAAATCTTTTACCATGATATTTTATATTTATTAAGTTTTTTTTTTTTTTTTTTTTTTTTTAGATAGACAAGAAGCAAATTTTTTATCTGTTTTATTTTTTATTCATTATTTTTGAGGTATAGGTATGTATACGGGGTTAAACGATTTCCGGATAAAACTATGTTGTTAAGGAAAATTAATAATTCGATAGAATACGGAAACGCACAAGACTAAATTGATATTTCGTATTTATAGGGTGCTCGGTTTTGGGAGGGAAAGGGTGGGATGGGAATGGTTTGTATCGTTTCTTTTAAAGATTTGAGAGAATTGATCACAGCGAACGGTGGTTATATAGAATGATTGAAATACCTATATAAAATATCATATAAAAAATTTGTAGAAACTAAAAGATTTCTTTTTTTATTTATCTCATCGAAAAACTCTAGAGATACGATACAAATTAAAACTAACCAAAAATACAAGAAAAAAATGAACTAAAAAAAAAAAAAAAAAAAACTGAAAAGACAAAAAATCTTTCTTCAAAATAACGATAGAGTCCTACTGCGATTCTAAGATTGATCATATATACATTTTTCTTTTTTCTTTTATACTCGATATCTTCAACCTGGGATTTTTTTTTTTTTTTTCTATGATCAAATATCGACTGCAGCATTAATTGTATCACCGATAACTATCATAGTATAATATAACGAAAAAATATTTGACAAATTGCAATAAAAAATGAAAAAAAAAAAAAAAAAAAAAAAAACAACAACAACGGCAACAACAAAACAGAGAAACAAAAACGAGTTGTTAGTATATTATAAAAATAAAGGAATATTTCTATATATTATGTAAAATATATTTATTTAATAAGAAAAATTAAAAGCAAAAAAAAAAAAAAAAAGGAAAAAAAAAACACAAAAACAAAAAAAAAAAAAAAGGTTCACATATAATTATATCGAATAATAATCCTAGCATTTGCGAATGTTGATAAGAAGATGAAAAAAAAAGAAAATATATCACTGCCGTTTTTCTGTTTTCATTTTATGCATTTTCATTTCAATCAGATTCTAATTTTGGTATGGTATATACAAATAAGACAGAGGAATAATAAAAGAAAAAAAAAATTGATGAAAATAATGAAAATGAAAATGAACAGAAAAGAGAAAATAAAAAATCGAAACACTTTGAGGTAATTTAATTAATTGATTAATTAATTAATCAATTAATTAATTAATTAATTAAACAAATATACAATTATACGAGAAGTAATGATGATGAGGAGATATGCGTCTGTTTGTAAATTTGATGATCGTTTTGTAATGCTAGTCCAACAAATAAGGGTTTGAATTAATAAAATCGATGAAGAGGAAAAAAAAATAATAATTATATTATACAATATACATACATACATACGTACATATATATGTATATGTATGTATATATATAGTGTAACGATTTAAATAAAGTAAATTAAATAAAATAAAATTAACGGTAATAAATATAAAAGAATATTATATATATATATATTTAAATTATTGTACAAAATTTATTAGTATTTAAACAAACGGAGGGAAGAAAAAATTAAATAATTAATAAAAGAAAATAAAACAAAACAAAAAATATTGGTTTAGATAACTAAGGATTTTATTGTTTGTAACATTATTATCTATACGATTAGAAAAGAATAAGAAAAAAAAAAAAAAAAAAACAGAAAACAAAACTATTGTCTTTATACATATTTAATATTATAAAATGAAACGAAAAAAAAAATGAAATAAAATAAAATAAAAAAAAAACGGCTCACTGCTCTCCTATACCTATATACTATCAAAAATGCACAAGAACTAATTATCATTACCATTGCTATTATTGTTATTATTATTATTATTATTATCATCATTAATTATTCGTCAATTTATTATTACACTAATTTCGAAAAAATTTTGTATCACTGCTTATACAAATTTACATATATACATACTTAAGTATATACATATAGTATATTATAATATAATATAGGTCAGAGTATAATCTCACCCCGATATATATATATACATATATATATATTTTTTTTTATAGGTACCTCGACGTTTAGTTTGGATAATAATAATTTTTGTGAATATATATAAAGAAAGGAAAAATTATTTTCATTTTTTTATACTATATTATTTAAATGATTTGTAATTTTTTCTTTTCATTCTTTTTTTTTTTTCTTTTTCTTCTTAATATATATCTATAATTATGTAAAATCTCAGATCGAGGCGAGAGAAAGAAAACAAAAAAAAAAAAATAATTGGAAGATAGAAAGAAAAGAAAGAGAAGAAAAAAAGGAGAAATTTTATTGTAAATTCGTGTAATAAATCATAAAAGCACAAGCCTTATCGACAAAGCAATATATAATACACTTCGCACGCGCGCATGAACTACAGCAGGTTTAAAAAAAAAAAAAAAGACGATATTTTCAAAATTATTATGTATTTATAATCTATATGAATATTCCCTTGTTTTTTAAAACTATTATAGAAAATCTGTATCATTATAAATTGTATTTCTATTTTTTTTTTTTTTTTTTTTGATTTTTTTTTTCTTTTCTTTTCAATTATTTTTTGGATATTTCAATTTTGTATAAATTTTTTTTGATAGTTACATTTTTTTTTTTGTTTGTTTTTCTTGTTACTCCTAATGCTGGTAACTCACTAATCAACCTTTCACAATGGCTGCTCTCGTATAGGTACATAATATATATGTATAATATATAGAAATATAAACGATGAAAAAAATTGTTATCGCAGGCCTATTATTAATCATTATTATCATTATTATTATTATGATTATTATTATTATTATTATAATTAAGGTCAGTTATTTACAATCCCAGTTATTTATTAATTTGTCTCGATTAAGGAAACAATTAAAATATACTAGGAAAGAGCGAATAAATGCTGACCTTAAATAAAAAATGGAGAGAAAAAAAAAAAAAAAAATTGTAAATAATTTATTATTAATAAGTCGATAATTATTTAGGCGATATTTGCGTAAAATAATTATACTGTATACTCGGATTTTCACTGCACTCTTATATTATGTAAATTATAGCCGACCTATAAAATATATATACTATATATATATGATATAAAAAAAAAAAAAAACAGCTGTATATTTGAAACTTGATGAGAAAATAAAGGAAAACGAAAAGAAGCGAAAAGAAAAGAAAAGCATGAAACTTAGCGATCAATTTTTATTACAAAAAAAATAAAATTTATTACATATAATTATTATTATTATTATTATTATTATTATTATGATAAATACAAGAAAAAAAATAAAAATAAAGAATAAAAACTAAAAACTAAATAATTAAAGTGCAGATAAATTAAAACAAGGTATATATATATATATAATAAGCGATGTAAATATATAGGCGGACGAATGGAATGAATATATAATATATCTCTCACACCCCTTTAATTATAAAAATAACTCAAGTTATTCTGTACTTTTGAAATATGTAATAAGAAGAACGCGAATCCGACCGCGAGTTGATTTGCCAATTTCAAAGGCGATCACAACTATATTTCTCCTCGCCTTTGCAATTGCAGCTCGTTCATCTCGAGGTTAAATACGATATTAATTAATAACATTATTATATATGTATATACATATACATATACATGTATAAATAATACATACACACACATATATATATATATATATATATATATATATATATATATATATATATATATATATATATATATATATATATATATATATATATATATATATATATATATATATACATAGGTATATCTCAGCATTATTTTGTACATAAACAACTTTATCAACAGATATTCGAAAATCATCAATAAATCTATATATAAAAAATGAACATGAAATTTATTTAATTTGTATATATACCTATATACATACCTATAAATATAGTTATATAACCCTATACAGAACCAATTCATAATATAATAATATATAGGTAAAATATACATATATAATTAAATGCTAAATAAATATAACTGGAAATTGCGTTTTCTCGGTAAATTGACGAGGTGACGGGGTTGTTGAGTAGAAGGGGGACGGAGGGCGGGAGGGAGGGAGGGAGGGAGGTAAAACTGTGTACCCGCGAACCCGCAAACCAGATAATGCCAAAATCATGACACCGGCGTGTCTCTTAGCGGGTTATTAAACTGGGATCTGGCTCGGAAACTCCTGCCACTTCCGTGGGTGCGCCAGCGGGGTTTTCCAGTGATAAAACCGAGTTTGAAACCGCGAACACCGCAAAAAGAGCCTCTAATTTATATGCAACATAATTACAAAGCGAAAATGCAGCACACGCGGATAGATTGCATTCCGTTGGCTTTAATATTTTCATAAAAAAAATAAAAATAAATGAAAAATAAAAAACATATAAATAATAATAATAATAATGAAAAATTCACATTTTAGAGGTGAAAATTCTTTTCGCAATATCTTTTTTTTTTATTATCTCAATTCAAAATGTTTCTCATTCGATTGCTCACTCGCTTATTATACCTACTGTATAGCAGTCAAACGGTTTAACCCCTTATACCGTATAACTTTATTAGTTGTATTTTCAGAAACTTTGACCCAGCAGAAAAGGGGTAGATGATGGCGTTAGGACCCGGATCTAACAAAAACCTGTTACGTTAATTACGATCTCGTTAATTACCGCTCTGATTATTTCACTCCCTGCGGATACTGCGGCGTTAGATAGAATTTTGGGCTAAAACACGGGCTAAAATCAAGCTTTGTAAAATTTCAAATTTCTCTATAACTCCGTATCTTTAGTACCTATACCTCACATCGCAGTATCTCAAACGCAAATTTGACAAAACAAATAGGTAAGTGGGCATAATTTTCAAAATTATTTATATATTTATTATAAAAAAAGAAAAAATAATTAAAAATGGAGAAATTCGCGTGTCGATAAATCATGTCTCTTTTGGGTTAGTGTATGTATGTATGTATGTATGTACATATAGGTATATAAGATACCTATGTGGTACGAGGATTCACCGAATTTCCTACTACAAACTAAACTTGTAATTACTGGATGTTAGAGAGGGAGTAAAATTATTAATTGGAAGTAGAAATTAATAGTTTGTCGCAAACCCGAGAGCTCGGAATTCACGTATTCTAACTCAGCACTGAAACCGTTCGTCCCATGGCTGCCTTCTCTTTACCGAGGGGTAGTTTGTCGCGAGGGATTTGACGAATTTTCAAACTAGTTTAAACCGAGAACTTTATCTCTTTCTCTTTCTCTCTATGTATTTCCCTTTACTCTATATAACTGTAGGTATTATTTTACTCTCTATAACGTAATTAACGTAAACGCTGCGGTGTTTTCGTTGATAATTAGTTAATGGCTCAAAGAGACTGTATAATAAAAATGAAAAGGTTTTATATATAATGTACGTTACATACATACATACATACATAAACATAATATCTACGCATGTGTGTTAGTGTGTAATTAAATAAATCGTTGCTAGTTATTACATAGTTTTGCCGAAGAGAGGCGCGAGGGATGGGATATATCCAAAGTTTCATGGTTCCTTAATTCGAGGAACCAGCTACCGCCTAGCGGTGGAGAAGCGCTAATATATATGCAAATGAACTATTTGATAAATAATTCAGTTTTCAGTTGAGCGTCGGGTTAGGAGCGGTTACGATCTGCAGCTGTAATTTACCCGAATTAACTTCACCGGTTCCCTAGCCTTAGCCTTCGCTCCCTTTTAGGTCCCGAATAAACCGCCTTCTATATATTCTCAAACTACGCGACGGGGCACACATTATAATACCACGCGGGTTCTGAGTAGGTACGTAATTTGATTTACGACCTCCGCATCCAGAGCTTTTAATCCCATATTTCATTTAACCCTAGGAAATTTACTATAACGTCAATCGCTGTACGATTTCACTAAACAATCAAATTGTGTAATTACATTAAAATTAATTAACTCTTCTCGTTTCTTATTTTTAGAAAATAAACAAATACGTCATATTATAGAGTTACGATTTTAATACCTCTGTGTGAATGCTAAATTTTACTTAAATATTGTAGCAGTACAGCTCCTTTATCTTTTTACATACGGAAAATATCTGTAATACCGGATGAACTACTTGTATGTATTCACAATGCGAATTTGTCTGTGAAGGAAGACGCTTCTAGCGCCTGATTTCAGGCAACCTAACGTACGCGGGTTGGACATCGCTTTGTTATATGCAACCCGCACGCCACTGCTGTGATTCCTGACTTGCCCGATGTGGGTATGGCGTCACCATGTGGTCCAGAATGTGACGGTTTCGTTATTCTGATGTGGAATTCAGAAACTACTTTACCACAAACTGCCGACGGTAATTGGTTATATTAGATATATAGATTACATGCAGAGTAGTCGTTTCAAAATAGACAACGTTCTCAGTGAGGGAAAAAAGATTATTTAATCGTATTGCAAATGTTATAACATTCGTTTTTCTGTTACAGATGAATAAACTTCAATCAGAGTCTGAATATGTTCCTTCGATATGGACTCTAGGGTGAGAACATCATCTGTCGTGGAGGTAGTAGCCGTTCTGGCGTCGAAGAGTTCGTATGAGGACAACGTTAACGAGATATAAGCGCCGGATATCTGAAGAGAATTACTCTTGATGCAGAAAAGGTGTCACAAACTTGACAACGAACTTATTCAAGAAGAAATAATTCTTCCTACTAGATTTTAAATGACTTACTACAGTTTCCATAAAATTAGTTTTATCAAGTAGCATAGGAATATTATTATTGTAATATGAATGTGGTTCATATATTATGATCTACAAGATATAAAATCAAGTCAGAATCGACTCGTAGAAAATTATAACTGGTCATTTGTTAAGCAATAACATTACTTTGACAATGCGTAATATTGTATTATTGATGCAGCAATAAATTCTGAGATATACCAAAAATTGATTGCATCCTTATTTTATACCGTTCCTATCCTGTCACACACTTTATTTCATGTATCAAAAGTACATTATTTAGATTTCCAGAAATTTCAGGTCAAAAAATTAAATGCGCCTAATGATATACAATCTCAATTCTTACATCACATGGATGGCGTGTGGATTGCATAGAATAAGGCGCACGGGAACACTGGAACCATTCGTATATTTAGAGTTTCTGAAGTCGAAAAATAGCTGTAACATAGCGGTAATATAGGCGGAAATATAGGCGGAAATATAGGCGGAAATATAGCGGTCATATATCGGAAATATAAGCGGTAATATATCGGAAATATAGACGGAAATATAGGCGGAAATATAGCGGTCATATATCGGAAATATAAGCGGTAATATATAGGAAATATAGGCGGTAATATATCGGAAATATATAATAAATATTAAAATTTATTTTAAGTCGAAAAATTGCTCCTGGTATCAGGAGAACATCTGACCCGAGGAGGTGTGCTGAAATTTTTGGCGGGAAAAATCAGGAGCGTATGTCTAAGCAGCCATGCATTCGCATAGATGTGTGTCTCTCTGCATGTCTCATTCGCTTACAAAAATTGGAATTTTTGAAATTTTAAGTCGAAAATTGCTCCTGGTATCAGGAGAACATCTGACCCGAGGAGGTGTGCCGAAATTTTTGGCGGGAAAGTTTTTCAGCTAAGTCTATGTATGCTAGAAATTTTCAAAGTTTTTGAAATTTTTAGTCGAAAATTGCTCCTGGTATCAGGAGAACATCTGACCCGAGGAGGTGTGCCGAAATTTTTGGCGGGAAAATTTTTCAGCTAAGTCTATGTATGATAGAAATTTTCAGAGTTTTTGAAATTTTACGTCGAAAATCGCTCCTGGTATCAGGAGAGCATCTGACCCGAGGAGGTGTGCTGAAATTTTTGGCGGGAAAAATCAGGAGCGTATGTCTAAGCAGCCATGCATTCGCATAGATGTGTGTCTCTCTGCATGTCTCATTCGCTTACAAAAATTGGAATTTTTAAAATTTTATGTCGAAATTTGCTCCTGGTATCAGGAGAACATCTGACCCGAGGAGGTGTGCTGAAATTTTGGCGGGAAAAATCAGGAGCGTATGTCTAAGCAGCCATGCATTCGCATAGATGTGTGTCTCTCTGCATGTCTCATTCGCTTACAAAAATTGGAATTTTTAAAATTTTTAGTCGAAAATTGCTCCTGGTATCAGGAGAACATCTGACCCGAGGAGGTGTGCCGAAATTTTTGGCGGGAAAATTTTTCAGCTATCTCTATGTTTACTAGAAATTTTCAGAGTTTTTGAAATTTTAAGTCGAAAATTGCTCCTGGTATCAGGAGAACATCTGACCCGAGGAGGTGTGCCGAAACTTTTGGCGGGAAAATTTTTCAGCTATCTCTATGTTTACTAGAAATTTTCAGAGTTTTTGAAATTTTAAGTCGAAAATTGCTCCTGGTATCAGGAGAACATCTGACCCGAGGAGGTGTGCCGAAATTTTTGGCGGGAAAATTTTTCAGCTATCTCTATGTTTACTAGAAATTTTCAGAGTTTTTGAAATTTTTAGTCGAAAATTGCTCCTGGTATCAGGAGAACATCTGACCCGAGGAGGTGTGCTGAAATTTTTGGCGGGAAAATTTTTCAGCGTGCAGGCATGCATGCATGTATACATGGCTTCATGCATGTTGCTTTGTCTCTATGTATACTTTCGATATTCAAAGTTTTTGAAATCTTAAGTCGAAAAATTTGTCCTAGCTGAAAATGCTCATTTCTACATAATTCTATTCTTTTAATTCGTATTAATAATAAATAACCGTAAGGAAGGGAAAGTGAGAAATAACGATAAGCAATTGATATCACATTTGTACATACATACATTTGGGCATTTATTGTTGTAGCATTGATACATTATTACTTATTATCAAAAGTACATACAAACATACAATTTGTAAATGTTTCTTAAAAATAAATATCTGTATCCATCATAATTGATCAAGTCTCTTATTTACTTTCTTCCACACAGGTAATTATAACAACAACGACATTCTTATTACAATAAAATAATAGCTAATATAACTAATTTTACAAAGACTGTATCAATATGCACTCGCTTATTACTATTACAATATAATCCTTGCTAGACAGAGATGTTTTTACTCTAATCGAAGTTCATTGAACTATATATAACAGCAAAGTTTATTCTTGTATCATTATAATTATTATACAGTAAATAACTCAAAAAAAAAAAAAAAACTAGACAAAAATTCATTCTCATCGTTGTTAATTTTCCTACGATTTCTCTGCAATCTATTCAAATGCCTGTCTCAATCGTATTTCGTTAATGCAGACTCCACATCCTCACTCGTTGACGCCACAACGGCCACTGAGCTCGTGACAAGTGCTCATGTCCTATATGAGCGCTCCTACTTGCCTGAAGTGCCGTCAACGGGGCGACAAATGGTATCGCCATCTCGCGGTAGAGCTGATAAACTTTTTCAAGCGCCTTGTAGTATACAACCCGCAATGCAGGCTCGCAAGCGGGTTGAATGCAACAAGGTGCGCCTTTACAAGTATATACTTTCACAGGTTTCAGAAGTATGTTACATTATTTGCAGTTAATAATATACTAAGAAATCGCTAAAGTATACAATAAGTTACGTACCAGTCGACTATACATCTGTGAAAATATATAGCCATTATTTACTACTATGATAATATAAGTATATTTAATGAAATATTGCTGTTAGATAATTATGATATCATAGCTAAGAAATTATTAACATTATAGTATTGTGTATTACGAATAAATATTTTGATGAATTACACCTTTCATTATGATAAGATGATTGCAAACAGGCGCAGAATGATTCTTATTTAGAATAACATAGCTGCACTTATACAAGCAAAGCACGTACAGCTGTTAATTGTGTTCCATACAGATCTGAAAATAATTAATTGTTTCTTTGAAACAGCTGCATACCGTTGCAAGGCTTTTATTCACTTTCTTAGAAGCATGCGATTATGAAAAACAGTCATGTAGAATACTGCATCCTTATCAATATACTATACCTATATATAGAGCAATGATTAGGGAGCTTTTATTATCGAGTAAAATTGTATCAAGTAATGTTTCCTCTTCGGATACTTCATCCTCTTCTTCTCGGTGCAATAGCATCGATTATTGTTAACGCATTCAATATTACCCAACCAACGAAATGGTGGCAAACAACTACCCTCTACCAGATCTGGCCACCTTCTTTCAAAGACAGTGATGCTGATGGAATTGGCGATTTGAATGGTGAATATTAACTCAGTTTATTTCAATTTTATTTCCTAGAGTTATACCTGCATTCGATATACAATGCACAAAACTATTCTGAATTTGATCGTTGTATTGAGTGGCGTTTTCTTCTTAATGCAGAAGCACCAGCTTTGATACTTATTTCCTGAAAAATATATAAAAGGTGTTATAAAGTATAAAATAATTTTAGGAATCACCAACAGACTTGAACACTTGGTCGACATGGGTGTCGAGGTTGTTTGGTTGTCCCCATTCTATCCGAGTCCAATGATAGACAGTGGCTACGATATTTCTGATTACCGTAACGTAAATCCAACTTATGGTACGCTTCACGATTTTGACAAACTCATTGTTTACGCGAAAAAACTTGGTCTAAAAGTGATCTTGGATTACGTACCTAATCATACAAGTGATGAGCACGAATGGTTTATTAAATCAAAAAATGGTACCTATCCTTACACCGATTACTACGTTTGGAACGAAGGAATAATTGATCCAAACGGCACTAGGTCACCACCGAATAATTGGCTGAACGCTTTTAACAGCGGTAGTGCATGGGAATGGGTCGAAGAACGTCAGGCGTATTATCTTCATCAATTTCACGAGAAACAAGCCGATCTTAACTTCAGGAATCCTATGGTAATCGAGGAAACTAAGGTGCGATAATCTCGTTTAAATAAAACCGTAGATATTAATAGCTACAAATTAATTACACTAATCTTTATCCGAATCTATATGCTTTCAGGATATTCTCACGTTTTGGCTTGAACGTGGTATCGATGGTTTTCGCATCGATTCAGTGCCTTATCTTATCGAGGATGCATACCTTTCTGACGAACCATTGTCCGGTTTGGCCGGTTATACACCAACAGACTACTACTACCTAGATCATATCTACACAAAGGATCAACCAGAGAACTATAATATAATACAGATATGGAAGGATCACATAAATAATTACTCTACTACAATTGGGGATGACGTTGTAAGGATATTGTTTACCGAGGCGTACGCCAGTATTTCAAATGTCACTGAGTACTACAATCACGGATCAGACGTACCGTTTAATTTCTTTTTTATTAAAGACGATGATGGAATAAATCTTGTTACTTTAGACACAGCAACAGATATCGTTCGCGTAATCAATAACTGGATGTACAATATGCCGTCTGATGCGATAGCTAATTGGGTAGTAAGTTTAGTCGAAGTCCTTAATTGGTTTGAGGATTAGTTTGTGATTTGATCATTTTCATGTACAGTATGAAATGTAATTGTTATTCCCACACAGCTTGGAAATCATGATAACAGTCGTGTCGCAACTAGATATGGATCACACTCTGTTGATGGTCTTAATTTTTTGCTATTCTTACTGCCCGGTGTTGCGACCATTTATAACGGTGATGAAATTGGAATGTCTGACACGTATCTTACCTGGGAAGAAACTCAAGATCCACAAGCATGTAGTACTAACGAAACTCGTTACGAATCATTTTCTAGAGATCCTGAACGTACTCCTTATCAATGGGACAACTCGACTTCTGCTGGTTAGTATTTAACGTCTTTTAAAAATTTTTTTCTTTGTAACTATACTATACATCATTCAGGATTTTCGACAAATTTCTACACCATGTTACCTGTGAACAACAATTATTATATGTTGAATCTCGAGGCTCAAAAGGAGGCTAATGTTAGTCATTATAAAAATGTACAATCTGCAATCAAGCTAAGAAACACCACGGTCATCCGAGAAGGAAGTTTAAATGTTCAAGTTATAAGTAATCATGTAGTTGCTTTCGCAAGGGAACATCACGACGAACAACCCATTGTGGTTTTACTGAACTGGAAAAATCCCACCGATATTACAATCAGTCTTGAAATTTTCATGGACATATCTGACACACTGGAAGTTTTAATAGCTGATATATACTCTGGTATAGTAGTTGGGTAAGTCGATAATTCGTCAATACAACGTGTATTTAGTTACACGAGTTTATCTGCTATAAAAAATCTCACTGTCTTATTATTGACGATATTTTAGAGATACTTACAACAAAACAAGTATAAGACTCCCAGGCAATGCTGCGGTCGTATTAAGGGGTATTAATTCTTCAAGTGTTCATCCACCAACTACAAACAATTCCAAAGAGTGTGATCAACATAGCAGTTTACATTATAGTTATGAATCGTCCGTAAAGGTGAACCTCGAATTCGAAAGTCAAACTTAATACCGAAGAAAGTTTTGTTTTTTTCTTTTAATGGAAATTGAGTATTTAGAAAGATAATTCATCCCCATTATTTCATTACCTTATATGAAATTTACCCTGTGTGTAATAATTTTGAACGATATCAAAATTATAAATATATTATAATTTAAAATTAACGATATGAACGATGGTTTTATCCCTTCCATCCTGTTTCCTACAATCACCTGAACACCGAATACAAAATAATAGGGTTGCATGTTTCCAAATAAGAATATCAGTCAATAGATCAGCAGTATTATAACATGAAAATGATAAATAATTTTTGAAAAGGTAAATTTTATTGTATTTCCAATTCGTTCGTGATATTTTATTTAAGTATTTCTTTTTTTTTTAATATAAATGAGATCAGAGTATTTTTTGAAGACGTAGAAACCGGAATAATATGAGTTGGTATGCTTGTAGAGCTTTTCATGAATATAATGTATACCGTGTACAAATAATGGAAATTTTAAAGAACTCGCAATTGACGTATACGTGTATTACATAAGTTAAACTACATCTGCGAAAATAAAGACACGATTTATAACCGATCGCTTTGAATTTTTTCAAATATATCAAGAAACGCTTCTGGCAAACGATCGATAAATATCATGTCAATAAATTTAGACGTAAATTAAATTTTTTACGAATTGAATTTACCTTATCAAAACTTTCTATTTCACAGCGATAAATTACAGGTTTAATAATTATACAATAATCTATAATTGCAGCATAAAAACATGACGTAAATTCTATGATAAAGCTATAAAGAATTATTAAAACTTGTAAGAAAGCCGATATGGCAACTCGTTTTTTCGAATCTAATATTTAAGAATCTCATTACTTCCGCACGTGTGACTTTAAAAAGAATTCGAAACCTTATTACGTACAAGAAAAGTAAATAGTCTTTGAATCGGCTGGCTATGGTCTGCAATATTGAGTCGTGAAATCCGCGATGATATGAGTTGATATGCTTGTGCAGCTTTTCATGAATATAATTTAAAGACGTGTGCAAATAATAAGGTTCAACAAACTCGCAAGTACATTACATACATATGACGTGAGTTAGACTACATCTGCGAAAATAAAGACACGATTTATAACCGTTATAAGTTTAAATATTTTATCCATATATCAGCGATGATAACGTGAAGTAAATTTTTTATATATCTATAAGTTGCCATATATTAACACAGCTGCCAAATAAATATATCCGAATATTTCCTTACCCCAAGTTTAACTTGGTAATAATTGCCCGAAATGCATAAATATTTCCTTGATAAAGTACCATCATTTTTCATAGAATTAAACTGCTTTAATTGACGCGTAATTGGCATCCAGTTAATACGAAAGTTATAGGATAATAAATTCTTATTCAAAATCGAGCTTCACCTATTTAAATTTAGTTAAAATTGATACATACTTTTGACAATTATTAATCATCACTATTCGATCACCGTTGTTATTATATAAGCAAGGGTTTTATTTGCTCCCCCACTATACCGCGAATTTAGACTATAATAA
The DNA here is from genome assembly GCA_963924015.1 of Macrophya annulata. Taxonomy (NCBI): domain Eukaryota; kingdom Metazoa; phylum Arthropoda; class Insecta; order Hymenoptera; family Tenthredinidae; genus Macrophya; species Macrophya annulata. Next base: position 3,243,238 of record OZ001263.1, read on the forward strand.
AACGTGGCACATGGATTATACAATATGTTTAAGACTGCAATGACGGATCAGTTATCATAACCGTTTGAAATTTCGCCCCGCAATGTTTGCTCTAAGGATATTTCTGCTTTTCATCATTGGAACTGTGTCGATAAATGCCACTGTTTACGATATTACAAAACCAACTGAATGGTGGCAGACAACAACACTGTACCAAATTTGGCCCCGTTCTTTTAAAGATAGTAACGGTGATGGAATCGGTGATTTAAACGGTGAGTTGATCACAATTTTTTGACCAAATATTTATTGACTAAAAAAACTTGTTCTAAATTATGAATTTAACGTATTTCATGAGCCATATGAAAACGTATAAAATTATTTTAGGAATTACCAGCGAAATGAGTCACTTTGTCGATATGGGAATTGAGGTGATATGGTTATCACCTTTCTTCACTAGTCCATTGGCCGATAGTGGTTACGATGTTTCTGATTTTCGTAACGTAAATTCAGATTATGGTACTCTCGATGATCTTGACAACCTTGTTGCTACTGCCAAAGAACTTGGACTTAAAGTGATACTAGATTACGTACCTAATCATACCAGTGACGAACACGAATGGTTCATTAATTCTAAGTCTAGTATCGAACCCTACACTGATTACTACGTTTGGAATGAGGGAATAACTGATGAAAATGGAACTAGAAAACCGCCTAATAATTGGCTGAGTGTTTTCAACAGTGGCAGTGCATGGGAATGGGTCGAAGAACGTCAGGCCTATTATCTTCATCAATTCGATGTGAAACAGCCTGATCTTGACTTCAGAAATCCTACTGTAATCCAAGAAACTAAGGCACGGCATTGATCGTATTTGAATAAAATCCACGAAATTAATGGTCAAAAATTAATCATACCAATATCTTTTTTATTTAGGATATTTTAACGTTCTGGTTTGATCGTGGAATCGATGGATTTCGCATCGACGCCGTACTCGCCTTGATAGAGGATGACTCATTTTTGGACGAGCCAGTGTCTGGTTTAGCTGGCTACACATCAACAGACTATTACTACTTAAACCATGTCTACACGAAGGATTTATCAGAGAACTATGATATAATACAGATATGGAAGGATCATATTAGGAATTATACTACTACAAAAGGCGATGACATTGTGAGAGCGATGTTCACAGAGGCATACGCCAATATTTCTAGTATCATGACATACTACGATTACGGATCGGACATACCATTCAATTTCTATTTTATCAAAGATAAAAATGGCTTTGGTCTGGTTGATTTGGGTACAGCCAGTGATGTCGTAGACATTATTGATACATGGATGACTAATTTACCGGCTAATGCAACAGCTAATTGGGTAGTAAGTATAGTCAATGGTCTAAGTAATTTGTTCATTCATATAAACTTGAGTGTCGTTCATGTACTGTGCAGAAAATTTAATGATTGTTATTTCTTCACAGTTCGGAAATCACGATAACAGCCGTGTCGCCACGAGGTATGGATCAGAGCGTGTTGATGCTATTAATTTTCTACTATTTTTACTACCTGGTGTTGCGACCATTTATAATGGCGATGAAATCGGCATGACTGACACGCATCTTACATGGGAAGAAACTGAAGATCCGCAAGCATGTAGCACTGACGAGACTCGTTATGCATCGTTCTCAAGAGATCCTGAACGCACTCCTTATCAATGGGACAGCACAACTTCTGCAGGTCAGTATTTTGCTTGTGGATCATATTTTATTTTCTTTTAAACTGTAAAATCATGTTCTGTTTTAAATCCATTAGGTTTCTCGACAAACTCTACCACCATGTTACCTGTGAATGATAATTATCTGACGTTAAATCTCGCTGCTCAAAAAGAGGCTGATGTCAGTCATTACAAAAATGTACAAGCTGCAATCAAGCTAAGAAATAGTACGTCATACGGTCATCCGGGAAGGAAGTTTGGACGTACAAGTTATAAACGAAATCGTAGTTGGTTTCGCTAGAAAACTCGATGGCGAACTACCGATCGTGGTGTTGATCAACTGGGATAATACAACCGACGTCACAATCAGTCTGGACGTTTTCGAGAACGTTTCTGACAAATTTGAAGTCTTGATCGCCGATATAAACTCTGGTATAACTGTTGGGTAAGTTAATTCTTCATCAATCAAAACTAGCTTATCTCATTCTGCAAGTTTATTACACAACTGATTTTCACCACGTTTTCTACAACCTTCTAGAAATGTATACGATAAAACAGCCGTAGGACTTCCGGCTAATGCTGCAGTGGTGCTGCGAGGTATTGACGAATAGAAATATCAGAAATCTTAATCCAGAACGGAATTAGTCTACCTGCAACAATCGCCAAAAAAAAAAAAATACTGGTTCAACTCGCAGTAGAATATTTCGATATGTAATCTAAATGCAGCATAAAAATCTATTTTACCTTAATTAAAAAAATAAAAACTCTAAGTTTGTAACGAAGAAAACAACTTTATGAATTAGACACATTGTTACTTTAATGTCATGTAATAATTCTTAATCATGGAATAATATTATAAATATATTTTGGATGAAGATTAAATACCCAGTTGTTCACAAAACTTATTACTTCCAATCCTGTTTCCTACAACCCTCTCTATCTTTATCTATTTGATTACTCGACCTGACCCTTACGAATTTTTATTTCGCAACGATGAGGCATAGCCGGGTTTAAAATAATAAAATAATGCGTAATTACTATAATGGTCCTAAATAGAAACTATAAGCTAAATAAATTTTGTGATATTAGGCAATGGAAAATTATTTTTCAAATTTAATAAAAGCCGATACTGTTCCTGGCTTTGCGAGCAAATATTGATTATTCTCATTACTTCTACACGTGTAATTTTTGCAAAATACGAAGGTCGAATTTAATACAGCTTGGCAACGGATATAATATTATATAATATTTTATTCATATTAGCGTTAATCACGTGATATCACCGTTTCAATATATTACCACTATAATGACACAGCTGCACATTGCGTTATGAATTATTTGCAAAAAACTTGTCAACTTGTCTAATTTATGTATTTGTTAATTTTTATTAATCCCCTCTTAAACTTTGTTGCGTAACAAACGGGGCTTTTATTCGTATCCCCACTATGCCTGGATCTGGTCTCTACCCTAAACCATGTCACTTACATTACTTATAAATACCACGAATTATAGAGAAATTTTCATAATCAAGTGAAATTTTTCAACGCAATGATTTCTCTTGGTGTGCTTCTGGTTCTCATAGTTGGAACGGTTCCGATTTACGGAGCCACTTACGACGTTGTAAAACCAACCGAATGGTGGCAGACAGCAAGTGTCTACCAAATTTGGCCGAGTTCTTATAAAGACAGCGATGGCGATGGAAAAGGTGATTTAAATGGTAAGTAACGAATTTTTTTGGAAAAATTTGGAAACATTTTTTTTTTTTGATAATTATTATCTTTCTAATATTCAAAAGCGCTTTTACCGCACATCTCTCTTATATACAACTAGCAGAACCAAAGTAATTAATTCCGAAAATCAATCTTATTTTCTTGGAAATTATATTTCAAGCCAACACAAAGAAACGTATCGACTTTTTTTTTTTTTGAACTTTTTAATATAAAGAAAATTTCAATCGTTTTAAAAAAAAATACGAGGTCAATTCTTGACCAATTTAAAAGTATGAATCCGGATAATTTTCATCATTCATATACCTAGCTACAACGATAACCGATCAGGTATATGTATTTGAAGGTATAAAATTATTTTAGGTGTTACCAGCAAACTAAGTGAGATTTCCGATATGGGTTTCGAGGTTGTATGGTTATCCCCTATGTTTCCGAGTCCCTTAGCCGATAGTGGTTACGATGTTGCGGATTACCGTGACGTAAACACAATTTTCGGTACGCTTGAAGATTTGAAAAATCTCATAGCTGAGGCCACAGAACTTGGCTTAAAAGTGATACTTGATTACGTACCTAATCATACGAGCGATGAGCACGAATGGTTCATCAAGTCGAAAGCTAGTATCGAACCCTACACCGATTACTACATTTGGAATGAAGGAATAATTGATGAAAACGGTACAAGACAGCCACCGAATAATTGGCTGAGCCTTTTTAACACTGGCAGTGCATGGGAATGGGTTGACGAACGTCAGGCTTATTATCTCCATCAATTTCACCTGAAACAAGTTGATCTTAACTTCACAAATTCTCTAGTAATTCAGGAAAGTAAGGTACGATACTATTGCTTAAGTTAAACTGTTGAGATTCATGACTTTAAATTAATAGTACTATTTAGTGTATAAATTTATTTGGTTTTAGGATATCATGACATACTGGTTTGATCTTGGTATCGCTGGTTTTCGCGTCGACGCGGTGTGTTTTGTGATAGAAAATCCAGCTCTTACGGACGAGCCTTCGGCTAATGATGATCGGTACACAGAAACACAGTATTACTACCTAAGTCATATTGAGACAAGAGATTGGCTTGGAAACTACGATATTGTACAAATGTGGAGGGATCACATTGACGAGTACAATGCGGCAACGGACGATGGTATTCCAAGAGCAATTTTCACGGAAGCGTATGCTAATATTTCTAGTATCATGAAGTACTACGATTCCGGATCACACGTGCCATTCAACTTCTTCTTTATCGACGCCGGACTAGAAAACAACGCAGCCGTTTTGGAAACAGCAAGTGACGTCGTAGGCGTGATAGATCAATGGATGGAAAATATGCCGGAGGGAGGAACAGCTAATTGGGTGGTAAGTAAAATCGTATCCCGAAGAACGTGGGCTTATAAACAATTCCTTGAATGACTGTAGGTATAACAATAAGATGTTTTTTTTTTTATTACTTGACAGTTTGGAAACCACGATAACCCTCGAATCGCTACAAAGCTTGGTGAAAAACGTGTGGACAGTATTAATTTTCTACTATATCTTTTACCTGGTGTTGCCACAACATATGCTGGCGATGAAATGGGTATGCCTAATACATATCTTACATGGGAACAAACTACAGACGCCCGAGCATGTAGCACGGACGAAGATTCTTACGAACAGTATTCCAGAGACCCCATGCGCACTCCTTATCAGTGGGACAACACGACTTCTGCAGGTTTATATTTAACGACTTTGTGAATCACTCGATTCACATCTTTTGACTATTTCATTAATTATTCCTTAAAAATATTAACGCAATTTTCGTTCTATCTATCAGGTTTTTCCACAAACTCAACCACTGATTTACCAGTAAATGAAAATTATCTAACGTTGAATCTTGCCGCTCAAAAAGAGGCTGATGTTAGTCATTATAAAAATGTACGAGCTGCACTTGAGCTAAGAACTACAACGGTCGTCCGAGAAGGAAGTTTGAATATTCAAGTTATCGATGATCAGGTAGTCGCTTTCAGCAGAGAACTCGATGACGAACTACCGATTATGGTATTGATCAATTGGGATAATTCCACCGACACTACAATCAGTTTGGAAGTTTTTGAGAATATTCCTGACACCTTGGAAGTCTTAATAGCTGACATATATTCCGGTATAACTGTTGGGTAAGTTAATCATTTGTCAGTCAAAAACAACGTTTTTATTAATTAGTCACGAAACTAATTTCCGCAACATTTTCTACAACCTTTCAGAGACGTATACGAGAAGACAAGCATAGAACTTCCGGCTGCTGCTGCAGTAGTGCTACGAGGTATTGAGGAATAGAACTATCAACGATAAATTAAGATAAGCCTTTATTTGGTCCAGATGGAGGCAGGAGAGGCAAAAATTGTCGAGGAAATATGCCCATTACGTGAAAAACTATTTTCACACGTAGTTCAACTATTGGACAAAGATTTATCTTACCTAATTAAACTGTGTATTCATAAAAAATTGAAAAACTATATAAGCATACGATTTAGTTTGTATGTTGTATGGATATTCCAAATTATATAAGAATTATCAATATATTTCGGTTCGAGTTCAAATTACTATATTTATTTATTGAAAATGAATCATACTTTTCCCAACCTGTTTTTTTAGAAATATTTATAATTCACGATTGAGCCAGAGATTTTTATTATTCTCAACAGTTTTTATTTAGAATTAAAAATCTCAGCTAATACATGAAATTGGTATCGAAAAGGGAGGAAAGAACTAACCTCGCGCTCTGAAATTATATATTTTATCTTACCTTTGCATTAGATCGAACGTTTCCGATTCGTATTTAGAACAGTTTCTATAAATTCATTGAATTTTGATCTTGACGTCATAAATACGTCCCGATATCTTTAGCACACCTGTAAATAAGCTTCAATCATTATATATCGAAATAACTAATAAGAACTAGAACAATGTATGAAATATCCAGTTGAAAGTCATGTTACGAGAAGTAAAAACGTGAAAAACATATTATTATTGGATTCGTACAAGTTCAAATTTGATATTTTTTTACTTTATGGATATTATGGATTATTCGGGATATTTTAGATCAGTATTTTCATCATATAGTTGCGAAAGATATATTTTGTGAAGACGTGGAGCTCGCAATGATATCAGTTGGTATATTTGTACAGCTTTTCATGACTATAATCAGTACGTACGACGTGTATAAAATATATAAAATAAGTTAAACTTCATCAGCGAAAATAAAGACATGATTCATTCATTCAACTGGTCCGTTTCAGTTTGTTAAAAACATAAAAAAATACGTTTCTAGCGAACGATCGATATCCCGTCAAAAAATTTCAGGTCGAATTACGAATTGAATTTAACTCATATTACTCATCGTATCAAACGATGCACTTTAGCAATAATTTTAGTGTAAAATGGATTACTTAATGTTTTCGGTATCTAATACATTTTTCGAAAATATGGGTAAAACAAATTTTCGATAAACAATACCTGCAATCGTTAAAAATTATCAAACTAAATTCCTCTTTTCTTTCTAATTGGAGTTTACCTTATCGCGAAATTCTATTTCACAGCAATAAATTTACAAGTTTAATAATTATACAATGATCTATAATTGCAGTATAAAAGCGTGACGTAAATTCTGTGATAAAGCTATAAAGAATTGTTAAAACTTGTAGGAAAGCCGATATTATATAGCGACTGGTTTTGCGAATCGAATATTGAAGAACCTCATTACTTCCACACGTGTGACTTTAAAAACAATACGAAACTTTATTACGCACGAGAAAAGTAAATAGTCTTTGAATGAGCTGGCCATGGTATATGATATCGAACCGTTCATCCGTACCAGTGACGATCATATGTGACATCGAATTTCAAATATCTGTAAATTATTACATTGACACAGCTGACAAGTACGTACATAGGTATGAACGTATTTAGTCTGAATCTATAGCTTCGAAAAAATTGACCAAAATTCAATAACAATTATTGACGAGGTTCTCTATTCCCAATCAATTAAACTACTTTTATTAACACATAATTGACACCCATTTGTTATACGAAGTGCAAAATTATTTTCATCCGGAAAAGCTTTGCATCTATTCAAGCGTACCTAATTTTAATTTATACATTCGACAGTTAATAATCACTTGCCGAATTTATTTACATTTCACGAGATAAACGAAGCATTTATTTGTCCCCCCACAATGCCGCGATGTAGACACTTCCCTCAAACGTGGCTTTAATTAATCCTATATAAGAAGAAAAACAACGGAGAACTTTTTACAAACGAGCAAATATGGCTGCACTGAGGGTGCTTTTGATTCTCATCGTTGGAACGGTTTCGATTTACGGAACCACTTACGACATTGTAAAACCAACCGAATGGTGGCAGACGACAACTCTCTATCAAATTTGGCCCCGTTCTTTCAAAGATAGTGACGGTGATGGAATCGGTGACTTGAATGGTAAGTCAGCTCAATTTGTTCTATGAGATTTTTTTGAAAGCTTCCCGGTAACCGAAATGTTCGATCTTACTCAGTGGCTTAAAGATCATAACGGACGATCATTTCGAGAGAAATTTGTATTATTTGTTAGCGATTGACTTACTGAAAACGATTCTTGACAAATTAATTAGATTATCCGAGTTTTGTTTATTACATAGAATTACGTATCGTTTGCTGTTTGATGAAAGCCGTTATCCCTTCAATGCAAAGACACGAGATGTTATAATTTTCATCGATCATTTGTAACAAGTATACGTATAAACGATGCTGTAAATTATGAAATTATTTTAGGTATTACCAGTAAACTGGAACACTTCGTCGATATGGGTATCGAGGTTGTTTGGTTGTCTCCTTTCTTCACTAGTCCGTTGGTCGACAGTGGCTACGATGTTTCGGATTACCGTGACGTAAACCCAGTTTATGGTACGCTTGACGATTTTGATAATCTCGTTGCTAGAGCCACAGAACTTGGTCTAAAAGTGATCCTGGATTACGTACCAAATCATACAAGCGACGAGCACGAATGGTTCGTCAAATCTAAAAATGGTACCGCACCTTACACCGATTACTATGTTTGGAACGAAGGAGTACTTGACGCTAACGGCACAAGGCAACCACCGAATAATTGGCTAAGTGCTTTCAACAGCGGCAGTGCATGGGAATGGGTCGAAGAACGTCTGGCCTATTATCTTCATCAATTCGAAGTGAGGCAGCCCGATCTCAACTTCACAAATCCTGATGTAATCCAGGAAACTAAGGTTCGGTTCTCTTGTTTCAGTTAAACGGCGGGGCTTAAAGACTATAAATGAATTACACTAATTTTTATCTGAATCTATACGTCTTTAGGATATTCTGACCTTCTGGCTCGATCGTGGTATCTACGGTTTTCGCATAGATTCGATGCCTTATCCGATCGAGGCTGCATCCCTTGCCGACGAGCCGTTGTCAGGTATAGACGGTTACACATCAACAGACTATTACTACCTGGATCATATATACACCAAAGATCAACCAGAGAACTATGATATTGTAAGAATTTGGAGGGATCACATTGACAATTACACTGCCACAAAGGACGATGGTGTTGTGAGAATAATGTTCACGGAAGCGTACGCTAATATTTCCAATGTAATGGGATACTACGATGCAGGATCACAAGTTCCATTCAACTTCTTCTTGATTAAAGACGATGAAGGTATTAGTCTCATTACTTTGGATAACGCTACCGATGTTGTAGACATTATAAACACGTGGATGAGTAATATGCCGGCTAATGGAACAGCTAATTGGGTTGTAAGTAGTCGAAGTCTTTAATCAATGCAGCTACATATCCTAATAATTTTTTTTTTTGTACACAGATGGGAAATCACGACAACAGCCGTGTCGCCACGAGGTACGGATCAGAGCGTGTTGATGCTATTAATTTCCTACTATATTTACTACCCGGTGTTGCGGTCATTTATAACGGTGATGAACTCGGCATGACTGACACATATATTACATGGGATGAAACCGAAGACCCGCAAGCATGTAACACGGACTCAACTCGTTACACATCGTTCTCCAGAGATCCTGAACGCACTCCTTATCAATGGGATAACACAACTTCTGCTGGTTGGTATTTAACGTTTGGTTTTACACATATGCACGATAATGGGACTCTCTTTCCTCTACACTTATCTGAAACTATATTGACACAAGTATAACTCCATATCTTACAGGCTTCTCGACAAATTCTACCCCCATGTTACCTGTTAACGAAAATTATCTAACGTTAAATCTCGCCGCTCAAAAGGAGGCTGATGTTAGCCATTACAAAAATGTACAAGCATTGATTCAGCTGCGAAACCGTACGGTCATACGAGAGGGTAGTTTGAATGTTCAAGTTATCGATGATCAGGTTGTCGCTTTCAGCAGAGAACTTGATGACAATCAACCGATTGTAGTATTGATCAACTGGTCTAATACCACCGACGTTACAATCAGTCTGGACGTTTTTGAGAATATTCCTGACACTCTGGAAGTCTTAATAGCTGACATAAACTCCGGTATAACTGTTGGGTGAGTTAATCGTTCGTCAATCAAAAATGGCATATCTACTTCCCTCAGTTCATCACCTGACTAATTTACACGACATTATCTACAACCTTTCAGAACTGAATACGAGAAGACAAGCGTAGAACTTCCGGCTAATGCTGCAGTGGTGCTGCAAGGTATTTCAGAAGAACCGAACGTCAAGAAAAATCGTGAAACGCTGAAATTAAATCGGAACAATGGCGACAAAGAGCAAAATTCGTTGTTGGAAAATATATTTCTTAGGTACTTCGGTTAGTTGAACCGTATGTTAGTACTTTAACTAAAATCTGCATTTATAATAAATGAAAATTTTTCTAAGGACACGATTAAATTCGTATTTTACATATTTCATTATTTTAAATTGTCCAATAAATATAAATGAATTCCTGTACAAGGTTATATAAATTTATTCAAATATTTTGCAACGAATGAATAAACAAATAATGATAAATAAAATACTTTTTAAATGAACTCACTACTTCCTCCAACCCTATTTCCTAAAAACATTTAAATATCTAGCGTGATGAGAAATTTTTTTCATATTTATTTTATATTTTCATATTTTTCATATTCATATAAGTAATTTTTGAAGGGAAAAATTTTGTTGTATGATGAATTATTCGAGATATTATATCAGTATTATATTTATATAATTGCGACAAATATATATTTTTGGAGACGTGGAGTCCGCAATCATATGAGTTGGTATATTTATACAGCTTTTCATGAATATAATGTAAGTATATACCTATATGTATGACGTGTATATATAATAATGAGTTTCCAAGAATTCACAATTGTCAATATATGAAATGAGTTGTAATTCATTTGCCAAAATTAAAGCATGATTTATTACTGATCCGTTTCAGTTTGTTAAAAGATATTTAAAAAAAAATAAAAAAAATACGTTTCTAGCGGACGATCGATATCCCGTCAAAAAATTTCTGGTCGAATTACGAATTGAATTTAACTCATTTTACTCATCGTATCAAACAATGCACTTTAGCAATAATTTTAGTGTAAAATGGATTACTTAATGTTTTCGGTATCTAATACATTTTTCGAAAATATGGGTAAAACAAATTTTCAATAAACAATACCTGCAATTGTTAAGAATTATCAAACTAAATTCCTCTTTTCTTTCTAATCGGAGTTTACCTTATCGCGAAATTCTATTTCACAGCAATAAATTTACAAGTTTAATAATTATACAATGATCTATAATTGCAGTATAAAAGCGTGACGTAAATTCTGTGATAAAACTATAAAGAATTGTTAAAAATTATAGGAAGGCCGATATTATAATGACTAATTTTGCGAGCCAAATATTTAAGAGCCTCATTACTTCCACACGTATGACTTTAAAAACAATACGAAACTTTATTACGCACAAGAAAAGTAAATAGTATTTGAATTGGCTGGCCATGTTATATTACATTGACACAACTGAGAAGTTACAACTATGAATGTATTTAGTCTGAATGTAGCTTCGAAAAAATTGACCAAAATTCAATAACAATTATTGACGAGATTCTCTTTTCCCATTCAATTAAACTACTTTTATTAGCACATAGTTGACACCCATTTGTTATACGAAGTGCAAAATTATTTCCATCCGGAAAAGCTTTGCATCTATTCAAGCGTACCTAATTTTAATTTATACATTCGACAGTTAATAATCACTTGCCGGATTTATTTACATTTCACGAGAAAAAACGAGGCATTTATTTGTCCCCCCACAATGCCGCGATGTAGACACTTCCCTCAAACGTGGCTTTAATTAATCCTATATAAGAAGAAAAACAACGGAGAACTTTTTACAAACGAGCAAATATGGCTGCACTGAGGGTGCTTTTGATTCTCATCGTTGGAACGGTTTCGATTTACGGAACCACTTACGACATTGTAAAACCAACCGAATGGTGGCAGACGACAACTCTCTATCAAATTTGGCCCCGTTCTTTCAAAGATAGTGACGGTGATGGAATCGGTGACTTGAATGGTAAGTCAGCTCAATTTGTTCTATTCGATTTTTTTGAAAGCTTCCCGGTAACCGAAATGTTCGATCTTACTCAGTGGCTTAAAGATCATAACGGACGATCATTACGAGAGAAATTTGTATTATTTGTTAGCGATTGACTTACTGAAAACGATTCTTGACAAATTAATTAGATTATCCGAGTTTTGTTTATTACATAGAATTACGTATCGTTTGCTGTTTGATGAAAGACGTTATCCCTTCAATGCAAAGACACGAGATGTTATAATTTTCATCGATCATTTGTAACAAGTATACGTATAAACGATGCTGTAAATTATGAAATTATTTTAGGTATTACCAGTAAACTGGAACACTTCGTCGATATGGGTATCGAGGTTGTTTGGTTGTCTCCTTTCTTCACTAGTCCGTTGGTCGACAGTGGCTACGATGTTTCGGATTACCGTGACGTAAACCCAATTTACGGTACGCTTGAAGATTTTAAAAATCTCATGGCTAGGGCTAAAGAACTTGGTCTCAAAGTGATCGTGGATTACGTACCAAATCATACTAGCAGCGAGCACGAATGGTTCATCAAATCAAAAAGTAGTATCGAACCTTACACCGATTACTACATTTGGAACGAAGGGATAATTGACACAAATGGCACAAGACAACCGCCAAATAACTGGCTGAGTCTTTTCAAAAGTGGCAGTGCATGGGAATGGGTTGAAGAACGTCAGGCCTATTATCTCCACCAATTCAGCGTTGAGCAGCCAGGTCTAAACTACAGAAATCCTAAAGTAATTCAGGAAACTAAGGTAGGATACTCTCCTTTAATTATAATAAAATTACACCCATCAATCCCAAACTAAATCATTTCGGTATTCAGGATATCCTGACGTTTTGGCTCGATCTTGATATCGATGGTTTTCGCATGGACGCACTGCCTTATCTGATAGAGGACGAATTACTGAGAGACGAGCCTGTGTCTAATTTACCTGGCTATACATCAACCGACTTTTACTACCTGGACCATATCTACGTGAAAGATCAACTCGGTAACTATGACATTGTACAGATATGGAGGGATCATATCGACAATTACACTGCCACAAAGGACGATGGCGTTGTCAGAGTGATGTTCACGGAAGCTTATGCTAACATATCGAATATCGTGAAGTACTACGATTACGGATCTCAAGTACCGTTCAATTTCTTCTTCATAAAAGACGGCGAAGGAATAGAAAACGCGGCTCTAGACACTGCAGAAAACGTAGCAGACATAATTAGTTTATGGATGGAAAACATGCCGGATAATGCAACGGCTAATTGGGTGGTAAGTGTGATTAGAAAATTTGTTAAAAATATTTCCGTAACCGATTTTTTAATCCTTCACAGTTTGGAAACCACGATAACAATCGCATAGCCACAAAATTTGGAGAAGAACGTCTAGACAGTTTAAATTTTTTACTATTCTTACTACCGGGTATTGCTACGATTTATAACGGTGATGAAATCGGCATGACTGACACATATCTTACATGGGAGGAAACCGAAGATCCGCTGGCATGTGACACTAACGAAACTCTTTACGTATCTTACTCCAGAGATCCTGTACGCACTCCTTATCAATGGGACAACACAACTTCTGCTGGTTGGTATTTAACGTCTGGATTTATACGTGTGTATAATTACTGGACTCTCTTACTTTCACATCGTTTAACAATTGTCTGAAACTATATTGATACAAGTATCGTTCCATATCTCATAGGTTTCTCGACAAACTCTACCACTATGTTACCTGTTAACGAAAATTATCTAACGTTAAATCTCGCCGCTCAAAAGGAGGCTGATGTTAGCCACTACAAAAATGTACAAGCATTGATTCAGCTGCGAAACCGTACCGTTATACGAGAGGGTAGTTTGAATGTTCAAGTTATCGATGATCAGGTAGTCGCTTTCAGCAGAGAACTTGATGACAATCAACCGATTGTAGTATTGATCAACTGGTCTAATACCACCGACGTCACAATCAGTCTGGACGTTTTTGAGAATATTCCTGACACTCTGGAAGTCTTAATAGCTGACATAAACTCCGGTATAACTGTTGGGTGAGTTAATCGTTCGTCAATCAAAAGTGGCATATCTAATTCCCTCAGTTCATTACTTGACTAATTTACACGACATTATCTACAACTTTTCAGAGATGTATACGAGAAGACAAGCGTAGAACTTCCAGCTAATGCTGGGGTGGTGCTGCAAGGTATTCAAAAACCAAACTGAAATTAAATCAGGATCGCGGCGACAAAGGGTAAAATTCGTTGCTGCAAAATATTTATAGGTACTTCGGCTAAAATCTGCATTTATAATAAATGAAAAACTGTCTAAGGACACGATTAAATTCGTATTTTACATTATGTCATTATTCGAAATTGTCCAACAAATATCAATGAATCCCCGTACCAGCTTATAGGTATATATAAATTTATTCAAATATTTTGCAATAAATGAATAAGCAAGTAATGATGAATAAAATACTTTTCGAAGGAATTCATTACTTTCTCCTAGCGTATTTTGTAAAAACATTTAAATATCTGGGAAATTTCTAGCATGCTAGGAAATTTTTTTCATATTCTTAAAAGTTTTGATTTAAAAAATGAAAAAAATAAAAAAGAAGTTAACACATAAAATCAGTATTCAAAAAAAAAGCCAAAACTTATGTATATTATCTCACCTTTTTACGAGACCAAACGCTTCCGAAGAGTCGAGTCTTCAAACTCGACGTTTTCACACGATCAAACTTTCAGGTTGCTAGAATGTGTATTTCAGAGCTAGAACAGCATGTATGAGTTCATAGAATCGTAATCCTGATGCTATAAAGGCATTACAATATCCTCATCCAATCTGTGAATAAGCGTCAATCATTATATAAGAATAACTAAAAAGTTATACGATTCGGAAGATTCATGCTGACTCCCGCTCGTATACTTGCGGCAAAAGTAGTTCTTAAAATTGTCTGCGATGACGCCACCATAAAATATTCAAATCTCGTCTCACAAGTTGCATATAATAAGGCGCGAAGACGCAATTGTGTATAAAAATGCGCGAAACGAACAGTTTGAATATGTTTAAAAAATGCAAATACATATTAAAGATGTAATAAGCAAATAGTAGCTTACTTACTTAATTTCCGTTGAAATCGAACTTTTTTGTTTTCATCTCTGAAAGGAAAGCTATAAAACTGTTGGCAATTGGATAATCTACATTTTTACCTGAAAAAAAAACAAAAAAACATTTTAACAACAATATACAGTCTATACAAGAATTTAATGAATTATATTTAACGATGAAAATGTTGTTATTATAATACAAGTCGATAGATAAAAATAGAATGATATCCGTTAATATTTTTAATTATAACTTATACGATAATAAACGTATTTTTATACTTTATTTTATTCATATATATCTTAACTTTTATAATTACGTTAGAAAATAAATAATAACATTAAATACTGATGTACAATGTTTTTTTTTTTCCTCTTAATGGGTTCTTTAATAAATAATTTACTAAACAGCAATGAAATTATATAATTGAAGCGTGTTACGCCAAAAACTGGTTAATCAAGATTTTTCAAGAGACCAAAAGAAAAAAAAAGTGTATTGAATGATAAAAAGATTGCTAAATATATTCTTTTAATAATAAAGAAAACTACGAAGATCCGTCTTTATTTTTGTTTTTCTATGGTTTTCATTTTATTTATTCCATCAGAATATTGTTGGAAATATTTGGAACGATATTTGCATGAAATTTAGCGTAACACTCTTCGATTATCGAATTACCAAATTAACCACGTTGGAAAGATCCACCATTACGATGTGATGGATGATTTTTATACTGTCGCTATATTTTCAATTCATACTGTTATTATATTACGTTATATTAATACCTATTGCATTATATTATATTATAATCATGTTACATATTATTATTATTATTATGTATGTATGTATGTATTAACTTTATACAAGTTTAAATTTGGCAATTTTTAAATAAAATAAAATTAAATTAAATAAAACTTTAATTTTAATATTAACTAAGTCATTGAGTTTAAGATAATAATTAAGGAAAAATACAATATTTAATAAATCCTCACTTTCTATGGCACTTCCCATCAATAAATGTTATACTATAGTGAGAGCGTTCATCTACATAATATGTTATAAATATAAAATGCGGCACTAGGCTGTCTTTGGAACTGTATACATTACTATACCTATAATCATTAAAAATCACAATAGCGATTTATAATAAATTATTCAAATATATTTATTGCTGTATTGGACACGAGCTCAAATGAATATTATGCAACTCTGTCATGTCAGTCCAATCCCGTCTCTCCCCACCTATCATAACATTTCTTATACACCCGTTAAAATTATCCCTTGTTATGAGGGTTCCTTTCGCTGCAGTTTCTGTGAAAATAATTAAACACAAAAGAACCGATTACTTGAGATATTGTTTGAAACTAAACAATAAAAATTCATTATTTAAAGGATAAATCCTTACCTGGTAATCCCCCTATATACAAAGGACTGGAAACTACTCCACCTCGCATGAAATGATAATTTCCATTATTTGGAAGACCGTATTTCTGGTCTAATTCATCAACCTTAAGAGCTAGCTGCTCGTCATTATACAATGCTTGAATCCTGTGCCATCTATTATCACAAACTGTATAAGGATTGGAAAAATGTTGTTCAACATAGAGAGGATTGTTGTCTCCAAGATCACCGGACATTATTACTTTTCCATTATAAAGTTCGAGAGAAAGAGATGGCGAACCACCATCAGCTGTTATAGAAAGCAACACACCAGAGAATTCAGAAGTCCTGAATTCTAATTGAAGTTCCAAAACGGCTCCCAGTTCGAAATTTTTCTCTGCAATTAAAGCAATTTACAAATTTCTAATAACTGAAATGAAACATTCTTGAATTCAAAACAATTTCTTGTTTATTCTGAGTCAAATAAGACATAGAAATTGGGGTCTCAGCTTACTATATATCGCGTATGCATCGTCTTGGAAATAAGCGCCACTTTCAACGCTAGGAAAGCATTGTCCAACATTATAGGCTCTGCTTGTAGATCCGACCATATCATGAACGTTTCCATTCACAGTCAATGCCCTAATACATCCTTTAAGAGTTTCTAATTTAACGACAACTTGTTCTGGTATTGGTGTACCGTTCTCCGGTAATCCTCCTATGAACATCATAGTAACAAGTCCTATTTTTTTTTGGATTTTAACAGTCTGTGGAGTGTGACTATCCACCAACATAGTGAGCCTTCTTTCGTCGTGCCTCAATACAACATGGTGCCAATTACCGTCGTTGAATGTACTTTTGAATAGGATCTCTTTTTTCTGTCTTGTTTTAACTAGCAGTAAAAGCTGACCATTTCGCACGACCATCATTAGATAATGCTTCAATCTGATGCCCTGAAAAAGAGTTGATATTATTCGGTATAGTTTTTGATATTTCGTTTTATTTAATTTCTGGAGTAGTTAAAACTCACCGGAGTAATGAACAGCAATCCGTTAGGATAGTATGTTCGAAAGTCAAATTCTATAACGTATTTTTTTTCCCAAAATTTTTTAAAATTCAAATAAAGTTGTGTATGACTGTGTGGCTTGTCACCAAACTTTAAAGCTCCTGGTTCAAGCGAGTAATAAGGTACCTTTTGACACCCTTCAGGCTGCGTTGACATACCGCGTGATAATGAAGCCGAAGTCATATGCGTTGCCTGATCTTTACCCATACTTGGACCTGCGCGTCCAATTGCTGCATGTTCAAAAGACACTGGTTCATCGAGTCTCAGAACTCTGCAGAAATAAATGAACAATATAAAAGGAACTTCAAGTTTCTTACTTATTTACAATTTTTGTTTTTTTTTATGCAACTCACTCATCATTAAAAATTATGTCTTTGATAGCTCCGATTAATGGTACGTTAGTGGTAACTAAATTTGTATCATTTATAAACGCAGGTAATCCTCCAAAGTAAAGTCCCCCTTTTAATTCTGGAGCTTTAATTGCTGCACTGGTAGGAAGACGACTGCTGCTTTGGTAGGCATCGTCTACTCTCAATTCGACATCTTTTCTCTTTTTTGAGACAGATATGGAATGGTATTTGCCATCGTTGTATGTGTCGTTACTCTGTAGAAGGACTTCTCGCTTTCCAGCATTAACACGGACTTGTATTTGCCCGTTTATAACAGCTACTGAATAGTAGCTATCCTAAAAGAACACATATTTTCAATAGTTTTTTATTTTAATTAAACAACATATATCATATTTACAACAGGAATTAACATAGTCAATTTCTTACACTCATATCTCCGTACGAAATTTCTTCATTTCTACCGTCGTTTTGCCTCTGGAATGTCGACAACAAGAGAACAGTATTATCTTGCAAAGTTCGGAATGAAAAACTGAATGAGGATGATATCTTTCTCAAAGTGTGAGCATGGTGCTCTAAATATCCGTTCCCATAAAATCCTACGATCTTTATATGCTAGAAAGTGAATTTTCGGATTAAAATATCGTTAATAAGTTGATACAAGCTGTTTTTAATACTTACTTTGTTAC
Source organism: Macrophya annulata (assembly GCA_963924015.1). NCBI lineage: Eukaryota > Metazoa > Arthropoda > Insecta > Hymenoptera > Tenthredinidae > Macrophya > Macrophya annulata. Next base: position 3,261,879 of record OZ001263.1, read on the forward strand.
CACAGCTTGGTTCAACGCCATAATATTGTTCAGCCATGGGATCATACCCTTCTTGAACAAATATATTTGACATACATCCAAGAAATGATACCGTCGACGGTAGCATTATCTTATTTTCTGTTTTAAAGCTTGGCGGAACACCGCCAATGTAATACTTTCCATCAACTAAATCAGGAATGTCTTCTTTCTTTGGCTGTGGAGTTGGAGCTCCAATTTTTTTGTCGCTATTATTACCTCCTATGCTCAAACTGCACTGCTCGATACCTTTTCTTAGCTGATAGTGTCTAAGAGCATCGATTTTCGTCCAATTTCCATTATTGTACTTGTGCATCGAGAGCATTTCCATACTCTTATTACCTCCGTATCCAATATGCAGGACGACTCTTCCTTCACGAAGGAATATCATTATGTGTTGACTCTATATATTCGATGCGAAATACGAAAAAGGCGATTATTACAAGTCAATAAAGATTAATTTTTATGGTAAGGATGCCTTACATTCTTTGGATTAATAGCTAGGAACAACAAAGCGTTTTCATCTAGTGTCTTGAATGTTATTGATACTCCAAACGTATATTTGCTGTATGGACCAGAAGCAACTCTGTTCCTAACTGCGTACCCTTCGCCGGTAAAACTGTAAGCTATATCATCACGAACATCTTCAACTCTGAAATGAAAGAATGATAAAATTTCAATTCTTTTTAGTTATTTATACTTCTTTAATAATCATATATTGATAAAATTGGTTTACCCTTCGACGCAAGCTTCACAAGCCATGTCTGGAGCGCTGGTAATAAAGTTCCATAGACCGATAGGTTTCCCATCTAAAATGACCTGGTGAATACAGCCGGGAAGACCGTTAGTAGCGATAATTTCAGTCGGACGTCTCTGGGATTCTGGGATTCCACCAAGCCAGACTCTGTCACCGGATGTTATATCAAAACGTCCATATTCTGGATTTGTTGCATTAAGTACAGGGAGATATCTACCTGATGACGATGTCTGTTTTCGGACACTCAGCTTACCGACATTCCTTGTTCTAAAAATTAAATGATTATATATTTTATTGCACAAATTCAGTAGACTGTTTAATTATCAAATGAAATTGATGTTACCTTTCGGCTTCAATTCTGTACCAATAATTATCTCCTTGGATATCTCCGGCTTCTATTACTTCGGGATGAGTTACGACTCCCGTACCTCCTCCAACGTTCCATAAAAATCTTATCCTTCTATTGACCATTTCCAAAGCTACAAAATCATCCTGTGAATTAAGATATTCGTTGAGTAATTAAACCGAAGAATTTAATCGCGATTGATATTCTGATTAATATACTTTAGCTATCTATTCCCATAACTGCAGTTTTATTATACAGATAAACAAAGCACTTTAGATATCATAAAAATAGTGATTCAAGTTATTTGCACTAACAGTTATGCTGCTTGGCAGATAGAAGAGCGATCCTTGTCTATGTTTGCTTTCTACAGCCAGTGTGATTACAATAGTAGTAGTAGTTCCAGGCTGGAGTGTAGAGGGTCTATAAGACCTGACGCATTTCTTGGCATCAACACTTTTCAGGGAAATTCGTATCTAAAAAAGTTTTTTTGTTATGTGATGTGGTCAGAGGTGACGAATTTTACTGAGAACATGATCGGGTAAGTTTATGAATAATCGATTTACCCCATCAGCCGTATTTCTAGCTTCGGCTATTTTATCTTTAAGATATTGAAGTTTTACTGCTAACGTATCGTTCCATTTATCGAATTCATTTTTTCGCTTTATAGATGCGTTTGTTAAACTTATAAGTTTCGCATCTGCTCTTTTTATTGTACTCTGGGCTTCGGTAACTGTAATTCAATTTTTAATCAATAATTTTACACCATATTAATTTTTTATGTTTATAATTTAGAAATAAATAAAGATGAAGTCTTACGCTTTTCACTAGCAAGACTGATCTTTGAATCACCCTCCTGCTTCAATTCCTGTAACTTTGGTTTTAGCTCATTTTTAACAAGACCTTTGTACTCGTCGATATCTTTGTTGGTCTTTTCAAATGAATGCATCACCCGCTCATTTTCTTCCAAAATTGATTGAAGGTAATTTTGTGCTGAAAATTATACATATCCAGTCAGAACTTTGAATAAAGATGAAAATAGACGTAATTTATCTCATAAATAGTCGAAAATTCTACTTACATTCAACGCTGCTGCTCTTAAGCTCTCTGAGCTTAACATTTATCTGATTATCCTTAATCCCGGTGCTGTTTAAAGTGTCTTTTAGATCAGTGATGTCCTGTTTCTCAGCTTCTAGCTGATTCCTTAACAATGTCACTGGCTTTTCATATTTCTTAGCCCGATTCCATAGTTCGGAGGACCTTTCAACCATGGCTTTCGTCACGTCTAGCAAAGAATCGAGCTTTCCTCCTCCAGGGAAAACCTTGAGAAAAATTTTTAAAGCATTTAAAAGTCTGTGTATTTTTCTATATTTTGGATAAGAAAATGTTTTTTATACTCAACTACCTTGTTATGAATTTCATCACTGATTAAATTCGCTTCCTGACCAGTTATTTTAGCCGTGTATAAAGCATCGGCAATATTTTTATACGCTTGACTAGCTTTCAATGGATTTACTGCCTCGTTTCGTGTTTCGGCAAATAAACTGTAATACAAAAACCGAAATATAACATGTTTTCGAGAACTTTACATCGAATTTCTTTTCTAAATTATAATATCGATTGAATTACAAACCTTTCATACTGATCTACATATTGGGATAAATTCTGAGCGTGTCTTTTAGCCGGTAAAACATACATATCTTCATATTCGTAATTTAATCTGTACAGGATTCCTTCCTTGCTTGTTAAAAGGTCAGTCATATTGGATAATTTGGTTTTTAATCCCGGCAGATCCTGTTTTTAATTAAAAAAGCGATTAAAAATCTTATCGATAATAATTAATCAGCTCGAAATTCGGTCTGTGTTATTTAGGTCATTCACCTGAAAATTATTCTGACTATCTACCAAAAAACCTCTAGCTTCATCGACGAGTGTTCTACCTTCTTCGATAGACTCAAACGCCTCTCTGTTCAGTGTATTTATCTGAAAATACTCTTCTTTTGCTTGGCTAAATCCCCTCTCATTATCTTTATACAATACGTCATAAGTGTATAAATTTTCCATTATATTTTCTATAATCGTTTTAAAATCAACGACCTTAGCGTTGTACTGACTAGCGTACTTCCTTATATCAATTACGTCGTTTTCTCCACTTTCTAATGAATTTAGCCAGTCTATGTAGTCTGTTGCGTTGCTGTAAAACACGAATATATATTTAATAAATAGCTGTTTATTATCCGCTTTGAAAAGTCTGCGAAATACTTGAAAGCATGTTAACTAACTTTAAAATCATTTCAATATCTTTTCTTCTCTCGGATAAGTTCACGGTTTTGATCTTATTCAGGACTATCAATGCCTGTTTTAAAGCATTCTCTATTTGTATTTTGCTATCTGCATCCCCGTACTCAGATAACTGGGTTGTAGTATCTGTAAGAATAAAAACAATTAGATTTCGTCAATATGATAAGCAGTTGAGAAATATTACCTTTTAATTTTCTCTGTATATTTGCAATCTCTAATTGCACGCTGTATATGTTATTTTTGATATCGTTGCTCCTGGATTTGTGAATACCGGCTTGATTCAATAACTTGGTAGCCTGGAATGAGAAATTTTGATTAATTTCGAGCTTTTAATACTATTTTTGTTTAATGTTACAGATTTTATCGCAAAACTGACCCTTTCGAGCAAACTACGGACGATTTTTTTCAATTTTTTATACTCTCGCCATGGTATGTTCTTCATTCTTTGTCTCAGCTGTTTTTCATACTCTATATCATCGAGCAATCGTGTTACGTTGTTGTTTATATCCGAAAGACCTTCCCAAGGGGGTGGAATATATCCGTTAGCAATGTGTACAGTTTCCTCTCTCAATGTACTGGACATAGTGTCCAAATAATCCAGCAGTATACCCGTGCAATTGTCGTTACAAGCTGTAATTACAAAAAAGCGAATAAACTCAAAGGATTCCTAATAACAAAAGCAAATAAAACAGGAAATTTAATAGAAATAAAACACACAGGTACAGATATCCTCAATAAGCACATGGCGTGGCATTGTGCATTGAGAACAATCCCTCCCGGTCGATCCAGGTCTGCAATTGCACTGGCCAGTCTCTTCCCAACATTCGTCGTTCAAACTTCCTGCTGGATTACAATTGCAGGGTACGCAACTGCCTCCAGGAATAGTAGGAGCTCCGTAGTAGCCGTAAGAACAACGTTCACATTTGCTGCCTGTATATCCTGTGAAAAAATAATAGAATAAAATAAAGTACTGCAAAAAATTTTGATACATTAAATCAATTGCGAAAATAAAACGCACCAGGTTTACAGTGACACACTACGTCATAGTCGGAATAAATTTCGCAGGTACTTGAAAATCGTTTATCAGCATGAGGACAGGGACAGGATTTACACCCTCCATTGTCAGGATGGCCGTAAAAACTATCCGCACATGATTCGCAATGTTCGCCTTTCGTGTTTTTGCTGCAATTCTGTTCATACAGATTTAAAGATAGTTAAACAATGGCTGAAGATGATTAGTATTGAAAAAAGATCATGTTTCAGCGTGAGGATTAGTGAAATATACGAACCAAGCAGTAGCCAGTTTCCATATTGCATATTCCTGATCTTCCGTTACATTGGCAAGGTCGAGCCTGGCCTATCAGATCAATAACGATAGTTGAAATAGCCGTCTTGTTGTTATACCATCTATAATAGCCGATGCTAGGATCTTGGCACGATGTGCCATTATATTCTGGTGGACATTTACAAATTTCAAGCTCTGTTGCAAACGGAGGAGATCTTGTTGGTGTTAAGACTGCAGCATCCAGAGACGCCTCTCGGAGACTGAAAACATGGGATAATATCATTTTCTGCTACCATAATGTAAAAAATGCTAAAGTGGTCAGATAACTCAATACTTACGTCGCTTTTTTAAATTCAGAATGATCGGAAGCCTTGACCAATATGTGTTGTAAATTTTGTAGAGCGATCATCAACGTCTCTCTCGATACTGGAATGTTTGGTTTATTTTTTAACTGCCATAAGGACTCGTGTAATCTAAAAAATGAACAATTATATTTCATTGCACAATATACATACCTATATCCCCTTTATTCGATTTGAGTAACTAGTACCAATTTCTCAATTCGTCTATGTATGTACACAGCTGTTCAAACTGGGACATAACATTATGCAAACAAAAATAAAGAGTATAAGCAGAACTGGCCCAAGAGAAAAAAATTCCAGTCAAATTAACAGTGGTGATAGATAATTGATAAGGTATAAATAGATGGTCACATTTTACCTGATTTTATAGTGATTATTTTTCACAGGCAATTGGGGATAGTGTTCTAAGACAACTCGATCATTACCCTGTAGCAGAACAACAGGATATCTGAGATTAGATGGTAGTAATTCCCCACCTTCAGTTTCTGTGCTAAATTGAATATATCCGCCGTACGAAACCACCTGTAATAAAAATGGTATTAAATTACTGAAATAAGAGAATTCAGAGATAAGAATGCTGGTAAGAAACTAGCTCACTTTGTCTCCGATAAATGATTTTGGTAGTGACCAATAGACAGGGTAGTTATAATATAAAGTTAGGGGAAATGTCACGTCTCCTTCTGTTCCGGGAATAATTGTATGACTATTGGTGGTGTTGAGACCCCCGTTAATTGATGGTAGAGTATTATACGTTCCAAAGTTAGATATCTGTGGATTATTTTAATATATAGTTGTGTAAAGCAGAATAATATCCATGTTTTAATATATTCAAAGAAATGGTGTATCTTCGACCTACTATTATCTCATTAACTGTCTCATTTATGTACAAGGTTCGAGGTCGATTAAGTCTTTTTTGTCCCCAACTAAACCCTGACTCGTGACACGTAGTTGAACGACCAAAACAAAAACACTCAGTACATCCCTTTGGGTTTTCTAACGTCAAGCCAAAAGTTCCATCTTTACATTTACTGCATTGACGACCAATGGCGTTTTCCTGTATCATAAAGTAAATTAATGCTTGATGTAATTTATAAATATGTAAATATGAATAAATACCTTGCATGGACATTGGCCAGTCTGATTACACGGGCAAATATTATCCCCACATAATATGGTACCAGAAATGCTACATCCGCAAGGTCTACATCTTGGATATCCATAATACCCCTGAGCACATTTGTCGCATCTTAAACCGTCAAAACCATCTCTACAAGAGCATTGACCATCAGGATCACACTGAGCTCTTATTGAACCTGGACTACAAGCACAAGACTTACACCCAAGCCCAGGAATAAATCCATAAGCTCCTGATCTACAACGATCACAGTGTTCACCAAGGGTTAAAGTTGGACATACACAACGTCCTGTATCAGGGTCGCAAATATGCCCTGGCTTGTTACACGGCTCACAAACTAAAGAAAGAAAAATGATGTGTTGTGTTTTAGAAGGTGAATAAATGAGGAAAGAAATTCTATTTCTAGTTTTGTTTTCATATTTATTAATTATGTCCTTACGCTGGCAACCCTTATCGGAGAATCCATAGTAACCAGGCAAACAAGAGTTACATCTAGGACCACCTATTCCTTGACGGCAATGACAGTGCCCTGTATCTTCCTCACAAGAAGAATTTACTGCACCTATAACGTTGCATTCACAAGGTCCACATCCACCACCGCTAGACATACCCCAGAATCCTGTCTGCGAGATTGGATAACAATTTTTTTGTTTCGGTTTTGTCATCACTAGTTATTGTTAAATTGATGAAAAAAAAAGGTGGGTTTTGGCTTTCAGTAAATTAGGCAATATAAATGTTCTACAAAGAATCCTGTGCCATTCTTTGAATACTAAACGAATTCTATTGTAATAATTCATGAGAATAGCAAAACGTATGCCTAATTTAAATCCATATTACTGCAAATCAATAAGTTCCTCTGGGTTTCAGAACTAGATTAGTGAAAACTGAGATATAAATCAAAACAAGACAAATCCACTGATCGATAAAAAGACTGAAAGTATTTAAATAAATTAAAACACGATCAAAAATCTTCTCTGTTGAATTTTAAATAATGCCTGATAGTAAAAACAAAAGTCAAAATATTATATTAATGATAGAAACAAATTTTTTGTTCTTCTACCTCAATTATGGAATTAGAATTAGTGAATCTTCTTCAATTACCTGACAACGATCGCAAGCTCTTCCTGTAACTCGTTGTTTGCATTGACACTGTCCAGTGACAATGTCACAAGTCGATGAAGTCGAACCAACAACATTGCATCTACATCCTGCAACATAAATCGTAATTTCTTTTTTATAAACGAATCGAATTCGAAAAAAAGGAAAAAAAAAAGACAGTAACTATTCCTCGAATGAGAAATCTGCATAAGAGATACGTATGCAATAAAAAACAAAAATTCTAGTTTTAAAAATTATAAAAAACGTTACAAAAATTCGCTTTATGATGATGAATGAAACGATTGTTAAGATATGTGAATAGCAAACATGAATATATCGTTCATTCAGACGTTTGTTTAGGCTTCAGGTTGTAGTTTTCTTTTAAATTCATGAATAGTAGATAAGAGTAAGAGATTTGCAGTACAACATAGTGGCTATAATATAAAGTATTATAATTAACGTAATTTTTGGAAAAATAAATATAACTAATATTTTCAAACTAAAATAAAAAAAAATAAAAAAAACTGGAGAAAGTCAGACATAAAAAGATCTGGCAATTTGAGATTAAAAAACTGCGTCACACAGTCGTTAAATCTCTATGGTTTACACCATAATCACAAAATTGAGTGAGTAGGTATTTGACATAAAAGTGGAGAGATCAGAGATGCATAAATATGCAAATGGAATTGATACAGATAAATACACGAGAGTTTTTCTTTTTCTTTTTTTCATCTTTTCTTTTTTGTTTTAGTATTTTTCTCGGTATAATATACCGTTGATAAAAAACCTTTCAGTTTTACTACTCCCGTATAGATTATAGTTGCTCTAAGTTTATAAATAAAACCTAAATCTCTGATATTTATTAGAATATCCTCAAGACTTCAGCCCCTCCATTCAGTTTATTATCCAACTGATTTAACTGTGAGATGAATTGAACAGAACTAAGAAGAGACGTTAAGAATTTTTTGGAAACAAACAATTCTGTCTATTTCTCTAATTTAAAAATAATTAACCTTTCATACATCTTCTCTCTTTCTCTCTCTCTCTCTCTCTCTCTCTCTCTCTCTCTCTCTCTTTCTCTCTCTCTCTCTCTCTCTCTCTCTCTCTCTTTCTCTCTCTCTCTTTCTCTCTCTCTCTCTGCGGGATGCAGAAATAATCAAAAAGCTACCTACAGATTCTTAATTTTCCCGTGACGAAAATTCCTTCCCATTAGACAGAAAAAAAACGAAATAGAAAAAATGAAAAAAAAAAAATCTACTGAATCCATTAAAAAAAAATTTATTTGCAATTTTTAGATGTGTTTCATGATAGTTTTTGTATATTTAAATTTCAAATGTTAAATTAAAAATGAAATTATGAAACAACAGTCGGAATTTCTTGCTTCTAATTACTTATGATAAATCACATAGAGAGATGGAAGATGTACGTATCATTGTTGAATCGTTTAAGTAAGGAATCTTTTTATAAATGACCGATGGTATATCAAAAAAATTACCATATTTTAGTTATAGCGACAACCATACGATACAAGGTCATAAACAATTGTAAAAACATTTGACGCAATTGCGAAAGTACAGAGTGTAGTGGGCAGCTTATAGTATAAACTGATGAACATATGGCGAGACAATTAATCATTCACCCAATTCCTTAGTTTGATTAAATTCAGCTGAACTTTTTATAGCCGTGCCAAATCCACGGGCTTTTAATTCACGATGATATTTTTCATTTGTTTATTTTTATATAAAAAACAAAAAAAAAAAACAACCATAAGCCAATTAATCGTTGTCTCTTGCTACTCGAAACATATGACAGTTATTGATTGTTCATAGAATATATATGTTACACAATTTGTGTATGTATAGCTAATATTTACTCTAACTACACAAAACAGTAGGCCATAAGCCAGACCCCAAAAAGTAGCATCAATATTGTCTATAAATATGAGCAATGAATTAAAGAACTTCATAAATGATCAGAATTTATTCATAAAATGATGTGTCTTCTTATACGAGTACTTCTCATCGCGGTAGTTTTTACCTACAGTACAATTCAGGCTACTACCTACAGTATTAATAAACCAAAATTATGGTGGCAAACAACAACTCTGTATCAAATTTGGCCAAATTCTTTTCAAGACAGTGACGGAGATGGAATTGGAGATTTGAATGGTAAGTTAAATTTTAATTATATAAATTAAGACGTAAGAAGAGAATTTTTCAATTTACTTTTTTCAAGAATTCAAAGCCAATTTTTTTTTTTCTAGGAAAAGCAAACGTTTGAATTAAACAAGATATCAAATTTTTTGGGGCCGATCTTTTGAATGTAAAATCCTGTGAATTTCGATCTTTTTTTTTTTCATCTTACTGTTTCGTTTAGCTATATGTGCAAATTTTACAACATCATGAATGAAAAAGAGAAAACTTGAAAAAAAAGTAAAATATGAATAGATGCATTTAAATTTTTCAATCAAATTATTCCAGGTATTACGAGCAGACTTGATCACTTCGTCGATATGGGGATTGAGGTCATCTGGCTATCACCTTTCTACCCGAGTCCATTGGTCGATAGTGGCTACGACATTTCTGATTACCGTGATGTAAACCCAATTTACGGTACACTTGAAGATTTCAAAAATCTCGTTGCTAGAGCCAAAGAACTTGGTCTAAAAGTGATCGTGGATTACGTACCAAATCATACTAGCAGCGAGCACGAATGGTTCATCAAATCAAAAAGTTGTATCGATCCTTACACCGATTACTACGTTTGGAACAAAGGAATAATTGACACAAACGGCACAAGACAACCACCAAATAATTGGATAAGTCTTTTCAACAGTGGCAGTGCATGGGAATGGGTTGAAGAACGTCAGGCCTATTATCTCCATCAATTCGAAGTGAGACAGCCCGATTTAAATTTCAGAAATCCTAAAGTAATCCAGGAAACTAAGGTAGTATACTCTCATTTAATTATAATAAAATTACACCCATCAATCCCAATCTTAATCATTTCGGTATTCAGGATATCCTAACGTTTTGGCTCGATCTTGATATCGATGGTTTTCGCATAGACGCAGTGCCTCATCTGATAGAGGATGAATCGCTGAGAGACGAACCTTTGTCTGATTCATCTGACTATACATCAACCGATTTTAATGACCTGGACCATATCTACGTGAAAGATCAACCCGGTACCTATGATATTATACAGATATGGAGGGATCACATTGACAATTACACTGCCACAAAGGGCGATGACGTTGTCAGAGTGATATTCACGGAAGCTTATGCTAATATATCTAGTATCATGAAGTACTACGATTACGGATCTCAAGTACCGTTCAATTTCTTCTTCATAAAAGACGCCGAAGGAAAAAACAACGCGGTTTTAAACACTGCAAAAAATGTAACAAACGTTATTAATTTATGGATGGAAAACATGCCGGATAATGCAACGGCTAATTGGGTGGTAAGTGTGATTAGAAAATAGTTTAAAAATATATCTTTAACCGATTTTTTAATCCTTCACAGTTTGGAAACCACGATAATAGTCGCATAGCCACAAAACTTGGAGAAAAACGTGTAGACGGTATTAATTTTTTACTATTTCTACTACCGGGTATTGCCACGATTTATAACGGTGATGAAATCGGTATGAATGACACGTACATTACATGGGAAGAAACTACAGATCCACAAGCATGTAACACTGACAGAACTCGTTACCAATTGTACTCTAGAGATCCTGGACGTACTCCTTATCAGTGGGACAACACGACTTCTGCGGGTTAGTATTACAACTCTTGTCTACGTGTGTGAAAATTATTCAACTGTATATCATCAACGATTCTTTACAACTGCTGACACATTTTTTTGTTTTCTTATACATCATATATTTCAGGTTTCTCAACAAATTCTTCGACCATATTACCAGTGAACGAAAATTATCATACGTTAAATCTAGATGCTCAAATAGCAGCTCGTATTAGTCATTACAAAAATGTACAATCAATAATTAAAATAAGAAACAATATCGTCATCCGGGAAGGAAGTTTAAATGTCGAAGTTATCGATGATCAAGTAGTCGCTTTTACCAGGGAACTTGACACTCATCAATCAATTATCGTTTTAATCAATTGGAATAACACAACAGTCACAATCAGTTTAGAAATTTTCAACAATATTTCTGACGAAATGGAAGTTTTGGTGGCTGACATTTACTCCGGTATTAGCGTCGGGTAAGTCGATAATTATCAACAATCAAAAGCAATTTTATCCCAATTTTTTCTGTTCTTTTTTTCTTTTTCTTATTTAATTTTACTTCATCTGTACAATATTTCAGAGACATTTACAACAAATCAAGGATTGAACTACCGGGTAATGCTGCAGTGGTATTGCAAGATTTAATCAAGGAACCGTCGAACACCTACAAACCTTCTAATGAACAAGGATCGACGTCGATGTTTAAGTCTTGTCGACTTGTTAAATAAATCTCGAATTTTATTAGCAACAAATAACCGTCATGATATTATGCAGCGAATTTCTGTATTAAGTTAAAATATGACTAATAGAAAAAACAAAAATAATCATTTCCTTTTACTGAGACTTGAAAAGACTGTGATTCATATTAAAATAATCACAATCGATAAATAATTGATAATGAATTCAGTATGTAATAAAAATGTCTTCAATAATAAATGTATAAACGATAAGCATGTAGAATTATCATTGATAACTTTTATAGAATCTGTAAAATCGCATACCTTGAATACGTACGGATTATATACTGAAATGAGAAATTAAATCATCATAACAAATTGAAAATGTATTAATTAATAATTTTATATTAATTAATTTTTAATTATTTATGTGATTAAAACATTATAAAGAATAACCTATAGGTATGTATATAATATAAATCGACGTTTCAATAACCAGTAATCTTAATATTCTTTTAATAATCTCTAATCGTTGATCACAGTCAACGATTAAATTGCATAACGTACGATTCAATCACAATACAATAGCAACGTGATATAATCAGATTGTAAAAAGCGATACCAGCATCCTCTATAAATATGAGTGACATATGAGTGGGATTCTCCAAACGTATAGAAAACTTTCCAGTCTGAACAACAACACGATGTATGTTATAAAGTTTATAAATATTTTCATAATTGGAACTGTGCTATCAATCGATGGTGCATCAGTCAGTATACCAAAACCAACGGAATGGTGGCAGACAACAACTCTCTATCAAATTTGGCCCCGATCATTTAAAGACAGTGACGGTGATGGAATCGGTGATTTAAATGGTAAGTTAACTGCCAATCGTTCAGGTTTAACTATTGATTTTTGTATACTAGAGGTTAAAAAAAGACTAAAGATGAAAATTTGATCTCAGTGAAATAAAATAGTTTGAAATTGTTTTTAGGAATTACCAGTAAACTTAGCCATTTGGTTGACATGGGGATCGAAGTGACGTGGTTATCACCTTTCTTTGCTAGTCCATTGGTCGATAGTGGTTATGATGTGTCTGATTACCTAAGTGTCAATCCGGTTTACGGTACGCTAGATGATTTCGACAATCTAGTTACTACTGCCAAAGAACTTGGTTTAAAAGTGGTCCTAGATTACGTGCCTAATCATACCAGTGACGAGCACGAATGGTTTATATTATCAAAGAACAGTACCGAACCATACACAAATTACTACATTTGGAACGAAGGAATAATTGACGAAAACGGGACTAGACAACCGCCCAATAATTGGCTGAGTGTTTTTAACAGTGGCAGTGCGTGGGAATGGGTCGATGAACGTCAGGCCTATTATCTTCATCAATTCCACGTGAAGCAACCAGACCTTAACTTCTCGAATCCTGATGTGATCCAGGAAACTAAGGTAAAGAATTTTTGTTTCCAAATGGCAAAAAAAGAAAATTAATCTCTTCGATTTTAGGATACTCTGACTTTCTGGCTCGACCGTGGTATCGATGGTTTTCGTATCGATTCGTTACCTTATCTAATAGAAGATGCCTCACTCGATGACGAGCCAGTGTCCGGTTTGGAAGGCTATACATCAACGGACTATTACTACCTCAGTCATATATATACCAAAGATCAAATCGAAAATTATGATATTGTACAAACTTGGAGAGATCACATTGACGATTATTCTAATAAAAAAGGCGATGGTATTGAGAGAGTGATGTTCACCGAAGCATACGCAAATATTTCTAGCATAATGAAATACTACGATTATGGATCCCACGTACCGTTTAATTTCTTTTTCATTAAAGACGACGAAGGAGTAAATAACGCAGTTTTAGACACAGCAAACGATATAGTAAACGTGATAAATACATGGATGGACAGTCTTCCGGATAATAAAACTGCTAATTGGGTGGTAAGTATGATTAGATACGAGTTTAAAGTATTTCTTGAATTATTTATACAACTATTTTGTGTTTAATTTGCAGTTTGGAAATCACGATAATAGTCGTATAGCTTCAAAACTTGGCGAAGAACGTGTAGACGCTATTAATTTTTTACTATTTTTATTACCCGGTGTTGCAACGATTTATAACGGCGATGAAATCGGAATGATTGACACGTATATTACATGGGAAGAAACTGAAGATCCGCAAGCTTGTAGTACTGATGAAACTCGTTATGAATACTTTTCAAGAGATCCTGTTCGTACTCCTTATCAATGGGACAACACGACTTCCGCGGGTTAGTATAATTTCCGAATTATCTATAAGTTAGTAAATATTTGTTAAACTCTTCATTCTTTTTTTTTTTTTTTTTCTGTTATCTGGTCAATGAATTTCAGGATTTTCGACAAACTCTACAACCATGTTACCTGTCAATGGAAATTATCTCACGTTAAATCTTGAGGCTCAAAAATCCGCTGTTATCAGTCATTACAAAAATGTACAAGCACTAATTCAACTAAGAAACAGTACGGTAATCAGAGAGGGAAGTTTAGACGTTCAAGCTATCGATAATCAAGTTGTTGCTTTCGCGAGGGAACTTGATAACGAACAACCTATCGTAGTTTTAGTAAACTGGAATAATGCCACAGCTATCACAATCAGTCTCGAAGTTTATGAAAACATTCCTGACAATTTGAAAGTCTTAATAGCTGATGTAGAGTCTGGTATAACCGTTGGGTAAGTCATATTTATTCGAAAATGAAAAGAGTGAGATTGATAACGTAAATTTATCTTTATGACCAATTTTTGTATTTTTTTTTTTTTTTTCAATTTATTTTTCATTTTTTAGAACCGTGTACCCAAAAAATAGCGTCGATCTTCCCGGTGGGGCTGCAATGGTTCTGCAAGGTACTAGTGGGTCAAGTGTCGTAGAAATTAGCACTCGTTATCTGTTTAGTTTGCTATGTATTCTATACGCAACTTCTAAGTTATATTAATTATAATTTAAACACATTAATTAAAGAACTTTAATTAAAAATTGGAGCTAAAGTATATTAAAAAAAAAAAAAAATCCCATATCCTAGTCAGTCTAATTACGGTGTCGATACGTTTTGATAGGTTAAAAAAAAAGAATTTTTGTTAAAGCAGTACAGCAAATCAAAACTGTTATCAATATTAGGTAGATTAAATTCAAGATTTTTTTTTTTTTTTGACGCATATGATTGAAGTATTACCTCAATTTTTTTACTACTCATCTACTTATGGATTATCGAAAGATAAGAATTTTTTTTTTTTGTTTTTCATAGTTGTTAAAACCACATTTATACATCTTAATAAAATTCAAACAATAAGAAAATATCGAATCCTTCACCACACTTAACTGCATTCTTTCTTGACATGTGTAAGGTACTTTCTTCAACCACTTTCCCTTCTATATATGTATATATATACATATACTTCGATTATATTTATTGAACTTTAAAATCTGATATTAATTAACACAAATTTGTATATATTTTTCTCATAGTTTTTTTTTTTTTTTTTTGTTTTTTGCTATTTTTTGAAACTGAAGAAAAAAGAAAATTAGGTAAACTATGTATGTATATATACAAGGGAATAAATTCTGAAATAATAATAAACCAGTGGAATGATATGTCTGCATTCATTCCTGATCCGCTTAAACCAAATTGGCTTACGAACGACATATAGTAATAAATAATTCTATTTTCAGTTGAAGTGGATGCCGAGTTTATAGTGCATTGCGTTGCAGGCAATGATCAAATATTGTATACAAATATATGTGTATATGTATGTATATATTCATACCAAGTAAAGAAAAACGTAAATGTTTGTACGACATAAGTTATAATATATAGTATAAGAGACTTATATATATAATAATATATACTTCGCATAGTATATAGTATATATAAACGTGTGCAAGCTCCAATAAGCTATAGAATGGCTTCAAGCTCCATATAAACGAAGAAGAGAAGAGATATATAAGTTCCTCAGCGCAAATTGAATCTTAAGAGTAATTTTTTTTTTTTTTTTTTTTCATTTTTCTTTTTTTGTCTAAGAGTTTAATATGACGCAAGCCGCGCCAACTCGACCCTGAAGAACATAAATGGATCTTGATAAACCTCTCAACGAGAAAAAAAAAAAAAGAAAGAAGAACAGAGAGAGAGAGAGAGAGAGATAAAAAAAAAAATCTTCGTGGAATAACGCAAAAAAAAAAAAAAAAAAAAAAGAAGAGACAGATGCCAATAATTGTAAGAGTCACTGTGAGGGAATAATTAGATAAATATGAACGAAACAACAAAAAAAATAAAATAAAAAAAGAGAAGAAGTAAAGAGGAAAAAATCTGCATCAGTGAAGCTAATTTTTACTTTTCTTTTTTTGTCATACGTCAGACATTGACTAACAATATATATATCTAAGAGTAGACATGTGTTCAGTACAACCTCTTCGTGCAACGTTTCGAATTCTTATGACTAGCCTGAATGTATATATATATATATATATATATATCCCTATAGTACATATGTATATGTATATGTATATAGAGAGATAGAAAAAATGATTGATGAAAACCGAGGTACCGATCATGACGACCCGATGTTTGTGTATCTATACGAGTCCCTTTTTTTTCAAACAGGTATATATATGTATATATATATATATATATATATATATATATATATATATATATATATATATATATATATATATATATATATATATATATATATATATATATATATATATATATATATATATATATATATATATATATATATATATATATACATAACACGTCCACCTCCGTTCTTATGGGATATGCTGTAACATATATAGGAGACACGAGTTCGTTGATTTGTTAGGTTTAAAAAGAGAGAAGAGAAAGAAAACGAAAAAAAAAAAAGGATTATAGATATATTGTATAGAGCTGTGACATAAGAAAGGAGAATCAAATATCTATGGCTATAATTCCTCATAATAAAACGTATATAATTCAATCAATCAATTCGAACAAATTTTTTTTAATCATTATAAAAACTCGATTTCAATTTCAAATTCTTTTATATTTCCATAAGTTAAGTCAAAAGTCAAAATCTAAAATACGGTTACTGATAGAAAACTGATGAAAATCCTTCCGTGTATTAATTTCAAATTAGGTATAAAGAATTTTGAAAAATTTTAGGATGTTTTTTTTTTTGTATTTCATCTTTTTCAAAATTTATATCTTTTAGAAATGGAGGACGTGAAAACTCAAAGATTTATCGTAATAATTAACAGAAGTTATATATTTTACGAGAACCAATAAATTTGTATAAAAAATCATGAAGTTGATGAAAACTAAATAGAAATCGATTGAAAATTTGTTTCAAAATTTTCCTCACCGAATCTAATATTGAGATTACTGTTTATTATAGTCTGGTAATAACTGCAGCAGGAGTCGTTACTGTCGTATGTACATATGTTACACCTATCCTAAAGACACATACATGTTTGAGAGAAGAGATTTAAGAAGCGTGAAGATCTAGGCGTGAGTATGCGGATAATTGGGAGCCGGAGGCCTATAGCCGTATGGCTATACAAGAAGAAGAACAAGAAGAAGAATAAGAAGAAGAGTTTATCTATCAATTTAAATATACCTAGGTATACATAATAGTTAAAGGAAAAGGTCCGTGGGCGGACAGAATAAAATATCTTCTTCTTTTGTACTTTCTTTTCTTTTTATTTTTTTCTCTCTCTCTCTCTCTCTTTTTTTCGACCGTCAAAATTTTTTACCTGCGAATTAATTATCAAAAAAAAAAAACAGAAAGAAAGTAAAATCGATCCGTGTGTAGTAAAAAATAAAAATAAAAGAAATTGAATTTTTACCGTACCTTGAATAAAAAATTGAATTTAAATATATATTTAATCATTTCGTGAAAATAAATTTACAAAACTGTGTATGTATAATTCAACTGTATAATTTAGATCTTGAACCGCATGGTATATACATTGCCTCGGAATAAAAAATCGGATCATCGGCTAATTTGTCGTTCCCGGAAATCTTACTCAGCAAAAAATGTTGATAGAACGTACTAGATCATCGGTTACGTCACTTTACTGTATAAAATATGTGTAATGATCTCTCCTGTATATAGATATATACATATACATATACATATCTATAGTAAATATATCCGATAAAAGTCAGAGAGCCGAATCAGTGAAATTGATTTAATTATAAATGCTGTTGATTGCACTTGAATCTTTTTTTTTTTTTTTTCACTCTTCTATTGGGATATTTTATACACTTAGGTACACGTCGATTATATAGAGCGATACTGACGAAAAGAATAGGGTAGAGTTATAGACATATGTGTACAATAATTGTCACATGTCACACTTTCACGTAAGATATTAAGGCACTGAAAACTCACAGGCAGCCACCCCCATCATATTTCTAATTCAAGTTCAAGTTAGTCAAGGTGTATTCCCTCCTCTTTCCATGCCAATCACCATATCCTTTTATCGGAGCCGGTACCACTCTATAAATTCCTCTATCCTCGATGACAATCGTAAATCGATTGTTGGCCGGTCATGGAGCTCGAACAAGGGAAACCACTTCTGAACGACAAAGCATTGTCAAAATTCTTCGTAAAATTTCTCCTCTATTTTTTTTTTTTATTTTATCCAGTTTTCATTTTTTTTTTTTTTTTTTGAATTTTAATTTAATAATAAAAAAAAAAATCACGATATTTTCTAATGTTAAAATTCATTTGTTTTTAAACAGTATATATAATGTCTCGATACTTTTTGTTAACAAAAATACATGAGCCTGTAATAATTTATACCTATAGTTATATTTACGATGTTTTATTTGCTAACCTCAAGTGAATAATAAATATTTTAATATATGAATAGCTAGAAGGTGTCTATGCATAAATGATATAGTATCTAGTCGGACACTTCTGCAGCCTCTGACATTCTTATTATTCAAAGTTAAAGAGCCTGAGGGTTGCAGATGACGAGTAACATAAGCTATTCACTGTTTCTTTTTGTTTTTTTTTAATTTTTTTCGTTTTTTTTTTTCACCAGTCTATAAACGGGGATAGTAATAAAATTTACTGCTATATATTCCCCGCACAGTCAAGTCTAGATCGTAAAATATAAATTCAAAATCGACATTCTGAATAGATTATATAACGGGAGTTTCCAAATGGCAGTGATAATAGAAAGAAAAAAAACGAAATTAAAAAAAAATTTCTCTTGAGACGTAATGGCATGAAAATAAAAAAAAATTCACAAACAAACAAAAAAAAACCGTTTTAATAATATTAATAATAATAATAAGGATAGATGGAAAGGGAAAAGTAAAATTTTTATCCCTGTACTAATTGGCTCCATAATATTCTTAATGACTGTTAATTAATCAACGTTTCAGTAATCATTCTTAGAATTAGGTCATTTATCCACTATATACTTGTGATATATATATATATATACTATTAAGTGTATACTGAAGCTAGCTGTAGGTACCTACGTTGTGAGAATAAAAGAAAAAGAAAAATAAAAAAAATTTAAATAAGAAAAAATTGTAAAAAAAAAAAAAATGAAACTAAAAGTGTTTAAGAATATCTTATATACAATATATATGTATATACTATAGGTGTCAGATAATGATTATATAAATTTAAAACGATTAATTAACTTCGAATCTAGCGTGTAATATTAAATCCAATTACCTTTTAATAATCGCGTTATAATGAAGAATTATAATATCTCTATAATTAATAATAATTAAATTATATATTAGGTATGTATATATGTATGTACATACCTATATATCTAATAAAGACTATTAATTATAGTAATATTTAATTATTCATCACAGATATATATATATATAAAAGAAAAAAAAAAAAAAACAGAAATTATTCTGATTTTTTCAATTATTAAAATCAAATTATTATAATTTATTTCAAATTTTTTGTATGAGAAATAAAAAACTTAGAAACAAAAAAACGAACAATTATAGTTTATTATCAATTAGATAAAACAATAAAATAAATAAAAAATTTTATATACATTGAATGTAACGTCTTATAGCTGACCATATAATACGATATTAATTTACAGTAGCCAATGGCTGTTGCTATACCTACATGTCCGCGTTATAATATTAGCGGTGTGTGATTTGATACGTGAAATCAATGAACAGTGGGTATTAGTTACCTGAAACTAGTACGTTACCTATATATATATATATATATATATACCATATCGACAAACCGCGATCTGTGTAACGCGTTGCTAGAATATTTCCTGTGTTTCTCTTTACACGATTTTAAGAAAAAAAAAAAGAAAAGAATATATATGTATGTCAAATTTTCTGTTTTTTATTCACTTATTTTTATTTGTTTTTTTTTTTGCGTTTACTTACTTCATTCTCTATAAATAAAATCGTCTGCAGTTTATTTTTTTTTTATCTTGTATCTTAATCGACTGGATGTGTGGGTGAAAAAAGAATAAAAAATCATCTCTGAAGAGGGCAAAAAAAAAAAAAAAAAAAAGAAAAGAAAAAAAAAAGAGAGAGAGAAAGAAAGAAATCCCGATGCTCGCTGCAGTGCAATGTATGGACCGACAGGAAGGAAGTTGGCGTGAGCGGACACGAGCTAAAGATATTGCGAGATACTAAAGTACAAAAGATTTTACCGCAAGTCTATAATAATATTATATCGAATATGAATAAATATGTTAGTCGCGTACAAAGACGAGACAATTAACAATCTAAAGCAAATGAAAAAAAAGGAACCCAAAAACAAATTTTTGTATAAATAGAGAGAGAAAGTGAGAGTGAAAAATGTCGAAAATTATTAAACAGTTAAATTTTGTTGCTGATAAAAATGAAAAATGAAAAAGGAAAAAAAAAATGTATATATAAATAAAAAAAAAAAAAGAAACAATAAAATTTTTGCAAATTTCTTATGTACATACTCAGCCCAAAATGCAATATGGTTGACCATTGATTCCGCAAGTACAGTATATGTGTGTATCGGGATCGATAGGTGTAAGGTATAACTCGTTTTCAGGTAAGAGAAATAAAAAATAAAAATAAATAAAAATAAAATAAAAATGAAGATAAAAGCAAAAAACAGATGCGTAGGTGCGACTGTCGACCGCGGTGAGAAAGATAGAAGAATAAGAAGCAAAATAAAAAGAAAAAAAAAAAAGAAAAAGAGAGTGGAGAAAATATAAAAAGTCGCTTAAAATCTTATGCTCGAGAAAGAGAGAGAGAGAGAGAGAGTTTCCGGTCCAAATTATAATTTATGTGGTTATGAATGTATGCATGTACATATACATACATATATACATATATACCTATATGTATATAGGGTATTATAATCATGAAGCAGCTGTGTATAAATATGTAATGATCGTTTCAAAAAAACAAAAATTATGCAATTTTTAACGAGTTGCCAAACATGGTAATGTCCGTTGACGAAGCACAAGGAACCAATTTAATAAAAAAAAAAAATAAATAAATAAAATCAAAAATTACATTCCAAAAGAAATCACCTGAGTAATCGATGGTTACAGGTGTGCCCTCGGATCGGTTTTATCGACTCTATACGCTACATTATATTATACCGCAAATTATTAGGGGGCCCAGGGGATTTAATAGCTATATAGTATATATAGCTGCCATTCAGGGAATGTCCGAAGAAAAAAAAAACCCTCCCAAAAACATATAAAAAAGAAACGTTTTTTTTTAATAATTTTTTTCAATTTTTTCTATATCGTTTTTAAATTTCACGTTTTATATATAAAAATTTTTTTTATCTGATTTTCGAAACGGTGTATATATACGATGATTGTCCGATTGTCTGTTCCCTCCTTATATATATTATATATATATACAATATATACACGCATGAATAATTTTGATTTGCCATTTGCTACACTGATCAGATTCAATTAATACGATTCAAAATGTTCGTGTGACACTTGTGTGTCCAGTTACCGCGACACGATCAGGGATCCGCGAAGTTAGTTGGTGAACAACTTTATTTTCTCTGATACTATATACATACATATGTATAATATATACATATACATAAGTATATGCGTTATATACATAAACTTGCTCTGCCAAGCGAGCGAGTTTCGAGGTATCGAGAATATATATATATATATATATAAATATATAAATCCAATAGCAGTTATTCCGATCGTATTGAGACACGACGAATTAACTAACACGCAATTATTTTATTAATTTATTTATTTTTTTCATTAAAATGACCCCATAATGATTAATTAATAAATATTAATATATTACATATATACCTCAATCAAATTATTCATATCTTACTTTTTCCGTAATTAATAATCCGTAAAAAAAAAAATTTAAACCAAAAACAGAATTTTTGTTATCGATTTAATTTCATATGCAAAGGGAAAAAAATTATTGTAAATTTTTTTTTCAAAGACTCGTTTCTTTTCGGAAATTCATGTTAGGCAGGTAATTGATCACACAATTAATACAGCTTGAAGTGTTATAATTAAAATCAATCTATTCAATAAGGAGAAAAAAAAAAAAAAAAACGTTAGAAATGCGAATAGTTAAGTTTAAGTGCGATTCGTGCTAATCGCACAATCCCCCCCCATCCCAGCCTTAATTGATTAGTCTTAATTTATAATTAAAGCAATTGCGGTTATCTTTGGATCTTTTTTTTTTTAAATTCATTAAAATTAGCAAACAAAAAAAATATATATAGAGAGAGAGATTTAGGAGTTAATCTGAAGTGTGAAAAAAACTTCGCTTTTTTCCCTAGGGATCAGATCCTCGGTTTATTAACACGATGGGCGTCAACGACTATATAATCGCTGATATATACAAACGAAGAAACGATCTCATTTTCTGCCTTGAATTATTTCGTTTGAACAATTTTGGTCTTAAAAATGAAATAAAAATACGAAATTGACAAACATAGATACGTCTTTGGTAAGAACTATAGAAAAATTTCTGTGAGATTATTTAATCCTCAAAAAACGATAAAAATATCTAAGAAATATTAAACAACTTTTAAGTATTTGTTTATTTCTATTTTGTGCAGATTTGAAAAAACTGATCAACAATTTTCTAGTTCACGCGAAAGGCACATATAAATACCCGTCATTTTGATACTTAAATTTTATTCGTCAGTCAAATAGTTTCCGGTCTACGATGTCCACCGTAAGAAAGAGAAAAATGATTCACTATAAACATTAATGAATTTTTTTTTTTGTATAATTTTCTATAGATCGATGATTGACATTCAGTATTTTCCCTGAATTTTTGTGTAAAAGTTAGAAAAAGAGATAAAAAGAAAGAAAAAAAAAAAAAAAGGTAGAGAAACATAAGTCCCAACCCTTTATCTTACCATAATAAATTATAAATACATGTCAAACCCGCCCCACCCATTTTACTATAAAAAGATTCTCATGGACGACCGATACTATCCGCTGTCAGATTAGCGAGAATAACTTCGAGACAGACGTTCGGGATTAAACTCTCCCATCTCTTCCGTTGACAAGCTCCTATATATCTTCGGTTCGAAACATACGCGAGACGTAGAACCGTAGGCTTTTCCCCCGATCTCATATGGCCGAAGAGAGCTTAATCAAAAAATAAAAAAATAAAAATAAATAAAAAATTGAGGGAGAGAACCGAAATCGAAAAAAATACCCACCGTATTTTAAACCGTACCACTTTGTCGCCGGTCCGCTGTACTTCTTATTATAATTTGGCCAAACCCTTACAGGTTGATGATTAGCAATCGGTTTACAAGGGTTGTAGTAAATCATACAACGTGAACATTTTCTTGGATAATTAACATTCCTAGAAGCTGAAGGTTGTATTTGAACATAAGCAACAGGATTTCGTTGTTTTGAATACGGATAATATCTGTTGTAATAATTTCTTCCTTTTTGAATCGTTCGTTTGGTGGTATAATTTGGTATATTAAATTCCCTCTTCTCACGAATTTCGTTATTTAATAAATATGGTAAATTTTTCCAATTTATTATTTTATATCCAGTATTTATATTATCATCATTTTCTTCTTCTCTTTTTATATTGTTTTTCACTAAACTATCGAAATTTTTATTATCCGCAATCGTAGCACCCGAACTATCGATTATCAATGAAACAATCTGAACGATTAAAAATAACACCAATACACTTCGAACCCGCTGCTGCAGCATATACCGCGATAATTTTCTTTCGAACATGACTACCCCATAATAAGTTTTTTTTTATTTATTTATTTTTTTTTTTTATGTTATTTTATTTTCAATCAATTTTTAGCAAAAATAAATTTCAAAAAGAAAAAAAAAAAAAAAATTAAGACTATAATATATTTTGAAGGGACAAATTTTTTGACCCTCTTGATATAATGGGGGTGTTAAATAAATCGCGACCGTGTGGCTGCTTTCCGATTTTCGATATTTTGTAAATCCATTTTTTGTTGTTTTTTTTTTTTTTTTTTCCTTTTCTGTTTCTTTTTTTGTTTTTTTAGATTATTTTTGGATAAAGTTGTTTAGCAAAATACAAAAAAAAAAAAAATTCAAATCACTGATACATCACAATTCAAAGAAAAAAGAACGGTTAACTTTTTTTTTTTTTTTGTTTTTTGATGTTTATATATTTTTTTTTTTTTTGAAAAATTAGTCAAAATCTATACAGGATGAATCCATCACAGTCTTAGCGTCGCGAGTTCTGTCAAGTCGCGTAGCTCGCGGTACACTGTTCTTACTTCTTCCGCGCGCTACCATTAGCCTCTCTTCCTCTTTCCTCTTTTACTCTCTTCATCACCGTTCCCGTCCCTATATCTCTCTCCGGTCCCACCATCTCATCCAATTCGAGTTTCTCTCTCTATTTTTCTCCTTTTTATTTTCTTTTTTTTTTTTTTTTACTCCCTCTCTTTCTCCCTCTCTGGACTCTCGAGGAGAGTAACTATATCTATACAAACTCTCTCACTCTCTTTCTCTTTCTCTCTCATGCATGGTCAGATCTCTGCGAGTTGCTCTTATAGCTGCTGTTGCTGTTGCTATTGCTGTTGATGCTGATGCTGCTGCCGCTGCTGCCGTTGCTGCTGCTGCTGCTGCACAACACTGCACACTGAAGCAGCCGCACGCACTGCAACGTTCTCTCGCGTCGTCGTGTTTACTATGCGATGCACGTGGGTGAAACGGGCGAAGATATCGCCGGGGAGTCTGCAGCTCAGGAGGCGGCGGCTGATGCAGTTTGGTTATATACATATACGTATATTTATGTACATATATACATACATACATACAATTCCTACATATATATATATATATATAAGAATTAAAAGGGCGGACCAACAAAGTTTCGTGTACAAGATAAAAAACGCACCTGTTTCATACTGCGCGGTGTGCAGTGCTGCTGCAGCTAGAGAGAAAAAAATTAAAAAAATAAAAAGAAGGAAAGAAAATTTTTATCGATATTTTGGTCCCATTTTTTTTTTTTTTCTTTTTTTGGAAATTTCACTAGGTTTTGTGAAGAAATAAAAAAAAAAAAAAAAAAATTAACAAATTGCATATCGTTAGAATTTTAAAACGTCCGGATTGTATAGATAAAAATTTGTTTTTTAATTTTTTTTTTTTAATAATTTAAGACCTTTATATACATATGGATCTTTTTAACTCTGAGTTAAACCGTATACCTACACCTATACTTATACGTATATATAGGTGTATGATGATGATAACGTAGAATATACTGTTTTTTTTTTTTTTTTCTTTTTTTATTTCATATACCTACAGACTACAAAGCGGATACTGTTATCCTCTCTAAAGTTATATTTACGTTTAGATTAATTGCCCGGTTATTATATAGGTAGTTATACGAGAGCAGGTGACACGAACTCAGTTTCATTCTTTTTTTTTTTTTTTTTTTTTAATTTGTAACTCTCCTTCCTCATTTTTTTTTTTTTTTTTTTTATTTTATTAATTTTTTCTAAGCTCCTTTTTTATTTTTTTTCTGCACACACATAATTAAATTTTTGATTCCTGCAATAATTATGCATAAAATTTCACGCTAATGAATAAAAGAATTGAGAAAAAGAAGAAAAAAAAAAATAAAAAAATTGTTATATAATAAAAAGAAAATCGTTGTTTTTTCTTTTATCGAAAGGTCAAGAATCCCCCTTTAACTTTATCTCTCTTTCTCTCACGTCACGTAATTTACCTTTATATACATATACTACATATCTATATACAATATATACGTATGTATGAAAAGAGAACGATTAAAATGTCAACCTGTCATTTTCCTTGCTATACCTACGTCCGACTGACTGACTGACTGGCCGCAGGTAACTGCAAGCACGTACATTCTGTTAGTTTTACAAAACGTTGCACATTGCAGAGGTGATGACAGAGAGAGAAAGAGAGAGAGAGAGAGAAAGGCCAAAGGACCCATAAAATGCCGCAGGTGATCAAGGAGACCCCGTAAAATAAAACGATAGTAAATACTTCCGCGATTCAGCCTCAGTTAATGCCAAAGTATGTAACATAGCTGTATAATAATATAATACGAGTACAGGGAGAACGAATTGACCCCCTCAAGTCACAAGGACGAACGTATTATAGGTGTAATACATACTGAATTATATACGCCAATTTTATTAATGTTATTGCTAATTCATTCACGGGCACGATTCAAAGAGAAAACTTAATTCCGACGATCATAAAAGCAAAAAAAAAACAACAAAGTTTTTTTTTTTTTTTTATCGATGTTCAACACCTCAAAGTATAAGATAAAGTGAAAATTTGTCATGACCGAAATTCTAGATTTAAAAAATTCTGAATGGCCAAAATTTCGAAACTTGAAATTCACGTATGAAGTGTCAATATGGTCCTGCATTAAATTTAATTACTTTCAAAATTTAAAACTTGAAACCCAGTCCCTTCAGTTTCTGTAATAATTCATCCAGTTTTTTTTTTTTTTTTTTTTTTTGACAAGAACTTTAATTATTCTATCAAATCGCGATATCATAAAAATCTATATATTTTGTATCTATAATACATGTAGATATATATACCATAAATATATATCTATATAAAGAATAAAAATATGGGAGGGCAAAGACCCCGAAAGGGATATATATATATATATTTTCATGGTGTATAGTTATCCATCATCTGGCACGATACAAATGGTCAAAGTGTGCACGCTTATGGTTATGGTCAGTTTTACGATGCCGCGGTCGAAGAGCGCGGTAGAACTTGTACGCGATGTTGTATACCTATTCGGAATACTAAAGAAAAACCTTATAGGTATACCAATTACCTAAGATATACATATATACACGTATACATATATACTACGTGAGTATAATTTTACCTCCGGGAAATCCGGAAGCAAACCCCTTTTTTGATGACGAAGAACTAATTCCTATATATATATTACCAAGAACTAAGAGATCAATAAATAAACGGGATATAAATTATAAGGGTCAGTTTCGGAAATTTTAAGAATCGAAACTTCTAACCCTTTCAAAAATTATTATGAACGTAAACACGACGAATTTAAAAAAAAAAAAAAAAAAATCAAAAAAAGATACAAAAATTGATATATTCTTGTGGGTATAATTATGAGACTGGAAAATGTGTATGTATGTACAACGATTTCAGGTGTTACAAGATTACGTTTCCTCCATGTATAACCATACAGACACTGAACTGGACTAGACTGGAGTGGACTGGTCGTTGGTTTACACCATCCGATATAATGCCCGGGATAGAATGACGTAGTGAAATTTTTCTACGAATAAAACGCGTCACGGAGTCTACTCTCTAGGACGATAGCTAAGAGAGAGAGAGAGAGAAAGAAAAAGAAAGAAGAAGAGAGAAAGTCCAAAAAATAAAGAAAATAAAAAAATAATATTATTAATAAAAGAGCAAAGAGAAGACTTAAGGATCTTGCGTAACCCCCCAGTGCGAAGCTTTGGGAATGAAGAAGTTTTTTTTAATCACTGGGCTAGATTAAATTATTAAGGTCGGTATCATCAGAAGAAATCTTATCCAGTATATACCTTTTTCTTACGCAAACAAGTCCGCCTTACTCGCGATACCCCTTGCAGGCTTAAGATATAGGTACATATGTGTAACGTATATACCTACCTTAGAGGCGAATTCATCTCTTAAAGATTTATAAAATACTTTTTCTCTTAACAGTAAAAAATGTCAAAAATAAAAAAGAAAAATTCGTTACAGTTGGATTAGGTAAAAATATAAAGAAAAAAAAAAGGTAATAATAATCAAAAATCCAAAAATATCGCGCATGGAATATAAGAAACAAAAAAAAAAGAAAAAAATGTTCAAATGCAAATGAAATTCTTCACCTCTATTGATTCGAAAATATTATTCATATAGTATTTTTAATTTTTCTTTTCTTTTTTTTTTTTTTTATTCTGTCGCCAGTTCCTCGATACATTTCACGGACGCATATCATTGATCACTTATCTCGCAAGTTGATCGGCTATAACGATCCCCGATCGTGGCATGGATTTTAAAGTATCGATATCAGGCAATGATCGATATCCATACATCAAGGATTTCAGTAAATATATGTACATATATATACCTATAAGGCATATGATATATAAAAAAATATGTATGTATACATAAATAGAATCAGATTTGGAATTATCTGATTGCGATAAAATTCCTATTTTTTATTTTTTGTTTTTTGTCTTTTTACATAAAATGAAAATAGAATTTTTTGTTTTTCTTAATTATTACTACATAATAAACGTATTAATTATAAATAAGCTTGAAATTCGTTTCGTTTATATATTATACGTATATATATACGTTTATTATATAATAATGTATACGTATATTAAGGTCAGTGTAGCACGTGCTCCTGATATATGCTGTGTCAGAGCTATAGCCATAGATATAGCGAGAAAACAGTTTTGCCTTTTTTTCTCTTTTTCTGTTTAATTTTTTCTTTTTTTTTTCTTTCTTTTTTTTTTTATTTGCATTTTTTTTTTCTTAGTTTTGGTCACAGAGAATCCCATTATATATTCTTTCTACAACGAGACTGAGATTAAACGTTTGTACACACCCCAAGTCAGCCGCAACTCGCAGTCATCACTTGAACTTTTTTTTTTTCTGTCTCTCTTTTTCTTTTTTTTTTTTTTTTTGTTTTGTATTCCTTTTACCGCGTCTGCACATTGTATGCTACCTATATGTGCACGCGCATGGGACCTCTTTTATAATATCCAGGTGATACAACGAGTTTGTTTCTTCTACAACACCAATTAAAAATCCAGAACACGCGTCGTCTTTCACGAACGTTTTTTTCATTTTTTTTTTTATTTTTTTATTTTTTATGGTTGGGAATTTCGAAAAGAGAAAAAGAAAGAGAGAGAACAAAGAAACAAATTCAATGCATTTTCGGGGTAACACGTTCTTCAGTTAAAATTAAAAGAACAAAAAAAATCAGGATGAAGTATAACAAAAAAAATGTAAAAAATTCTTCAAAATTTCAATAAATTGAAAAAACAAAAAATTCGTTTAGTTTCTTTCTTCTTTTCTATAAAATATGTTTCGTAATAAATTCTTTTTATTTTTTTTTTCTTCCCAACATAAGTAAAATTATTAGCATTTTTTATTTGAAAATTGAATTTTTTCTTCTTTAATTTTTCATTATTTCAAATATTTACAATTTTCTTTATTTTTATTTTCATTTTTATTATCTCGCATATTGTATTCCCCGATTTATACATTTTTCGCGTAGGTACATACATATGACATGCATATGGATAAGAATTTTGCAGTTTTGGAAACCAGGAGCATCCTCCTAGGGACATGAGATGCTGAAAACGCGATAAAAAGTATCAACTTCAAGTATAGATATACATGGGAAGAGAGAAAGAGAGAGGGGGGGGGGGGGGGGGGGGGAAGAGAGAAAAGTATGGGATCGTATCTTCAGAGAGACCGCGTCACGCGTCACATACCTACCTACAAAACGCATATAAGACGCGACGAGTGAGTCTCGAAAAAGATACGATCAAATAAAAGATCCTTCTTGTTTGCAGTGTCCAATGCGGGGTCCGAAGACAACCAAAGTCCTAAATACTATTAAGAATCCTCCCAGGACTCCGAACGTATATATCTCGATTTCCAAATTCAAACAAATATGTAAAAGTAAAAAAAAAAAAAAACGAAGAAAAACCAAAAAATACGATAATTTTAAAGCATTTTTTGTTTCCATTTAGATTTTTCAAAAAAAAAAAAAAAGAAAAAAAAGAAAATTCAATTCGGAACGAAATTTCATTCCTTAGATCCTAAATTCGCGATAATTATTTCAATTGATCGAATTTTTAGATCCAATATATACATAGCTGATTTCTTTTTAGTCTTTTTTGTTTCTTTTATTTTCACTCTCAAAAAAAAGAACATAAATTTATCATATTCTTATTATTAATTGAACACGTGACGCATATGGGAATATAAAAGAGGCCCTCTTCGGTCATGAGAAAGGGATGTCGTTTAATACTTGGATTTAAAAAGAAAAAGAATTAAGTATAGTAGGATATGTCTGCAGCAATATAACCATCTCGATTGATCCTCGTCGTTCTCTGCATTCATCGTTTTGTTCGATTTATTCGAGTATATATACTATATAGTTGCTCTTATATATTTTATAGCAAAAACTCCACACCAGTTTCGATATTATCTACATATATGTACTTACACACACACACACACACACACACACGTATACCTAATACTTCGGCCATACTATTTAGGGAATTTGTTTTTTGGGATTTTGTTTTTTTTTTTTGGTTTTAGATTTTTCTTCGTTTAATTTCACGAAAAAATTCAATTGAAAAACAAGATTATCGTCATTTAATGATTAAATAATTAATTCGAAACATAAATTTTGTAAAACCGTTTCAAATGAATCTCATTTTTTTTTTTTTTTTTTTTTTTTTTGGAAGCGGTAAAACGATTTTTCAGAATCATGATCGAAGGTCGTTTAATGGTTACAAAATCGTACCTTTAGGACATATTAGCCTTAGGATATTATTTATTAAGTTATATACATGAGCTAGTATATATGTAACATATACCTAAGCTGGATCTTTATATAAAAATGCATAACTGATATTTACCGTCTTGTATTTTGAATTTTTGATCCGCCCTAAACTACCACGAACTTAATTTTTCCTTTCTAAACACCTGGAAATTTCATATCATCATCATAATTTGAAACTTTAAATTTATTTCACGTATAGCCGCCCCTGTTCATTCAAACAGTGTTTCGAAATTTTTCGTAATCACTTTAATAATTCCTAATTTTTTTGTTTATTTCATAAAAAAATAAAAAGAAGAAAGGTAACTGATTCAAAATCAGAACAAAAAGTAGAAAAAAAAAAATTGAAAAATAGTTTAAAAAACAACGAATTGAAATACTGAAGATTTTAATTTTCAATTTTTATTTTTTATTGAAAAGTGTAATAATTTTGGAATCGATTCGAATAATCAAAAGAAGAGAAAAATGTAAGAGAAAAAAAGAAAAAAAAAAAAAAAAAAAAAAGGAAATAAAGGGTAAGAAAATTACTTAATACTCCTGGAACCGGGTGCCTGCAGGAGGTTTCAAGTCCGAATATGCCCGGTGGCGTTCGTCGGTATGGACCACCCAGGTGGTGATTGCCCTGGAGATGGCACGCGGTACCAACTCTACTTCCACTCGCCTGCACTCAACTTACTCAGCTGTAGTTTTAGTACGTGATCGTGTATACTTTAACAAACCACGACCTGGTGCAAGTCCTTCACCTAGGTAAATATATCTTTATACTGTAACTATGAAGATATAAGAAAATCGACAAGAAAAAGAAAAAGAAAAAAAAAAAACAAAAACGTATAAAATACAAAATATCTACTTTTTTTTTACAAATTCTTATAAAATTTGAATTTCGTTTCAATTATTAATTTTCTTTAAAAAAAAAATTTTTCGATTAAAATTTCATTCTTATCTTTAGTTGGTATAGATTAATTTTCAACATTTAAATATTTATTTCATATTATTGTAAATTTTTTTTTTTAAATATCGAACCTAATTCTTTATTCAAAATTGCAAATTTCATTTTTGCAACAGCTTTGTATGTATATATGTATAGGTACTTTCTTACCTACAGCGGCGACAGTAAAAATAAAAAAAAAGAAATTAAGGCAAGAAATTTTTACGATGTTAAAACAAAAAAAAAAAGAAAAAAAGTAAACTAAAGCAAGAAAGAGTAAGAGAGAAAAATTTACATAACAGATTATCGATCACGCGATAAATCATACGGCGATTGGGAAAGATCTGAATCTGCCATAACCGAAACTACAGTTTGGGAGTCTCGATAACGTCGATCGAATTCGCTCTTTCAATTTCAGCGTAATATTTTTTTTTTTTTTTTTTCTTTTTATGTGTTTCAGGTAAATACGATAGACATTAGATACTTTGATAATTCTGGGAAAGTATATTATCTAGTAAATCTAAAAAAAAATGATCGATTGTATTCTTAGGCGATTTTACAACCTGTATTTCTTACCGATTAGCTAACTTAGACTTAGTAAAGTTAAGTGCGAATAGGTTACGTGCATTAATGCACGTTGCAATGTATGTACTCCGTTCGTAATGCGGATTACTAGTATAATCTTAAGCTTATACTTAAAATGCATGCAAGACGTGTAAGTAAAATCACGTACGATGCGTAAAGAATTCTCCCGCATACATATAGCGTGCACAAATTTTATGCATTAAAGTGTTCAGTTAATTTATATATACGTATAGATATATATATATACGTATAGATATGTTGCACACATAGATTAATACATAAGAAGCTAAATAGTAAATAAATAATAAATATATAAGTACTTATCGATTTTTATATGGCATAAAATCGACAATAACGAAATGGTAACGATTTTATCCTGTTTGAGGAAAAAAAAAAAACAAAAAAAAAAAAAAAACAGATAGGTTTGAATAAATATGTATACTATGTATATATGTATGTGTTTATGTACGGCCCTGATAATATACGAGTTCTTATTCTCGGTATGTAATTCCTTTAATTTTAATTGCTCGTATTGCAAGTAATACTTTGCCACGTTGCGGTTTCAAGCTTGCAGTTTCCATTAGGCGTTAACCGGGTATTTCACACCTGGTAATCGTTCCGATGAATAAGTAGGTAATTATAGAATTTTATTAGCTCATGATTCTCATGCTCAAGAAGCATCTCGAGGTATATGTATAATACGAAATTACGATTCCAACGAAGAAATAAATTATTAGCAAAAAAAAAAAAAAAAGAAATTTTTGTAATCATTTCATATAAATTAAAAAATAAATTTACTAAATATATATATATATATATTACATATTTTTTATTTTTGGAAATTGTTTGTAATAAAAAATATGTTTCAATTATTTTTAAAATTTTCTAATTCTTAATCCTAAAGTTTGATTGCGATAAGATTTTATTCCCTTTTATACGATAGACACGTCAATTATATAAACGTCAATAGGTCAAAGTTGATATAAAAATTTATCAAAGAAATGAATAGAGTAATAATATGAATGAAATTCTCTATATTTAGGTATAGTAAAACGAAGGCATAAATTTTGATAAGATTTTTTTTTTAATTATGAGAGCGATACCCGGATTATAGATCGTTAAACTGACTAAAACACGCATCTTATTTATAGTCGTTTAAAGTTACGGTCAAAGTTAGATAAATGAATGGAAGTAAAATCGAAAAAAAAAACTTTCAAGATTTTTCGATGTAAAAAAATTATCAAATTTCTGAATTCGATTTTTACTCTAATTTTTTCTTCAATTTCAAACCGATCTTCAAGCTCATTAAATTTTTTTCTAAATACCTCGATCCCTCCTCTTCAAAATTAGCCTAAAACGAACTCGTTATCTCAATTTCGAGTAAAGTTATAATTTTTTTTTTTTTTAGCAGAACTAGTCGTCTCCTTTTGAGAAGATGCTACTTCACATCAAAATTAATCATTTAGAGTATATATCAGTAGTGAAGAAATTTAGAGAACAAAAAAAAGGGTTTCTTTTTCACACTCCTTAAACGTATACATGTCGACAATATACGTGTAATGAGTATCGTTTCGATAGATTTTAATCATCGTATTCGTTAAACTTATATATATATATATATATATATATATATATATATATATATATATATATATATATATATATATATATATATATATATATATATATATATATATATATATATATATATATATATATATATATATATATATATATATATATATATATATATATATATATATATATATATATATATATATATATATATATATATATATATAGGTGAAAAATCGATCGCGTGTTGATCGGTTTCGTATAGATTTTAAAACGTGTTCATATATCTCAGGGGTTACATGAGGATGTGAGAATAAGGATAAGGATGAGGATATGAAGGAGAACGTATAGGTGATTGTCGATGATGATAATCTGATAGGAATTCGCGACCGCTAAACTAGTCGCAATAAACTTCCGTACGAGAAAGATCCGGTTAGTTTATAGATAGGCGCGCCTCTCGACCTCCATGTTACGTATATGTCGTACTGTATAGTTTATTTTAGTATATATAGGTATAATCTATGTATGTACATACATGTAGGTGGGAGAATCACTCGCCAATTAAAACCGGACAGTTTTATTGGAAGAATTTTCAATGGTAGATAAAAATAAAAATAAAAAATAAAGAGAACGTAGTCGAATATGATTTGCAATTTTTTTTTTTTCCTTCAATTTTCGCGATATTGAATGATGCGAAATTTGAAGAGAATAAATTTTCAAAACAGTGAAAAAAATGTTAGAATGCAGTGAAAAAAAAAAACTAACTAAATTGAAGAAAACATAAGGCACTATGATTGAATAATACGAAAATCGGTAAGACTTGGATCAAAATGAACTAAAATAAACTGAGGGGAGTGAAAATTAGTTAAAAAAAAGTTAAAACCGTTTGAAAAATGATCAAATAATCGCTAAAATGATCTAAATTGTATTCGAAAACGATAAACTTAGGTGGAAAATGCTGAATCCAGTTGAAAATCGGTAATACTTGGCTTAAAGTTAACTAAAATAAACTTAAACATGGGAAAATAAAATAAAAAACGCTGAAACAGTTTAAAAAAATAATAAAATAATCGCTAAAATGATCTGAATTGTACTCAGAGATGGCTTAATAGAAACTAGAAGTAGACTAAAAACGAGATAACAAATGAACTGAATTTAAACGTAGCAAATTTCTATTAAAAGAATCTTCAGAATTGTATAAAAATGACTAAAACCTGTAAAAAAAGATACTAAAACCGTTGAAAACGGTTTGAAAAAATTTTTATAAAAGTGGGAAATTTTAGTTTAATAATTTCTGTATCGTCGTATTTGGGATAAAAATTAGTAACGAATCGTAGTGAGACAGTATATTATAAAAATTGTAATATAAAATGAAAAATTTATATTAAAAATGTTAATTGATGATTAAAAAAGGGAAAAGAACTCACCTAAGCAGCCTTCATCGGATAGTCCATAATGCTGATCGTCACAACGGTCACAAAACGGTCCATTAACACCACTAAGACACTCACACTCTCCGGTAATAACATTGCATATATTTTTCGCTGATCCTATTCCACAATTACATTTTATACAACCAGCACTAACGTTTCCAAAACCTTCGATACAATTTGAACAAGTTCTGCCTGTGTATAAAGGCCGGCAAAGACACTGACCACTTTCAGAATCACAATGAGACGATGAACTACCAAAGTGATCACAATCGCAAGCTGAAATGAAAAGGAATAAAAGATAGTTATTATTTGAAAAAGAAAAGAACAAAAAAAAAAGGAGAGAATTAAACCTTTTCTTTATAATATTAGGAGCAGTTTTTAATCATTGATTTAGTTTTTAATTATTGATAAAGATTTGAATTTGAATTGATATTTTGTATTGAAATTTTTTTGAAGAATTGAGAAAAAAAGATACGAAAATATTTCAAAAGAATGATATAAAAGTGTAAAAAGTTTTGATATAGAAATCGTATTGAGAATAAAAGAAATGAAAATAAGAATGTGATAACGTTTTGGAAAGATTTTGGTATTTTGCTTATGCTATTTTTTATTTTTTTTTTAACTTCTAATCATTTTTTCTAATCATTTCTAATATCCTTACGTTCACAATTTAATTCCAATGGATTTCCGTAGTGCAAATCTTTACAACGTTCACATTTCCATCCGTCAGTATTCCCACGACATTCTAAACACCTTCCTGTTTCTTGATCGCATTGACCGCCGTTACAAGAACATGGTTCGCATATATTTCCTGGTATTTTTGGATCCCCGAAAAAACCAACGTCACAACTTTGAAAAATAAGAAACAAAAAACAACGTCCTTATTATTATTATCAATAAATAAAAATTAATTTCTTTTTCTTAAATAAACGAAATTATTAATGAATAAAAGATGAAATATTATTTTGTATTGTAATTTTAAAGACAAAAATAGAAAAAAAAAAAAAAAAAACTGAACTCTTAGTCACAATTAGAAATACTAAATATAAATTTTCTTCCAAATCAAAAATAGAGAAGAAATTGAAGTTCTGTTTTTCTTATGTTTAATTCACCTTTCGCAATGATCGCCTGTGTACCCCTTCGGACACTGAGTACAAACATATCCACCATTAAAATTTCCAGGTTGATCAAGCTGACAAATCGGACTAAAATTATTCGATTCAATATTAAGAGGACAAGCGCATTTTCGGCAATCATTTATTGTCCCTTGACCAGGATCACCGTAGTAGCCTGGAGCACAACGATCGCACTTAGGTCCCACAGTATTGTGCTCGCAGAACTAAAATCAACGAAAACAAAAATAAATGAATAAATAAATAAATAACAACCGTTATTTATTACTTTGTTAAAGTAAATATCAATGTAAATAGATTCATAAATGATTCAGTCTTTGTTTTTTTTTGTTTATTTATTTATTTATTTATTTATTTATTAACGATTTGATATTTCTAAAAATTAAATTCAAATCGAATTAAATCAGTTAATGAATTGATGATCTAATTAGTAGAAAAAAAAATGTTAAAATTGAAATAAAAGTAACTAAATAAAAAGATATTTATATACTGACAAGCAGTAAGTTCTCATCTTGCGGTAAGGCAAATCCCTACAAATGAATACTTCGGAAGGTATGTAGAAATTTCTTGTTGCTATATATCTACAGGTATATGACCTATCGTAGTGAATCTGATTTCTGAGTTATCTATATTTATGATTATTAAATATTATTTTACAATTTTTTTTTTTTTCTCCTAATTATTATATAAAATAATAAAATAAAATAATTCTCACCCCACATTCTCCCAATAAAAGATCGCAGGAACCAGCATGCATGTTACAGTCACATTTAACGCATATTAAATGATCATGATGATCCGTATTGTTTGAAGGTACTCTTGTGTAACCCCAGGCACATTTTTCACATGAAAGACCTTCGTAGCCCGGAGGACATTTGCAACGTTCTACTAATGAGCCTCCTTCGTCTATTTCTGATTCATTTAAATCACCTGATGGTAGTATTGCCTCTAATAAACTGAAAAGTGAAGATATGATTTTTGGAATATTCTTAAAAGAAATAGAAATAGAAAAAACGAAAATGTTTCATTGAAATAAGAAATGTTTCAAATTTAGAATAAAGTATCTTATTTCATACCTTCCTTCGATTTGTTCCGAGTGATATTGAGCCCTGATCAATATGTGTTTAAGATCAGCCAAAATTCTTAGAATTTGAAATCTGGTAACAGGATCACCGCGAAATTCAGTACGTCTTAATCTTGTTGGTACATCCCGAATTTGTTCTTTTAAATGATACCATCCTCGTTCGTGTAGAGGTACAGAAATCACAGCATCTTGTCCAGAATATCTTTCCTCACCATACGCAATCCGCATTCCATTGTTTCCCTGAAATTAAAAAAATATTAAAAATATACCGAGCTTTAACATTTTTTTTTTTTTGTTTTGTTTTGCGATTATATTTCTCTGAAAATATATATATTTCAAGTCACAGATTTTTGGTAAATAAAAATCGGTGAGAAGATACTGAGCATCGATTTTATTGAACTTCGATTTTGACTTGAAAGTTCTATTAGTTATGTAGAGAATGAAAAATGAAATTGTACATATATTATACGGTATAATAAGCATATATATACATGTATAAGAAAAATGTCTAAAAACCGTTAATTTAAATCTTTTACATATATATTTATACTCACGACGATAATAACGTCAGGTTCCGTCGTTGGTCTCCCGCTGCTATCACCTCGCATAACAACCCAAGTAACGACGAAAGTCAAGTTACTACCGTATGAAGTAAGCCGGTTTCCACCATAAACTTTAGGCGCTAACCAGTAAGGACTGTATTCTAAAGCCGATGAATCGATGGCTAAAGAACCGCTTTCCGTATCCACTTCTGGAGCCACAGCCCTCGATGTATTCATGTCTGTGACTAACCAACCTTCGCGTGTTGAAAGCTATAAAAAAAAAAAAAATTAAAAAATAAGAAATATAGAAATTGAGACATAAAAAAGAATTTTTTTTCTTCAAGCAAACACAAAAAAGTTAAATTTTTGAATAGAAATTCTGTAAATTTGACATTTTTTTTTTTTTTTAAACAGTCCTCGATCTTTATTTTGGATTTATTCTTTCGTGAACTATAAAAATCCCAAAGGTATATACATATTTTTTTTTTTAATTATTTTCTTACCATTCCAAAAGTGAGCCTCGC
Organism: Macrophya annulata; assembly: GCA_963924015.1. Taxonomy (NCBI): domain Eukaryota; kingdom Metazoa; phylum Arthropoda; class Insecta; order Hymenoptera; family Tenthredinidae; genus Macrophya; species Macrophya annulata. Next base: position 3,300,528 of record OZ001263.1, read on the forward strand.
GCTTTTGCAATCTTGAGTAACACCTGAACAAGAGCAGGGAAGACATCCGTCCTCATTATCACGAGTTAGTGAAAAATATCCAGGTTTACATTTATCGCAAAGTTGACCAGTTACGTAAACTTTGCAAAGACAATCCCCCTCGCAATCGTGAGATGGAAGTATGCCTCTTGAATCGCAAGGGCATGGCATACAGTCTGGAAATTGTCTATAACCAGCCGCACATTGGTCACATTTGTAACCTGAATAACCAGGCTTACATTCGCAAGCTCCTGCCACCTGATGACGATAAAATTTTAAGAAATACTTCTTTTTTTTTTTTTTTTTTTGATTTTTTTGTAGTGATATAAAATCAGTTTATTTTATACTTTTTTGATTATCGCTCACCTTTCCTAATCTCGTAAACGAGTCATCGGGGGTACAAAATCCCGTACTTCCATAAATGTTGCAAGTACAGGGAAGACAGGGTTCAGATGCGTTTGGTAAAACTCCGTTCGGTCTGTAGTAACCGATTTCACATTTTTCGCAATTTATTCCTGACGTGTGTTCCTGATAAAAAAAAAAATTCTAATTTTTAATCGAGGATTTAAATACCCGTTTTGAATTATTATCAAATTATTTATTTTTACTTATCAAAAACGAACAAAAAAAATATATATATTATTTATGTAAGGTTAGATGATTTTTTTTCTTTAGTTTTTTTTTTTTCTAAATTAATTACCGTGCAATTTATGCAGACACCTCCGCCACGGTATTTGTCTCTAATGTCTAAAGACGATCTTTGATTAGCAATTTCTGGATCGTATCTACAAGCCGTTGCATGACCGTGACAATTACATTTTTCACAATGAAAACCTCGACCACTTGTTCCAGGACGCCATTCAATTTGATTAAACATTGGACAACATTTGTTACAACGTTCGCCACACGTGTGACGTTCGCATTCACATTCTTGATGCTAAAATAAAGAATTTTTAAAACAAACCTTTTTACTCATTTATTTATTAATTTATTTATTTCAAAACTGGAGGAAGAAAACCGGGACAATTTTATAACAATTTATAAAAATCGAAACTTTTTTTCTTTTCGGTATACAAAATAAAATAAAAAAAAAAAAAAAACGTAAATCGAAGTGTTTCGAGTCCCTTTTTTTATTCTTCTGCAGCTTTAAAACCGTCTCGTCTGTGGTTTTGAGTTTGCGGTTAGGGGTCGGAATCGAGGTCGAACATTCTATGCCGTAACGAAAATTGTTCATACATATTTACATCGAAAGAAATAGAAAGAAGAATTCAAATTTTTATTATTTATTTATTTATTTCATTAAATATAAAAAAATAAAAGCAAAAATAATAATAAAAATATTTCGAATTTCTTCTCTCATATATCGGAGTTAAATTTGCAGAAGATTTAATCGACTTTTTTACCTCTCTAACAATAAAAATTCCCGATCCGTATGGATACAATGCAATTTATTTTTTTCTTTTTTTTCTTTGTTTATTTTTATTGTTTTACGTTTTTTTATTTTTTTTTTTTTTTTGCACATCGCTTGCTGCACGCTGCAGTCCATAAGGTGCAGAGATGAGCGTCCTGCAACTGGATTAGAATCGACTTTTGGCAAGTCGACAGCTGCAGCCAGGTAATTGAATTAGTTTTTAGTTTCAAAGTCTCTGCTGTAGAGATTCAAACCACTCAAATACAATCCTTCGAATCTTGAATCTTGATTCTCGATTCGCGAATTTCTCTCTTTCTATCGTTTTTCATACTATTTTATTGCATAGGTAGAATTTTTCATCTCACCCAAGTCGAGACTCTCCAAAGAATTTTAATCATCGACAAATTATTATTATAACTCAATCATGAATTCAAAACTTTTACAACAATTCACACATCGTACCCTATACGTAAATGATACAACTACTTATGAAGATTTTTGATTTTTTTTGTCATTTATTACGAGATTATCAAAATTCAAATTTCATTGTTATTATAAAAAAAAAAAATTCTTCGATTAAAAAGAAACCACCGGGGGGGGGGAGACACAATAAAATTAAAGTTTTTTTATTTCGATAGACAAATTTCTTTTTTTGTTTTTTGGTTTTCCATTTTTTTGTTTTTTTTTTGATTTCTTTTGCAACTTACCCCGTGATGTACGCTGTAACGACAATGAGAAGCGTGTCCAGAACATAGGCAATGTCCACCAACGTTTATTTCTTTAATAGAATAAAATGCCCTCCGTTTATCAACGATGGTTTCACCCATCGGTCGGAGTCCCTGTAATCTAAATCTTACAAACCTAGCCTGAGTGAATTCCTCAAGTTCAGAACTATGGTTGAATGCACCGGGCCGACCGTTCGTCAGAGACGTATGAATCTATAACAAGAAATAAAAAATAAAAAGAAATTTTAAAAAAAAAAAACAGAAAGGAAAAGAAAATAAGTAGTTTTTCAATTTCTTTTTCACTTTTCGTGAAGACTGTAACATCGATGACTTTTTTCAAAGAAATTATTCACCACGACAGTTTTTTCCAATTATTTTCACTGTTTAAGAATTTTCGTTAAATATAAAAAAAGACAAAAAAAAAAAAAATTGAAACAAAAAAAAATGTCACCATCTTTGAAAGAAAAGAAAAAATATTTCGATACTGTTTTATAGTATTAAGAAATTTTACATATATTTCCAATCTTTATATAATTACTTATATTTATTATTTTTTGCTTATTTATTTATTTATTTATTTATTTATCGTCGTATAATAAATCTCGTCCCATGTAGGTATATATGTATATATGTTACATATATACAATACATAAATCCAAATATGTATTATACCTAAGTCACGTATCGTTTATGTGTGAGTTTCGAAGAGTAGCCAATGGCAATAGCCAACGGCAAGTAAGAGCCATTTACGGAAGCGCAAGTATCTTGTTTTTTGGATCGTTTACTCTCTTCGTATCGTTGGACCCTCTCCTCCTCTACCCTGTAGGACTGTAAGTTGTAAGTTGCAAGTTGCAGGTTGCAGGTTGCAGGTTGCAGGTTTTCAGGAAGAGGAATTAAGAAGCAAAGAACAGAGAGCAAATAGCGATGCATGAAGAACAAAGAAACAAAAGAGAAAATAAAAAAGAAACCGTTGAAGATGGATAAGTCGTGGTATTATACTAAATCTCTTCAGTTCCACCAAAGCTGTTTCTTCTCCTCAATTTTCTTCTTATTCTTCTTCTTTTTCTTCTTCGCGGAAACGACAATAATAATAATTAATTTTATCGTTATAATTATTCTTACTCGTTTATCCTTGACTTTTCGAAAAATAAAATGAAAATAAGAATAAAGAAAAGAGAAACGAAAAAAAAAAAAAAAAAAACTAAAAATCGCGGTAATTAAATCCTGTAAGAAGTACCAGCACCAGCAGCAGCAACAGCAGGATAATCGTGTTGTTCCTTACGGTGCCATATGCTCTTCGCAAAAGCGTAGATATACGTTCGAGCACGTTGTTAATTTGTTAACGCGATTGAAAAACGAGAAACAAAAAAGTAAGAAACGACCATAAGATTCCGTCAAAGTAAAAAAAAAAAAACAAAAAACAAAAAAAAAAAAAAACCACACATACAACTCGACTCTCCTCGATCCTCTTTGCTACCTTTTACGGTTACAGCCTTCTAAGGGCACTATATGCGGTACGTTTTCTTCAAGATATACCCTCTTCGTGATTATTGTTATCATTATTATTATTTAAAATAACAAACAAACAAACAAATGAAAAAACAAAAAAAAAAGGAATTAAAAACCATATTGTACAAAAAGTGAAAAAGAAATTGATCCAATTTCGAGAATGAAGATTTATAAAAATCCTTTGTTACTCTTAACATATCCTTATCATTATATAAATGAAATTTTATTCTGATTACCCATATATACAGATAACTGCGGTTAGAAAAGAAGCAATTTGGATAATTGAGGAACGAGTTCTAGAGGCAATATGCGTATAGCAAAAACAATTATCGAAAATTTATATACACGTATGTAACCATACTTATAAGCTAGCTTAACCATCTATGGTCAGACAGAAAAGAAACTGAGTGATTAGACACGATTATACCTAATGTTGGTAGTAAATAGGAGGTGAAATAGGCTATTATATATATACCTAGCCGCAGTTGTATATATAATCAATGATAAATATAAATATAATCCGTTTTTTTATACGCGTTAAGAAAATAATTTTTTTACCTATAGAAAAAAATAAATAAAAACCTTTTTTTTTTTTTTTTTTATATTGATTGAAACTAGTGAAATTTATTTTCTGGTATACCAAAACCATGATAATAATAATTTTCTAGTTTAAAAGAAAAAACAAAAAAAAAAAAAAAACAAAAATTATTTCCAAAATTTTGGAAAATTTATTGAATTTAATTATTTAATTAAATTAACGTGTATCTAATTAATTAATTAATGATTATAAGTAAACTCACCTCTCCACTTTCCATTGGCGTTGGTCGTGAGTATGCGCTGGTACATACGACTTCAGTATCACTAACGTATGTTGGTTTGCCGGGTACCGGGGGCACGGAATAACGTGTCCAACATTCCTCGTCTGTTGGAGCATAGTATTGCCATGGATAAAAATTTTGACCATCAATAGATCGTTCCAATATCCATGCAGCAGGTCGCGGAGAATTAGCTGACTTGACTATCACATAAGCGATCTGATAAATCTGCAAAACAAAAAACAAAAAAAAAAAAAGTAATAAGAAGAAGAAAGAGAAGAAGAAGAACGAAAGAAAGAAAATTTTGGAAACTTCAATGTTAAAGATTTTTCAATTTCTAAATCATCTAAAAATAAAAACCGAAAAAATTAAACACCTTTTTTATGAAAATTTTCAATTTTCAATTTTCATTACAGGAAGTTAACAAAAAAATAGAGATAATAGAATAAAGTTAAATTAGATGAAACCCCATAATTCCAAATCTGTTTCTAGTTTGTATGGGTAGATCGTGTATTTATTTAAGCACTTATAAAATATATGGTCTGTATATATAACCGTATGTGAAAAAGGAACAATCGTTTAAATAATTGGAGGACGGTTCCTAATCGAGATGGTAGAGACGATTCGACGATTTCAATTTTCGAGGACCCGATCCTTACATGGAATTACTACTTGAAGAGACACAAGTAGTAATAGTAGTAGTAAGTCTGAATCTTCCATACTCTCAGAGTCACTGAGTCTTTCAACGGTATACGTCAGACGTCGTGAATCTCAAGAGACTTAAATAAAATACAGTCTTGTATAGACTTAAGATTTTCAAAGAGCACAAGCGAGGAGCATTAGCATTAGCATCAGCATCAGAAGTAAAGGACTAAATAAATAAATGTCCTGTATTATGTCAAGCAACAAAAAGAAGAAAATAAAAATAAAAAAATACATGTCACTAACCTCGGAGAATAATTAAATAGGACTATAAGATATTTGATTTTTGACATTTTTTTTTTTGGGGGGGGGAGGAGGCTTCTTCTTAAGAAAATTTTTGACTCAAATAAAGAAAAAAAAAATAAAAGCATAAAATTCCCTAAGGGTGTGTGTTTATTTTCTAAAAATAAAACCAACCAAATAGAGAATATCAGCTGTGAAGAGAAAGGTACAGGTATATTCTGTATTAGGGGTTGGGGATGTGCTAGTATACATATAGAGTTTGCATACTCTAACCGAAACCAACCATTTTCTATATATGTATATATACTATCCACGTGGATATCCTATGTAAATATTTAAACTAGGAAGCAGATTTCGAGACTCCGTAAACCTATTCCTACCACATTTTCTTCCATCTAAACCCTAAACCTAAACTCTTAAACACAAACTCTGACTTCACAGATCTTCTCATCTTCATATTCTTGGTGTCTGTGTATAGTTTAATACCAGTGCATGGTACATACATACATACATACATACATACATATACCCTAAGTGTTAACTGCACCAGTCAGTCAGTCAGTCAGTAATTTCTTCCTTTCACCGGGTTATATACCTGGTAGGTAGATAGGTAGGTGTATGTATAATATATAGACTGTTTGTCACGGGTTATACAAGGAAGCTAACCCCCCCACCAACCCAGCTAGACTTTTGAATAAATATTTAAACAAGAAACTTATATACCTTCAAATTTTCTATTTTATGAAAAAAAAAAAAAAAAAAAAGAAAATTAAAAAAAAAAACTTCTCGTTCACTTGATATGCCTATGTCAAATTTTTGTCGTCAGTTAACAATTTTATAACCCAAAAAAAAAAAAAAAAAACTATACTCTGTACATACCTACGTATATGTAAAATGCATTCAATTATTTAATTAGTTACTAAATTCTTAGGATAAAATGCACTTTTTTTGTATTTGTATTTTTTTTTGCTCTCTCTTTTTCGCTCTTATAATATATATATATATATATATACCTATACCTATATGTATATTCGTTTATATATCCGCTATATGGTATTCGGTTATAAAAAAATCTCCTTTATTTTATTTATCCCTTCTATTTATTTTCTTCTTCTTCTTCTTCTTCTTCTTCTTCTTCTTCTTTTTATTTATTTTTTTATTTTTTTATTTTTTATTCCCAGTGTCCTTTCAGAGGCGCGGTTAGTTTGGCGAGGTTCCCTACACGCAGTACCTATACCTATATAGCTCTGATACAGGAGCAATCATCATTCCATTCTAAATACGGCGAGTGTTCCATAGCTCCGAGAAGTAAATAAGTATATAGGTATATATATATATATAAATAAAGAAATAAATAAATAAATAAATAAATAAGTACATAAGTAAGAAAGTAGGAAGGAATTACACCTCTTCATCAATATTACAATCATCTATGTATGTATGTACCTACATAGGTATATGTCCAAAATTATTGTCTATTTACTTTTGTATCGATATTGTTACGAAATTTCTGAATCACTATGATCAGAATCTATCGATCGATTTATTCTGCACCCCCGCAAAAATAAAAAAAAAAAAAAACAAAAGTAAATCTTATAGAAGTAAATAAAAAAAATTACAAGAATAATGATTATCGAAATGATTGATTATAATCGTCGAAATTCAGAATTTTGATTATATTTTGTTTATTATTTTGAAAATATTACCACATAAGTACCGCGAAAATTCGAATCCAAGGGTATATAGGTATATATATATATATATAAATACATGAGAAAACGACGACAATTACTACATACCTACTACGTAGCCGAATGGTTCAAGGAGAAGTACTGAAGTCTGTGTTCTGTGTGAAGGAACGTAGTTTACCTTTTAAGGTCCTAAAGATAGGTATATAGGATACGATGGTTATTTATTAGTATAGCCACCCTTAGCGGTCTTTTCCTTGGTAGGTAGGTAGGTAGGTATATAAAAGTTCTATATCTATCTATCTATATCTATATCTATCTCTCTTTCTCTCTCTCTCTTTCTCTCTTTCTGTGGCAAAAGCGGCGTCGTTTTCATCGCTCTTGTAACCAGCAACAGCAACAGCAACAGCAACAGCATTAGCAGCAGTAGCAGCAGCCAAGAGAGGTCCCTCTGCACAGAGGTATTTCCTTAACGGGAATTCCGTTCCGTTCTCCGTTCGTGAGAAACTTCTCTTCAGTTATACATATACATATAGTCATACAGAAGTGGAGCAGAAACAAGAAGAATAATAAAAATCAAACTGTATAATAATAATAGTAGTAGTAGTAGTAGTAGTAGTAGTAGTAATAATAATTTTTCTGTATACCTATAATCGTAGAGTTTTAAAGAAAAGATAAGAAAGAAGGATAGAAAAAAATTTGATTATAAAATAACGATGTAAAAATGAAGAAATGAAAAAAGGAAATACAAAAAAAAAATATGTTAATCGTGAAAAGAGAGAGAAAGAGAGAGAGAGAGAGAGAAAGAAACGACGATTAAAATTCAAAAAGGGAAAAAAAGAGAGAGAGAGAGAGAGAGAGAGAGAGAGAGAAAAAAAAAACGTGAGAAAAACAAAAAATTAGATTTATTAATACTGTAGAAGTTTTTTGATATAGCTAAAAGAAAAAGACGACGAGGATGATTATGAGAAGGAGAAACGAGTTTCGTGGTGGCTTTAATATAATCGGATTACCAATATCCTAACACTTCGTTGCAATTTTCACGCAGGTGATTATTAATTATACTGCATCAACAGCAGTGAGCGAGTTTATTATAAACCAGAAGTAAACGAGACGTGAATCAAGATATAGATTTCTTATTAAATCTGTCACTATAAACCGCATATGTCTATAATATATATACGTATGTATACTTATATGTGTTTGTATTATATTTATATGTGTACGATATATGACATGAGAGTTATTTCATTTAATTTATACCATTAGCTCATCATAGCGCGTTTCGCGAACTTCTGAAACCAGCTTTCAAAGATTATCCATTTTTTTTTTTTTTTTCTTTCTAAAGTGCTCATTTTTCAATCAAATATATTAATTTATACAATTTTTTAATTATTACGTTTTACCCTATACTGATGAAATTTTATATTTATAATCAAATTCCTTAAGAATATAAAAAAAAAATAAAAAATAAACGGTACAGTAGTTGTTTTTTCTTTTTTCAAATTTCTTGTTGCTTTCAAAGGAAAAAAAAAAAATCAAAAAAAATCAGCGAACTAGAAAATATTGAAAACAATTTCAATCGCTTTTTTTTCTACAAATACATATATATATATATATATATATTATTTATTTATATATATATAGGGTCAATCGTTTTATAACCAGGTTTTAAAGTGTTTCGGTGAAAGTGATCGTCGTTTCGTCATGACGTATACGTATATATCCACGTATGTAAGTAAGTATGTATATACTATAGTTAGGTAGATACATACATACATACATACATACATATACTATCTATCTACCTACTGCAAGGTAGATACTATATTAGAGTATCGAATGAAAATCGCCGCGCCGTCTGGAAACTGACTTGAAACGGCGCCAACTGGCGCCGACAAAATACTGCAGCCTCAGAGTTGCCTGAGGGACAACGTTTTTGGTGTGTCTATACATATATATAAACTTTTTTTAATTTTTTTTTTTTTTTTTTTCATTTTTACCAAATAGAGTAAAAAGTTATTTACGACCAATAGATCTCTGCACGTTACTCACGACACTCACTCACAGTCTCTCTCTCTCTCTCTCTTTTACTCTTGAGCAAAAGTTAAAAAGATCCCCCTCTCCCCCCCCCCCCCCAAAAAAAAAAAAATAAGAAAATTATATTTAAAATAAAGAAAAGTTTCACGCCCTCCAAATTTTTTTCTTTTTTTTGTTTTTTTCTCTTTTCAAATTTTTTCCAAGGTACAAGTGTATATATTTAGGATTCGTATATATTATTATATAAGTATATGTATGTATAGAGGATAGATACCTACCTATATTGATAAGCTACATATGTACGATTTTATTGTAGTATATATTTGAAAATGAAAAATTTTATCCAACAACCCGTATTTTGAGAAAGCTTGAATGAATTAGGAGAGGAGTAGGTATACGTATACGCGAGTCCTCGAACCTCGATGCCCGGTGCACCTTGTATTTATAGACTCTCCAAGTCAGTTTGTACGTTTAAACTCACTCGGTGTACACGAGCTTCGGAGTCACGAACCGCGTATACATATATACCTATATACGTGTGTGTATATATATATACTATACTTATGTGTTTACTTAGAAATAGAACTAAATATGTGTATGCAGACTTGAGACTACATTTTTTTTTTTTCTTTTTTTCTTTCTTTCTTTCTTTTTTTCTCGGGAGATTTTTTATTTTTATTTTTTTTTAATTTTTTTCCGTTTACTTCTGGACATCCTGGAAATAAACCAATCGATCGATGATATTCGAAGAATTCATAAAAATTTACTAGAATTAAAAGAAAAATAAAAAAAAGAAAGAAAATCAACGAAAATAAAAGAACTTTAAAAATTCAAACATTTCTTTGAATTAATTACTCAAAAATCTTGAATAACTTCACTCCTTCTTCATTTTCTTTTTTTAACCGTTTTTTTTTTCTTCTTTTTTTCTTTTCTGGTTTCTTGTGAGAAAAATTATAGCGGCGACGAAGTATAATAGAAAGGAACACACAGAAAACAAAAAAAAAAAAAACTAAAAAAAAAAAAAAACAAAACGATAAAATACGAAACAAAAAAAAAGGGGGTGGATACGTAATAAAACAAGAAGGTGTTAACTCGTCTCAAGTGTGAATAATAACCGCGGCATTCAAGTACATACTATAGTACAGTATATATAGTATAGTATAGCTTTGTATAGACATAAAGACCCTGGGAGAGAAAAATGAGAAGGTTGCTTACAGACCACCAAAAAAAAGGAAACAAAAAAAAAAAAAAATGGAAAGTTTCTAAAATTCTTTAAGTTTACCTAAACTCTGTATTTTTCTCTATCTTTTTTTCTTTTTTTTCTTTCTTCTTTTCTACCGTTTCGTGTAGAATTAAAAACATATATATATATATATATATATATATATATATATATATATATATATATATATATATATATATATATATATATATATATCATAAATATCATAAATATCATAAATATCATAAATATCTATATATGTATATATATGTATACCTAAAAGGCTCTACTATTTATTGTTAGTCGCGGATTTTCTGCTGTTGCTATTACTACAGAAGGGTTAAAGGAGTAAAAGACTGACTGACTGAGCGGTTATTACCTACCTGACTGTGACCACTCGACCAATTTACAATTAACTCAAACAGTGGACGGTGGACAGTGGGCACACACCGTATATCCACACATTATAACTAACTAACTAACTACCTACCTACCTACGTACATATATACATACATATGTATGTACATAGGATATAAACTCGAAATGATATCAGCGTGGGCACTTTGTTATACGATTTTTTTGGTCTGACCATATTATATATATATACCTATAGCCATTGTTCCCTGCAGTTCGAAAAGCGAGAGAGAGAAAGAGAGAGAGAGAGAGACGCAGGCATATAAGAAATTACGTATATGTATGTATGTATGTATTTACGAGACTCTTGTAGATGCTTATGGAAACCTGTATCAGAGTCACAAAAGTATATTATATACGTATGTAAAGTAGATATACGTATGTACATACATATATAGGTACATATATATATATATACATACGTATGCGTATAGTTTAAATATATATATACACATATTTGCGACAACAACCCTTTATTTTCTTCATTTTCTTTTGTATGAAGATCACTCTCTCTAGACAGTGTAATTATTCAATGTCCCATATACAGTTCATTTTATATGTATTATATGTATACATATAATAACTGTAAAAAAAATTTGAAAGAAAGAAAAAATAAAAATAAACGAAAAAACAGAAAATGAGATTTAAAAAATTTTTAAAACAATTTTACATCAAAATTATTTTTTGTTCGTTCGTTTTTTTTTCTTCTTCTTATAATTTTCATCCACTTTTATTTATAGTTCGTTGTTCGAAAATTGTAAAAAAAAAAAACTACTCTAAATAAAATTTAAAGAAAAAAAACGTACGATTTTCAAAATTTTTTTGGATAAATCTTGTATTTCTTTTTCTATTTTTTTTTTTTTTTTTCTTCTTTTTCTTTCCTTTCTTTTTCTTTTACCGTTTCGCTTCACCTTTTTCCACGTTTGATAAAAATAAATTTCCAAATTTTTTCCCCGATTCTGAATTCTGTGTCTAATCTATCGTTGTATAATTTTTCAAATACACATACGTCTATATAATATAATATACCATAAGAGAATAAGGTAATAATACATAGATCGAAAGAAATAAATTGCTTGCGCGTTCTAATAACCATATAAGGTAAAATCTGTGCCAAAGTAGATTTGTGCAGGTAATGTAAGATATAAGATATGTATGTATGTATGTACATACCTAGTTATAATATGTATATTGTATATACGCAATTCTCTACTCTCAGAAAATAATCCAAGATATAAAATTGCAAAATCTATTATTTTTTTCCCCAAGATTTAATGATATATAATCTTCATTACTTATTATATACCATAGTATGTATATACATATAATAAGTATTTAATTAAATGATGTAAAGAATCGCTATGTAATAATAAAAATAATTAATAAATAGAAAAGAAGAGATCAAATAGACAAAAAACAATTTTACAAAAAAATTAATGAAACCCTTTTTGTTGGTTCATATATCTATACCTATAATGTGTAACTAAGTATATACATATATACATACACCTATGTGAATAACAATGAAACTAATTCAAAAAAAAAAAAAAAAAAAAAAAAAAAACAGAAAAAAGGGAAGCGAAGGAAAAAAATAATAATAATAAAAATAATAATAATTATGGTCATAAAATACGTTAATGACTACATTCTTGGAGGTTGCTTTAGGAGACGCAATTAGTCGAGGCAACTCTCTTGGCCACCGTGTCTACTTCAACGCCGCGGGGGATCCCCGGTTCAGTTCCTCGAGGGTTTTGGAAGAATTGAAGGGTCTCGGGTCCCTCCTTCACCTTCAGGTACGTATATATATATATATATATATATATATATATATATATATATATATATATATATATATATATATATATATATATATATCTATATATACACAATATATCTGTATATACACAGACATTTTTCAGAAACGAAACACGACTGTATACACGTCGGTACATATATACTTGACTTTTTTTCTTTCTTATTTTTATTTTCTTCTATGTATATGTATGTATAACCGTAACGTCTCTCTAATTTACAAAATTTTTCGTTTTTTTCTTATTTTTTATAGCATCAATTTTACTTCATTTTTTTCATTTTTGTTTCAAGTGTATTTTTTACTTCGACTTAAACAGGACATCCTGTCCCATGTGCAAGATGAAGATTATCAAAAAAAGAAGACAAAAAAAAAAAAAACAAATTGGAATAAAAAAAATTTCCAAAATAATGAGAAAAAAAAAAAAGCAATACGATGATGATAAATCGTGACTCAATTTTTATAATCATTTCTTCATATTTTATTGAAATATTTTATATATTCTTATTCTTATTCTAAACCTTCCAACCTCCCATCTTTGACTTCTTAATCTGTCACATTCCCTTGTATACCTTCATACGTACATACGTATGTATTACATAGATTACAAATACATACACATACGTTTTCATACAATACAAGGGGCTGATTCACTTGGCAGTTAGCTGTCAAGTGGAATTAAACAGGACAACCCTCCCTTTTCCTTTTCAATTTCTTTTTTTCCCCCCCCATTTCCATTTCTTTCTCTCTTTTTATCTCTCTCTCTCTCTCTCTCTTTTTTATCTCACTCGAGAAGAAAAGAGATTTAGGGGTTCCGACGATAAAAAAAAAAAAAAAACTATACGGCAAAACTTTAACCCTCCTGTTTTTTTTTTTTTTTTTTTATTCTCTGCCTTTTTGTCATCCTTTTTCCTCCTCACTTCTAATTCTACTTCTACACTTCTCGATAGCTATAAGCTAAGGCTAAGGCTAAAAGTAAGGGTAAGCTCAAGCTAACGCCATAAGCTTCTTTCGTGGTTGTCTGAGCACGTGCCAGAAAGAAGGGCATTGTCATCGCGTCAAGAGTTCAAGACTGCATGCAAGGTTTGATTTAAGTATTTAGTACTTATGGTAGGGACTATACATATATATATATATACTAAATCTTGAGATGATTTAAAACGATTATATTATGTACCTGTATATATATACTATCAAGATATATTTTAGGATCCTATACATAAGAATAGAAGATAAAATCTTTCGGTCCACTTCCACTTATCCAAAAGTTTTTTTTTTCAACTTCCCGCAATGAAAATTGAAAATTTTCATAAAAAAGGGGAGTTATTGGTTTCGGTCCGATTTTCGAAAATCGAGTTTTCATCTGATCTCGACGTTTTGGGGTCCTACGAAGCTATTCTGACTATTTTTGGATGGACGTCCGTATGTGTGTGTGTGTAAACAAATTTTTGTCGTACGATATCTTTAGAACGAATCAACCGATTGGAATGGTTCCTATGGCGATCGAAAGGGTTTATCAAGACTTGGATCTGATTAGATTTTGGAGTCGATCGGTCGAGTAGTTTCAAAGTTATTTGAGAAATAAAAATTAAAAAACAATTTTTTTTCATGTTTTTAGCGCGTAACTCCTAAACTGTTCGTGCGATTAGTCTCAAAACTTGATAAGACTTAGCTCTTGGATAGCCCTTACGATCGCCGTAAGATTCATTAAAATCGAACGATTGGTTTAAAAGATATTGCACGACAAAAATTTCTCTTATTGTCGTACGATACCTTTGGAACGAATTAACCGATTTGAATGATTGTTGCGGCGATCTAAAGGGTTCATCAAGACTTAGATCTGATTAGATTTTGGAATCGATCGGTCGAGTAGTTTCAAAGTTATTCAAAGAATAGAAATTGAAGAAAAAAAGATTTGTATACGGAAAACTAATTATACTTATAACCTTCTTTAATTTATTATAAACACAACAGTATCAATTAATTGTAACGTATTTAAAACAGCGGGAAGTTTTCGGATTAGCCCAGAGGTCAACCGGTTTCCTGATTTTTTTATTTTTTTTCTTTCCGCCATTAGATTTTTTTCGTTGAATTTGTCCAAACTTTTAAAAATTCGTTACAATTAAAACGTTTTTTTTTTATATTTTTTTAATTTCTTACCTGTTTTAGGTCCAAAGTGATGGTGACGTACTCGTACCGATCTCCTCTGGCTAAAGTTGGGCTTTGCCACCATCGTCCAGGGTTAGAATCGAGAGCATGAGAAGCGTTATGTCTTTTACCAGGATCTGGACTGTTGGGATCACAAACTGCACATCTCGTAGATTCTGAAGGTTTGCAAAATGTCTCGGGACCTTCTTCACCGCAAGTTGCATTCACGTAAATATCAGCTTTTGTTGCAACGTTAAATACAGACGGAAACAAACCACCATTTTTCAAACTTCTCCCCATACCGTGATTGTACTGTCCACCTCCCAAATTTCCTGAAAAAATAAAAGAAAAAATACAAAATACAAAATACAAAAATAAATTTAAAAATAAACGAATAAGAAAATTAAAAAATAAGAAAATAATTTTCATCGTTTGAATTTTTCCATAAGACAATCGATTTTTTTTTCCCCCTATAAATTCTCGAAACCGTAAAAATTGGTCAAAATAATTAAAAAAAAAAAAATCATTTTTCGTCATTCTCATGAGATTAAAATTAGTTTTGTTTCCAATGTGTTAAACAAATATATATGTTATTTAAACATCCATCAGTCTTTAGTCATGTATATACCTATGTATTTACACATATAGACGAAGAAGCTTGCGATCTGGCAGACTTTGAGCAGCGGTGCAGTGCGTTGAAGTTCAGTTGCAGCAGCAACGTGTTTAAAAAAAAAAAAAAAACCAAGTTAAACACGAGAAGCCGGAAACTGATTCTAGGATTAGAGACGAAGAGAGAAATAGAGGAAAAGGAGAGTTTCAGAGCGGCTTAGTTCAAAGTTTGGCAAATTAGGCACGCGCGCGAGTCTATAATATAGTATATATATATATACATATGTACAATATCTATACATAGAACTTAGGTGTAATAATATGAAAATTGTATTTTAGGTATTGTTTTATATGTTTATAATAAGACATGACTGTACAAGTAATGCATGTATATATATATATATATATACTACAGATACAACAGCAGTTATAGCCGAGACAGAAACACAAACAGAAGTAGAAACAGAAGCAGATAAAAAACGTTTGTTAAATCCACCATAAATATATATATATATATATATATATATATATATATATATATATATATATATATATATATATATATATATATATATATATATATATATATATATATATATATATATATATATATATATATACACAATCGGTATACAATTATATATTAATATACGTATATAATATCGATTTTCGAGAATTCGATTTCACGTTTCTATCTTTACTCAAACAGATAAAAAAAAAAAAAAAAAAAAAAAAAAACAGAAAATTTCATAAAATGAACGAATTAAATATATATATATATATATATACTTTGAAAAAATAAAAAATTCTATAAGCTATGCTTTTTTGATTTTTTTTTTTTTTTTGCCTTGTGATATATTAAATGAATGAAATTTTCTTTCCACATAGTGTAACATACATATTACGATGAAAAAAAAGAGGCTGAAAAAAAGAAGATAATTGATCGATTATTGATTTGATTATAGTCCCCCTCTCTTGATTACAATAATAATATAAATCACCAATTTATTTTCCCTTCCGATATATTTCGTTGTGTTCCTATGTATATATATATATAGTACCTATTCGTACATATTGATTGAATTTTCGCGGACGAGTATGTATACGTATACATATGGATGTGGATTGAAATTCTACGTTTGACAAATTTATTTTTTCTATATTTAATATAGGTAGATATGTAATACATAAATATAATATACCTATAAAACTTAAGAAAAATCTCCACTAAGTACGTATATAATATATATATATATATATATATATATATATATATATATATATATATAATATATGTAATGGGGCTTACATACATATACATACGTACGTATGCGTAAGTACGTGCGCGACGTCGCGGTAGGTATAAATATAGCAAAAACTCAGCCAAAGTGAATAACGTACAACGTACGCCGTGTCGCGTCGCGTCGGGGCGTCGAGACGCCAAATAAGTTAGAACAAGGTGAATCATTCTATGTACATACATACATACGTACATACATATATACACATATATACGTATACAAACGTATGTATTTTTTAATGAAATTTTTTGATATGTGCAGGCTGAAGTAAATAATTTTAGAAAAACAAAAATAGTTCAATTTAGATAATTCATTTGTCGTTTTATTTTTTTTTTTTTCACCATGTTTTTGTTCAAATTAGCAACTTTTAGTAATTGTTGATAATTTGTTTTCTATTTTTTATTTATTTAATATCCAGAAACGAATAAATGTATTAAAAAATAGACCTGTTCCTGTTGGTGACGTCGTCGATCGGAGTATAGGCTTTTGAAATAAAAATAGAAAGAAAGAAGAAATAGACAAAAGTAAAAAAAAAAAAAAAAGACTATTATAGAGGCGAACAATTTTCGGTTCATTCATAAAGATTCTTGTTAAACAGGAAGTTTCATAACAAAGAAGACGCAGAATTCCTCCTACTAATATTCATATACACAATGATAGATATGAGAAAAGGAAGACTAAGGATAAAAAAAAAAAATTATACAAAAAAAGAAAGAAAAAAAAAATACAAAAAAAAAACTGAAAAATGAGAAAAAAGATAAAAAAATAAATAAAAAATAAAAAATACTGGATCTTATACCTTCTTTTTTCTTTCACTTTTTTTTCTACTATAGATATATACAATTTCTAATTTCTATATCGGAATTTATATCGAAAATAAATTAATCTTCAATTATGTACGTATACATATTTTTATTTATTAATTTTTTTTTTTTTTGTTTCTAGATATGTATATATGTATACTTTTATACATATTTTGTTTTCTTATTTGTTATACATATATATAATATATATATATACTTAAATATTTATTTTTTTTTCAATTTCTTTTCTCTTCTTTTCTTTCTCCGCCAACGGGCCATTAAGCTCTCCGATACAGGTAGGTATACCTACCTGATGCCAACGTTAATGTTGATGCCGATGCCGTTGCCCTCGCGTGCAACGAAGCTATATATATATAAATATATATATATATATATATATATATATATATATATATATATATATATATATATATATATATATATATATATATATATATATATATATATATACTTCGTTTAAATCGTACCGCATATATGTAGTTATATATACATATCTATATAGATACATTACAGGTATGTATATAAATACATAGAATATACGGTACCTTTAAATAAGTGTGTATGATACAAAAGTCAACCATCGAGGCACGTGATTTTTTTTTTATACTTTAATATTACGCTACCATTTAGTATACATGCATGTATAATGTATATACGTATATGTATAAAATATATATACACCTATGTGGTATAAGGAAATTAAAGCTTTACCCTAAGGCGAAGCACGTTGGCATTACTTTCTGTCACTCGTTATAGTCTCACTATATACTTACACATAACATTCTTCGATATTTTATACCTGCTATAGGTATAATAATTAGATTCACTTATGACTATGATTAATTAATATCCATTTATCTCAAATTATATCATCATCATCATCATCAATCGTCATTATTGTTTTACGTTTCATTGCCGTTAAATAAATGTGACATTATACAAAATAAAAGAAAATTAACAAAAATTAATAATCATTAGATGAAAATAGAATTTCAAAATTTTATTTCAGTTTATTTTACTTGAAAGTTTTTTTTTTTTTTTTTTTGTGGATTGTTCAATTCTTATTATTATTATTATTATTAATAAATTTATTTTGTTTTTCATTTTTGAATAGCGGCGACTACAGCTCGTTGGTATCTCTGTCTGAGACGTGATCGTCAATCACTGCAGTTTAACAGGTTATACCTATAGAGGCTACTTTTCGTTCCTTTCTCCTCTTGCTTATTGCAGGGCAGCTCCTTTGAAATCTCTCGACATCTCTCTCTCTCCCTCTCTGTATGGATTCTCTGTCTCTTTTTGTTTTTTTTTTTTCTTTCTGTTCTTTTTTCTTATCCATTTTTGTTTTCTTCTGTCTTCTTCTACTTCTTCATCTTCTTCACGGCGTTATATATGCAGTTGATAGGATACCAAGTACCGGTGATTATCGGCGGTCAGGTGATTACAGGCTTTCCATAACGTCGAGAGGCTAAATCCTGGGGCGACCCCGTGCAACGTTATTATCATTATTATCATTATTATTAACGCGATTATTTATTGATTATTATATATATGTATATATATATATATATATATTTTTTTTGTTTGCAAGTTATTCTATGTTATTCTATATTATAATATATATACAGGGACTCTAATTTACTTCCTTTACATAAACTCCGAAATAAAAAAAGAAACAGAATATGAACATAAAATTTTAGCAACAAGAATTTATTTATTCATTTTTATTGATTTTTTATTTTTTATTTTGTTCTTTTGGGTTTTGTTTCGATTTTCTATTTTCTATTATTTTTTTGTTTTTTTTTTCTTCTTCTCGTGTCTAATCTAATCTTAAGTATTTTCCTTTTTCCGGTGTCAACCTTCTTCTTCTTCTTCTTCGTCTTTTTCGAAGAACTTATTGCGAGCGCAAGCAAGAGTCCCGAAAATTCAGGTCATTACAAAGTGATTATTATCTGGGTTTAACAGTACGTAAAAATAGCTAATGCGTTTTTGGAGTTGTTCTAGTGAGAGATGTGACTCTTTCAGAAGAGAGTGAGAAAAAAAAAGAGAGAAAGAAAGAAAGAGAGCTAAGAAAAGGGAGATAGAAATTGTACATTT
This sequence comes from Macrophya annulata, assembly GCA_963924015.1. NCBI lineage: Eukaryota > Metazoa > Arthropoda > Insecta > Hymenoptera > Tenthredinidae > Macrophya > Macrophya annulata. Next base: position 3,320,102 of record OZ001263.1, read on the forward strand.
AAGTGACTGTAGAGATTGTGAAAAACAAAAAAAAATCTTCCTCTTTCACTTCTTCTATACTCAAAATACCTAAATTCCAAATTTGATTTTTTTTTTTTTTATTATACATGTATATATAATAAAAGACAATTTTTGTCACTCAATTACTTAAACAGCTTAAATCCGCAAAAACATCATCCATACATATATACGAAGTATATATATATATATATATATATATGTATATAACCTATGTACTAGTATTGCGTGTGTATACGTATAAAATATACATAGGTGATGAAAAAATTCAAACCACGTGTGCGGTTGGTACGTTCTTATCGTCATGAGAACTGCTCGTTACATTACGTTACGTTAAAACGCGACGCGGCGCGGTAGTACGATATGCGGTGCAATACAGTGCAGTCAAACAAGGAACGTAGAAAACCTGCGATCTTCTGTACCAGTATCAGTACCGCTGCATGGGCTCTTGCCTCCTTACTTACTGCTTGTTGCACCGCTGCGGTAAAAGCGATACATATAAGTGAAGTACCGCGGTGCATGCGGTACGATGTGGTAAACCTCTCTCTCTCTCTCTCTATCTTATACTCTCTTCTTATCTAAAGAATGCAATCAACCCCACGCGTCCTTATTCCTCTTAATCTTTTTCTTCTTCATCTTCTTCTTCTTCATCATCGTCTTCGTATATTTTTCCTCTTAGTCCTAACATATGCGGTGGTAGTTGAAAACTAAAGTAATCTACTATTATCTCATAGTCCTTGTGCAGGTTCACACATCACTTGATGATGATGATGATGTTAATAATAATAATAGTAGTAATAATAATATTAAAATATTTTTCTTTCCTCTATTATACAGAGGTGATTTTTTTTTTCATTTTCAAAAATGGAAGGTAAAATATTTTCAACATTGATTAAGGTATATATATATATATGTGTGTGTGTAATATAGATACAGGAAGTAATTCGTGTATAAAATACCTCAATTATATACCCCATAATTATATAATCGTCGATAAGTAGTTGAAGTATAAAGTATATATTATTATAAGTATATGTATACATACACCTAGCTGTTTAGGTATATACATACATACGTGTATGTATGTCTAGTAGGTGCAGGATTTATTTATAAATATGTATATATATTATATACTATTTAATTATTATATACTATAACTGTAACGATAAGATATGTATAAAAAAAAAAAAAATTGACTTGACATACGAAGGCGGCATATTGCGACCGCTGCATATAATATTAAGCTTATATATAATCAGAGTTTAACCATGCGAATAAATAACCCATATACTATGTATAATCGTAGTAAATGATATAATATAGTATAATATAATAAAGGAGTGTCAGATAAAATATGGACACTCTTGAAAAAAAAAAATACTTTTGTCAAAATTGAAAAAAAAAAAAAAAACTTTCAATTTCATTATATAGCAAAACTCTTTAACCATCGAATCAACTACATATTTTTTAACAACTTAAGAAATGAAATGGAAAAATGAAAATTCTATAAATAAAGTGAAGCTCCAAATCGAAATTCCATATCATAGATATCAATCTTTTAATTCTATAGCTTTAAACAGATAATCTGACTGTTATCAAGCATTTGCGAATGCCCTTACTTGAATTTTCTTAAAATATGATAACCTGATCAAAAACTTCTTACTCTCGTAGTTTCTTACTCGCTAATTTATTCATTCATTCATTCATTCTTTTATTGCGCAGTAAGTATGAAGATAAAAAAAAAAAAAAAAGACAATGAAATAAAACGCGTATAGTAAATAAGAGAAGTGATTAATGAACAATTTGCTGGGATATTACAAATCGTTCTTTCTTATTTCCCGTTTATTCGATTTCTTCAGTATTTCTCATCTTCATATATATATATATATATATAATTTATCTTATTTACTGATTATTAGATCCGCGAACAATTTTCGACAAAGCAGAAAAGTCAAAGTCAAATTAAGTAAAAGTAAAAAAAAAGAAAATAAGAGAAACGGGCCCCCACACGACGTTATATATGTTACCTCGATTGTTGACCACCCTTATAAGGTCTACATTCTTATTATACTTGACTCCGACTACTACGATCTACATGTTTTTACTTACATGTATGTACAAACTGACGTACAACTCTGCGAGGTTCTGAATTCTGATCTTCCCGCGCGGTGAGAAAAGGACTAACACACGCATACTTATGTTGAATTAGACATTTAATATTTATCGAACATAAATAACAAAAAAAAAAAAACACTACCTATAAACTGAAATCTTACAAAATTATTTCGTCCGGTCTTTTTCAAGAACGAAAACCTTCTTTTCTCTTCTATCCAGTTTTTTTTTTTTTTTTCTTTTTATTTATTCTTCATGAATTTGAATTATCCTGCTTTAAACTTACTCCTTTTCTCTGACACGCATTTAAGTATAAATAAATGTATATATATATATATATATATATATATATATATAAATTATTGACTGCAGATTACTCACCATTTTTTAGATTGTTCTTATGATGGTTTCTCACAGCTTGAACGGCACTTAAATCCAAAAATATTATCACGAGTAGTAACCAAGCCGTTGCCGGTATGGCAAGTAGGATAAATCGTGCCCGTGAGATACTCCGTTCAGCCATGGTCCTCGGTAGTATTAGTTTCATAGTGTATAGAGAGTTAGGTAGTTAGATAAGTATACATATATAAATATATTAGTCTTGCTCTTTCTTCCTTGCCAACTTCACTATTCTCTCCTTCTTCTTTACACTTTCACTATACACGCGTTAGTTCTTCACTTATTATAATTTACCATTATTCTTTCTCACTAACTCACGTACTATTTACTTTAACATACTTGTTTGTTTTTATTTTTATTTTTCTTTTCTTTTTTAACCCAGCTTCTCGCTCGATCGACTCGTAAGTCTTATACTACGCTGTCATCGTATCGTACACAATCTTTTACTAATCATTGCTCTTTACTTCATCGCTAACTGACAAACGCATTATGAAAAATCTACTTTTAGAATCTATAACGATATATGCACCTACGTTCATACGTATACATTATTATACTTGTCTGTCATTTCTTTCGCTTTTTTTTAAACTATAATCCGTTAATATACCCAAGATACACCCGCACGCAAGATTTTTCATAATATTATCAATAATTTCGTTGGGTACAAAAATGAAAAGAATAAAAAGAAAAAAACAAAGGGATGTGAAAAATATTATAGAAAGTATAATATATTGTTTGTTAATGTTTCTTTATCATTATTATTACTATTGTTGTTGTTGTTGTTGTTTTAGCAACGTGAGCATCGATATTATCGTTTTTTTTTCATATTTTATACTACATGTTTTTCTTTTATATGAATAAACAATAAACACTGTTAAACACTGAACATTAAACATACGATTTAAAACACCGGCGCCTAACGCGCCTATAACGTATTTGTAACTACGAAGGTACGTCTGTATTCTTCAACTACCTCATCCACACGTAGGACCACACCACGTGTTTATTTATTATGTACGGGTACGATATGTCTCGATGTATGCATTATAACGCTATGAAGCACGTGGAACGGAAAATTCTCTGTAAATTCAAACGTTCTAGTTTGTTTTTAATATATTCACATTTATCTGATATAATTATTACCTATAAACACGACAAAAGTATCTATTAATTAATTATTTCTTTATATTAATTCAATTATCATCAATTTTGTTTTACTGCTTATAGTTGATAGCGAAATAACAATAAATAACAAACTTAATTAAAATAACTAAAATAATTAATGCAGGAAACACTCTTGTTTATAATCCCGTAACGTAACGTATGGATAATATATTTATCATAGTTAAATACAAATAAACAAACATTTTCATTACGATTATTACGCAGCGTACATAACGAGGTGACCGCCGGTGCAACGCCGCGAGCAGACTGACTAAAACTAAAATTCACCAAGGAGCAACGGTCGGAAGAACTTTCATCCGTCTCGTCGCGTCGCGTCGCGTCGCACTAGTACCATGCGGCGCGGCGCTGCTACTAGCAACCATCTCCCCCACCCCGCCCCACCTTATCCCCTTTTCGTCGACGCTACCTAACGCGTTGAGCTGCGTTTGCTGGCTCGGTTAGGTAGGCTTTATACCTGCACGCATTATCATTATTATCATTATTATCATTATTATTGGTGATAATTATTATTATTAAATGTTGTTGTTGTTGTTAATATTAGGGTGAAGATTTTCGATGTTTTTAAATACGAAGGATGATGTATTTGTGTATATACGTATGTGTGTCTATACACAATATATAAATTGAAATTCGTTGTATATTATATACCTATAGGTATGTGTATTGTCTAGAATTGATATAGGTATAATTATTAGTTATAGCTACGGAGGGATGCATATATGTATATAGGTAAATAGGGTGTTTATATAGGATTGAATGAAAAGTCATTAATTTTTTTTCATTTTTTTGTTCTTTTATTTTTTTTTTAAGATTTTTGAAAAGTTTTTTTGTTTTTTTTTTTTTGTTTTTTTGTTTTTTTTTTTTCTAAAGAAACAGTTTTTTTTTTTCTTTTCATTTAATTTAATTATTTTTTTTTTTCTCCCAGTAACGAACACACACGGATAAAATGATGATCGGTGGTCAAACTATTACATTATAGGTCTGTAATATATTATAGGATATACAAGTTCGTTTTTTTTTTTTTTTTAATTTTTTTATTTTATTTAATTTTTTTTTTTTTTCTTTTCTTTTACGATGAGACGGTACGCTATTCCGTTATAGCTATATGTATATTATATATACGTCTATATTATATATATATACGCTTGTATACGCATATCGCACGATTACAAATATCATTTTTTGTTTTAATTATTCATTTCTTTATCTTTTTATTTATTTTTTTTATTTTTTGGTTTATTTTTCTTTTTCTCCTTCTTCCTTTGTTCAAATTCAAATTTTTTATATATGTATATAGGATTAGGATGTGCATGATGAATTTATGATGAATTTATATAAAGGTATATATGGACAGGGTGAGAAATTTGAAACCGGCAACTCGATATAATTATATACTTGTAGACATATATATATATATATATATATATATATATATATATATATATATATATATATATATATATATATATATATATATATATATATATATATATTTTTCTCTACTTTTCTTTCCTCTTTTGGTTTTGAAAAAATTGCTTGAAATTAATAATGTCACGTGTTTTATTTATTATTATTATGCTTATTATTATTTTTTGGTTCACATATATATCGTTGTTGCAAGTCTCAAAAAAAATCAACCTTTACAATTTTAATTACATATATTATATGTATACGTATAAGTACGGATAAACATATAGGCGGAAGCCGGACGGGCAAAACGGGGGCGTCAAGGAATTAATAAACTTTCGTGAAGTCAAATACGCTGAATCTTCTTATTTATTTATTTTTCTTACTTAAATTGCCATGAAATTTTTTTTTTTTTTCTTCTGTTCTTTTTTATTTTTTTGTTTTGCGGGCAAAATGCGGGATACCTTATCAAAAAAATTAACAATATTTCAAGCTACTCGAAATTATTCAAAATAACTGTAGAGGGAATAAATTTCGATTGAAAAACAAACAGAAGTTGCAAAAAAAAAAAAAAAAATCCCGGAAAACTTGGACAAGAAAATATTTGGAAAAAAAATTTCTGAACACCCCAAATTGTGAATAAATGATAATAAGAATAATAAGTGACGGTTTAAAATCATTTCGAAAACGAAATGAAAAAAATTTTCATCAAATTTTTCGAAAACCCCGTTTTACACGTCCGTCATCGCTTCACCCGTTCTTACATGTATATTAGTATATAATATAGTAAATGTATATGGTAAATGTATGTATGTATGCATGTGTGGTATAAGGGATTGGCAGTTTCTTTTCTATATATTATATATGTATAATGTATAGTCAAATATGAATTTTTTATTTTTTTTTTTTGCTTTAGTATATCAATTTTTTTATTCGTTTTTGTGTTAGCTTTTTTCTTCTTCTTCTTCTTTTTCTTCTTCTCTCTAATTAATATTATCATTATTCTCTGTTATTTTAATCACGGTCCAAGATATGAGTCACGTGATTATATAGGTACAGAATCTTTAGAATATATTTATATGTATATAGGTATATATATATATATATATATATATATATATATATATACATATATAATATATGCTTAATAATATACAGAGAAATCTTGATTCCGATCAAATATATAATGTATATTCATTATTCATGTACGTGTTAATGTATGCATGTATGTATGTATATGTTTATATAAATTATAACATACTGAAAAATAATCGAAAATAAATTCTAATAAAATCGAATAAATATTTATGAATTTTTATAATCATCGCAGCTGGGTATATATAAGAATGATCAATTTATTCCTCTCATGACTCGCGTTTCACCACAACTTGAAGCACCTACATCTGTCTATCTATTGCTCTGCTTTTTTTTTTTTTTTTTTTCATTTACTTATTTTTTTTTTTTCTTTTTTTTTTACTTTTTTTATTTATTATAATTCATCTCATTTTTGGACAAGGAAATTCTAATACAGGCTATAATATGTATATATATACATATGTATGCTATAATTATTAATTACAGCATTAATTTCGACACAGATATACATACACATGGGTAATTTAATTTAATTGAATTTTTTCATTTTTAGTTATTTTTTCTCTTATTATTGTTTTTTTTTTCGAAATTCAAACATCACATGCTTTCAATTTATTTAATTTAAAATCATCTATTATATACTATATATAATTTATGTATATATATATTTATTTAATTATATTGTTGTTTTTTTTTTTTTTTGTTTTTTTTTATGTTTTTTTTTTCCGACTTTTCGTATAATTGAACGCTAAATAATTATTATCGGATTATCAAATTTGATTATCAAATTAATAATTATACAATTATATCAATCGATATTATCAAACGATTAGTGCGATAATTAATTATTAATTAGGCTATATTATAGGTATATAGTATATATAGAAAGCTATTATACATATATATTATATACATGTATATAAATGGAACGAATTTATCATATATCCTATATAGATATACACACACATGCTCACGCACACGTTGACTGCACCATAAGCAATAAATAAAATTTTTATTATTCAAGCATCCCGCACGCTTACTAATACAATCTCATTAATTAAACAATTAATTATAGATTATATGTATACGTAAAACAATGAGTTGTTATTTTTTAAATACATTACCTTATGCTTTGTGCGATTTCAAAAAACTATACATATAATATACGTATAAAAGTAAAATATAAATCGGTAAATATGGAAGAAAATGAGAAATAGAATAAAAAAATGTAAAAAAAAAAAAAAAAATTCAAACTAAAATTATATTTATAAACGTATATTTATACATATTATTAGTTAATGAATTATTCATTTTTATCGATGAATTTCTATATTTCAGAGATCGATTTATATATATATATGTATAATTATACCCACTATCGCATTTGATAATAAAAAATTAGAAAAAAAAAAAAAAACAGTAGAATCCCAAAAGTATAATAATAATAGTAATTTTATTATACCTGCAGACATCGACGATATTCAATTTATTTATAATTTGATTTCTTGTTTTGTTTAATTTTAAATCATTCTTTATTAATTATAATCATGTATGTACTATAGCTATTATTGATTGCGAAAATCTTTTGCTATTTTCAGTTTTTTTTTTTTTTTTTATTTTTTTCTTGTTTCTTGCAATCTGTA